>JAOTAX010000198.1:30712164-30727362 GCA_025629825.1 Erythroxylum guanchezii | reverse complement strand
GAAATGAATGTTTGGCTTCCGCGGTTTCTTTCTTTTGTTTGTCCCGACGAATCACCCTGGGTTCGGCCTCGGGAGTCAGGACGTGGGCCCAACGGTCTCCAGTACTTCTCTTGGATAGTTGGGCTCCGGGAACGGGGTCCAGCACTGTTCGGCCGGGCTCCAGAAACGGGGTCCAGCATAAACTGCTCTATATGTATAATCAAATAGATTCTTAATATATTGGCAATGGTTATAAATTATAATTCTAATTCATAATTAGAATCAGATAGATTAAAATTTCTTTTAATTTATCTTTCATTCCCGAATTAAACAATTTATAATCATAGATCAAGATTGATGTCTAGCAACATGCTATTCTCACCTAAATATTAGGAATGTTAAAGTGGTTTTACTTAACCTATCCATTTATGATTACGATATATAATTTAATCATTTTGTCATTCAGTGTTCTAATTGGACAGAGTAGGGATATAATGTCTAGTCTTTTTTGTATCAATCATGTTCCATCTTCCTAATTTTTAATTGATTTTTAACTAATATTTAAACATACTTTTTCAAGTGTCAATTTACTCCAGTAAGAGAATTCCTTAAATCACTACTAATAAAAAATAATAGAACATTCTCTCTAATTACTTTAGAGTGACGAATCCTTTATTAAATTACTCAACTATCTCCATATGGTTCATACAACATCTAAGTATACCAACTGGATTATTCTATGATAGTTTGTAAGTGGCATCAAAAGATAATAATTTCAATATGAAATACCTTAGTAATCTTAAGTTTAAGAATCAATTATACAACTATTATTGTGATGAAATCCACAGACACATAAGTAATATTCTATTTAGAATCCTTATAGTCGAGTCAGTTCAATGAACTTATTCTCTAATAAGCACCCACACATTAGTTTAAGTATCTCTATACTTTAATTTATGAGATAAATTACTTTCTTCATAAGAAAGAAACATAATGTGTGCTAGTTTATTGTTTTATTAATATTCCGTCTTGATGAAACTACAATTAGGAATATTTTGGAATTTAGTTTAAATTTTCAAGAAGTTGAATTATTAAATTAAATTAATTATCACATCAATAATTAGAATCAAGCAAAGTTTTTTAAAGATTTTTTTTCTTAATTAGATTATGTTAGAAATTATTAATATAATGAGATTATATTATTTTATTAAGACCATAAATTTTTGAAAATTTAAAATTTTCGATTAAATATTAAGTACATATTGAGAATATGGTAGTTGCCTTCCATTATTTAAGAATAAAATAACATTTGTGATTATTGTATAGTTTGTTAAGTAAACTCAAGGCCACTTTAACCCCAATATGTTTTATCTTTAATTAAATTTAACTAAATTTTGTATAATTTGGATGAGCAAACTCATGATTATATAGATTTAAAGGCAAGTTTAGGAATAAGACATATGATATATTTTGGAAAAGAGTTGTCACCTAACGAATTTAGGAGTCATATAAGATGTGATTGATAAAGTTGTTATCTACCTAATTTAAATTTAGTTAGTTTGTTGAACAAACTTACGATCAACTATTTTTAAATAGGATCCTAGCCCATAATGAGATTATTTGATGATTTCTTGATTTAATAATGAGGGTATTATTTTCAATAAAATAATGAGAGTAATCAAATATTTATTAAAGTCTTTATTTTAATTGATTTTTTAACATAAACTAATACGTGCTATTTTTTTTAAATAATACTTGCTCTTTTTTTATGTCTTTTGGTTATCAAATCAAAAGATGAGTACCAATCTGATGTTGAGGAGCATCATAAATACTAACAAACTAACTGGACCTAACAGATTATTTTCTTAACTTAAGAATTATTCTTAGGCAAGAAAAGAAGTTATATGTTCTTAATACTCCTGTTTACTAAAGTCTAGCTCAGATAAGATTGATGAGGCTTGGGAGAGATATCAACATTATATTAATGACGTTGAGCAAGCTACACAAGCGATGTTGGCGAGTATGTCTCCAAAGCTTCAGAGGCAATAAGAGAACATAGATGCTCCTGCTATAATTATGCATCTCAAGGAGTTGTTTGGTGCACAAAGCAGGGTAAGAGATATCAATTCTCCAGGGCATTATTTCAATGCAAGATGACAGAAGGATCTTCAGTGAACCTACACATGTTGAAGATGATTGTGTATATTGAAAAATTATCCCAATTAGGTTTTGTCATAGATCATGAATTGAGAGTTGATTTGGTGCTACAGTCTTTTAGTTTAAGCTTTTCACAGTTCGTTATTAACTCCCACATGAATCAAAAGGATATGTCATTGTCCAAAATGTTAAAATATGTTTTAGACTGCAGAGGGGTGCCTTAAGAAGGAATCCAATTCTATTTTTGGTGTGGATTCTTCCAAAAATAAGAAAAATAGCTCTAAAATAATAATAACAAGAAATAGAAGTTTTCTGCTAGAGTAGTAAAGCCAAAAGGTGGAGTCAAGAAGAAGAGCAATGACAAGGGCATATGTTTTCACTGTGGAGTTAATGGACACAAGAAGAGGAACTACCCAACTTATCTGGCTACCCTAATAGATAAGAAGCTTAAGGAAGCTATTTCTTCATGTATGTTTATGATTAAGATTAGTCCATATTATTGGGTATTAGGTACTGGATGTGATTCTCACATTTGTAATAACATGCAAATGTTAATATGGAGTAGATCGTTGTGGAAAGGTGAAGTGGACCTACGAGTTAGCAATGGAGCAAAAGTTGCTTTATTAGCTGTAGGAACTCGTAATATAGATTTGCCTTCTAACCTTGTACTATAACTAAATTATTATTATTATATTCCAATTGTTACTAGAAACATCATTTCTATTTCTTATATAGACTTGAATGGATTTGTCTTTATTATAAGAATAATAGTTGTTCTTTTTATAAAGATGAGGTTTATTATAGATCTTGATTACTTACAAATGGTTTGTATGAGTTAGAACTTGAAAGGCCATTCTTAACATAAATAGCGAGAAAAGAAAGTTAAGTGACCAAAATCTATCTTATTTATGGCATTACAGGTTAGGTCTTATTAATGAAACTAAAATCACAAAGTTACATAAAGAAAAATATTTGGATCCTTTTGGTTATGAATCATATGAAACTTTTGAATCTTGTTTATTGGGAAATATGATTTAATTACACTTTAATGGAAATATAGAACGTGCTAGTGAGTTATTAAAGCTTATATATGGGCCCATGTCTACTTATGCTAGAGGTGGATTCTCATATTTCATTACATGAAAAGTTTAAAGAATTTAGACTTGAGTTTGAGAAACAAAATGGTAGAAGTACTAAGAAAATTAAATCAGATCGAGGTGGTGAATACTTAGACCATGAGTTTCTTGGTTACTTAAAAGAGAATGAGATTCTCTCACGATGGAATCCTCTTGGAACTTCACAATATAATGGAGTATTTGTATGGAGAAATCATACTCTATTAGATATGATACATTCCATAATGAGTCATGCAATCCTTTTTGTCTCCTTTTAGGGATATGCCACTAAAAATACTGCTTACCTTTTGAATAGAGTTCCACCTAAATCAGTTGATAAGACATTATATGAGATATGGACTAATAGAATATTAAGGATTCACACTTAAAGATTTAGGGATGTGATGCTTATGTGAAGTGTGTAATTTTTGATAAGTTTCAAGCTAAATGAGATAAATATAAATGGGTATCTAAAAGAGAGCTTCAATATTAATTTTACCATCCTCTTTGAGCAAAAGGTGTTTGTCTCAAGGCATGCGACATTCTTAGAAAGAGAATTTATTCTCAAAGAAAGTAATGGGAGTGAGGTAGAATTAAAGAAGTTCAAGAGCCACAAATTCATATCCAGATGGAATAAAAACGTTAAGTTGATACATATGATGTACAACTGAGGGTTTAAGAACCACACGTTATGTTTCGTTTTTATAAAGAAAGTAATTAGTCTCATAAATTAAAGTATGGAGACACTTAAACAAATATGTGGGTGCTTATTAGAGGAAAAGTTCATTGAACTGACCCAATTATTAGAATCTCAAATGGAATATTACTTATGTGTCTATGGATTTCTTCATAATGATGATAGTATAATTGATCCTTAGACTTGCCAAGGTATCTTATGTTGGAATTATTGTCTTTTATTACTACTTATAAACCGTCCTAGGATAATTCAATCGGTAGTATTTAGATGCAACGTGAACCATATGGGAATAGTTGAGTAGGTCAACAAAGGATTCATCACTGTAAATTAATTAGAGAGAATATTTTACTGTTCTTGATTAGTAACGATTTAAGAAATTTTCTGGCTAGAGTGAATTGACATTTGAAAAGTTATTTTCAAATATCAATTATGAATCAATTACTAATTATCAAGAGCAAATATGATTGGATACAAAAGACCAGATACTATATTCGTACTCTGTCTAATTGAAACATTAGATGACAAAATGATTAAATTATACATCATAACCATGAATGGACAGGTTAAGTCAAACCACTTTGACATTCCTAATATTTAGGTGGACATGACATGCTGCTAGACATCAATCTTGATATATGATTATAAATTATTTAATTGGAGAATTAAAGATAAATTAAAAGGAGTTTTAATTTATATGATTCTAATTATGAATTAGAATTATAATTTATAATTGTTACCAACATATTATGACCCTAATCAGTCACACATATGGAGTAGTTTAAAAGAGAAAAATCAATTTCAATTAAGTTGGACTTAATTAGAAAGTTTGAGAAACTTTAGGGATTAAATATGAGATAATTGATTTTATTAAAATTAAATTATTCATAATTGTAGTTAGACTTTAATTATAATTAATGTATTTAATTTTAATAGAAATTGAATTAATTATAAAGTTTGAGAAACTTTAGGGATCAAATATGAGATATTTGATTTTATTAAAATTAAATTAATTATAATTAGAGTTAGACTTTAATTATAATTGTTGTATTTAATTTTAATAAAAATTAAAAATATCAATTCTTTTTTACAAATAGAAATAAGCATAAGGAGCTAGAATTCCTGCTCATTCCTCTCAAGAGTTAAGAAACAATTCTGTGGATATTGTCAGACGTTGGACGCATAAATAGCTCATGATTGACACTTCGAAAAGGTTTTAAAAGGATTTTAATAGGAATATCGAATCAGGTACGATTTCATATTTTATGGTTCAAATTTAATTTTTTTAGTTATTTAATTATTTGAATCCGATTGCAAATCGTAAAATTTTACTTTTCCGTTCTGCCTGTGATTTGATCATGGTTGGTTTCCAACAATGTTTTTATTCGGAGCCACCTCAACAAGCTAGAGTACAGAGCATTAGAGTCCAGCAAAGTTGTTGGGAAATTGAGACGGGATCAGATCCCAACCGTAACAGAATAATTACGAATCTTTTTTCATATTTTGATTTCCCAAAAACTAAGATCACTTTAATTCTATAAAATGATTTATACATAAATCATAATATAAAGCAAAATCGTAATTCGTATCTTATTTCGGAGCTTGACCATATCTTATCATATCCCTCGAACCGTTTTCGAAACTGATCCATCTCAGCCACTGTAGTTGCACAAATGTCCGACCTCTACTGATATCCACAGAATAGGTTGAGAGAACTTTGTAATTCATATAGAGAGGGTTAAGCAAGAAGTTCTAGCTTCATTAGAGCTTGACCCTATTTATAATAAATTTTGTACATTTTAGTAATTTAATTGAAATCAAGTTCTAATTTTAATTAAACTTTAACTAGAATTACAAATAATTCTAATTTAATACCATTATGCTCAAATAAGATCTAATATCTCATATTAATGCTTATTTATTAAATATCTCATATTTAATTATAAAGTTTCTTAAATTTTACAATCAAGTCTAACTTGATTAAAATAACTTTGCTCTCTTCAACACGTTCTTTATGTGAGACTTATTAGGTTCCAAATATATTGGCAATAATTATAAATTCTAATTCTAATTCATAATTAGAGTTAGATAAATTGAAACTCCTTTTAATTTATCTTTAATTCTCCAATTAAACAATTTATAATCATAAATCAAGATTGGGTCTGGCAACACATCATGACCACCCAAATATTTAGGAATATCAAAGTAGTTTTGACTAACCTTTCCGTGCATGATTTTTTCTGTATAATTCAATCCTTTCATCATACAATGTTTTGATTAGACATAGAGCATGAAATTATTGTCTACTTTATTTTGATTCCAATCATATTAGTTCTCTGCCATTAGTTATTGATTTAATCAATGACAATTGTAAGCTATTTACAAAACGCCATTCTACCTTAGTCAATGATTTCCCGAATCAATACTAATCGAGAACATCATAATTCTTCCTAATTACTTTAGGGTGATGAATCTTATCTTGATCATTCAACTACCTCTATATAGTTTATGCTACATCTAATGACTATTGACTAAACAACCTATGATTAAATAGGTCATAAGTAGTATCAAAACATAACAATCCCTATATCAGATACCTTTGGAGACTTCAAGTCAAATGATTACTTATACAACAATCACAATGAGAATTCTATAGGCATACAAGTAATGTTCCAAATGGATTTCTCATATTGGGTTTGTTTCATGAACTTGTTCTCTAACAAGCACCTATACGATTTTTTAAGTATATCTATACTTTAGCCTATTAGATCGACTACTTCCTTCATAAGGAAAAACATAACGTATGCTAGTCTTTTTAAGTTTTATTAATATCTAGTCTTAATAGAGCAATAATACATAAATGTAATATGAATCTCATAATTATAATCTCTTTATAATTTCATTCACAATATATAATTATCCTGTGAACTTTATCATATACATCTAAACATGTACAAGATAAAGAATGACTTTAAATAATGTCACTAAACTACAACCAATTGATTGGTTATAGGGCGTAAACTAACAGAAGCATCTTTGCTGAGGGACTTCAGAAACTAAAATGATTGTTAAAAGAATATTTAGTGCTTATTTCATACCTTTTCTTAATTTTCGAACACACAGATGGTCAATAATTGAAAAACCTCTTAAGGTAAATTCTACATGAAAAAGAAAACTGTGATTTTTCTGAATCATATTGATGTAACCTCATCAAGTTTTCAAGTAAGTAGAAGAGAAGGTAAAAGGTTAATGATATATCAATAGCATCATGTTGAATTGCCTTGCTTATTTCCATCTCATCACATCTTACTCTTTCTTATAACTTTTGCCTCGATCGTTAACTCCGTTCCTAGCAACTCCATTCTGAATTCATAAGGAACTAGCTTTTAAGAGAAAATAATGATAGCAGGTTAGGCATTAGCTCTAAGTGAAGTTATTAAAATGGGCACATCATTTTGGCTAGTCATAAGCTCTTCCGTTAAATGTTCCTTTCAAGAATATAAAAATAAGAAGAAAAGAAGAAAAATTTTGATCTAACTTCATTTTGAGAATGATCAGATTTTAAGTTCATCTTAATGAATTTGATGTGCATTCATAAGGTATACAAGCATTAGCTAAAGAATGAAGTATAAGATACAAGTACGTGTATAACTAATCAAGTTACTATAAGAAAGAACTTTTGTTTTCATTGATGCCTCTTAAAAGCAAAAGCTTTTGTTACTCAGTTTCCTTTCAATCTTAAATTTTTCAACATGAATCAATGACATGCTTGTAAGGAAAATAGAGATGATGAGCATCACTTCCATCCTCCAATCGAGGTACATCCAATTAGAACTTGCCTCAAAGCTGCCCAATAAAACCTATACCATTTATTATTATTATCATGGTAGCTAAGGCATAAGAATTCCCCACAACAGATATGGTTATCGGAGCATAAGAACCATTGATCAGTAACATAAAAAAAAAAGAAACGTCAATGTAATGTTAAACACCATAGATAAGATTTCCATAAATGTAGTATACAAAAGAAATAAGTGTTGGGAAGTTAGGACAAGATCAGATCCTGACTGCAATGAAATAATTACAAATTTCTTTTCATATTTTGATTTCCCAAAAACAGAGATCACTTTAATTGTATAAAATGATTAACACATAAATCAAAGAATGAATTTTAATTCATACCTTATTCGAAATCATAATCCTTTTCTTGTTGTATCCCATGAACTGTTTCTGAAACTGATCCATCTCAACCATTGTTATCACATAAATGTTTAACCTTTAACGGTATCCATATAAAAGGTTGAGAGAACTCTGTAACTCTTATAGATAGGGTTAAGCAAGAAGTGCTAGCTTTATTAGAGGTTAACCCTATTTATAATAATTTTAGAAATTTTAGTAATTTAATTGAAATTAAATTCTAATTTCAATTAAACTTTAATTATAATTACAAATAATTCTAATTAAATACCAATTATGCCCAAATAAGATCCAATATCTCATATTGATCCTCATTTACTAAATATCTCATAATTAATCATAAAGTTTCTCAAACTTTCCAATCAAGTCCAATTTGATTAAAAAATCTTTGCACTCTTCAACCTATTCTTTATGTGAGATCGATTAGGTTCCCAAATATGTTGGCAATGATTATAAATTATAATTCTAATTCATAATTAGAATTAGAAACATTTAAACTCCTTTTAATTTATCTTTAATTATCTAATTAAACAATTTATAATCATAGATCAAGATTGACGTCTATCAACACATTATAACCACTCAAAATTTAGGAATGTCAAAGTGGTTTTGATTAACCTTTTTATGCATGACTTTTCTGTATAATTAAATCCTTTCATCATACAATGTTTTGATTAGAAATATCATGTAATTAATGTTTACTCATTTTTAGTCCAATGATATTAGTTCTCTGCCATTAGCTATTGATTCAATTAATGACATTTATAAACTATATGTACTCTTTTTTAGTCCAATCATATCAATTATCTGCCATTAGCTGTTGATTCAACTAATGAAATTCATAAAATGTTTACAAAGAATCATTATACCTTGGCCAAGGATCTCCCAAATCAATATTAATTGAGAACAACAGAACATTCTTTCTAATTACTTTATGGTGATAAATCCTATCTTGATCACATAACTACCTCCATATAGTTCATGCTACATCCAATAACTACCAATTGAACAACTCATGATTAAATAGGTCATAAGTAGTATCAAAACATAGCAACCCCTATACAAGATAACTTTAAAGACCTGAAATCAAATGATCACTTATACAATCATCACAATAAGAATTTCATAGACATACAAGTAACGTTTTAAGTGGATTTCTCATATCCGATATGTTCAGTGAACTTTTTATCTAACAAGCACCCACACTTTTATTTAATTATCTCCATACTTTAGTCTATGAGATCAACTACTTCCTTCATAGGGAAAAATATAATGTGTGCTAGTATTTTGCGTTCCATTAATATTGTCTAGCTTTAATAGAATAATGATTAAGAATAATTTAGGGATAATACATAAATGCATTATGAATCTCATAATTATAATTTCATTTGTAATGTATAAATATCTCATAGACTTTATCATATACATCTAAACATGTGTATGACAAAGAATGTCTTTAAATTATTTTTGTTACTAAACTACAACCAAAGCGATTGACTATAGGGCATAAATTAACAATCTCCCATTTGTGCTAAGCCAATTGTTTAAGTATCATATACTATATCACCACATGATGATTATGCTATTGTTGGGATTGTGGCTTAATGAGAGAAATTCGCAAGATTCTTTATAGTGAGCATTTGCTTAAATCTTATAACTTCCATCTTAATCATCATCATAATTAAGAAAATTTGCTTAAATACATCCTTGGATCTTTGATGAGACCATAGCTCCTTTTATATGCACAATGACTCTAATGTTCTACAGTACATTACTGTTTTGAACAATGCAAGGAACTATATCAAGTTTACTAAAAAGCTTATTGATCTCATTAATCATTTCCACTAAATGAAAAATGTATTATGGATTAATTAGCAACCATTGCTATATTGGAACCTTTCCAATCTTGAATAATATTGTTCCAAGTAAATAAAACTTAATTAGGAATTACTTCTAAAGTTAATATCCTTATCTCCTTGAACTCAAATTTTAACTTATACATAGAATAATGAATATCTTTAATACTTCAAAAGTATCTAATATCTCAAATACTAAACATTAGTACATTATCTATGTAATTGGATTTAGAGTAGGTGAACAACTTCTAATCCATCTCTATATATAAAATTCCCAAAATTAAGTTGTTACCCTTTCATATCCAACGAGAGTTGTTCTTGGACAATTATATTTTCAATAATTAACAATTAGAATTATTGTTCTCTATAAACAATATCTCTTCACATACTCCTATTAAAGAGGATAACTAAACTCCCACTAACTTTCTTGTAGACACGATAAATTCACAGTCATCTCCAAAATAGACTCTTTGAATTCATCATAAAAGTGAATCTTTCAATGTCTCGTAAGCTTTTAACTAAACATCAAATGTATCAACAAAGGCAGTAGCTTTAATTAGATGTACTGTCATAATATTTGAAATTTTCAATTTCGTCTTACTCTCCTACTTAGCTTGAGAACCAATCTCCTATAAGTACACATTGAAACAAATAATTTGATCAATAGGTCTATAAGATTATATCCAACCTTTTGGATATCATATAACCTTTTATTATCTATTTTATTTCTAAACTTAATAGACAATATATGCTTCAATCAAGCATCACATCCCTCAATCATTAACTTTTACTCTTTCAAAAACTTAGCATTTCACATCTAATACGAAATCTTATCGATTGATTCAATTGGAGCTATTGAAGGTAAGTCTTTGTACTACGCATAGCTATAGAAGAAATAATATTGCGTCATACAACATCTCATATTATATTTTCATCCTTACATAAAGTCATACTCTTATGGACCTTTTGTTATAAAAGTATTCACTAGAGAATTTTATTCCCTACATATAACCAAAAATTTAAAACTCACCACAATTATCTAATCAAAGTGCTTCAACAGTCTCAACGTTTAATTTTTACTTAAATTTAAACAATTTAAATTGTGCAAAATTTTAAATAATTATTTTTTTTGATATATTTATAACTATATCACATAAAGTCAATAGTAATATAATGAAATTTAAATATCATCCTTTTATGAATTGTTATTCTAACCAACACATCACATGTATAAGATTTAACAATTCAATACCAGCATCATCCTTTCACTAAAGGCTGATTTGGTTATTCTTCAACTTAACAAGTTTCACAAGTTTTATACAATTCATAATCAAAAGGATACATTTGTCCTTGTATGTCTTTATGATTTTCGTTACGTTGATTTAACCAACATGGCATAAAAGGATAGTCTCGGCTATCTAAATTTATTCTTGCCACTTATATTAAGAATAAGTCTCCTTTGATCCAACACATACGAACTATTTGTATAAATTGGATCAACTATTTTACTTAACAATCTACTTCTAATCATGCTTTGAAAATTATAATAATGTTGAATCTAAATTCAATATCAAATAATTATAAGCATGAACAAGAAATACGTATGATCTCTATCATATATCATATAGGCAAGAAAATTCATGCAATCAATTTTCTTTTTATGACAAATATTATCATACTATAGCAAATGACTGTAATTGATGTCCATGTTTGTGCTTTTAGTAAGCTAAATTAAGTGAGACAATTTCATAAAGGTACTATATCTTTTAGCTCTACTATATGAGACCTCTTACATCTTGCTATTGTGGTGATGAAATAAATTTTACATGTTGTCATCAAAGTTTATGAGACATTAGTCAACTTAAAATATCAATACATATTGTCATCTATATCATTTTGACATATCTCTAAAACTTTGTCACTGAATCCTCAAAAAGGAAAATGGAAAACTTTCATAATGGGCATACAAGTTTCTATCTAACTTTAAGAACTCTTCTTAAACATAACCTATGTCTATGAAATTTGGTTCACTATCTTAGTATCAACCAGTAAATTCCACTCAGAACATAACTTGTGAGTGCTTTCTCAACCTTAACTATCGATGTCGAAGAACGATTGCGGGTACAATGGGGTTCGTTTCGCTAATATTCGCTTTGAGTAGAGCCTGTTGTAGTCCTATTGTCATTTTCATTCAGATCCAGGTTTGTTTCTGTTTTTTTTTCCGATTGTTGTCTGTTTTAGGAACTCGATGATTTGCAACAAACCAAGCCAGCTTCAGTCTTTGGCTTGGTCTTCTTTTCAAACCCCAAGTCTGTCCATAGTTTCTGTACAAGGTAATCAAGCATCGATCTTTTTCTATGTACATACTTTATTGGGTTTTATTATTTTGGAGTTCTTCTTTGATTGTCATGTGAAAGGTTGGTTCTTTAAGACCATTGGCTTTAGTTTGATGATATGAAGTATGATTGGATCTAGTCTGGTTCTTGTGCTGATGATCTGTGGCTTGTCTTTGATTGCCTGATCTGTAGTTCCTGAATGTAGATCTATGCTGGATTGTCACTTGGTTTTAATAAAAGATTCTGTTTTTTGTTTCACTTCATAATCGAGTTCCTTAGCTGATGTTTGCGTGTGATTGAAAGTGAAGTAACTTATGCAAAATCAAGATTCATATTTTGCTTTGCTGGGTGATGAATTGTTTAATTTTTTTTATTCTTTTATAGATAAAAGTAGTTAAGTTTCTGGGAAATTTTGGTTGGCGATAGTGTTGATTTGTAGTTTAGTTTTTATAAAATACATTTAAGATATATAGAGAATGTTGTGCCCTTTTATGCAATGAGATTGTTAAGATTATGGCCAGTGGTCCTCCGATGCACGAATTGATGAAAAGGTTATGCCTTCTTCTTCGACGAGCTATGTAAGCAAGCGTTTTTTTTAGGATTGAATAAGAGGTATGTAAATGCTACTCTCCTTCTTTCTTGCCACTCTCACTCTCTTCCATCTCCGCAGCCTCCTCTTTTCAGGTATGATTCTTGATTAATCAATCCCTTCTGCTTTGGTATTTTCTGAATTTTGTTAGGTTTTTTGAAATTTATGTTCTTTATGGTTTTTTGCTTTTGATATTAGCTTCTTTGATTTATTTAGTGTTTAATGCTTTCTGGGTTTGATTATGTTGGGTTTGATTATGCTGATCTCTTTGTATCTGATATTGTTGGGTTTATATCAAGATTGAATTTTTTATACTTAATGATCTTATGGTTTCAGACGTTTTGTGTTTTAACATGTTGAGTCAAAGTCGAGTTCTTTGATGCTTTATTGCTCTCTTATCATCTGGGTATTGGTACTTTTTTACAGATAAAGAGATGATATATTTTGTTATATTTTAGTTTTAAAATATATTTTATTTTTAGAAGTTGAGTTATATTTTATTTATTATTTATTTATGTATTTATTGTAATTTTATTTACATAATTTTTTAATGTGCTAGTTTTATTTATTTACTCTTTAACCTACATCACTCTTTTATTTTCGTATCTGCATGTGGATCTACCAGAAATAGCCTCTCTATTATGTAGGGATAAGGCTGCGTATTATTAAACCTCTCTAGACTCTGCTTCATTGCGGGACTTCAGATTAAGTATGATGATGATGATGAAGAAAAGTAAGTAATTAATCATATGCAATGACTACTAAATGAGATTAGGACTTTAATAGTATTTGGTTACTCCCACTATTTATTCAAAATAATAGCCCTCACTATTATTTGGAAAAATTACTATAATCTTTGTTGTGAGCTAGGATCTCATTCAAATATAGTTGATCTTGAGTTTGCTCAATAATCCAACTAAACTTAAATTAGGTAGATAACAAGTTTATCAATCACATCTCATGTGATTCCTAGATCCGTTAGATGATAACTCTTGCCAAAAAAATCTTATATGTTATTCCCAACCTTGCCTCTAAATTCATGTGATCATAAATTTGCTCATTCAAATCATACAAATTTAGTTAAGTGAAACCCACTATCATAAGACTAAACATGTTCAGGTTAACATGGCCTTGAGTTTGCTCAACAAGCCTACAATAAATAGAACTCTGGTTTATTCTTATAACAATGGAAGGCAACAATCACGTTCTCAATGTGCATTTAATATTTTAACAAGGGATTTTAATTTCATTCATCTTATTAACCACAAAATTGCTTGACAAATATCACGTAAATAAAAAATACAATTTAACATGCATGTAATATATATATTAACCATATAAAAAAAGAATATAACTTATGTACTCATAATCAAATTATATGCATAAACATCAACCTTTATTTGATTCTAGTTATTGATCTTCATAATCTAAAAAATATTTCCAACTCCTTGGAAAATTAAATTAGATTAAACTCATTCATTCCTAAATATTTTAAATTCCGATTCCAAATCGAAATTTAATTTGATTGGAAAATAATTTTCAAATCCAGTTAGAAACTATTTCTGATTATCATGACTCCTTTAAGAAAGTTTAATTAAAAACAATTTTCAATAAATTATACTTCTTACTTATTAAAATTTAGAAAAACTTCTTTTTCAAAATTATATAAGTAACATATTCTAATTCAAGTGGAAAACTATTTCTAATCTAATTAGAAATTATTATCTCTAATCTCATTAAAAATTATTTTTCCTTAATTAGAAAACTATTTTCTAATATAAAAGGAAACTACCTTCAAAATTAAATAAAATGCTTTTAAATTTAATTAAGAATCATTTATTTTATTTATTTAGAGATTGAATTCTTAATTAATTAGAAAATATTTCTTTAATAAGTTAGAAGAATATTTTCAAAAAATTAAGAAAGCTCAATTTTCTTAATCATAAATGAAAACAATTTTCAAATTTTAATCAAGAAAAATATATTTTCTAATAAATGAAGAAACTAATTATTTATAAATGAAGAAACAATTTCTAAATAAATTGAATAATAATTATCTAAACAAATAAGTCATACATTAAATTTATCATAGTCCGATTAAAATAAATAAATTTAATTAAGAAACATCTTTCTTAATTACCTAAGAAAATAATTTTCTTAATTTTAAGAAGTCTTACCAATTAATTTCAATCTAATTTAAACTAATTAATTCTAATTTTAGAAACTAATTTTCTAAAATTAATTAGGAATCAATATAATTATTAATCTTAATCAA
>JAOTAX010000198.1:30671752-30681758 GCA_025629825.1 Erythroxylum guanchezii | reverse complement strand
AGATCAACTCCCGGCGTGCCTTGTTTGTTTTGCAGGTATTCTTTAGCTGGAGTCAAACAGAAACATGGATCCAAGCAACGACGTTCAGCCCCAGCAGAATCCGACCAAACCAATTTTCATATACATTAAGAAGGATAAGCAACCTTTAGTCCGCACATTTTTTGCAACAACTGAGGATGAAGAGGTTCTGTTAAATATCATTTTTTGATAATAAGGGATAGAAACACATTAACAAGTTGGAGAGCGGCATGGTTCTACTATCTTTACATACTTCTCATCCCAGTTGTCTTCAGTAACATGAACGTAAGTTTTTATTAGATTGAATGTGCCTATTAGAAGCTCCAATAAGGGTGTATAGGAATCTCCAAATACGTTTTCTAATTTCTTTGATTGCTGTTGCATATACATTATAAGAATCCAAAGATCCTTTATGATTATTGTTAGGATAGTTTTCAAACTAAATGACAACCAAATAAAGAACTACTAGCATAACCTAAATTTGATGACAAAATGTCAATCATTGTTTTGGTGTACATTGATAAATGTCCTTAATCTTTTTTATGTTTTTACTTAAGAAATTATTTTAGGTAAACATATCTTATGGAAATAAATGTGAAATAGTTTCTATAGTATTTTTTGTTCAGTTAGTTTTTGCTCAATTAACCTTAGTTAAAGTAGCTTATATAGGGGTTTGTATGTGGTTGTTTACAAATTGTTATTTACTTCTCTTTTGCATGGTTATTAACTTATTATTCACAAGGTTGTAATGACTCAATATAGAACTTTTAAGTTATATTATGGTAGATACTTTAAGAAAGAGTTGAGTTATAAGGGTGGATTTCAAGTTATTTTGATGAAGTAAATCTTGATTTTGTCAACTATAGACAAATATATGAGATTGGGAAGGAACTCAAATGCTTACAGGTTAACAAGACATATTATAAAGTTTCAATTTTTTGATTTAACAAGTCTTTAAGGCTTATTGAATATAATGAAAGTTGCATTAGGTTAATCGACCTTTTAAAAATACATGGGACAATTAAGGTGTATCACACACACAAACTTGATGATCCAATTATGGCTCCATAAGTTTTAGCTATAAGAGGTAATGATAAGGATATTGTGCATGATGAAGTTGGTGTAGATATCATTAAAGAAGAGAATAGTAATGATGGCGATGTGGGCACTTGTGATAATGAAGATGAAGGTGTTAATGAAGCTAAAGGCGATGATGAAGTTGAAGGCCTTAATGAAGTTGAAGGTGACAATAAAACTAAACGTGATGATGAAGCTGAATGCATACACAATACATTTGATGTTTCAATTCTAGATGGACACCAACCAATAGAGTATAATGCCTGTGATTATGGAAGTTTCATTGCTAATGATGAGTATCTTAGTGGAGAGGAGCCTAGGGAGCCAATTAGAAGACTTAGCACAAGTGATAGATATGAAGCAAGTGGTAGTTCGTTAAATTGGACACTAGGTACAGAGTTTGCCAATGCTAAAAGTTCAAAGATGTTATTGGTTTAATATGTAATGGGGAAAAAAAGTAATTCTAAGTGAATTAGAGTTGGAAACATTAAAGGTTACAAGTGGAAATTGTATGCAACCTATGATAGTAATAAAATATATTTCAAAATATAAACATATAGGTCTAAGCATACATGTTTCACAACAAACAAGTCTAAGATGGTATCAGCAAAGTTTTTGGCTAGACAGTTTTAAGAAAGAATTCTAGAAAAGCCTAGCAATGCCACTGCAAAGATAGTTGAAGAATTTAGAGAAAAATTGAACATATTTGTCAATTCTAACATGTGCATGACTACCAAGATGAAGTTAAGAAAAGAGCGAGCATTAAATTATGCTTGTGAATATTTGAAGCAGCAAGGTTATATCCAAGAGTTGAAACATAGCAATCTTGCATTAATAGTGGAATTGCAATTGTCTGGAAATCAAGAAACCTCATTATTATAGTTCAAGAGGTTATACAATTGTTTTGGAACTAAGAAGGATAAGGCACATGACGCCCATATTTGGATGGATGGTTGTTTCTCAAAAACTGAATTTCAAGGGCAACTAATCAGTACAATTAGAAGGGATGGAGATAAAAGCATGTATCCTATAGCATAGGTAGTTTTTGAAGTTAAAAATACCGATTCATGGAGTTGGTTCTTGCCACTCCTATTTGCTAATTCAATGATGGAAGATGGGGGAGTCAAAATAATTTGAACTTTAAATTTGTACTTTTAAAGTTCTTATTTGACTTTATATAAATGTTAAGTTGTGTCTATGAGACCTTTAAATTGACCTATATATTGAGTTTCTCAAAATTTATATTTCTTGTCAAGTGAATTGAATCATGAAACATACGAGTATATTTTCTATTTTGTTATGGTCCAGTATAAGCAAGTCAGTTTCAGATTAATAACTGCGTTGTAGTTAGGATATTCATTAATATTGTTACATATAATATTCATTAATATTATTACATATCTCCATCAATATAATATTTCTAATAAAATTATCATTCCTAACAAATAAAAAGAACTATGAAAAATATATGCTAAATCAATGAGAAGTTTAAAGGTACAAATATGAAAATGAAAGTACTTAAAGCAACAGAACCCACATTGTACTTTTTAAGCAATTGATTCACATATTCAAAATACCACCACTTAGCATGTATAAATATCATCACTATTTAGAAAACATATCACACTACATTAAAAAAAATCACCACTATGTACAAAATGAAACTACAACGTTATATTAAAAAAACACTATAATCTTTTACAAAAAAAATGTCACCATTTTATACAAAAAATACCGCTATTTTATATAAAAACCTAACTTTAGTCAATACTAAAAATATCACTAGTTCATATTGTAGCTACTATAACCTTGCACAAAAATATCATTATCATGTACAAAAATTGTCACCACCCTTTTACAAAAATTATCACTACTCTATACAAAAAGTATAACCACTTTCTAAAAAAAATTTATTTAGTTAATACTACAAATACCACTAGTTTATATTACAAATACCACATGTTTATAAAACTATATGACCCTTATAAAAAGAACGAGACTATATAAAATATATAGCCACTCTATACAAAAAAAATTATCACAATAAATATATAAATAACATATTTACTTTAACATGCAAATAACACATCTGAGTATAAACAATACCATGATTCCATCCAAATAATAACATCATTCCTTACCAAATAAAAAAATGCCATGCCTCTATTTTAAAAAATACCGTTATAGTAAATAAATAAGTACTACCTTTACTTTAATATGTAAATACTTCATCTAAGCACAAATAATACTATAACTTCATACAAACAATATCATTACTCTTTACAAATAATAGCACACCTCTATACAAAAAAAATACAATCACAGTAAATAAATAACTAATTTTATTTAATATATAAATACCATATATAAATAACAAATAATACAATGATTCTATAAAAATAATATCATTACTCCTTACAAACAATACCTTGACTCTATACAAAAATTATCATCACAATGAATAAATAAAACATTTACTCTAATATGTAAATACCACATTTGAATACAAATAAGACCAGTACTTTATATAAATAATACCATCGCTCTTTACAAACAATACTACAACTTTATACAACACATATCATCACTATAAATAAATCATAATATATTTAATATATGAATACCACATCTAAGTACAAGCAATACCATGACTTGATATAAATAATACTATCACTATTTACAAACAATATCATGCCTCTGTACTAAAACCAAATTCACCATAAATAGATAAATACCACCTTTACTTTAATAAATACCACATTTGAGTACAAATAATATCATGAGTCCATATAAGTAATACGGTCACTCCTTACAAACAATACCATCTCTATACAAAAAAATACCATCACTGTAAATAAACCAGTACCACTTATATATATATATATATATATACCATCATGATAAATAAACTAGTACCACCTTTACTTTATTATATATATATATAGCATATTTAAGAATAAACAATTTCATGAATCCATACAAATAATACTATCACTCAATGCAAATAATACCATGCCTTTATACAAAAATCATCATAATTAACAAATAATTAACATTTTTACTTTAATATGTAAATATTACATCTGACTACGAATAATACCCTAACTCCTTACAAATAATACCATCACTCAATATAAATAATATCATTTCAAATTATAAACGATATTTCGACTCTATGCAAAAAATATTATCAACGTAAGTTCCTTGTTGTTGCCATAAACAAGTGGTTCTTACTCGTGTTCATGAAAGATTTTTTACAGGATAAGATTTGAGTATACACTTATATCTCAAACTGTGATCATCTAAGTGTTTCTCAATGAACATAATTTGGTACATGTTCATTTTCTAAACCATGATTACGGATGATTTTCTAAAGAAACATTATTTTATAAATACCTGTCTGGTCAACCTTGTTCATAATAACTCAACTTGGTGGATGAAAATTATAGTGCACTAATTTGTTAACTAAACTTGAAATATTATTAATAATATTCAAAATAAAATTAAATGTAACTTGTCTAATAACCAATTTAAACAATGCTACTTAAATTGAGCATAACTTTCTCATCTAAACTTTGATTAAGATGATTCAAAATACTAAAAAAAGCTTAGGAAGTTCACCAAAACTTTTTTTTATTTTGGATTCTTTTAAATCAAGTGAAGAATACAGCATGGAACAAGCCCATACCCTAAGGTTTGTCCTTTATGGAGTTGTTTATTTAATGAACACATTATGAGACATAGCTATATTCTTCACATTTAAAAAGAAACTCAAATGTTAAAAGCTTTAGATCTCTTCTTAAGCTTTCTATATAATCTTCAATCATCTTAATCCATGGTCCGATGAGAAAATTATGCATAATTTAGGAAGTACTGTTTAAATTGAATATCAAATTAATTAAACTTAATTTAAATTTATATATAATTAATAATATTTTGGTTTAATTTAACAAATCAGTCTACTATGATTTAAATTTCTTAATTTTCAAATGGATATTTTAGATTAAAACAAAATATTATTAATTTTATATAAAACCAAATTAAGTATAACTTTCCTAATATTTAATTTAGATAACACACCTTAAATTGGACATAACTTTCTCATTTAAATTCTGATTAAAATAATTCAAATGATACAGAAATCTTGGGAAGTGATCTAAAACTTTATAATTTTTAATTTTCTTTAAAGAATTTAATAATATGACTTTGGATATGCTCTGGTGTTCTAGGTTGTGTCATTCATAAAGTTGTTTATTTAATAAAAGATATGACCGTGTTTCTAACTATTTTCTTCACATTTTCTCAGATAACTTAAAAGATAAAAATTTTAAAGCTCCTCCAAGTTTTCATAGAATTTTGAGTCATCTTAATTAGAATTCAAATGAGAAAGTTATGTATAATTTAAGAAGCAATGTCTAAATTAGATAGTAGATTACTTAGACTTAATTCATTTTGGTATATAATTAATAATATTTTAATTTATCAAATCATTCAAATTTAATCAAAATTAATAATTTTTTACTTGAGTATTTTATATCAAAACAAGAAACTGTTAATCATAATAAAAATAAATAAAGTCTAACTTGTCCAATATCCAATTTAAATAGTAATTCTTAAGTTGGATATAATTTTCACATTTAAACTTTGATTGAAAGGATTCAATGTTAATGAAAGCTTAGAAAGTGCACTAAGTTGGATATAATTTTCTCTTTGTTTTGTTAATTTGTGTTAATCCAATTTTCTTTTTAGTTTCTCATCACTCTTCCACTCATTTTGACTATTTAGTCTTTAAATTTTTTTTCCTATTTCCCCCCACTCCTTCAACCATCTCTGTCCACTTTAATTATTTAGTCCTTATATTATGTTGAAATTTCTAAATTACTCTCCCATTCACAAAATTAATTACATAATTTTTTAAAATTATTTTCGAAGCTTTTGTCTTCACCTAAGGGCTCCACCTACTTGCTAGTTGCTCCACGGAAAGAGAGAGATTGGAAATTACCAAATAATATGTAAAAAGTCATGCTTTGTAGCTGAATTATTAATTATTAAGACAAGGAAAGTGATATTGATTTCTTTATGTTGGTGTTATTAGTCCATAACTTGGACCCTACAGTTGTCAACCTCATTATTATCCTTTAACAGTTATAATGTTTAGCCATTATTATGCTCCAACGTTCATTTCTCCTATTGCCAACGTATACATTGTTTATATTATATATAAGAGTCATGCATCTACTCAATAATGAGACCATTGAACACTGCTCATTTTCTCTGTTTTTCTTCTCTCACGTATCTTTTTTTGCTCCATCCAACTCAAGCATTTTCCTCTACATACAAACACCTTACACATGTATTTTGTCTTATGCACAAATTCTGCATTTATCTGCCTTCCTTTAGTTTCGGAGATAGTTCCCACTCCACCCTTTGGAGTTCACCGAAGCTGGTGAAAAAGGTGTTAACTCTAGAGTCAGATCTCGTTGTCCTGTTGCACCATAGAGGGGGAATTTTTGACTTAGGGCAGTGATTTTTCATGACACCTTGTATTTCAAATAAGTCATTCCATTTTAATTATTATTGCTACTTCCACTAACAATCTAAGTCGGAAAATTATTGTGTTGCTATCATTTGTTGGAAATTACTGCAATTTTGCTGATGCGTATTTAACTTAGTAGAAGTCATAATATGTAGGGGTGAGCATTATTTGAGCCGGCCCGATTACCTGGCCCGGCCCGAATTAATTCGGGTAATAAAATGCTAAAATTCGGGTAAATCGGGTCAGCCCGGGTATTACTCGAATTATTTTCGGGTTGGGACGGGTAACTCTGAAAAAAAATTGGGTTACCCGATTACCCGAATTAGGTTTAAAAGAATTATGAAATAGGGTAATTAGGGTAATTCGGGTAATTCGAACCGGGTAAATAGGGTAATTTTGGTAAATCGGGCCGAGTAAATAGGGTAATTCGGGTAAATCGGGCTAGGTAAGTTCGGGTAATGAAATTTCGGATTCGGGCCGGGTAAGATGGAAAAATTTTCTGGTAATTCGGGCTTTACCTGAATAGTGAAAAATTGGCCCGAATTACCCGAATGCTCACCTCTAATAATATGGTGTTGTTTTCTTCATATTGTTTGATTATTTTGTGTGAGACATTTATGTTTTTGGATTTACTATGCCATCTGCAAATGAGATCAACGTAGGTTCTATACTTACTATTCCCCATATAGGTTCACCCCTATCACTGTAGCACCAAAAATTATACCTGATCTAACTAGATTAGAGCCTATAGATGGGAGAAATTTAAACGATGGTCTGAGAAAATTCTATTTTACTTTCAATAATATGAAATGGATTATGTACTATTTCAAAAGATTCTTAGTGACAATATTGACGCTAAGACAACTAAGGATAACCGTACCGTTAGGGGAGTGTCACTCAGCCATATTATCAACCCTTTGTTTGATATCTACTGCAAGTACAAACTGCTAAGAAAATTTGGGATGCTTTAAAGGTGACATATGGGACAGATGATGCCGATACTAAGAACTATGCTGTTATTAAGTGGTTAAAATTTACTGTTGTTAGTGATAAACCTATTGTGGACCAACTACATGAGTATAAAAATCTAGTTATTGAAATCCTTGCCAAGGGTATGAACATGTGTGAGTTGTTTCAAGGTAACACCCTTATTGAGAAATTACCTGCCTCATGGAATGAGTACAAAAACCAGTTGAGACATAAAAAGAAAGACATGAAGCTTTAGGAGTTGATAGGACATATAAAGATTGAAGATGTCAACCGTGCACAAGATAAGACCAAAACACTCACCCTTGTCCTTACTGTTAAGGCTCATATGGTAAAACATAAAAATGCTAATAACTTCAAGAAGAATGATGGACAAAACAGGCCTTTCAATAACAAGCAGGGTTAATTTAAGCGCAAAAGGATCGATGGTGACTGCTGGTAGTGCTACAAGCCGGGCCATCCTACTGCTAATTGTCAAGTTAGAATCAACTATGAGAAGAAAGGCCCATGATAGAAATTGTGAAAGTTTAGGAAAGGAAACCAGACAAGGTACCAATGTGATGACTAGAAGAGTTTTGGTAAGCCTCAAGCTAATATGGTTGAAGATGTTAATAACGAGGAGGTCATTATTGTTATGGTATCTAAAGTCAACCTTACTGGAAATATGGTCGAGTGGATAATTGACATAGGAGCTACACGCCACATCTACACCAACAAGGACTTGTTCAAAGACTGAATGATTCTACTGATAGTGAATTCGTATACATGGGAAACTCCAGCAAAGTTCTTGTCCAAGGAGTTGGGAAGGTCACTCTCAAACTCACTTCTGGAAAAATGTTGGTGTTAGAAAATATTTTATTTGTTCCGAATGTATGTAGAAACTTGATTTCTGGCGCATTGCTTAACAAAGCCAGAGTTAAACTGACCTTTGATTTTAATAAACTCGTTTTGACTAAGAATGGGAACTTTGTTGGAAAAGGGTTTTGTAATGGAGGCTTATTTGTACTTGATGTTGAAATGAATGTATTTACTTCTTCTGCTTATATTGTTGAGTCTTTAGACCTATGATACTCTAGACTTCGGCATGTGAATGTGAGATCAATTAAGAGGATGGAAAGATTAAACTTGTTACCTAACCAAATCACTAATGAAATGAAAAAACGTCAAATTTGTGCTCAGACTAAACACTCCAAAAAACCTTTAAATCAATGACCGAGAGAGAGTCACAAATGTTGGACTTAGTTCACACAGACTTGGTTGATTTTAAGAATTGTATGAGTAAAGGAGGAATGAGATATTATATTACCTTTGTGGATGATTGTTCTAAATATACTAAGATTTATTTATTGAAAAATAAAAGTGATGCAGAGGAAATGTTTATAAAATACAAAGCTAAGGTTGAGAACCAATTGAAAAGAAAAATTAAGAGATTAAGGTCTGATTGGGGTGGTGAGTATAGTATTGATTTGTTGATGATTTTTATGAAAAAGTTAGCATTATTCATGTGCTTTCAACCCCTTATACTCCCAAACAAAATGAAATGGCAGAGAGAGAAAATCTAACGCTTAAGGACATAATGAATGCAATGTTGATTTCATTAGGATTACCTGATTTATGTGGGGAGAAGCTATTCTTTCAGCTTGTTATGTTCTAAACAGAGTTCCTCATAAGAAATTAGATCAAACCTCATATGAAATTTGAAAAAGTTATCCAACTAACTTGCGTTTTTGAAAGTGTGGGGTATCTTGCTAAGGTTGCTCTACCTGAACATAAGAGGAAGAAAATTAGGCCTAAGACCGTTGATTCAATTTTTATGGGATATGCCTCTAATAATGCTGCCTATAGATTTATGGTTAAGGAAAAGAGGTCTAGCACTTATGGATCAATTATGGAGTCAAAGATGTAGTGTTCTTCGAAGATATATTTCCTATGAAATTGAGTGTGCAAGTCCCTAAAAAATTTGTCCCTAATTCTTCTACCAATGATAACATAAAGGAAGAGGAAGTTGTTGAACTAAGAAGAAGCAAAAGAGCTAGAGTACCCACTAGTTTTGGTTCTGACTTTATTACGTCCTTTGTGGTGACAAAAATTAAGGAGATAGATGATGTTTTTGTGGTGAATTATATTATTGAGGAAGATCCCAAAACTTATGAGGAAGTAATGAGATCTATGGATGCTATATTTTAGAAGGAAGCCATAGATAATGAATTATAGTCAATCATGTCTAATTGGGTTTTAGTTGATTTACCACGAGGGTGTAAGCCTTTGGAGTGTAAGTATATTTTTAAAAAGAAACTAAGACCTAAAGGAACCATTGAGAGGTTCAAGGCAAGACTTGTGATTAAAGGCTATAAACAAAACGAAGGATTGGACTTTTTTGGCACTTAC
>JAOTAX010000198.1:30656712-30671652 GCA_025629825.1 Erythroxylum guanchezii | reverse complement strand
GGGGGGAAGCTATTCTTTCAGCTTGTTATGTTCTAAACAGAGTTCCTCATAAGAAATTAGATCAAACCCCGTATTAAATTTGGAAAGGTTATCCACCTAACTTGCATTTTTTGAAAGTGTAGGGGTGTCTTGCTAAGGTTGTTCTACCTGAGCATAAGAGGAAGAAAATTAGGCCTAAGACCATTGATTCAATTTTTGTAGGATATGCTTCTAATAGTGTTGCCTATAGATTTATGGTTAAGAAAGAGGGGTATAGCACTTATTGATCAATTATGAAGTCAAGGGATGCAGTGTTCTTCGAAAATATATTTCCTATGAAAGTGAGTGTGCAAGTCCTTAGAGAATTTGTCCCTAATTCTTCTACCAATGATGACATAGAGGAAGAGGAAATTGTTGAACTAAGAAGAAGCAAAAGAGCTAGAGTACCCACTAGCTATGGTTTTGACTTTATTACTTCCTTTGTGTTGACAAAACCTGAGGAGATAAATGATGTTTTGTGGTGACTTATATTATTAAGGAAGATCTCAAAACTTATGAGGAAGCAATGAGATCTATGGAAGCTACGTTTTGGAAGGAAGTCATAGATAATGAATTAGAGTCAATCATGTATAATAAATCTTAGGTTTTAGTTGATCTACCATGAAGGTGTAAGCTTTTAGAGTGTAAATGGATTTTCAAAAAGAAATTGAGACCTGAAGGAACCATTACGAGGTTCAAGGCAAGGCTTGTGATTAAAGGCTTTAAACAAAAAGAAGGATTGGACATTTTTTATACTTACGCTTCTGTTATTAAAATTGCATCTATAAGGATGTTATTTGTTGTAGCCTTGGTATTTAAGCTTCATGTGCACGAAATGGATGTTAAGATAACTTTCTTGAATGGTGATCTAGATGAGTAAATTTATATGGTCCAACTCGAGGGATTTAGAGTGCCTAGTCAAGAGCAAAAGGTATGTAAGTTGGTTAAGTCTTTATGGACTTAGACAAGCTCCCAAATAGTGGCATGAAAAATTTGAAAGTGAGATTTTCAAACATGGTTTTACCTTTTGTGATGCTCCTTCTTATATTTATGTTAAATCTGATGCTAATGGTTGTGTAATCATAACTCTTTATGTGGATGATATGCTTATTTTTTGTAATAGTTTATCTGTTATTGATACTACTAAGAGTTTGCTAAAGTCTTCTTTTGATATGAATGATCTTAAACCTGTGAACTTTATTTTGGAAATCAAAGTTGATAGAACTGACTTTGGTTTTAGGTTAAATCAAACTCATTATGTTGAGAAAATTTTGAAGAAGTTCGGTCACTATAATGTTGATCCAGTCAAAACTCCCTATGATGCTAGTGTTGCTTTACAGAAAAATCTTGGTGACAGTGTAAACCAAGCTGAGTATGCTAAAATTCTTAGTAGTGTGATATTCTTAATGAACTATTCTCGTCCTGATATTGCATACTGCATGAGTAGACTTAGTAGGTATACTCATAATCCTAGTTAAGAGCATTGGAATGCATTGATTTATTTGCTGAGGTATTTGAAAGGTA
The DNA here is from genome assembly GCA_025629825.1 of Erythroxylum guanchezii. NCBI lineage: Eukaryota > Viridiplantae > Streptophyta > Magnoliopsida > Malpighiales > Erythroxylaceae > Erythroxylum > Erythroxylum guanchezii. The sequence continues at coordinate 30,670,110 of JAOTAX010000198.1, read as the reverse complement.
CTATGGATTATGAATTATCTTTTTGTGGTCATCCTCCTGTATTGGAGGGGTATTCTGATGCTAATTGGGTTACGGAGAGTGATGATATAAACATTCTACCAATGGTTATGTTTTTACCTTGGCAGGAGCTGCAGTGTCTTGGAAATAATTCAAGCAAACATATATTGCGAGATCAACAATGGTAGCTGAGTTTATGGCTTTGGAGTTAGCAGGACAGGAAGTTGAGTGGTTAAGGAATCTCTTGTTAGATATCCCGCTTTAAGAAAAACCAATTTCTTCTATTTTCCTTCATTGTGATTCGCAGGCTGCCAGTCATGTTGCCAAGAACAAGGCATATAATGGCAAAAGTAGGCATATCAGATTGAAACATAAAATTGTTTGTACTTTAATTAGACATGGTGCAATTGCTCTAGACTATGTCAAGTCAGAGAGAAACTTAGCGGATCTGTTTACAAAAGCTTTGAGTAGAAAATTAGTTTCAGAGCATGTTAAAGGGATGAGGTTGAGCCCAATTATGTAGTAACCTCATGATGGACACCCGACTTGGGAAACTAAGTTCAATGGGTCAAACGAAGTTATATGGTGACTACTTACTTGTACTTTGTTTGTGGAATGATACTGAGATATATTTAGTTATTGAGCATGACTTTACTGTGTTTAATGAGGTTGGATTGTATAATCCTTAATGAGTTCTATAGCCCAAGTTTGAGTGGTGTGAGCAGTACATATTTGATGGACTCACGTATGTGATTGTGGGGGGCTAGTCACCCTCATATGAGAGTATTTGGGCTATCTCTCTAGAGCGATCATGAGACCGGGGCATTTTGAGGCTGTTAATTCTCTAGCAGGTTCTGTCTCTGATTTTCTTGATCAACAGATTCAAGACTTAGTTCACCTGGTTGTTCACCTATTTTTCTCCTAATTTGTTACGATTTATTTCTCAAGTTTTGGACCAAGTGGGGGATTATTGGTATTATTGGTTTATGACTTAGACCCTATGGTTGTCAACCTCATTATTATCCTTTAACAGTTATAATGTTTAGCCATTATTATACTCTAACGTTCATTTCTCCTATTGCCAATTTATACATTGTTTCTGTTGTTGGGTTTGAGTCTCGTTACTTATCCCGAGGCGACCATTTGAGGCGGTCAGGTGAGGATCGTGTAAAAAGGAAAGTTAAAAACTTCAATTTAAGAAGAATTTTAGCAGCAACCATTGGCGGGGTTCACCGCGGCGAAACTAAGGTAACATTTTCAAGGATCTTTCGGGACAAATACGCCACGACGAAAGTTTGGCTTCACCGCGACGAAGTTACGAAAAATTAAGTAAAGTTACCCTTTGGGAAAGGTTCACCGCTGCCAAGGTTTGGCTTCACTGCGGCGAAACCTTCAGTTCTGAAAACCAAAACCAACATTCAAACACAAAACTCTGCACTTACACATTACCAATTTCCCACAACCATTATCACCTGAAACCAAAAAAAAAATGTAAACATACACAAAAGGAACTTCTTCAATTCTGAATCTCATTACTAAATCAAAATAGAGTTTGAACAAAGCTTTAGTTACATATCAACACTATATCATTAGCTTAATACAAAATACATATGGATGCTCATTTTCGACATGCTACTAAAGCTACCTAAAAGTAATCGAACTAACTTAGGTACTAAATGTAGCTATCTCGGAGTTTCCAAATGCCTTGCAAGGATTAACGAACTTTTCGTTCTGCACCTGAGGAGAAAATAATGGGTTGAGCTACAAAGCTTAGTGGCTAATATATTTATAGCCATTGGCAACGAGCCACACCATCAAACATATATACATACATCTATATCTCATTTTATTCTAGCAATTCAATCATTAACCATTTTAGCTCAAAAACTCATAATTAAGGAAGTTAACGCATAACACATAACGTGTATATTTAACTATCAAACATAACTCTCAAATGCATCATACTTGACAAATCAAAGATGAAATTCACAAACAAATGGCTTGAGAGTTCCATAGATCAAAATGGCAAATCCGAAGTTTATACCATGAACAAAATGAGTCCGTTCTTAAGATCTCATATGCCACAAGCAAGTAACCGGAAAAAGGCTTAGTCAACGTGCACGTGACGAACGAAATGGTTTCTCTTTTGCCCAAACACAAGCAAATTCTATGCTCAATTCAATTCATCACATATATTCATACTTTCATGCATCTCACGCTTTGTCCTTTTTTTTCAAATATAAAAAATGTCATAGCATCTTTCAACGCATGACATAATAATACATCATAATGCAATTTCCAATATTAACAACAATTCAAATTCAAGCAATTTAAACATACACATGTAGGCAAGAAATTTGCCCATTTACATAATAACTATTAACACATTACCTACCTAAATTGCTTGGAAAATCTAACTCAATTGTGTCTTTCCTCTTGCTCTTGGGTAAGATTTTCTTGGTTTTCTAGAACAAACCAAATTCCCATTCAACACAACATTAAAATGGAAAAATTAATAAAACTTCACATCTAGGTTCGAAAAACAAAAACCTAGTTTAGAAATCCATAAAAAATCAAAATGGGTTCTCTTCTTTCTTATGACTAAACACCCATTTCTCTACTACTTCTTCTACCTAAGTAAGAAGGAAAGATGAAACTTACCTTAAATAAGTTGATTGTTCATCTTTCATAGCTTCCCCACGTTTTTCTCTTCTTCCTTCCCTAGTTTCTACGATTTCTTCTTTTCTCTACTTTCTTCTCTATGTTTTCTTCTCTTCTTTTCTCTTCTTCCATGATTTCTTCCCTTCTTTCTCTTATTCAAGACCACTTTTATTCTTGTCTTTCCAATTTTGCCCTTCATCAATTAACCTAATTTCCACCCACTCCCTTTAGTCTATTAATATCTAATACCTTAACTTAATTTTAACACTTCTATTAAAATTCTAATTTCTACTTACGTTCACTAAATTAATGGACTCAATTATAAAATAATTAAAATAAATAAATAAATCATAAATAACTAAATAAATAAAAAAAATTTGAGGCCTAACATCTGTTATATATAGGAGTCATGCATCTGCTCAATAATGAGACAGTTGAACACTGCTCATTTTTCTCTGTTTTTCTTCTCTCACACATCTTTATTTGCTCCATCCAACTTAAGCATTTTTCCTCTACATACAAATACCTACATGCGTATTTTGTCTTACACAAAAATTCTACATTTATCTACATTCCTTTAATGTAGGAGACAGTTCCTACTCCACACTTTGGAGTGCACCGAAGCTGGTGGAAAAGATGTTAACCCTAAGTTCGGATCTTGTTGTCCTGCTACATCATAGATGGGAATTTTCAACTTAGGGTAGTGATTTTTGACGACGCCTTGCATTTCAGATAAGTCGTTCCATTTTAATTATTATTGCTACTTTAACTAACATATAGAGCCATTAATTAGTATTACGGTGGTGGATTCATCATTGTAAGCAACTTAATAGTATTATTTAGAAGAGACTCATTTGTAAGCAACTTAATAGTATTATTTAGAAGAGACTCATGAGTATTAACGTTATGTATAGGAACCTCATCACTAGGCTGCTATTAGATCTATCATCATTAGATAACTCATGCCATTAAAAGCATCATAATTAAAAAAAATCAAAATCAACCTCTCTTCAGTAGTTGGGAATTGGAATGCTGGAAGAAGAGATTATGAATAAGGGCATAAATGATTTTTTGGTTTGTTTACTTGGTATTATTGAAATGGATCATATTGTGCAAAATAAAAAGATGAAGATAAACATTCTCACGCAGCATAAGTGTGGAAAGGAACCAAAGATCATCATCAACTAGAAATGTAAAGTGTCTATCAGAAGAGACAAAGTAGTATTTTATTAAAATATGATGAAAATGAAGAATAAATTGAAGGTCACAAATATTTTTAGGCTATCTAAGAACTTTTGCCTTATCATCCAACTTAAATATAGTTTTGACTATATCAAGCATAGTGATATTTGGTAAGAAAAGTTATGATGAGAGTAGTATTTAGGTATATGAAAACTGAGAATCTCAATATAAGGTCAACAGTTAGATAAACTATTACATCTTTTTATTGGAAAAGAAATGGTGATATCAGAAATCATACGAGGATTATAGTTATAATAGAATAATTTGACATTCTTGGGACTCACTTGACATGTTTTGATAAGTAAAGATACCAAAGTTGACCAACAAAAAGCTGAATTGGTCTAAGAAAATGAAGAAAATAATATACTTTTTGTGTAAAGAATGAGAATTATAATTAACAAATTAAAGAGAGTGAATGTCAAATTACTCATCTTTATGACCCGGTAGAAGTGAAGGAGGAAATGGAATAGGAGATCTCTTGTAAGTCCTCTAAGTCCTAACTAGATTCTAGAGATTCGTTAGTCTTAGAATCATATGGATGACAATATGGTAGACTAGTGGTTTTTGTAAATATAGAAGGAGACTATCATCGATTCCTAACTATATTATAAGAAGCAAGAGAATTTAAAGGGTTTAAAAGAAGACTTATGAAGGCTCTAATATGAATACAAGAGTAATGGTAATTTTTATGAAGCATCAGAGAACAATCTGAAATTAAAAATACTTCATTGACATTATGAAATGACAATTCCATTAACTTCGATCTGCAATCAATCTTAAAAATAACATCCACTTTATATATGAAAATTCAAAAGTTAAAATGTCATGAACTATGCAAAGCTGACTGAGAAGTCAAAATTTGTTTAATTGGAGATGAAATTGATCAAAATAAATAAAATTAAGTATGGAAGAGTTCTAGTTAACCTTTAATATTTTAAAAATATTTCTAAATAGGGTCAATTTGATAGAAATATCAACAATTTTAAACAAATATCTCCAATTGTCATTGTGCCTAAGTTGAAACTTTTAATTGTGGCATGAATTGAAAAAATTGTATAGATTTATGTGGTATCCAACCATAAATTTTACAAAAGAATATTCAATTTTGAATAAATTCCAAAACCACAAAGATATTAGTAGAAAAAGTATTTAAAAATCAAATTCATTTAAAATTAAGGACAAACAAATGAATTGCAATTTTTGAATAAATTCCAAAACCATAAAGATATCAGTAAAAAGTGTTTAAAAATCAAATTCATTTAAAATTAAGGATAAACAAATGAATTGCAAGTTAAACACCTTGATTCAACTTTCAGTTTCACTATATAAACATCAATTCGAAAAATAAATTGAATAATTGTCAAAGAATTAAAAAATTCCTAATTCTAAAACCCTAAAACATTGTAATTTCCAATTTGTTGCCTTCTAAATAAAATTTTATAAAATTGAATGCTTAACTAATTTAAAAATCATAAAGCATGGAAATTAGTCAAAAACTTTAAGATAAAACTCATAAATTTTTAAGAATCCAAAACTCTAGAGGAGTTAGTGTTTACTTTAAAAAGAATTTGATGAATAAAGGGCTTGTTTGGTAAATAGTTGATAAGCTATTTTTTAGTTGATTGACCCACATTAGTTGTTTGACCATATTAAAAACCTAAAAAATTGTTTGGTTATAAGCTGGTTGGTGATTCAACCCAACTAGCTGATTTTTTAAAAGCTCCTCTACATGAGCGTTTGGACATTTCAATTGATTTAGCTATTTGCCTAATGACGCGGAGGGGCATCTCTTTCTTTAGGAATGGTGAGAAAACGATTGCTTATCTTCTGTCCTACTCCTGCATAATATGCCCCTGGGTCTCTATATTTATTTTGCTATAATGTAAACATAGACCGCACTAATACCGTTACCCTAACACATGTCTCTTCTTTTGTTGCGGGAACATTTCCCTCCCTGCCTTAATTAGCAGCTTTGTACCAATGTCATAATATTCATGCCCTTATAATTTTTTTAAAAAATCATGCCCTTATAAGTCATTTTACACATCAATAGCTAATACTGAATAATTTTACCAAATATCTTTAATTAACAGCTAATGTTATCTATTGGTCAAATTAGTTGATATAATCAGCTATCAGCTAACCACTAATAGAATCAGCTAACCGCTGATATAATTTGCTGTTTGCCAAATAAGGCCATTGTGTGTTAATGGAGCTTAGTTTTGAATGAGTAGTAGAGTTTATTTGAGCTCTTTATGTTCCTAAACACTCACAGGGGAGAGGAGTTTTTCATAAGAAAAGAAGATGGTTGTTGCCCAAAAAGCTTCAAGAAAGCCCATTGAATCACATTAATTAATTGGAATGATGATTGATTATGATGGATAAGCTAAGTTGAAATAAAGAGAGAGAAATGTGACAATCAAGGATGGGCCATCAAGAGGAGATTTTGAGAGTCGAGAGGTGACAGACAAGTAGGGTTTTAAGGTTTTTGGTGAAACCGATAAGGGGAAAAAAAAAAGGGAGTTTTAAGATTCAATTATATTGGTTAACTAATATAATTGACCAAACATTTAACTTGATGGTATATAATATTTAGGATTTTGTAAAGACATTGGTCAATTAGTTCTTTATATTAGTCAACTAGTATAACTTAAAATTTTGTATTTTTATTTAAGAAACCTATAAAACTAATATTAAACACACTAAAACACATAATGATTTAAATAAATATCAATAAAAAGTAAATTTTAGCATTAAAGGAGATCTTAATCAAATATAATTTCGCCAATCATACTTATTTCTCTCTTAATTATGTAATATCCTTACTTATTCGCTTAGTGAATATATCAACCAATTGAGGTAGCATATCAATAAATTATAGCTCTATATCTCCATTTTGCACATGAGGTGTAATAAAATAATATTTAATTTTTGTATGCTTGATTTTAGAGTGTTGAATGCGATCCTTTGTAAGGCAAATGGAAATAATGTTGGCACTTGTAATGAATATTTTTGTAAGATCCATGTCATAGTCTCTAATTTGTTGTCTAAGCCAAATAATTTATGCACAATAATTACGTATTGCCACATATTTAGCTTTTTACCGGTGATAAAGTAACAAAATTTTATTTCTTACTAAACCATAAAATTAATGTATTAATTAAGCAGTTGATGTACTCTTTTTATCTGAAAGACTACTAGCATAATCTTTATCCAAATAGCTAATCATATTAAAAAATATATTTCGGATACTAAAGTCCTAATGATACGGTATCACAAATACCTACTTATTTGGTTAATGGCTAAAAAGATAAGATTTCTAGTGATTTGATTGAAATATAACACACAAGCATGCACTAAATATAATATCGAGCCTACATACAGTAAAGTAAAGTAAACTACAAATCATACCTCGGTAGAACTTTATATCAATCGAACTTCCCTTTTCATCATTTTTTAAGTTAACTATGATAATTATAGGTATCATCAATTTCTTGGGTTGATCCATCCCAAAGTGTTTGGGTAGTTCTTATACTTAGCTTGATTAATGAAAATGCCTTCCTTCATTTCCTTGATTTGAAGTCCAAGAAAGAAGTTGAACTCTCCTATTATTCTCATCTAAAATTCCATGATCATACACGTAGAAAATTCCTTTCATAATCTTTTATTAGTTATATAAAAAAACATTAATATAGATTTGAATAATTAGAATGTCATGCTTATGCTTTTTAATAAAAATAGTTATGTTAAACTTGCCTTTAGTAAAACCATTTTTTAAAGAAGAAACGCACTTACCTATCATGACAAGCTCTGGGAGCTTGTTTTAAATCATATAAAGGTTTGGAGAGTTATAAATAAGGTTAGTTGTACTATGAATTTTAAAATTGAGATGTTAACCAACATAAATTACTTCTTGAATAAAGCCATTTAAAAAGAACTTTTAACATCCATTTGAAACAATTTGAAATCCACGTGTGATGTAAATTCAAGTAGTAATCTAATAGCTTTTAATTTAGTTATCATGCAAAAGTTTTCTCAAAATTTATATTCTCGTCTTGATTGTACCCTTTAGCCACTATTCTAACTTTATTTCTCACATTAGTACTTGATTCATCTAGTTCATTTGTAAAGACTCACTTGGTGCCTATGATTTAGTGTTCTCTAGGTCAAGGAAAGAAAGTTCAAACCTAACTTCTCTCAAATTAGTTCAACTCTTCATTTATAGTAAGAATTCAACTTTCATCATTAAAGGCTTCTTTTACTGTCTTACACTCAATTTAAGAAATAAAAACAAAATAAGATATACATTTAAGATTTGATTTAGTAATTACCCCATCTTAAACATCACCTACAATTTGTTTCGACGGGTGACTCTTCTTGAATTTCCAATGTCTTGAAAGCTAATCATCCTTCATATTTCCATCACTTGGTTTAACAATATATTCAATTGGTTTGTGTGTTTTATTAATCATTCTTACTCTATTTAAGGGCCAACGTTTCCAAATCCTTAGATTAAGGGTGACAATAAGTCGGGCCAGACTTGAGCCCACCCAAGCTTGAGTCTAACCCAAAAATTTATGGTTAGACTCGAGCCTTGCCTAAAGCCCAATTAAATATACTTTTTAGGTTTTGAAAAATTGAGAATGACTTCATTTTTATTGTCTAGTTCAGCCTAGTCTAAAGATAAATAAGAAAAGAAAAACCCAAGTCTAGTTTGAAGCCTAGTTAACTCGAGTCTATCCTATTGACATGGGATCAGGTCAGGTCAGGCAAGCCTCTATCATTCCTACCTTGGATGGACCTACATTATCATCTTCAAGATTTTTAATGTAAGCAAATGGTTTAAAAAAGGGCTGACCCAATGGGTAAGGCTCCCAGTTTTGCAAGGGTTAGGGGAGCCGAGGAGGGTCATTAATTGCATATTCTACAAAGAGGCTATTTCCGTGACTCTGACTTTTTAGTTACAAAGAAGTAACCTTACCAGTTAATCCAAAGCAAGACTTGTTTTGTTTGTCTTGTTTTCCCTTGTTTAACCTATAAAAGCAAGACTTCTCTTCCTTTGTAGATACGCCTAGTTCGATGAAGAGTGTTTTATATTTTATGGCTTCCTTTTATATTTTCTCTTTCTCCTGAAAGTTTAATTCTTGAATAATGTAGTTCCAGTTATATAGGAAGATAAATATTTTCTACACTTGCCTCTTTATAAGGATCCCGTGTGTAAGAAAATCTTGGACTATAGATCTTATATGAGTTCTAAATTATACAAGGAAGGATTGGTCAGTTTAGAATCTTAAAAGACAGGCCTTAAGAGTCGACACCTATAAAGAAAAAAAGGACTTTTTATAAGGTTGCTTTCATGGTAACTAACACTTTTAACATCTATTATATGGTCCTAGTTTAATGTGTTGATATGGAAGATTCACATCATCCCAATTGCATCACACAAAATGTTGCCAAGGTCCTAAAATTTTACGGTCTTAGTATGGGCCTCTTAATTTTAATCAAATTATGAAGTTAGTGATTGTTGAAAAATGTCTATAAAATTAATGAGGGGTTGAAAAATGAGTTGGCAAATAAATGAGAAAGCTATAAATAGCACCACATTGTTAACATCTTTAGGACACCATCCATATACATAAAATGCATGCATGAAATGACCAAAATCTTCATGTAGATTTATTAGGATTTTCTATGACTTTCTTTGCTCCATCTACCTATAAATACATGGAGAATATGAAGCTTTAAAGATAGATCTCTCATTTTTTGTTATGAGATTATACAACACTTAAGAGAATTCCTTCCAAGAATTTTAGTAATTTTCTTGTGTTGTATATTTTTGAGATCATTGGGTGTACTTGGGGATTTGGGTTGAGAGTCAAACACCAACCTATTTGTACTCTCCATTTTTATTAGTAAATTACTTCTCTTGCCTTTGCCTATAGACCTAAGCAAAATTGTCGAACCACGTAAATCCATCTTGTAAATTTAATTTATAATTTTCTCATTCTCATATTAAAATTTTTAGAAAAATAATAGTTGTGCCTGAGATTTATTCCCTAACAAATGGTATCAAAGCTCAATTTATTTTGTCTAAATTTTTCAATCACGTCTACTAAGTATGAGATTGAGAAATTGGATGGATCTACTAGTTTCCTTCTTTGGCAAGTCAAGATGGAAGCAATCTTGACACATAAGGGATACAACAAGGCATTACTAGGTATTAACAAAATGCCTAGTTCTTTAACGACAGAGTAAAAACAAGACGCAAGTGAAAAGGCTATAAGTGCTTTTAAATTAGCTTTAACCGATAATGTCATGCGAGAAGTCATGAAGGAGAAATCAGCAGCAACTATGTGGTTGAAGTTAGAGTCTAGATATATGACTAAAACTCTCACTAGTAAGTTGTATCACAAGTCCCGCCTTTACATGCTCCAAATGGAGGAAGGTGTACCGATCAAAGCTTATATTGATGAGTTTAATTCAATTGTCTCAAATGTCAAAGCCCTTGACGTTGAGACCAATGATAAAGATGAAGCCCCCCATTTACTAAAGTCTTTGCCACCTTCATATGCTCACTTCGTGACACCTTGATTTATGGCAAGGAGATTATTAGTATTGAGAACATCATGAGTGCTTTATTGTCCAGAGATCTTATGGAGCAGTAAGTTCCTCATGCTAATAACAACAACCAAAGAGATGCTTTAATTGAAGGGGCACATCAATTCTAAGTGTGAAAAGCTCAAAAGAAAGCTCAGGGAAGAAAATGTTCAAGGAGGTGATCAAGGTGAAGCCAATTTTACTGATGAACCTCAAGATGCCAAATATGCTCTCATTATCGCAACCAATAACTCTCTTCAAAGCTCTTGGATCATTGGTTTAGGATGTTGTTTCCATACGTTTCATAATAACGATTGGTTCTCCACCTATGAACCATTATCTGATGGAATTGTCCAAATAGGGAATGACTATGAATGTAAAGTTGCTTGTGTGGGTTTAATTCAAATATAGATGTTTGATGGAATTGTGAGGACATTGTCAAATGTATGACGTGCTCCTGACCTAATTTTGTGGTCATATAGGCCTCTTGCAAATTTTATAGTCCACTAAGCTTCTTTTCTCCTCTGAAACATATACCATCAAATTGGGAATTGAGAGCTTAGAAGAATTCAAAAAATACAGACACTTCAAGCACAAACAATAATTGCTGGAGCTATTTCGTTTTTCTTTCACATTTAATTTATATGTTATTCTAACTTATATTATTGTTGAAATATATGTTAGAATTGACTTATGTTTGGTATCAGAGAAATTTAAACTCTGCATTATTGGAGTTTTTGGAGAATTTAAAAATTTTGGAAAATTTTGAAATATTCGAAAACTTTCGATTTAGAGTTGTTTTTGGATTTTTTTTCTTTCGATTAAAAGTAGAAATATTCTATTAAGTAATTTGGAAGTGTTTCTACATTTAAAAAAGGTGTTTTTGTTGTGTTTTTCTAGTCTAGTTTTATTGGTATCTAACGGGTCGAGAACAAGGTCGGATTGACCTGGTTAGAGGTTGAAGAAGACAGTTTTTCAAACAGCATCATTTTATGTGTTTCTTAAACAAAATCAAATGTTGGTTGCTTGTGATGCTGTGTGTTTTTTTATCAATATGCTATGCTAATGATGCTGTGCATTTTTATGGAGATGCTTTAGAAGCTATCCTGTGCGTTTTGGTGTTGTTTTAATAACGACGTAATGTTGTGTCATTTTGCAGTTATGTTATTAAACAATATGCTGTCATTTTTTTGAGTTTGTTTAATAACAGAATCTGTTGTGCTTGTGTTTTGTGTCTGGTTTTAATGGGAAAAATCGGATGCTTAGTTTGGCGCTCAATGTGCCTTATGGGAAGGCATAATGAGCCTCATCCATCTGTTCTATAGCTTATGTCTATTTATATTATATGTTGATATTATATTTGTATAAATTTTAATCATGTAGCAGATTATTCCATGGCAATTACATCTATATTTTTCCTTAAGAATAACATTATGGATAAAAAGTTTTTAGTGATTAATTATTAGGATTTAGCCACAGCAACCCTAATTATTTATAAATTATATATTTATGTAATTAATCACATAAAGTTTAGAGACTTTTAATTGGTAATTAATTATTTTAGTATAATAAATTTTATCCCACAAGAATTTTTATTATATTTGAATAATTTTTTTGTTAAATCAGAAAAATAAATTAATGCAACAAAATATATACAAAGAGTTCACAGACTAGTGCCACAGAAGGCACAACTAGCTAAAAATTAGCAACTAGCCTCAGGATAGGCCAAGATAAAACTTAGGGACACTGTAGCTATGAAAAAGCAATCCAACACCCAATCAACATCAGAAACACTAAGAAATGAAACCAAATAAAACCCAAGTAGAGAGTCTAACTAAGAAATTCCAAACCCATAATAAGCAAGCCAAAGAGAAACTAAAGTGAAAAGAACAACCGTGGCCCTGGAATGGCCAGGGAGAAAGCTGCCGCTAAGAAGTAACTGTGCTGCACCTCCAAGGGTAGGCATGACAAGACATGGTCTATCCAATGAAAACCTCGAAAGCTATGACTTGGAAAAGACTGAATGGCCAAGGGAGAGCTGCCGCCTAGAAAATATCAAATTATTTTTATAATTTACCCACAAATATTAGAAACTGGTATATAATTTGAGAGTTTTATCATAAAGTTTAGCATAAATCTGTTTAAATTAAAAATTTAGTCCATAGATAATTTTTATGTCATTTGATTTGCCTTTAAGATATGTTTTACGTTAGTAATACATATATATAGTTTATTAGCCTTAATCTATTGATAAGTAGCATATATATTTAATTTATGCAGCTATTCAATCTGTTGGTTTGGAAGAGAATTTACGAATTAAGGGGTGAAAACTTTAAGATTTGGAAGAAGAGAATTCTTCTTCATCTGGGGTGGATAGACATTGATTATGCTAAATCATATAAGGTAATATATGCCAACATTACAGTTGACATTGCTCTTTATGAACATTGAGAGCGATCTAATTGCTTAAGTGTGATGTTCATTAAAACCAAAATTTCTGTTAACATTCGTGGTTCCGTAGAACAACATGACAATGTTCGTGCTTCATTGAAAGCTACTGATGAGCAATTCAAAATTTAAGACAAATCACTTGTAAGCACCCTAATTATGAAGTTTTCATCTACAAGACCCATCGGTGTTCAAGGTGTGCGTAAGCACATCATAAAGAAGAGGGACATTGCGGCTCAATTAAAGAAACTAAAGGTTAAGATGTATGATTCTTTCCTTGTGCATTACATTTTGAACACTCTTCCACCACCATACGGACCCCTTAAAATCTCTTATTAAGTATATATACTAAGGACGAGTTGGGATGGACGACCATGCAATCCATCCCAACCGTCCATTTAATCCAACGGTTACAATCTCCCCCCCTCCACGCAATCCATCCCAACCGTCCAT
>JAOTAX010000198.1:30605873-30618035 GCA_025629825.1 Erythroxylum guanchezii | reverse complement strand
GATCAATATTCCAAAACCCCCAACTTTTATCAGCTTTAAATTGCATATTTTCGACTTTAGGCTAGCTTTAAACCTTTTTCGTCGGTTCCAACAAGTGAGACGACCCGAGGTGTCAGCTTACTGCAATCTTGGAATTTTATTTTTGATCGGTTTCTAAGGTCGATTCTAGGATCGAACGACAGAGCCGCGATCAGTGGTCAATTGGATCGCCTAACTCTCGTTAACTAAATCTAATCATTTTTATTCTACTCACCCTCTTGGTTTGTAGCAGAAATATGAAAAAATTGATGTTAATCACAACACCCAATCAATAAAACACAAAATCAACTATATTAACATTAAATCAAAGCAAAATATCAAAGGAAGAGTTTGAACATCGTCTATAATCCAAAACCCATCATCATATAATCCATTTCAATCTTATTCATTAAATGAAAAAAAATGAAATAAAAGGAAATAGAGCTTGGATCGAACAATCTAGGAAGGAAGCAGTGTCAAGAGACTACTTAATTCGAGAAGTAGTAGCATCGGGACTCGCTTCTTCTTCCTCTTCTTCTTATTCTCTCTCTCTCTTCTTTTTTCTCTTTCTTGAACTTTCCAAAAGCGGCAGAATGTAAAAGCTCCTTTAGGGTTACATCTTTAAGTCTTATATAGTATTTCCAATTAGTGCAATCTTAGGGTCATTTTTGGGTCTGAAAGGTCAGGAAATCCCTCGAAAACTCAAGTCGGGACTATTGTCTATGTATCTGCCACGCAAGCTTTTTACTTCTGTCATGATCGTGGCCCATAATGACATGATCATGGCTCCCTACACTATCTTCTATCACAATCGTGGCATAATCCCCACGATTGAGGCTCCTTGCTCTTCTTCGGTCAAGATCGTGGCATATTTGCCACGATTGTGGCCCTGGGTTACTCTTCGAGTCTTCTCCGAATTTCCTCCAATTGCCCTGAAACACAAATAAACACATCAAGGCACCTCATAAATATAAAATTAAAGCTCAACATCATGTTCTAACCTAAAAAACACTTAAAGCACAAATATTTACTAACTAACACAATTTTAACCTAAACACCCACTAAACAATCAAATTAATAATTCATCACACACTAAACTACCCACAATCACACGATGCAATCTACACCTATTAACGTCCCCAAACTTAAATGTTTGCTTGTCCTCAAGAAAAATAAAATAAACAAACAAACATCAACAACAAAAACCCAAAATATGCAAATACCATAGTGAGGCAATGGTATTAGACTTAACAAAATGAATTTCACTTCGAATATATCCCCTCAAGTAGTTCTAACTTATTAACTTGTGAAATCTACCTTTAAGTACCTTAGAATAAATATACAAACTAATTAAAATTTTAATGTTAAGTCTATTTACCCCTATCACTTACACACACACATTGATAATCATTTGGTCAATCAAACTTGTAACTATTGCTAAGTAAGTTTTCATGAAAAGTCAAGCTACTTACAAGTTTGGTAGGTTTTTATTTGACATACATTCTTTTTGTTAAATTTTTTTGACATGAACCTAGCCTTTTTACACAAAGAAAAAAATTTGTGATGAATGTCGATCCGCTTACTTAACTAGGTCATGTTTTTATCAAACAACATAATTAGAATGTCATTATAGCCTTTTTACACAGAGGTAAACATTTCTTATGAATGTCGATCTGGTTACTCAGCTACATCACATTCTCAGTTGGCTACTAGTTCTATTTATAACCGGAAGGCTAGCGGAATAGTTATTTAATTGAAATTTTTTCATACACATTTTTAAACATATTACCTAACTTTTTGTTTTAGTTAATCATTCTCATGAAAATATACTAGCAATGCTACCCATTTGATTGGCCTAAAATTATAAATGAACTTGACAACTTCTTAGGGTGAATAAATGAACACCGTATCCTAATTAAACTGCATATTTAGCTAAAGTAACCTAGGTCACTAATTTCGCAAGCTAATAAATATTCACTACCTAAAAGACAATGTCTAAGGCTAAATCTATCCCATTAAGTCCTAGTCATCGACACATTCACACGAATGAAATCATAGAAACCTAAACAAACTATCATACAATATGTAAAATCCACACTCAAAGTAAAAACACATAACCCTCCCCACACTTTAACAACACATTGTCCTCAATTTGAGAAGGGTACACAAACACACATAAAGTCAATAAGAACCACTATATACAAAAAGAACTAGAAGAAAATACTAACAAAATGAAAAGAAAAGGGTTAGAACATGAACCATCAAGGTGACTGAAGTAGTGATGATGTCGGAGGTGGAGACCCAATACGCTTGACACCAAGCTGGGTTTCCGTTTTTTATAATTGATTTAAAGAGAATAAGAGAGTTAGCAATCCAACCATTCCACATAATTAAAAGCTTATTTTAAAATTTAAAACAAATCTAACTACATAATAATTTAAATCCAACTATGAAACGTGCTAAGTTATGTTCATTAGCTTGATCTTCATCCTTTAAAACTAAACTATAATCAATTATGAGTGGCTTACTTCCACCTATGATATCCAATTTCAGTTTTGTAGCCAATAAGTAAGCTATAAATTACAAAATGATCAGAAGGACATTATTAATAAAGTTGAGAAATCCAATTAATTTCAGTAATGTGCTTTTCACTAACGAATTGTCAAAAAAATAGGGAATAACAAAACTCCTTAATCTTCTATTTAGTTTACCAGTTTGTTTGGTAAAAGGGTGAGTTGTTGTTGTTCTTCCTTAGTCACCCCATTTTCTTCTTCTTCTTTTGCTTTACGAAAGGAGACTTTCATAGCTTCTTCAAATTCGATGTCCATAGTCATCTGTTCTTCTTCCATTTGCTCTTTTAAAGATTTAAAAATATCAATTCTCCTAAATGAGCCACCCTCTTTTGGATTCTTTAATACATCATTCATATTGAATATCACTTGGTCATTACTAATCCGAAGGATAATTTTCTCCTTATAGACATCTACTAAAGCTTTTTCGATGTTTAAGCATGGTAAACCAAGATCTGGTAGATAATATGGTGGGTTTTCATCCTTTTCGTCATCCTCTTTCTCATTTCTCAGTCTTCTACAAGGTGGTGTTCAACATAATTTATCGCTACTTCTTTTAGGTCTACCCCATTCGTATGTGTGATAGCCTGACATGGCTCTATTGAATTTACTTTCATATTGTGCAAACAATTTTCCATACTTCTCTTACAAAAATCCCTAGAAAGCTGGCCGCCCATTTGAACCTCTAGGTTGTGAATAGAAGAGGCATGATCTTTCATTACTTGCTCAAGATTCTCTTCCATCTTTTCTAGGTTTCTTCCATGTTTATGAGCTTATCCACGATTTTTTCCAGCTTGGAATATGATCTTGCTAAAATCCTAATAGGATGTGATGTCCCATGGGAGTCCTTACATTGTTAGACCAGTAGAAATCTGGGTGGTTTTGCCACCTTGGAGTGTAACTGTTCATATAAGGATGATAATTTTCCCTACTAAATTGTGCCTTATTGAAGTCTGCTAGAGTTCTTTGCTCCCTATAATATATATCCTCCATCATTGTTCTTTCCATTTCTTCTTGACATTTAGCCTTCTTAATTCCTCATAGTCAGCTTATGATGTCAAAAAGATGTTCCTTCGACTTACGCCCAAACTTCCTTCCTTTTTTTGTTTTTTATATTTTTTGAAACCTTAGACAAAAAGAATTAAACTAATCCTACGCCTCCCCAATAACGATGCCAAAAACTTGATCGTATTCATCGAGCTTTAAAATTATAGCCCTTAAATACCACAAGTGCACAGGTCGTCAATTATAGTAATTAAATGGTTAATCCCACAAGGAGGATGAACTAACCTAATTCTAGGGTGTCTAAGGCTCAGAGAAATAATAAAGTGAAATTAAAAATGAAACAAGAATATAAACATGGGAATATGATTGGAGGGATTCAACTCAAGAATTTAACATAAAACAAGGATTGAAATTGAGCAAGATAGAAGGTCACTGTGGAAATTAGTCAAGAGAAATTACCAAGTTGTGAGAGAGGGGATTCTACCTATTATTAATGCTATCCCAGCCACTTATGTGTTATCGGGGTGTCGGTTCTGGAATATCGCAGAGGGAATTACTCTTCTCAAGTTATTATCTCGTCTTAAATCATTAACCCTAATTAAATTATGGAATTTGCAATTTCTCAATTAACAAAAGACCCATAATTAAAATTAGATCAGAAGCTCTTTACTAAACCACTGGGTCTCACACGGGATCTTTGTCTGCACCAAAATCGATATGATTAACTACATGGTCTATTGGATCACCTAACTCTTTTTAACGCAATCCAATCATTTTATTTCATCACCATCTCGATTTTTTACCGTAATATGCAAAATTTGAAGTTAGTCATAACACTCAATCAAAAAAAAATAAAAAATGACTATATTAAAAATAAATCAAAGTAAAATCTTGAAGGAAGAGTTAGAACACTGTCAACAATCCAAAAACCATCATCATACAATCCATTTCAATCTTATACATTAAATGAAAAAAAAATAAGATAGAAAGGAAATAAAACTTAGATCAGACAATCCAGGAAGGAAGCAGTGTCAGTAGACCACCTAATATAGGAAGCAACAGCATCTAGACTCGCTTCTTTTTCCTCTTCTTCCTTTTCTTCTTCTCTCAATCTCTTCTTTTCTCTCTCTCTTGAACTTTTCAAAAGTTTCAGAATGTAGAAGCTCCTTAGGTTTACATCCTTAAGTCTTATATAGTATTTCCAATTAGGCAACCCTAGGGTCATTTCTGGGTCAAAAAGGTCAAAAAATCCCTCAAAAACTCAAGTCGAGGTTGTTATTTGCGTTTCTTTCACGTAGGCCATGATTGTGTCCCTTAGTGACACGATCATGGCTCATAATGCCTGCACCAGCTTTTGTCACGATCGTGGCTCCTTACTCTTACTTCTGACACGATCGTGACATATTTTGTGGCCTTGAGTTATTTCCCAGGTTTTCTCCAAATTTCCACCAGTTGCCTTGAAACAATAACTTCATCAAGATAGGTCATAAATATAAAATTAAAGCTCAACATCATGTTCTAACCCACAAAACACTTAAAACATAAATATTTACTAACTAACACAATTTTAACCTAAACACGTAGTAAACAATCAAATCAACAACTAAACACACACTAAACTAACCATAAACACTCGATGCAATCTACAGCTATCAACATCCCCACACTTAAGCATTTGCTTGTTTTCAAGCAAATAAAAACAAACAAACAAACATCAATAACTAAAAATCAAAACCTACAAATACGATAATGAGGCAATGGTATTAGACTTAACGAAACGAATTTAACTTTGAACATAATTCTCTAGTTGTTCTAACTTATTAACTTGTGAAATTTGTGTCTAAGTACCTTGGACTAATTATACAAACTAACCAAAATTTTAATGTCCTATCACTTGCACACACACATTCATAATCATTTGGTTAATCAAACTTGTAAGTTTTCCTACATAAGTTTTCATGAAAAGTCAAGCTACTTACAAGTTTGGTAGGTTTTTATTTGACAAACATTCTTTTTGCTAATTTTTTTTTTGGATATGAACCTAGACATTTTACGCGGAGGCAAACATTTGTGATGACTGTCGATCTAGTTACTTAACTACGTCATGTTTTAGTTAGCAAACATTTGTGATGAATGTTGATCTGGTTGCTTGGCTACATCACATTCTAAGCTGGATACTAGCTCTATTCATAATTCAAAGGCCAGTAGAATAGTTATTTAATTTAAATTTATATATACATTTTTTTAACAAATTACCTACCTTATTGCTTTAGCTAATCA
This sequence comes from Erythroxylum guanchezii, assembly GCA_025629825.1. Taxonomy (NCBI): domain Eukaryota; kingdom Viridiplantae; phylum Streptophyta; class Magnoliopsida; order Malpighiales; family Erythroxylaceae; genus Erythroxylum; species Erythroxylum guanchezii. The sequence continues at coordinate 30,612,162 of JAOTAX010000198.1, read as the reverse complement.
TTCTTATCAAAATATAGTAGTAATGATACTTATTCGATTGTCCTTAAATTATAAATGAATGTGAAAACTTCCTAGGGTGAATAAACTAACACTATATCCTAATTAAACTGCATATTTAGCTAAAGTAACCTAGGTCACTAATTTTGCAAGCTAATAAATTTTTGCTACATAAAAGACCATATCTAAGGCTAAATCTATCTCGCTAAGTCCTAGCTATTGACACATTCACACGATTCATATAATGCAAACCTAAACAGTGATGGACCCCGAAATTTTTCTAAATTACTTATTATTTGTTTAATTATTTATTTATGATTTGTTTGTTTTTTTATTTTTAGAATTGATTTATTAATTTAGTGGGCATAAATAGAGATTAGAAATTAGATGGAAAGATTAGAATCAAGTTAGGATTAACACGGTGTTTAGGAGAATTAAGGAGTTAGTAGATGAAATAAATGAAGGAGGGTAAAATTGGAAGAACTAAATAAGTGAAGCCAAAATGGGAAAAATAAGAATAAAATTTTTCTTGAATTAATGAAAAGAGGAAGAGAATCGTGAGAAGCCAAAGAGGGAAGAAGAAAATGTGAAATAGAAGAAGAGAAAAGGAGAGAGGGTCGTGTGAGAAGCTAGAGAAGAGAGAAAGAAGAAGAAAAACGTGGGAAGTTGGGGAAGAAGGAAGAAGACTTGTTTAAGGTAAGTTCATCTTTTCTTCTTGCTTTATTAGAGAAATGGTTTGTGTTGAGAATGAAGGGATTAGAGAGATAATAGGTGTTGTGTTGGAAGAAAGAAGACGAAGAAGGAACCCATTTGATTTCTAGGGTTTCTAAACTAGGTCTTGGGCTTTCTAACCTAGATGGACTATGTGTAGGTTAGGTTTAAGCTTAATTTTTTATTTTTGTGAATATTGTTTTGAATGAGAACTTGGTTTGTTTAGGAAGCTAAGGAAACCCAATCTAAGAGCAAGAGGAAAGACAAGCTTAACTTAAATTTTCACAAGCCAATTAGGTGGGTAATGTATTTATAGTTATTGTGTAATTGGGAAAATTCTTACCTATGTGTGTGTATGTTTGATTGCTTGAAATTGAATTGTTGTGAGTTCTTGGAAATGCATGATGATTTATGACTATGTTATACCTTGAAACGGGTTATGAAATTTTGAATTAAATGAAAAGAGGAAAAAGCATGAAAGTATGAGCACGAATATCTGCTTTTGTTGGATCCCACTTGTTTCCGGGACCTAACTCTTGCTCTGATACTACCTCTGTTGGATCCTGGTTGATTCCGGAATCTAACTCTTACACTGATACCAGACATGTTGGACCCTACTTGTTTCTAGAGTCCAACGCTTGCTCTGATTCCCCTACTGTTGGATCCCGCTTGAATCCCGAACCCAATCTCTTGCGAAAACATAAAACATGCGCGAATTATCATGAAACCTGTTATCACATCTGTTGGACCTGCTTATATGGGCATCTTACCCTGAAGGGTTATTTCCAAGAACCTTAGTTAGCCATCATTTGTTCATCTTCTTGCTCATAACATACCAAAAATTTCCTCAAAATTTGTTCAATGGTGTGCCCATACAAATCAATCACCATACTCGAACTCATTTCTTCTATTTGTGAACAGAATTTGGAAACGTTCAAACCTTGGAAAAGTTCAAACCAGAATTTCAATTTGACTTCTTCAAAGAAATTGTAGCTCCAAGTCTCTAGTTTGTTTTGAAGCAAGAATCATCTTAATCGGAGCTTTATAGATCAAGATATGCTTAAAAAGCTAAAGGGTGTTCATAACCTAATCATGCTCTCCCAATTGACCCATCACTTTCTCTACATCAAACTTTTTCAAATCAACTTAAAAAGATGCAAAATTTTATGGACAGATAGAAACATGTGTTAGGAATCCATTGCTTTAATAATCACTTCATTTGGAGGTCGGATGAGGAAGTTATGCCCCAAAGAATCGAACATATTTGAGTCCTCAATCATTTCGTACCTGTCATGGCGCAATTGCCATAACTTTCACTAAAAATGTCTGAATGATTTTGTTCTTGAACTATTTAAAAGAAAACTTCAAGATCTACAACTTTTATGAAGACCACAAGCGAGATTCTGCCTCTAAAAGGGTCAAAAATTACGATTTACTGAAGTTATCCCTTGTATGTCCGTTTAACGGACATTGACAGGCCTGAGAGCACTTTTTCACCCGAGAAAGTCCGTTTAACAGACCTAAAGTCTGTCTAACGGACATTGGGGTTCCTTAAACCCCTCCAAAGCCTCTCCAAAGCTTCCTACATCCAATCTAACATAATGTTCACTCAAAATCTTCCCAAATTCGACTCTTCTAGTGCAAAATCACTTCATATCAATTCAAACACCAAATTTATCTCATAGAACTCTCAATTCTCAACCCAATTGATTCATTAAAACCACACATTGTCATCAATATACCATAGCTGTCTTGTGCATATATTCGATGCAGCATTACATCTTGTAATGATCATATTTTTCACTGCGGTATCCAAAAATTACAAACTTTATATCGTTGGAAAGCTAGAAAGATCACTTATAAATTCCATGAAGACAACTTTGGCTAATTCTACCTAAATCGATACAGTTTTTCCTTTGAGTTCAGAACACAATTTACCCTTATGAAAAACTTGAAATTTATCCCAACTTCACTTCCTCTATTACAACATCATTCACAACAATTCAACTACCAATTGGAATTCATCAAACTCATAACCTCAATTCATTTGACTCTTCATATTCAACAACATCTCATGATTCATAACATTCGTACCTTTCTTTTCCATAGTGCCTCACTTATATATATATATAGCAATAGTTCATGCTCAAGATTCATCATCTCAAGTTAATGACTTCAAACATACCTAATTTTAACTCAACATCATCCAAACACAATTCATATTTCAAAACCATACATAAATCCATATTTCATTTACATCATAAATCAAGAGTTTACAAAGCGTTAATGGCATTTCCAAGCCACATTACATCATCAATATCAAAATCCAATATAAAAAGGATGCAAAACCCAATAATTCTCGAAATAAGTCTGAAGCCTTGTTTTACATAAATCACTCCAAAACAAAACAAAACATGCAAATTCGGATTTATGCCTTGACTGTCTTTCACTCTGTCTCTTGGTCATCACTTAGAGATGGGACGGAAATGAAGGAGAGCTTAAAAAGCTCATGGGTAACAAGTTTATAACAAATAATAAGCAAACAAAAAGTTCTTTATCATGGAAAATTCTTATTGAGTAATAAAACACATGTTCCTCAAAATTCTTGTCAAGTAATCAAAATCACAAACAACACAATTCATGCATTTTTCATCTTATTCACAAATCATAAACACATAAGCACATCATAAATGGTTTGGGTAGGTCCATATTCATGATGCACTACACATTCCCATATAATGGTCCTGTGTAGCTATAAACTTGAGGGAGTCCTTGAAGGAGCTCTGTGCCACTAGTGGGCAGGCGGGAGAAGCCTATTCTTGGGTCAATGTGTATATGACGATTCTTGAGGGACTACCACAAACCTACATAACATAAAATTCATGACTTGAAAACAGATTGCCCAAATGGCAAAATTTTGGAAATTTGTTTTTCATGAACATGCAATTTTTCGAAAAACCCTTTCATGTAGCAATTCACAATTCATCATCAAAATTTCATACACCAAACATATAGCAATTCCTCAAACCATTCAAAAGCAACCCAAAGAAACATATTCATAAAATTGATTCTAGAAAACTTAAACCCATACATTTCTTAAGCTATATGAACCAAAACCCCTTTCAAAAATCCAAAGAGTAAATTCCAACTTACCTTGAATCTTCACCAAATGTAGAGTTTCTTGGCTTGAATGGAAGCTCTCATCCTTCTCTTCCTTTTTCCTTCTGAAACAAACTTCAAAATCCCTCTTGAAAGCTTAGAAAAATCAAAACCTAACTTTTTTTTTCTTCTTTCTCTCCTCTCTCCACCGAACTCTCTCCTCTCTCCTCTCTTTTCTTTGTTCTTTTCTTATGAATTTCGTTCTTGCTTCTTCCTTGAAAGCAAGCCCACTTGTCTTATTACAACTTTGCCATTAATGAGTGAATAAAGTCGAATTTACCCTTACATATATGCCTTGTAACTTAAATGGCTTAAGTGCTCTTCCCAACATACTCTTGCTACTTAGTACAACTAAACCATATTTAAAAAATCCTGCCGACATCAACATAATAATTAACTCCAAATAAAATAATTAATCTATCAAGACCTCAAAATTTATTTAAATCATGCTTAACTCCTTCCAAAAATCAAGACCTTTTTCTAATCATGTAATTGAAGGAATTTGCTAGCACTTCCTTCTAGAAAAATGTTCCTCATTGTCTTAGTCTTCTAATGACATTAAAATCGTTCAATTTGGTTCGGTAATCTAAAAGTTATACCTAAACATTTCTGAATTGTTCTTATGCTAAAACAGTATTCTATACTCAACTTCCATCCAAAAATTGAAATTCTTAGAGACTGAATCAAAACTCGATTTCATTAGACAATTTGTAACCCTATTTCTCTAGTTTAATCCAAATCAAGAATCATCTCATTTGGATAACTAGAGCAAAAGTTATGGCTAAAACACCGAAGCATACTCAATGAACATGTTTCAATTACATTTTCAAACTTTTAATTTCCAACATTTCACATATAACCTATCTTGTATCTAAATCATCTTTCCTACTTCACTACAAATTTAAGAATTCTTTTTTTCTTTACACATGAATAATCGCCAACAATTTCTCATTTAATATTTCTAACTTCCTGAAAAGTTCGGGCCCCAACAGCTTTTGTAAAAGCAAGAGAGGAACCATTTCGTTCGTCACATGCACGTTGACAAGAGCCTTCTCCCGGCTACCTACTTGTGGCATATGAGCTCCGAAAGGGGGACTCATTTTGTTCATGGTGTAAACTTCAGTTTCGCCATTTCATTCCATGGAACCATTGAGCCATTTAACTGTGCATTGCATTTGAATTGTTGAGCATGATGAATAATTGTGTGTTATGTATGAAAGGTTGAAGCATGAGATGCTTATGTGATAATATGTTTAACTTTGAGTTTTGGAACTAGAATTGAGAATGCTTGAATTGCTAGATATATATGTATATATGCTTGATTGTGTGGCTCATTTTCGATGGCTATAAATATATTAGCCACTAAACATTGTCGCTCAACCTAACACTTTTCCACTTCGCAGGTGCAAAATAAGAAGGTTAACGATCCTTGCAAGGCATTCAGAAACTCCAAGATAGTTAGAGACTTTTGTAACTAAGTTAGTGACTAAACTTTCGAATAGCTTTATAAGCATATCAAACATTGAGCTTCCATTTGTATTAGTATTAAGTTTGTAACATCCCGTTACCTGCGAGAAGGTTAGAATAGTAAATATGAGTGATCAATGAGAGTTTAGAAATGCTTTTTTTTTCATGCTCATGGATAATATGCCATACACATACACATACACATGAATAGGAAAGTTGTTGCACATGAAAATAATTATACATGCATTCATGAATAATTCCGGGTATAATTGGATTGAGTTGTGATTTTTTTGGAATTTTGAGAATTTTGAATTTATTTATATTGGAAATATTATTGATTAGTGGAAGTATCGTATTTGTGAATTTTAGTGAATTTGGGATTTATTTTTTGAATTTATAGAGAATTATATAGTTTATAAAAAAAATAGAGAACAAGAAATCAAAAGGTATTTGGAGATAATTGGATTGTAAAGATAGGAGTTAAAGAGTTTCGTTCAAAAGAAACTTAATTAGAGCTTAGACCTTAGGAAAGTGACAAGTGTTAAGTTGCTTCTTGTACTTTTGTTAGAAGTAAGTTACTGTTCTCTGAGAGTTGAAAGGTTAAGTTTTGTCCAGTTAACTTCTCCTTAATCACCTTCGAATTTCTTCCCACTACACAAAGTTTTCCATCAAACACCTTCTAAGAGATTTTTTTGTTTTTCCTTTTCTTATACCAAACCCACTTTGCTATTTGTGTCTTCTACCCTAAGAAAACCAGAAGTTGGTCATTGTACATAGTGAACTACGTGAATTGCTTGCAATTTAGGGCTTGAATATAATTGAAGATTTTGGAGTTTTTAGCAAGTAAGTAGTGAATAATTCTGTTGGATCCCGTTTCTGGAACCCAACTCTCTTGCTTACTCATTCGTCTGTTGGACCCCGCTTGATTCTAGAGTCCAACGCTTGCTCTGATAAT
>JAOTAX010000198.1:30556774-30567773 GCA_025629825.1 Erythroxylum guanchezii | reverse complement strand
CATCACATAGAACATATCATGAAGATTCATCCATCAAAACATAACACTCAAATATGCATCATACTTGACAATTCAATTATACAATGCACAAACAATTGGCTCGAGGGTTCCATGGAAACAAAGTGGAGAAATTGAAGTTTGCACCATGAACAAAATGAGTCCATTTTTAGAGCTCATAGGCCACAAGCGGGCAGTTGGGAGAAGGCTCTTGTCAACATGCACGTGACGAACAAAATGGTTCCACTCTCGCCCAAGCAGAAGCACATAATCATGCTCAAAATCATTTTATCAAATGCTCAATCATTTCATCATACTTTCATACTTTTTATGCTCTTTCCTTTCTATTCATTTATACAAAAATGCTATGACATATTTTAAGGCATAACATAAAACAAATCATAATCCATTTTCCACATCACAATAATTCACAATTTAGAACATATTACACATGAGACAATTAGCTTATATTACACAACAACTATAAACATATTACCCACCTAATTTACTTGCAAAATCCAAGTAAAGGTTGTCTTTCCCTTTGCTTTTGGGTAGGATTCTCTTGATTCCCTAAAACAAACAAAGTCTCATTCAATAAGAATCCAATTGAAAATCCCACAATGCAAAATCTCTAAAATTGATTCTCGAATACTTAAACCCAAGCATTTTCTAAACTCTATGAACTAAAATCCTTCCAAAAATCCAAAAGATTCAAAATGATCTTACCTTCATTCTTCACCAAATGAAGGGATCTTTAGCTTAAAGGGAACCTCTTCTCTTCCTCTACCTTTTTCCCTTCTTGAATAGCTCCAAAATCTCTCTTGAAGACTAAGAAAGATTAAACCCTAGCTTGTTTTCTCTTCTTTCTCTCCTTCTCTTCTTCTCTTCGTATTTCTCTCCCTTCTTCATGACACTCTCTCTTTTCTCTTCAATGTTCGTTCCTCTCTCTTCTTTAAATGCAAGACAACACTTCTTCTTCCAATTATACCCTTAATGATTGAGAAATGTTCACTTTGTCCTTTCATTTATGCCTTATGTCTTTTATGCTTAAGTGTCTTGCGAAAATACCCTTGAACAGTCTGACATAACACTTTCTTCTACAAAAATGTTCTCCATTGCCTTAAGTTTCTAATGACACACAAATAATTCAATTTGGTTCAGAAATCTGAAAGTATTGCCCTACACATTTTTGGACTATTCTCATATTGAAATAGTACACTATACTTAAATTCTGCCCAGAAATTGAAAGTCATAGAGACTGAATTAAATTTCAATTTCTTCATACAATTTGTAACTCCATGTATCTAGTTTATTTTCAAATAAGAATAATCTCATTCAAAGCTCTACCGATCAAGACATCTTCAAAATACTGAAGTATGTTCAGAAAAATATCTGATTCATACTCTTTCAACCTAATACCTCACTTTGATTCACTCAATCCTTTTTAAATCAACATCAAAATCCAAAAATTTCATGGAGAGGTAGAAGTAATTGTGTTAGAAATCTATTGATCTAAGAATCACTTCATTTGGAGGTCGGATAACAAGGTTATGGCTGAAAGAATAAAACATGATTTTTGCCCTCAATCATATTGCACCTGCCTTGGGACAATTGGCATAACTTTCTCTACAGATGTCAGATCAAGGTCATTTATAGACGGTTTGAAAGAGGACTTCTAGATATACAACTTTCCTGAGGACCGTGAAGCTAGATTCCATCATCTAGAGGGTCAAAATTGGACTAGATAATAAGACAGAAGATTCTAGATGAAAGGTCAGACGATTTGGTACAATTGGCATAACTTTCTCTATAGATGGCGGATCAAGGTCATTCTTAGACGGTTTGAAATAGGACTCATAGATCTAGAAATTTAAAGAAGATCTTGAAGATATATTCTGTCATCTAGAGTGTCAAAATTGGATTAGAATATGTAAGATGAACAGTACCCAGAAGATGTTTATGAATAGTGCACAGAAGATGCTTAACAATTAGCATAACTTCCTCTATGGATATCGGATTAAGGTCATTATTAAATGGTTTAAAAGAGAAATTCAAGATCTACAACTTTCAGGAAGACCTTAAAGATAGATTTAGTCATCTAAGAGGTCAAAATTAGACCAGAAGATGTGAAATGAATAGTACCCAGAAGATGTTTATGAATAATGCACAGAAGATATTTCAGAGGGTCAACATAAGAAGAAACAGAAGGTCAACTTAAGAAGAAGCAGAGGGTCAACTTAAGAAGAAGCAGAAGGTCAACCTAAGAAGAAGTAGGTCAACCATAGAAGATACAGAAGGTTTCAACATGGTCTTCCTCACATCACCAAAGTTCTAAATCACTGACTACACTCTCTAGAGTACCTCCACGTAAAAAGATCATAACTTTCAACTCAGATATACAAAATTTCATACTATATACTGTTGGAAAGCTAGAAAGATAATCTAAAACTTCTAGAAGACAACTTTGTCTAATTTAGCCTAGATCAATACAGTTTTTCTCCTGACATCAGAACATGAACTTTTCCCCTATAGAAGACTTGAAATTTGCACTGGACAAACTTAGGATGTCCTGAGCATAACCATTCAACTACCAAATTGACTTCATTAAACTCTCAAATCTCAACTCGTCTGACTCATCCCATTCAACTACATCTCATCATTCATAATTCCTATCTTTCTTTTCCATAACATCTCACTTATATATATATATAACAATTCATGTTCAAAAATCATCATCTCAAGTTAATAACTTCTTCACATATACCTAATTCCAACTTAACCTCATCCTTAATTAATCCACATTTTAACTTAACAATCATCCATACACAATTTATATTTCATTCCTCATCAACTTACTACACATATTCAACTTCATTTTTGCTTTCATTTTACTTCTAACTTTCACCTTAATTCTTCCCATTTCATAATCTCTTTTCTACCAAAAATACCAAAGAAAAAACATGAATCTATGCACATTCCTCATTTACTACTTTAATCTTGTCTATCATTTCTAATTCAAGAATTTTCATTCAATTGTTCTTTACTTATGACTAATCGCCAAAATTTCTCATTTAATAGTTCTAACTTCTAACAAACGTTTAGGGTCCAAAAATTCTTCCCCTCTTAAAGAATTTCGTCCTCGAAATTCTTAGTTAAAAGATCAAATAAATGGAGGTAATGCAGTCTTATGTTTTCCTCAGTCTCCCAAGTAACTCCTTCACTTGAATAATTTCTTCCAAACTACTATATTTAGCAAAAATGCTCGATTTAGTTGCTTATTCAAATACCCTACTATCTTAATTGGTTCCCCAATACATTTTGGGTTTCTTTCAATTTCCTAATTGACTTACCTTTCTTGAATGCTTTTCTCCATAGTAGTTACCTTTTCGGCATAATCACCTATATCATACTTCCATCGCGTTACTCTGATTCATCTAATGATTTTAACTATAGGAATCATAGATTATCTCCTATACCATATCCAAATATAGATCTCGTATGTACTCAATCACATTATTCACCAATGTAATCACATTATCGGATAAATACTCATAATAACTGGTCGATATAAACTTGAGAACTTCTACATATATCACTATCATTTGTTTCACTTTCCATACGTACCTTCTTAATCAATTTAGAAGCAGAAACGCATAGCCATCTCAAAATTCTGATATCGAATTCACTATCACAATCTTATACCGAATCATAACTCTTATCACACCAATTAAACAATCATTTTCGATTCCAGGTTCAACCTTTTAATTCCTCTTTCCTTAAACACCTTAAATCTTGTCATTTCCACCTATGTCTCTATTTCTTTCTCAGTCATTTATGAAAATCTTTTCATATCCCTATCAATTCAAGTACATATCCACAACGAAATTCTGTTACCTTCTTTGTTGACATAACCACAAATACTGAATCTATGTATAATATATCGGACTATGCCATATTTCTTATTTCTAAATATCCACAAACTTTCCTTATCTCACAGTCTAACAAAACACCATTCTTCTCATCGTTTCTAATAGTCCAAACTCTTAGCAGAAGTTCATATAGGTGACACATGCGGTTGCAATTACTGGGATTCTATACTCATCAGTACCCTTCTCTAATGGTGAGAAATCAGGTGTAGCAGATCCTTGCAAAACTCCTCGTGTTCTTTAATCAGGTGGCATTTTACTCCTTCGATAAGACGCTATCTTTCAGCTTACTTTCATTTTAATCTTATTTCTTACATGTATGCATGATATGCATGTCACTTAATGCAACATATCAATTCATAATACAACAATTAATCACCAAACAATGTTGGAACCCACTTTTGGAGCCCAACATTCAGAATCAAACAATATGAGCAAACACATTGCTTCAGCCCTGATACCAAACAATATTAGACCCCGCTTCTGGAGCCCAACATTCGGAGTCTTCAAAACGTCAGCTCTGATACCAAACAATGCTAGACCCGCTTCCAAAGCCCAACATTCGGAGCCATAAGACGTGAGCATATTATCCTATAGGGTTATTTCCACGAACCCTTATTAGCCCTCATCCAATAAGGGTGGTGTGGCCACAACAGTCAAACATCAAAACAAACTTTTTACTTCAACTTAACCATTTTAACAAAGAAGTCAATATGAACATACACAACCGAAACTACTTCAATCTATCATTTCATTACTACAGCAAAAGAGTTTGAAAAAATTTATTTACATATCAAAAGCCACATTGTTGGCTTAATACAAAATACAAAATGCACATGATACAATTGAATGCTTATGCTTAATATAATTCTAAATACCAAAAGTTTCTGAACTAACTTAATTAAAAAAGTCCCTATTCTTGGTGTTTGCTAAACTTTGCAAGGATCAATGCTGATCTGCCTTTTCTTCACCAGCGGAGTGGAAGGTAATAGGGTGAGCCACAAAGCTCAGAGACCTATACATTTATAGCCATTGCCAACTAGCTATACAATTCGGGCACACACACATATATAAATGTAACAAAGTATATATATATATATATATATATACCCTTTAATTTAGCAATTCTATCATCCACAATTCAAGCCCAAAATTTCATAATTTGAATGTCATCATATAGAACATATTATGAAGATTCATCCATCAAAACATAACACTCAAATATGCATCATACTTGAAAATTCAATTATGCAATGCATAAACAATTGGCTCGAGGGATCCATGGAAACAGAATGGAGAAACTGAAGTTTGCACCATGAATAGAATGAGTCCATTTTCAGAGCTCATATGCCACAAGCAGGCAGCCGGGAGAGGGCCCTTGTCAACATGCACGTGACGAACATAATGGTTCCACTCTCGCCCAAACAGAAGCACATGCTTAAAATCATTTTATCAAATGCTCAATCATTTCATCATACTTTCATACTTTTCATGCTCTTTCCTTTCTTTTCATTTAAACAAAAATACTACGAAATATTTCAAGGCATAACATAAAACACGTGACAATGCATTTTCCACATCACAACAATTTACAATTTAGCACATATTACACATAAGACAGTTAGCTCATATTACACAACAACTATAAACATATTACCCACCTAATTTGCTCGCAAAATCCAAGTCAAGGTTGTCTTTCCCTTCGCTCGTAGGTAGGATTCTCTTGGATCCCTAAAACAAATCAAGTCTCATTCAATAGGAATCCAATTGAAAATCCCACAATGCAAAATCTCTAAAATTGATTCTAGAATACTTAAACCCAAGCATTTTCTAAACTCCATGAACTAAAATCCTTCCAAAAATCCAAAAGATTCAAAATGGTCTTACCTTCATTCTTTACCAAATGAAGGGATCTTCAGCTTAAAGGGAAGCTCTTCTCTTCCTTTACCTTTTTCCCTTCTTGAACAGCTCCAAAATCTCTCTTGAAGACTAAGAAAGATTAAACCCTAGCTTGTTTTCTCTTCTTTCTCTCCTTCTCTTTTTCTCTTCGTATTTCTCTCTTTTCTTCATAACACTCTCTTTTCTCTTCAATTTTCATTGCTCTCTCTTCTTAAAATGCAAGACAAGATTTCTTCTTCCAATTATGCCCTTAATGATTGAGAAATGTCCAATTTGCCCTTCCATTTATGCCTTATGTCTTTTATGTTTAAGTGTCTTGCGAAAATACCCTTGAACATTTTGACATAACACTTTCTTCTACAAAAATGTTCCCCATCGTCTTAAGTTTCTATGACACAAAAATCATTCAATTTGGTTTAGAAATCTGAAAGTATTTCCCCACACATTTTCGAACTATTCTCATATTGAAATAGTACACTATACTTAAATTCTGCCCAGAAATTGAAAGTCTTAGAGACTGAATTAAATTTCAATTTCTTCATACAATTTGTAACTCCGTGTCTCTAGTTTATTTTGAAATAAGAATAATCTCTTTCAGAGCTCTACCGGACAAGACATCATCAAAATATCGAAGTATGTTAAGCAAAATGTCCGATTCATACTCTTCCAACCCAATACCCTTACTTTGATTCACTTAATCCTTTTTAAATCAACATAAAAATCCATAAATTTCATGGAGAGGTAGAAAGAATTGTGTAGAAATCTATTGGTCCAAGAATCACTTCATTTGGAGGTCAAATAACAAGGTTATGGCCGAAAGAATCAAATAAGATTTTTGCCCTCAATCATATTGCACATGTCTTGGGACAATTAACATAACTTTCTCTATAGATGTCAGATCAAGGCCATTCATAGACAGTTTGAAAGAGAACGTCTAGATCTACAAATTTCCCTAAGACCTTGAAGCTAGATTCTATCATCTAGAGGGTCAAAATTAGACCAGACGATAGGCCAGACGATTCTAGACGAAAGGTCAGACGATTTGGGACAATTGGTATAACTTTCTCTGTAGATGTCAGATCAAGGTCATTCTTGGACGGTTTGAAAGAGTACTCATAGATCTACAACTTTTAAGAAGACCTTAAGATAGATTCTGTCATCTAGAGGGTCAAAATTGGACCAAAAGATGTAAGATGAATAGTACCAAGAAGATGTTTATGAATAGTGCACAGAAGATGCTTAACAATTGGCATAACTTCCTCTATAGATATCGGATTAAGGTCATTCTTAGATGGTTTGAAAGAAGACTTCAAGATCTACAACTTTCATGAAGACCTTGAAGTAGATTTAATCACCTAAGGGGTCAAAATTAGATTAGAAGATGTGAAATGAACAGTACCTAGAAGATGTTTATGAACAATGCAAAGAAGATGTTTCAGAGGGTCAACATAAGAAGAAGCAGAAGGTCAACCTAAGAAGATACAAAAGGTCAACCATAGAAGATACAGAAGGTCAATAATACAAGATACAAAAAGTCAACTATAGAAGACACAGAAGGTCAATCATAGAAGATACAGAAGGTCAATCATAGAAGAGACAAAAGGTTTCGATAGGGCCTTCCTCACATCACCAAAGTTCTAAATCACTGACCACACTCTCTAGAGTATCTCCATTTATAAAGATCATAACTTTCAACTCAAATGTCCAAAATTTTATACTATATACCATTGGAAAGCTAGAAAGATAATGTACAACTTTCTAGAAGACAACTTTGTCTAATTTAGCCCAGATCAATACAAATTTTCTCCTGACGTCAGAACACGAATTTTGCCCTTATGGAAGACTTGAAATTTGCACTGTACAAACTTGGGATGTCCTGAACATAACCATTCAACTACCAAATTGACTTCATTAAACTCTCAAATCTCAACTCATCTGGCTCATCCCATTCAACTTCATCTCACCATTTATAATTCCTATCTTTCTTTTCCATAACATCTCAATTTATGTTCCAAAATCATCATCTCAAGTTAATAACTTCTTCAGATATACCTAATTCAAACTTGACCTCATCCTTAATTAATTCACATTTCAACTTAACAATCATCCATTTATAATTCATATTTCATTCATCATCAACTTACTACACATATTCAACTTCATTTTTTCTTTCATTTTACTTCTAACATTCACCCTAATTCTTCCCATTTCATAATCTCTTTTCTACCAAAAACATTAAAGCAAAAATATGAATCTATCCACATTTCTCATTTACTACTTTAATCTTATCTATCATTTCTAATTCAAACATTTCATTCATTTGTTCTTTACTCATGACTAATCGCCAAAATTTCTTATTTAATAGTTCTAACTTTGTTCGGGGTCCAATAATAAAAGATAACTCCCCTAGCAATCAAACTAAGAAATGCAACATTTAAAAGGTAAACCTTGTCATTTTAACAATATTGAGGGGATAAACTTTTGCAAAGCCTTTACATACTAGATTGCAAAATCGCCAAATTAGGGATTGCAATACTCTAACATTTTCTTTAGAGATCACTGTTATGCTATGTCATTTGCCATCATCTTGAATACCATTCATAGATAAGAGTCCCAAAGCTTCATCATTCCTACTAATCAGAAGTAGCGACCTATATTTTGATTAAAATAAGAGGACCTATCTAATTGCCTCTACTGAGGGCCTCTGGGGAAACATATATACATCATTCCCTTTCCTTCTTTCTCTAGTTATTTTAAGGACTTCTATTTGATATTATCTCATTGCATGCTTTGTATTAGTATTTTATAGTATTTAAAGAGAATCATACTAGAGTCTCCATGTCTTAATTAGCACTTGGTCGTAGACAAAGCGATGTGAGGAAACTAAGAGTTGTTTTCTAATGGTAAAGAGAATAGTCTTTGAGATTTCATGTAGTAATATGTCCTTCCCCTATTAAAGTTACGCTCTTTGCATACCTCATACATGAATGTACCAATTGCTAGCAAATAAACCTATTCAGTAGCTTTAGGAATCCTGGAATTGTCTAATAACCATTGGAACACCTGTTGTAGTAGAGGAGAGTAAATGTTGTTCCGGTGACCTTTGCTTTTCATAGCACTTTAAATAGCTCTTGACTAGGAACAAACAAGAATAGGCAATCCTTATTTTTTTCACCATGATTACAAAGCAAGTAAGTGGTACTCAGGTTCAGAAAATGCAATTTGTTTAATGTATTGAGTTTGTTCTTTACGATCATCTATAGCAAGAAAGAATCTTACGAGGTAAGATTTTATCCCAATCCAGCTTTTTCCATTCCATTACATGACTAGATGGATGAAAGAATTCCTTACATTTCCTATCAGAGATAAGATTGATAGGAATATTATATTAGAGATAATAGTCCAAATTGTCCATATTTGGAGGATAAGAGCGAAATAAGTGTTTGATTTCTCCAGGTAGGTTCAACTATCCTCCCTCAATCATAATGTGAACTTTGGACTGCTTAAGAAATTCCAACAAACATACCATCGCTAAATGGTTCTGTATTAGGGGGCTGTTTCGAGTCTAATTATAACCATAGACTAGCCATCCTTCCATTGCCAATCTTACAAGTTATGTCCTTCTCCACCTCACACTTGAATTTTAACAGTTGGTTCAAGGTAGGAGTAGAAGGTTTTCTTAGTCAAGGACCATAAGCTTCTCCCCTTCATAAAGTAGCTATTCAACCATCTAAGCCAAAAGGAGTTTTTTTCTAGAAGAATTAACCATAGCCTTTTCATAATTAAAACTTGGCTTTTGCACCTCAATGAATGTATCCCCCAAACCCCCTTTCTTTAGGAAAACACACTTTTACGTATTTTAGTTTAGCATGTCCTCCATTTCCAAATTGACTTCCTCATAAGAACTTCCTTAACATTCTTTCAATAGTTTTTATGAGGCTTCTGGAGAAGAAAGACCCTAATAATATAGGAAAGACCTCTATTAAACCAAAAGCCAATTCTCTTCTAAATCTTCTATACTAGAGGTAAATACATTCAAAGATGTTTAATCTCCTTGTAAAGATAGGTAAATCCAAGTACAACATAAGGGTTGCTTCCTCAACATTCTAGTAACTGCTCCATTTCTAGAATCTAAAGAGCCAGCTCTGTTAGATTAAAAAATGGATTTGGATAAGGTTAGTCCCTAATTTAGACAGTGCCTTAAACTGGAGGATAAAAGCTATTAATATCTCAATAGATTTCGAATGAGCTAGCTCTACTGAATAAGATTAAGCCATTAGTAGAATAAAGATTAGTTAGCAGAAGCTTTATACATTTAAAATGGTATTTAAACTTAGAAGCTTTCCCTATACTGTGACTAATTAGCTGAGACAATGCCTTTATACATAAAATAAAAAGGGAGGGGGATAGGGCATCCCCTACCTAATTCCTTTCCCCCTTAAAAATACTTAGAATTCCCATAATCCTCTTCAAATGAAATAGGAAATCCTAGTTAACATAATCAAAAGCTTTATAAAAGTCAATTTTAATAAGGCAATTAGGTGGAGAGAGTGTTTTTTCCTAGAGTAACCCTTCGAAAGTTTGTGGACAACCTAGATGTTATCTCTAATATTCCTATCCTTTATTAAAGCCCTTTGGTTATCACTGATTGTAGAGTTAAGCACCCCTTTAAACTTGTTAGTAAGTATTTTAGCAATGGTTTTATAGATGAAATTAGCATATCCTATAGGCTTAAAATCACCAAAATTTGAGGGGTTAGTGCACCTAGATACCAAGCATAAAAATATTTTATTTATTTCTTTAAGAAGGGGGCCTTTATTAAAGAATTCTAAGACTGCTTACTTTACAATATGGCCAACCCAATTCCAACCTTTATGATAAAAGAGCCCATTTAGCCCATTAGGTCTAGGGGTTTTATTTCCAGTATGTTGGAAAATAGTTTCCTCTATTTCTCTATCTTTAATAAGCTTTACAAGTTCCAAGGAGTTTGTATATGAGATTCTCTTATTAATGAATATGCCTAAACCCTCTAAGGATGGAGAAACTTTTAAAATAGAACCAATCAAATTCTTAAAAGGATGACTGCCTTCCTTTATAACATTTATAAAAGACAAGTTTATGATCCTTGTGCTTTTACATTTAGAGTGGAATTTGAAGCGTTTGTCCTAACTTACCAT
>JAOTAX010000198.1:30463027-30481969 GCA_025629825.1 Erythroxylum guanchezii | reverse complement strand
AATTCTCCAAAATTACTAAATCACTAATTTCACTTTCCAAATAAATTTTTAAGATCAATAACCCAAAATTCTCAAAATAGTCACATTTATTACCAATTATACCGGGAATGTCAATGAATGCATGTACAATTATTGTTATATGCAAGGATTCACTATGTATGTGCATGTGCACCTTATGTAATGCATGAGCATGAGATGTGTTATCCCATTTTCCCCTATTGATCTCACATGTATCAAATCGTTAGGGTTCTAACCCTTTGGATGGAAACAGGATGTTACATTAGCAATCCAGAACCTCTACTTTATAACATAGATTCTTCACGTGAGGATAGTTTAGAATGGCTAGCAAGCCCTTCTAAGCAGTATACCAATGTTTCAGCATACACTCTCATGAGACTGACAACTCAGATGGTTCCTTGGTATCCATTAGTATGGCATAAGGGGAATAGTCCTAGGTGTTCCTTCATCTTATGGTTGGCCTTTATGAACAAATTGTAGACTAGGGATAAACTAATGTACCTCCACACCCCAAATCGATGCTCTTTATATGTTTTGGACTCTGAGACTATTGATCATTTATTCTTTCATTGTGCTTTCTTAAGAATAGTATGGGTCAACACTCTAAACTGTTTCCAAATTTGCCATCCTCAACTCATCGATCTACAGTCCATATTATTATGGGTTAACCTGTCCCCACCTTCTAGCCACTGTGACATACATACCTTCTACATTATCCTGCTCGTAGTTGTGTATAATTTGTGGTCTGAACGAAACCTTCGAACCTTCAAAGATGAAGCCTTGGATGTAGGGAGTTTTACCTCGCGAGTGATTTTTCAAGTTATGGAGCACCTCCACTCAAACACCAAGAGAAGGTAAAATGTGTGTATGTTTTATTCTTAATGAAAAAATTGCAGGTTTTCTTCTTGACATATTAGTGGTAAAAGAAGGAGGTTAAATCCTTCCTTGAAAACTATAAAAGGAAGATCAAAAGATGGAAAGATAGCCTCATTTTTCACTGAGCATTGCAGAAATAGTTAGGAAACCAAGGGGACACAAGCTATATGGTGACCTCCATCAGTTCTACTGCAGGTTTTATCATGGTAAATGGGATTGATGTTATGGTTTGGCTTGTTATTGTGTTGTCTTGATTGAAGGAAAATTTGTAGGGCTCATGTTGCTCTTTTTTTAAGTTCGTATTCGGATTTGGACAAGAGATTGCAATTCGGACAATCTCAAGTTGTTCATAACTTCTAATTATTTATATACCTTCTGATTGACCAAAAAAGAAAAGAGTCTCCATAGTCCAATACATCAGCAAAAAAATTGCATAATAAAAAATCAATATGTTAAAGGTTTAGGGGTATTTGAACCTAGATCCTAATATTTGATAACAGTAGCTTTCTAAGTGAATTCCATTATCTCTGTGTTCATTAGTATTTCCTATTTTATTTTATTTGTTTCAGTTTTAATTTCTTTTGGACTAAAAATCTAAAATCAATTCTTAGGCTAGATAATAGGAGAAGGGTAAGTACTAGTATTCATAGTTTTAGTGGGATCGACTCGTATTTGTCGTACTAGCTACAGCTACTCCGTGTAGTTGAGGTTATTATAATTTTGACCAACTCAAAAATTTAGTCAATCAAGTTTTTGGCACTGTTACTGGGTACTTTGATATTAAGAAAGCCTGAATGCTATTACTCTAGTCATTTTCATTTTATTTTGTTTTATCTTTATTTTGATTTAATTTGATTTGATTTTGCCTTTTCTTTTGTATTTATTTTATTGTATCTTTTTATATTTTTGGCTTGTTCATTTAATTCTCTTTTGAATTTCTCTACATTGATAGTGTGTGGTGGTTTATATTAGGAATTGTTATTTAACTTCATAGCCATATCTCACAATGGATGGATAAAGTAGGTAGTATTATTATAAGGGCCACGATGTGTCTTTGCAATATAAAACATCACTGTATTGGAAGGAGTTGTTTACTCATATGCTTTCATAAGCTCAACCATTGTATATATGAGAACAACCAAACATATACAATCAACCTTAAGGCCTATCATACGAGAATACGTATAATTTAGAGGAGAACCCTTACATATATGGATGGAATGACTATGCTCCAATTGAATATGTACAACAAGAACAATGATACGAAAGTATTACAGATCAATTAATGGAATGCCTTCCCGAATGAGTAGCTAGTCAATGTGAATTCGATAAGATACTTCCTTCAGTTGCATATGATGAGTATAATTTGAGCTTCCAACTGCCTTAGAGTGAATAGAGATAATAGTCGATTTAATGAATGAAGATACATTTCAAGAAGGCGAGGAGGTAACTGTTGCTTTGAGAGATATGATGATTGAGTTTATTCAAGAATCAAATATGAGACATAAGGAAATAGAGGCTCGTATACATAATATGGTGAATCAAATAGATCAGTTGATGGACATATTATCTAATGAGATGCAAGGGAGTTTGTCCAGTTCTATTGAAACTCATACTATTAACCAAAAGGCAATCACCCTTAGTAGTGAAGAAGAACTTCCTAAAGAGGAAGACGAATAAACCTCCAAGTAGAGAAGTGGTAGAAGATAACTGAAGAAAATGAGCCAGAAGCCTCTATCTAGGAAGAAGAAGAAGAAAAATGGTGAATAGAGGTGATTGAGGAAGAACTAGTGGAGGAACCAAGTAAGGAAACTATTGATGAAATGTTGGTCATAACTTTAAGTACGGAGGGTTCCTACTTCCTTAAAGACAAACTTTTTGAGCTAGTTGATGATACAGGGAGTTTTGTTATTCCTTACATTTTTAACAATTTGTCATTAAAAAGGGCATTAATAGAGTCTATTGGTTTTCTTAATTTAATAAATTATGTCCTTCTGATTATCTTGCAACAAGTGGCTTACTTACAGGCTACAAAACCCCTATGCAGAGAAAAGGGGGGTGGAAGCAAGTCGTTGATTATTGACCTTGGATGGCGAAAACGTGCAGGTTATGTCGAGTTACTGACGTTAAAGAGGCACTACATGGGAGGCAAGTCATGAGTTAATTTTAGTTTTATTTCAATTTCTATATTTTTTTTTGTTACGTGCAGGTTATGTCGAGTTACTGACGTTAAAGAGGCACTACATGGGAGGCAAGTCATGAGTTAATTTTAGTTTTATTTCAATTTCTATATTTTTTTTTGTTTTTGCTTTCATAGTAGTATAGACTTTTATTTTCTGTTATGTTATTTCGTTTGTTTCTTTTTATCTTTTTCTTTTATATTTTGGAAGGATGTTAGTTTCATATTGGGTGGATCAAAATCAAAGAAAATCGTCACAATTAGGAAAGTACCAAGAAACCCTCTCACTCATCATACATGTTTATATTGTGTTCATTGAGGACAGTGTACAACTTTAAGTGTGGGGATGTGTTTAATGAATTTTTCATGATTTTCTTTAAGCTTATTATAATCCTGATTATAATATATTATGAACTAATATCTTGAATTGGTTAAGATCTGTCTATGAATGCTATATTTTATTGTTGAATATTGATTTGAATTGGTGTGCAAAAGAATAATGGTTAGAATAAAATTATTTTCTAAGTCATATATTTCGTAATCATTGAAATATTCAAGTTGATTGAAATTGCATATTATTTACAAACATATATATATATACCCATTTTTTGTGAGCTTTTGAGCCTAAAAAGCAAATTTAAAAAAATAAAGCTCTTGTTATTCTTTCATGTGTGTGATATCGTGCATAGTAGGATAATTCTAGATCTTACTTTTATTATGCATTTTGAGACCATATTTGTTGAATTAGATCAATTAATATGGTGAAGTCATTTAGATTTACTAACTTGCTTAGCAAATTTCTTTGAAATTATCATAACCAAAAAAAATTTACCTTTACAAATAACCAAATTGAGTCTTAGCCTTTTTCATTGTTTAAACACAAATTATAAACCTTTATCCTATTTTTCTTTGAAAACGTTTTGCTGTTTTGAACCTTGAAAGTTATTTACATTATTTACTTGTTGAGACTTCAAATTTTTTAGAAGTCCAATATTTCTTGAATTGCGGTATTGATGGGAATACTGTAAAAAATAAAAAAAAAAGAAAGAAAGAAAAGAAAAAACCAAAAATAGGAAAAGAGAGAAAGAAGAAACCAAAGAAAAAAAAAAGAATAAGTTGACGATACCAATAGAATTGCATTGAAAGGACCTATGTATTTTGTAAAAAGTCATGTACTATTTCTTTGAGTAAATTTCCTTCAATTTAACCCTTTTGTTATCCCAATCATACCGTACCTAAACCCCATTATAACCTTATAAAGACCTTTTGATTTTTTTTTCCCTATTTTGTGCATAAGTGGTGGAAATGTAATTTTATTGCAAGCCTATGGTAAGAGTTCTAATATGCATTGATTAGGAGTTCTAATGCTTTTCACCGTAAACATCCAAGTGCATTGAGTGAAATGTTGGTAAGGGTATATAGAGATATGCTTTTGATTTCAATTCTATTATTGATATGATTACTATTAATATTGTTTAAAGTTAATTTTAGGACAACTTAAATCTAATTATATGTTAATTTGATTTAATAGGATATGATGATGTATAGTATGAATGGACAGGTTGAGATCGATGATGGATTGATGATGTAAAATTTATAATTTTGATTATGGTTTGCTTGAGGACAAGCAAACACTTAAGTGTGGGGATGTTTGATGGATGGATATTTGACTATATTTTTAGACCCATGTTCGATGTATTTTGCTTGATATTTTATACTTTTATCTTATATTTGGTACTTAATTTGCTCCAAGTGATTTTACAGAGTATAATTGCCTTCATGAGCTTAAAGGAGAAGAATTCAGATGAACAAGTGGCATAAAATAGAGAATCAGCAATCTGGAAAGAGTGCACAACCGTGCACTTTAGCATGGCCATGAATTTTTGTGATACATAGCAAATTCTAATTATACACGATTTGATGCATGACCGTTCATAGCCCAAAAACTTATAATTCAATATAAAAGTGACATTTAGGGGGCAGAAGAAAGAAGGAGACTTTAGGGAAGTGATTTTTAGACATGGAGTTGTTCTCTAGGTGAGATTTTGGTCCAGAGAAGTAGAAAACACAAAGAAATCATCAAAAGATCCATTGGAATACAAGATTATGCCTCTACGTCATAAGAACATTCGATATAAGACAATCAGGGAGATTTAGAATTATGATTCCATTATTTTCAATTCATTTTTCTTTCATTATACATTTGATTTCCTATTTGATCATGTGTAACTAAACATCTAATTAGTATTTAGGTTAAATGAACCTTATGTTAATACTTTGATATGATTTGATTCTTTTATTAATGCGATTAGTTATTTGATATATTGTGATCTAATTATGTGTTTTGTTTATGATCTAATAACTTGAGATATTAGATCATAATTTGATTTCATATGTAGAGATTGATAAATCCTAGTGTAATTAGATCTACCTTAATTAGAAGTAGTTGATTGCAACCTCAAAGATAGGATGACATAAATCTTTCAGATTAAGGTCAAACCTAATAAAGGGACTCATAAATCGATAGTGCAATCCTATAAGTTTTAACCTGAGTAATACAAATAGAGACCTTAGGATTCATTATTAGTAAACTCAAGGTCAGCCATTAGCATACCATAGGAGTCTCCAGGGTCCATACATCAACAAAACAATTACATAATAAAAGATCAATTTGTTAAAGGTTTAGGGGGATTTAAACTTAGATACTAATTTCTGATAACAATAGCTTTCTATGTGAATTCCATTATCTCTGTGTTCATTATTGTTTCTTCTTTTATTTTATTTGTTTCATTTTAATTTCTTTTCACTAAGAATTTAAAATTAATCCTTAGGTTAGATAATAGGGGAAGGGTAAGTACTAATATTTATAGTCTCCTTAGGATTGGTCCATACCTATTGGTACTAGTTATAGCTACGCCATGCACTTGCGGTTATTACAATTTTGACCAACTCACAAATTAGGTCAATGAACTATTAACAACTAATCCTCAGTTGATTAACTGAAATTTCTTTCTAGTTAAAACACCTAAGATTGCACTACTTGATTCATAAATTTCACTATTAAGTTTGACCCTAATTCAGAGGATTTATATCAACCTATCTTTAGGTTTGCATGCAACTCCTTTTGGCTACGGTAGATATATTCACACGAAATGATTTCTCAATCTCAATCTTATGAAATCAAACATTGGAATAATATTTTGGATATATCAATTCAAGAATATAAACACATAACTAAATCATAATAAACTGATCAATAAAATTGTATTGAATAAAAGATTATATCATACTATTCATCAGATTTAGGGTTCATCGCACCTAGGCACTAAATAATTTAGTTCCTAAACATGGAAAACAAATCCATAATAAAATATTCAAAATAACAAATAGAAATTAAAGAATTCATAATCTATATCCCCCTTTTATCTTTAGTGAAGTCTTCTTAAAATTTGGATCAAAGGTTGCTCTCTAAAAGATCTCGTGATGTAATATTCATATTTTCCTTTGTCCTTAGTTTATACTTGCTTCTTCTTTGCTTTTCTGGTGTCTAACTTGACTCTAAAATGCTTTCTTTTTTCACTTTAGCCTTCATAATTTTCATTTATAGCAAAAACTTCTAGCATAGAGGTCATAATGTATCTAAAAAATCCTTCGAAATTGCGACTTTAAACTATTGCAAAAGCTTGCACGGCATGTAAGTCAACGTACATAGGCGTGTATCTTCACACGAGCATAAACAACATCTTTGAAGCTTTACACATTTACAATGACTTAAATGGTCCCTGTACCCTATACATGACCATGTATCTCTAAAGTTGCTCCAAATCTTTGTTCTATGTCTCAATTTCACCCGAATCATTCTCCTTTTGGTTTATGAAGACAATTATCACCTATAAACACATTTGAAGCATAATAAGTACAAAAAATGCTATAAAACTCTCAAGTAACAAGCAAAATATACTAAATGTGGGTATTAAATATAGTTAATTATTTTTTTAATCAGCAAATGCATAGATACAAAGTTTCATTTCATAAAGATGTACATTGAGAACAAAGAGGTTGATCTTTCTTATGTATTTTCACCAAAGGACTAAAGTTTGAAAGCTTTTCAAAATTGCACACGTGGATTGGAATCATAAAGAAGAATCAAGTTTAAGGGAGGAAATTAGAAAATGGAGCAATTAATTAAACTTGATTCATGTATTTTTCACATGCATGTATCTCTACATTAAAGAACTTATAATTTATAGGAGTTAAGTTGAATTAAATAAGTTCTTTGTATCTCGAGTATTATAAGGTATCTTGTACATTTTTAATATAATACCTCATTTACTAGTGCATTTGAAACCAAGCCGAAAAGCCAAGAAATTAAAGTAAATTGAATTTACAAAATATAGTATTGAGTGTTCTCCCTTTTCTACTCATCTTCTTATATTCTTGCATAATATACGTGCGATTGCGGAGTTAAATGAACTTGAATAGCCGGCAGTCACGACATTCAGATTAAGCCGTTGCAAACATCAGCGGCAGTTGAAGTTTAAGCATCATCATTTCAATTATTTTTGAGAAATAATGAAAAAGGCAAAACAATCTCTCCGGTGACCTCATTTCATATAAACTACGATTGACAACCACCATGCTTGCTTTTCAACTGCCCACGGTGCATTCTGTTTTAATTTGTAAACCCACCAATAGTGAACAATCCCACAAGTCAATATTGGATATTCTAAACTTGGGCACAACTGATGCAAGAAGACCCAAGTTATTCACTTAACACCTAGTTAAAGCACAAACCAGAATTGTTCAAGAGAACAGGTTGCGTAGAACCTACAGCCTCATAAAACACCATTGCAGAAACCGTTTCCTGCATTTTACAAAAACCATATAGGTAGGTGGTTCAATAATAGCATGTCTCCGGTTGATTTTATAGAGGGAACCAATCTGTTCTTTCCAATTCTGTTCTTTATACCCCTACTTTTCTTCTTTATCAAGCATCTGAAGAAACAATCTGAATTCAAATCTGCACCACTTCCACCGGGTCCATATGGATGGCCAATCTTAGGAAACATACAAGAGATGGGAAAGAAGCCCCATATCAATTTGACCAATCTTGCTCAAAAATACGGTCCACTCTTCTCCCTTAGACTTGGAAGCCAACTTGTAGTTGTGGGATCATCACAGGTTGCTGCAGCCGAAATTCTCAAGACTCACGACCGTGTCCTGTCAGGGAGATATGTTCCTCATGCAGTGCCGGCCAAGAGCCCAGAACTTAACAACTTATCACTTGGATGGGCATTGGAGTGCGGTGAAAGTTGGAAATCTATACGTACGCTGTGCCGAAGAGAGCTTTTCTCTCCTAAGGCATTGGAGTCTCAAGCACTTGCCAGGGAAAATACTGTGAAGAAGATGATTGCATTTGTTAACAAAATGGAAGGTAAGGAAGTCAAAATTAGAGATGTGGCTTTTGCGGTTGTGTTCAACATGCTGGGAAAGATTCTAGTGTCAAAGGATCTAATAACGTTCGAGAATGAGAGTCTCCAAGGGGAAACGAGCAAACTCCTAAGAGAAATAATGGAGGTTGCTTCCACTCCGAACATCTCCGACCTTTTCCCGATCTTAAGTCGGTTTGACATTCAAGGGATACGAAGGAAGTTCATGGAAATAAACACTAAGTTTTCAAATTTGTTGGAAACAATTATCAAGGAAAGAAGACATAAGCAAGAACGTGACCATCGGGACTTTCTTGATGCACTTATCAGTAACTGCTGCAATGAATATCAAATCCATCAGCTGCTCGGGGTTTGACCTCTCTCTCTTTTTCTCTCTTGGCAAAGAATTGTGATGTAGGAAATCCAAAATCCTGATACAATACAACCAATGAATCCGTCTGTAATTTTGCAGGAGTTTTTGGTTGCTGGCTCTGACACAAGTAGTTCAACAATAGAGTGGACAATGGCAGAGCTAATGAAAAATCCAGATCACATGAAGAAAGTTGAAGAAGAAATTGCAAGAGAAAACGGGGTAAAAGAGTCTCAACTGCCACACCTAACATACCTTCAAGCTTGTGTCAACGAAACTTTGAGGTTGCATCCTCCAGCACCATTTCTCCTTCCACACCGTGCTGTCAATACATGTGAAGTTATGGGCTATACTATACCAAAGAACTCTCAAGTACTAGTCAACGCCTGGGCAATTGGAAGAGACCCTGGTAACTGGGAAGAACCACACGTCTTCAAACCAGAACGGTTCCTGGACTCAAATATGGATTTTAAGGGAAATGACTTTAATTACATACCATTTGGTGCAGGAAGGAGGATTTGCCCTGGTCTTCCCATGGCTGCAAAACACGTTCCTTTGGTAATTGCTTCTTTCATTTATTTCTTTGATTGGTCTCTTCCAAGTGGAAACCATCCAACGAGCCTAGACATGAATGAACAGTATGGAATAACTATGATGAAGGAACAATCTTTGCTTCTCATTCCTAGGGCCAAACCAGGGCACATGCCCTAGGAGCACATATTCGATTATGATCTCCTAGCTTCGTACTGTACACTTTCTATCTCAATAAAAAGTTTGTAAAGGTGACCTCTAGTTTTAGTTCTAGAGATAAACTCTAGGAGTCAGACTTTGATCCTGCATCATGCGTCACATAAGCCGTCTTAGTAACACTTATTACCCACTTCAATTCTTAATATAATTTGATCAACAAAAGGGGTTTGAAAAGATTTCTACTTTGCATGTTGATGCTAAAAGAAGGTGCCTGCTGTACAGAATGTCTAGTAATTTATATTGTTTGTCCATATCAGAAATGGGCCATCGTAGGGGAAGAGTTTAACTATAGCTGGAAACCTGAGTAACTGGTGTTGTCAGGCAGGTCTCTCCTAATTGCAGGATTATTGACAACAGAAGATCATAAGACTTAATTGGCAATTGAAGATAACTTCAGTTATGGTTAGAAGCATTACGGAAAACAGTATACCGAGGAATCGGGATAACAAGAATACACTGCAACTGGATCCCTTCTGTAGAACAAGTTTGTTCTCTCATATGATAATATAGGATGCTAAACAGAGGTTATATATTATTAAAAAAAATTGATGTAATGCAAGAATCGTATTTCACTGCCGCCTCGGTTTGGTTAAATTATAATTCTGGTTTAAATATACATATTTTGAAAACAAATACGGAAAGCTATTAATGTCCTAAGTTATAGCAATACGTACAATTGAATTCGGTTACGTTTCAATTTATTGATCAGTAATTTTAGCATCATATGTGTTGACTATAGATGGAGAATGATTTGTTCTGATAAGCTTTGATTTAGAAGCTGAAGTTGCTATAGAATTATCTTTGATATGCCTCTGCAAGATGTGTTCTTGATGGCACATCTATCTTAGAATGAAGAGTAGAAAATTAAGGATTAGGTAGACGCTTGATTAATAAATATGGCAACTAATCTTAAGATGAAACATATGAGATCACAACTTATCCTTTAGCAACTCTATGTCCAACAAATTGATAATCTATAGTTTCATTTTGGAGTGAAACACTAGGTTTGCACAAACATAGGTAGCATTCATATTATCACAATGGACTATTGGTGTGTGATTTCTAAGCACCAGACATATACCACAAGCTGCGCCTATTCTTTTATACAACAATCTCACTTAGATCTGTTTAAGCAAGACTCAACCTTTCCTATGTGATCATTAACCAACTACCTTGTTCTTAATCGCCTTACGACCCATGCAGTATTTAAATCTCACACTCTTACAAGATTATTGAGAAAGCACTAAACTATCAAAGTAGCAATAGAGGTACGAAAGAGAGATAGTCAAATGCTTCCCTTTTTTACTTCCCTCAAAGTATACAAAGGAATGCTCTCTTTTAATCTGTATAAGAAACAAATATCAAATGAGTTATTTATAGGTACCTCTGGCTTAATGGCCAAGTTATAATTCAAAATCCCAATTGAACTGATCTAACTAGATCATATATTATCCTTATTAAATTACTTCACACTAATCAATAGAATGACAACCCCATCCAAATAGGACTTTATTTGATGGAAGTTAGCTACATCGTTACTAATAAGATAAGAGATTACATCTATTTAGGAATAATATATCCATATCCACGAAGATCTTCACTATATTCAGATGATTGTCCTATATGGTCTTTACCTTGTAGAGCTGATGTCTATATTATATGATCTTATCTGCCATATCATCAAAAGATCTCCACATGATCTCTATCTATTAATTATGAGTCATTCAAGCCCAAAGACTTTCATAGCACAGTGGTCTAGTCCAATGTTTACCCATATCAAGTCTATTAGTTATGTTCCATTCATTTGAGCATACACTAAGTCCTTAGTCCATCAAGAACTTAGCTTTAACCAATTTAGTTTGTACTAGATCCAAAAATCACACCATGCTTGATCTAACTTGTTAAGCTACCTTGTAGCTCTTATATTCCACCATATTGCATATAATCCTACTAACCTTTAACCTAAGGCTCATTTCGAGCTAGTTGTGAAGTTCCTTCATATGCTAAAGGGCTAACAAACCATCCCCAGCAGATGCATTCAATGCTCTCGTCAAATTAGTATAAAGGTAGGCATTTACCTGATCCTTGAACTGTCCTAACGTAGTATCTTTTGTCCCACGTAGCTTCCATGATCAGCTTTCCCTTCCATTGGATCAAGAATTCGGTCCTCTTATTCTTCTTATATTAACCCATCGTTGATGATCCAAGATCTTCTCCACTTGATCCTTAAACTATTTTCTCATAACCAGCGGAGCCCTCTTCACCTGACTCATGTTTAGATTTTATATATCCTTAAAAGAAGGTATGAGAAAACCAATATGAAAAGTTAGGTGTACGTTTAATCTCTCAAGCAACTTTGATCTTTATGCCAGGTTCCCCACTTTACTTAGCACTTCAAACTTTCCGTCATACTTAGGCACTAATCCTCAATGTACTTGTTTACTCAAGACTTCTTCTAAATCTATAGCATATGTTTTAATAGTACCTTGTCTCTCACGTCAAACTTTAAGGTCTCCTCTATAAGTCCACTTGCTTCTTCATCCATTAAGAAACTTTTTGAAGACTATCACTCACCTCATCCAATAATGTTAGCTTCTCTATTATGAACTTGTACTCTATAAGACACTTGCCATATGTCTTTTGTTATACTATCTTGAAGGTATTTTTCTCCGTAGCAGAAGATATATGCAAATTATAGCAAAATTATGTAATACCAAGTAAACTCAACCAATTATACTAACTTGCATTTACTTAATGTCATACATACTTCTCCAATAAACTATTGATCCTCTCAGTTTGGACATTTGTTTGTAAGTGATTTACCATTGAAAACTTTAAATCATAACCTATTAAGTCTCAGTCACTCACAAAGTCTAAAGCGGCTATGAAATATTTCACCATATTCTTCTAGAACAACTTTGTCATAATATATAAGGGATAAGATGCCAGTGCTAGCACAAATATTGCATATTTATAAAATTGATCTATAATCATCATGATTGTTATCGTCTTGTCCACCTATGGAAACCTACCAATGAAATCCATCGAAACTGACATTTATTGTCTTTTAGGGATGGATATGGTTATAGTAAATTGGTTTTCTTCTTCCTTTTCATTTTATCCAATTGACACAAAAGACAAGTCTTGACATATAACTCAATGTCATTCTCCATCTTTGGCCAATAGTAGGAACAAGCTAAGGGTGCCATCATCCTTTAAACTTTGGGGTGACTAGTCCATTGTGAGTTATGTGTCTCCTTCGATAATTGTTTTCATAAGCCACCAAGACTCTGCATATACACTTAAATATTCTTAGTCATCAAAAGGCCATCATCATTGAGTCAAAACCTGTGTACTACACCATTCTTAACTTATGTGTTATTCAATGGAGTTGTAACTTTGATTTGCTCTAATAGGTTATACTTTACCCTAATAACAACATATAGGGTTATGAACACTTTATTTTGACTTAAGGTATCTGCCACCTTGTTATACCTCCCCGATTTATGCTCCCACACGAAGTTATATTTAGTAGTAAACTCCTGCATCAGGCTTGCTTCATGGATAAATTCTTCAGAGCCTAAAAAATGTGTTGGCAATATTATCAATACGAACAATGAAC
Organism: Erythroxylum guanchezii; assembly: GCA_025629825.1. Lineage (NCBI taxonomy): Eukaryota > Viridiplantae > Streptophyta > Magnoliopsida > Malpighiales > Erythroxylaceae > Erythroxylum > Erythroxylum guanchezii. The sequence continues at coordinate 30,468,725 of JAOTAX010000198.1, read as the reverse complement.
CTGGTCCCCAAAAAAATATACTCGCTTTATCTCAAGATAATGAACCATTACAAGCATCTCCTTCTCATGCATTAAGTATGACTACTCCGCATTATTGAGCTTTCTGCTCTCAAATTCTATGGGATGATCCAACTATACTCGGACTCCACAAATGTCTTTATCTAATGAATCTATACGTACCTTAAATGGAAGATTACACTCAAGTAGCTTCAATACAGGTTTGGTTGAGATAATGGCTTTAAGGTTCTCACATGCCTCCTAACACGCATTCAACTAACACCATTCTTGCTTTTTCTTCGGCAAGTTCGTTAATGATGTTGCTTTCACTGTGTAGCCTAATATAAACATCCTATAGTAGTTACCCAGTTTAAGAAAACTTTGGAACTCTTGTACTGTCATGGGAATCTTCCATTCAACCATTACCTTCACTTTTTCCGGATCCATCGTGACCTGAATATGCAAAGGGAACTAAGATTCTAACCTTTGAATATGCAAACTCAAACTTCTCTATCTTCATGTAGAGCTTGTGTTGCCTCATTCATTCAAACGTTTTCCTTAAGTGCTCCACATACTCTGCCATGATATCGTCGAGATATAAAATAACAAACTTGTCAAGGAAGTTATACAACACATCGTTCATCAGATTGTAAATGACACAGGACCATTAGAAGGTACAATTAAGAACTTGTATTACTCATATCAAGTAACATAGGTTGTGTTTTGCTTATCACTCTCAGCTATCTGCATTTTCCAATACCATGATGAAGATCAAACTTTGTAAAAATCGTAGCCTTTGATAATCTATCCATTAAATATTGAGCCAAGGGAATATGATTCTTGTTTTAGATTGTTATCTTATTCAAAGCTCGATAGTCCATGCACATTCAAAATGTTCCATTGTGATTCTTTTATAATAACAGCTAGGCACCATAAGGAGCTTTAGAAGGTTGGACAAACCCTATCTCCAATAATTACCAAGTTTTTCTCGAATCTCCATCAATTCCAATGGGGTCATTCTATATGGGGAATATGCAGGTGGGATGTCTCTAGAAACTAACTTGATCTTATGATCAATCTCTTGATGAGAGGGAAGAGTATTAGGTAACTCTTTTGGCATCACATCCTTAAACTCCCTAAATAAATTTGCAATTTCATCTAGGATTTCCACTACGTAGTCCTCATTAACCTCCCATATGGTTGTGAAATAGGTCTTCATATCTTTTTTCAACCTTTTTTTCGATGTTCATGGAGAACATATGTGCTACTGTAGTTGTATTATTTATTGTTCCACCACCAAGTCTACAACAGTTAATACAACAATATTTTTGTTGATGCATCATCATCATACCTTTTAAACTTGCAGACAACATTGCCTTTGAAAGTCGATGCCTAGTATCAACTCAAAATCTTTAATTGGCATGACCATACAGTTGAACTTGGCATGCTAACTCTTTATACTCATTAGGACGTTATAAGTACCTTCTAACACCGATTGCGCCTTACCTGTAAGGGTCTTCATCTTTGTCAGGTCTTTGACACCTCAAGCCCCATCTTGTGCATTATCTTTTCTCCCTTGAAAATGTGTGTCGCACCTATGTCCAGCATTATGTTTACCTCTTTCCTATTGACTTATACTCCCATATACATTAGCTTGTCAAAAGGATTAGATTTGCTCTCAACCGCATTCAACAAAGAGATCGTATTCATTACCACTTCTGAATCTTCTTCCTCTTCTTTGATAATTGGGGCATTTATCTTCTCCTTCCTTAGTCATTCTCTCACTAAACGTGGACCGCTGCATAGGTAACAAAAAGTTTGCTCTTCTTGAAGGACATCTCCCCACTCTTGAAGTTGCCATTATTTCTCCTTTCACTTCAAATTCTCTCTTCTTAGAGTCTTTCTTCTTTTTCCCTTACTCTTCTCTTATTAGGATAGGCCTTTACCCTTGGAAGAAGTAGATAAGCCTCCTAAGTTTCTTTTATCGCAAAAAAATTCACCAAGGCTTTAGCATTCATGATTGCGCCAACCTCAACCTTCACATTTTACCTATGTAACTCCATTTACGCCTATGGTTATAATCCCAAAAAAGGTTGAAGAGTTTTTGCTCATTTGACATATTATCAATATCTAGCATTAGAGAGCTAAACTTTTCAACATACTCTCTTATCGATCCATCTTACTTCAACTTTTTCAGGGCATCCCTCGTGAATCAAGAAGTGTTCATCAGAAGGAACTAATCCTTTAACTGCTTCATCTTCTTCCATATGTCGATGGGTGCTCTATCTGCACTAATTTCGAAAGAGGTCCTCATTCTCTAGCAAAGCTTGGCATGTCCATCCCAGTACAAGGTTTTCATATTCACCTATTTAGCATCGAGTACCTTACCAATCACAAAGTATTATTCCATACCCTATAAAAAGTTCTCAAGCTCCTTCACATTTTGCACACCTTCAAAAACTTAGGGTTCATGCACCTTCATTTAGGTGCTCTCGATATTCCTATCATTTTATGTTGCAACAATACGCCTTAAGATTGCCATCTTAAACCTAGTCTCCTCTTATACTTTCATTAGATATGTTATTTGATGCTGCAACTATTAAACTTGTTTGAACGAATTTTTAATGCTTGTAAAGGTTTATAAGTTTTAACCACAAGTGCACAGTGTAGCTGTAGCTAGCACTGATAAGTATGAGTTGATCCCATAAGGATTCTAAGTACTAGTATTCACCTTTTCCTTATTATCTAATCGTCAAATCAGATTATGGATTTAATTAAAATTTAAACTAAACAAAATAAACTAAGATTGAAACAATAATGAGCTCAGACAAAGGAAAATACTACAAAAATTTGATATCAAGTAAATAGTACCTAAGTGATGAATCTCCCTAAGAATTTTTAAATATTAACCTTTTATCATGCAATTAAATCTTTATGTTAATATCTTTTTCAAGAATATTAACAATTACTCCCTCAATTGATTAACTGAAAAATTTGTTAAGCTAAAACCCCTAAGATTGCATAATTGATTTGTGAATTTAACTACTAGTTTTGACCTTAATCTAGAGGATTTTTGTCTTCCTATCTCTATGTTTGTATACAACTCCTTCCAATTATGGTAGATATATTCTCACAAAAGGATTTCTCATTCTCAATAATATGAAATCAGATATATTAGTTCAAGAAAATATCACATTGAATAAAAGGTTAAACCATATTGTCATTATAACTTAGGGTTCATCACACATTTAGGCACTAAACAATTTAGTTTCTACTTATAGAAGACAAAACCAATAAAACATATTCAGAAGAACAAATAGAAATAAAGAAATCATATTCTAAATCTCCTTTTTATCTTTAATGTATCTTCTTACAACTTGGATTGAATGATGCTATCTATCGGATGTTGTGACATAATCTTCATGTTGACCGACTCTTCCTTGTGTGTCTTACTACTCAAAAATTCTCTAAAACTTGCCTCTTTCTGTTTTGCCTCTAATAATGTCCTTTCATAGAAAAACTAAGGGTTCTCGAATAACACAACCACTTACACAGTTGTGTAGGAGATCATGTATCTCCAGAAACACCCGAATTTGTTATTTTACACAAGCACAGAGACTTACACCAGTGGCATACATAGCTAAAAAAAATATTTCAAATCTGCACATGTTTACAGTGACCTATATGATCGTTATACACGGATGTGTATCTCTATGTTTTTTTGAATCTTCATTTTACGTTACGATTTCGTCCAAATTCTTCCCTTTTTGGTCCAAGAAGGCAATTATCACCTACAAACACATTTGAAGTCAATTAAGTACCAAAAATACTAAAAACTATTAAACAACAAGCAAAACTCATTAAATATGGGTATAAAATTATAGTTTAATAATCATTTATCAAACATCCCCACACTTAAGTTTTTGCTTATTCTCAAGCAAATCATTAATCTTACAAACATCCATCCATTATTAACCTCTTCTTGTCCATCCACACTATAAATCATCATATCATATTAATCAAATTACCATACAATTAGATTCAAGTATCTTAGAACTAACCTTCATAATTCAATATCAGTAATAATCATGTCGATAATCTTTTTGAAATCAAAAGAAAAAAAAATTTACACCTTCAACAAGGTTTCTCTCAATAGAATCAACTATTTAGGGTGAAAATGTAAGAACCCTCCTATCAATGCATAGAAGGATTCTTAACTATAATCTTGCAATAAAATCATGTCTCGACCAAAACTGAAAATGGAAACAAAAAGATTTTGTTACAAGGTTTTAATGGAGCTTAGGTAAGGTATGATAACGCTAATAAAAAGGGTAATAAAATTGAAAGAAATTCACAAAAAAAATAAAAGAAACTTAGTTCTACACAATATAGGTCCTTCCCACCATAAGTCCATTTGTACCATAACTTTAACACTTTTTTTTCATGCTCGCAACATATATTATTTATGTACTATTTATTATTATTATTATTATTATAAGCATTCATAATGTATCAACAATTAAAGTAATATTGGACCTTTTCAAATTTTAAGTTTCAAGAAATCAAGTAAATGTAAATAGTCTTTAGGGTTCAAAATATTAAGAAGGCTTCCAAGAAAGAAAAGGTAAAGGTAATAATTGTTGGAGTTATGTAAATATAGTGCCCTGGAAAGCAAGTGTATTTACATATGGAAAGCAAGTGTATTTACATATGCCTTAATCTTCTTCAGCTATAGTTATGTAATGAAAATATTTATTGTTAATAAAATAAAAGAGTTTGGTTTTAATAAGCATTATATAACTAGTTAAAAGGTACCGAGATTCTTTTATAAGTAATATACATATACATAGAGATGTATGAGAAACATGTATATTATAAGAATCTAAAAATAATTGATTCACAGTTGAATAATCAAACTGATCGTTTGATTATGGTTTAGATTGTAGTGTTGCGATTTATTTCCATGTAAGTAAAGGAGTTTACTTCAAGGGAATGATGAGTTTCGTATCATAATAGTAGTTGACTATCGATAATGGCACTATTAAATGAATCTGGAATCAAGTGTGTTTTCAAGAATAAAGTGGGCCATTACTTTAATCTTAAAACATACAACTTAAGCATTCGCTTATTATGGACCATAATCTTGATAAGTGGTAAACTCGTATATGTTTTATTATAATTCTTGATATGATCGGAATAGATTTTTACTGAGTATTAATCCAGTGTCTACATGTTGGAATTATTAATTGAATCATGTATCAGGAAACATTCACTCAAATAAAGAGTTTATAGTGATATCATCACTTCTAGATGTTTTAAGGAGGTTTGGTGATTAAACTGGCGCAAGTAGTTTGATGGACTAGTTACCCATCAAGTCTTAACACCAAGAAGAGATCTTGTGTGTTAATCACCATATAAAGTAAAACGGGAGATCTAGAAGGAAAAATCAACATAAGGGCAAAACGGTAATTTTACCCTTTGTTGTGTGGAGGACTATAATAAGGTTCTAAATAGGGATTGCAATTGGACATAAAATATGTGTTCTCATAACGTTTAATAATTCAAGAGTTCAACTAATTTTCTTTAGTGAAATGACATATAGTTAATAAGCTGTAATTAATTCTAATGAGATTAAATTAATTCTGGGCTTATTGGAGCTTGAATTATCTAAGTCCAATAAGATTCCTCACTTGGCTTCAAG
>JAOTAX010000198.1:30436334-30462927 GCA_025629825.1 Erythroxylum guanchezii | reverse complement strand
CGGCCTCATTAATCAACAAACTCAACAATAATAAATCGATTAAACGCAGAGATTAAATAAACATAAGAAATAAACGAAAACAATTAAACCATAGGAGTCTCACGAATTACATGCATCAAATGTAAAGTACCTTGTCTAGATTAAAACTTAGCCACACCTAATACTAGTCTCTATCTATTAAAGCTGAAATTGACAAATTAAAATTAAAATTTAACCTTCCCTAAAGCTACTGCCCCCTGTTGTGCCTCAAGCCTTCAATCCCAAGTTGCCGCAATCCATCCTCGGTTGTAGTGAAATATCAAAGTCTCTCAAGCTCTAAAGCTACCGCCGCCAACTATCTTCCTCCGATTCTCAATAAAAATCTCCACTCAAGCTCTTCCTCTAGGTCCCGCCGACTCTCCCCCTTTGATAAAGAATAATCAACACTTTTATATCCTCTTGAGCTCCCTAGGTTTTTGTTCCTTGTCATTTAATATAGTGGGCCCCTTTCTTTTAATTCCACACCAGCCCACTCACCTTAGTCTCCTTTTGTTGCTGCGCCAATTATGTTTTTGATTCTTTAATTTGGACTCCTTCACGTGGCTTTAATTCATTTCTTGCGTGACGTGCGTCTTGTACGTTCCTCCCTTGGCTGTTGCGTTTTTGTGCCTGTGTGTCGTCGTCTGTGGCTTCCAATGCCAATTTTATTTTGCTCTCCAGCCTAATGTTGCGTCCCAGCACAATAGTCACGCCTCCTCCATTTAATTTTTGTTGCCCTGATTTATTGAAAGTCCCACATGCCTGCTGCCTTCTTCCTCTCTAGCTAAATTTAATTCACGCTGAATGTGTTCAAAACGACGCTCTCCACACTGCTTCTCCGGTTCTTATGCGTGATGATTCATTTGCTGTCTCCTTCAAGTCCTTTTGCTCTTCTAATTTGTGCCGCATCACCTATAGCTGTAGCTAATCGATTGGATAATTAAAATATCTCTAGCTTTCACTTCAAATTGCATCACTTTGTGTTTTGACACCTAAAATAAACAAAGACACGAATTATCAAAGTAACACAAGCAAAGCATCAAAAAAATCTAGCAAAAGAACATAAAACACAAAGAATTAACACGACAAAATGCAAGTTATCAATGTGTGTAAAAAAATATGTAATTTTCATTTAAATTAACTATTTTAATAATTACTAAAAATATAACGTATAAAAGCAAGTTTATTCTAACTTTCATACTTTTGCAACTAATTCAATTAAATAATCAATAATGATCTTAAGTATTTTGCACAAATTTTAACTAATTCAGAAATTAGTTAATAAGATTTAATAACAAAGGTTATAATAAGCTTTAAAAAATCCCTTCGCCATGCTTAAAAAATTCCTTCCTAGACTTAAAATTGATATTCTCCCCAATGTACACAATATAACCATAAATAAATAAAATATAAAAAAAAACACAAAATGTAAGAAAGGGTTAGAATGGTATTACCCTGAATTATAAGAATTACAGAGTTCTGAATTTGATGAAAGTTCCATTTGATATTAGATACAATCATCCTTGTAAAATATAAACAAAAAGGGATAAAAAGATAAGAGAAAATAAAAATAATTAAGAAATATGGAAATATAAATTATATAAATGAAAATAACATTACATTAATGTTTGGATAAAACAAAGTAACAAAGGGAAGAAAATAAGAAAAGTACACAAATAATGAGAAAAAGAAAAGAGACAAAAATTTAAGCATCCCTCAATCCTGCTGTGATTCCAACATATCCATCAGTGGAGGGTCCTCAGGTCATACAGCCTCAAAATGGGAAGGGACTAAAGACAATGTAGCCACTCTAGATGGTGGAGGTAGAAAATTCATCCTTTGATGGCCCACCATCTACATCAATAAGTCTCCATCCATCTATTATAGGCTTCAAGCTCCCCTATCCACTCCACGATCTCCACTTGTTGTACTCAAATAATACATTGAGTACCTAAAATTTTCCCCATGTATTTCTCCAACTAAGCGATCTTCAGTTGGTCTGGGTGGGGTGTACATATCCTGGGTACTTCTGCACTATCCCCCTTATGTGTAGCACCCCCAATATGGGATGATGATGAGCACAATTATGATGGATACTCAACTATATATGGCTCTTGTCTCCTCTTTATATGGTCGACTCATTAGGAACCACAATTAGAAGGTAGATGTCACCTATAAGTCCCCTCCGTTTACTTACTATATGCACGTGCTTTATCACATCAAGATTCATCACTACCATGGCATCCACTAATCGCATCACTGGTAGTTTATCAAAAACTCTCATCCTATGCAAGCCTTGTCATATAAGGTTAGATGCAGATCTTCTCGACGTTCTTCTTCTCATTTTGACGTAGGATGATGGGCTAATACATGCCCTAAATGTATTAGTGTCCTCTCACTCATGCTCTAAAGGTAGAACACTTCCAAATTTTTGATGACGCCATGGCTGTGACCCGACTGCTTAACGTGTAACTTAAAACTTCATGTATATATCTAAGCATCGGGTATTATAGAGATGATGCCTTGGATCTTCTCAGGTCATAATCGTTGTCCTTACTGATGGTAGTCCAAAAGCATTAAGAAGACATCCCATATAGGAAGTCTATCCACAGGGCTAAATAAGCTGCTATCCCTTCGAATTCTTAGTTATGCAACCCTATTGTGACAAAAAACTCCAAATAGCTTATGTGGACCATTTCCCCTAGTAGCTAGAACTGGATATTGTTCGGTCAATCCTAATTGTGATTTCCTTTCTCCGCAAAGAACCTGGAGAGCACCTCAAGAGTTAACTCTCAATATGAGGTCTCCACGAGCTTAAAAAAGCAGGGTTATGCCCCAACATTGATAAGGTCCCGAACCTGCTGGACCAAATCGACCTGCCCTAGTGCCTCCCAATCAATGTACCTATTATGAAGTCTTTTCCTTGAGTCGTTCATACTACTCCTCATTTGTCGCAACATTGAAGAGTAACATTTAGATCACTCTGGTGGCTGAACTATGCGAATTGTGTAAGCTCCCCTCGAGTCTCTAGAGGACCCTTCTCCTTATTGTTGCTTCCTTGGTGCCTCTTTTAATGGTCGTGGTCCCGTCATTGTGCCTAAAACTTTAAATAAATGTTAGAAATTCACAGTTAAAGTACAAGAATACTTGTTTTCCCATATTTATTTCTTATGCTGACCAAAATTGTTAAGTGTGAAAATGAACTTAAAAGGGAAAATTAAACACATAGCAAAATCATGAAAAAAAAATAATCTAACACAAATAAATAATAAATACATAAAATAATTAAAATTAACTAATAACCTAATTAATCACAAAATTTAAATGAACAACATTATAATTAACCAATAAAACTAATCTAGTTATTCAGTTACAAAATTAAACCTAAATTTGAAATTAATAAACCTAATCTAACAATTGCCCAAAATTAGCAAAATTAAACAATGAATTCATCTAAAAATCAAAATTAAAATAAAATCAAACAATAATCACAATTTAACAATTAGTGAGCACAATCACGTAAATTGGCAATTCCAATTGAAATTTCATCCTATTTGCATGCACTTCATCAAATTGAATCAATAAAACATATGGGTAAGGACAAAACTCAACTATTAAACCACAATTAACCACAAAATCAAACAAATTTATACAAAATTACAAAACCCTAACCTTAGCATATTTGGGGGTGAAAATCTCTAAAAATTACAAAATACCAAATTATTCATGGATAAATAAGTGAAATAGATGAAAAAACTTACTTGGGTATCACAAATTGGCATGAAAATGAAAAAAATTGGATTGGGGAGGAAGAGTGGCAACAAAGAGAGATAAAATGAAAAGAATGAAAGAGGTAGGGTAATTTAAAGGTTGTCGTGGACTTACATGGTTTGCTACACGGCTATATAGCTAATTGTGTAAATCACAGACACCTTAAAATCTAAGACAGGTGTGTGATCACGGACGTACACTGTCTATTGTGCATGCATGTATCAGACCGTGTAAGCCTACACTAGCATGTCTAGTGGGCGTGTAACTCTCTATAAACATGTGCAACACGAAAAATAGTTAGACAAATTTAAAAAAATTTCACTCAAATTTATGGAACTTTAACATGCATATCGTAACACAATAAATATGCACAATCTCTTCAGGATGCTTAATGTTGATTGACTATTTTTAAAAGTGTCAATTATGAAATAACTGCAAGTGCAAGGTGTAGCTATCGCTAGTATCGGTAAGTATGGGTTGATCCTATAAGTACAATGATTACTAGTAGTTACTATTATCCTATTGTCTAGTCTATGAATTGATTATGAATTTTAATTTATAAAAATAAAAACTAAACAAATAAAATAAATAAGAAGCAGATAAAGAATAGAGAAATAAGAAATTACTTAGAAAACTATCGATATCACGACTTAATGTCTAGGTTTCAAATCTCCCTAAAAACTCTTAACCTATTAATCTTTTATTATGCATTTTTTTAATTGATTTATTGAACCGTAGAGATTCCTATGGTATGTTGATAGCTCACTCAAGTCTAATAATAACTAATTTTAAGATTTTCAACCAAATTACTTAGGTTAAAGTTTATAGGATTACTTTACCAATTAGTGAATCCCGCTATTAAGTTTGACCCTAATATAGAGGATTTATGTTATCTTATCACTAAGGTTGCAATTAACTCCTTTGAATTATGGTGGATCTTTTCAAACAAGGATTTTTCAAACTCTATGTTATGAAATCAAATTATATGATCTAATATTTCGAATTTATTAAAACATATATTAAACACTTAATTAAATCACATTATATCAATCAAACCAATTGCATTAATAAAAGAATCAGAACATGTTAAAGAATAAAGATAGGGTTCATCTAATCTAGAAACTAAAGGAATTTAATTACACATGATTGGAAACAAAATCAAACAATAACAATAAGAAAATTATTAGGAAATAAAGGGTTATAATTTCAAATCTCCCTTTTTATTTCCTATTGAATATTCTTACAAATAAAGGTTTGATCTTATATTCTCTTGGATCTTTCGATGAATTCTTCGTGTTTTCCATTTCTATAGATCAAAATTGCCCTTTGAGTTGCCTCTGAGAATTTCAAGATGCCTCTGTATTCTCCTCTTCTCTTTTGACTTTGAACATGTCTTTTTATAGTAAATTTTAGGGTTTTGGGAGATGTACAATCGTGCATCAAACCATGCGTAACCTAAAATCTCCATAATTCATAAATCTGCACAGCTAAGAGAAGTACACAGGTTGATGTATGGCCTTGTATCTCTTCTATGCTTCAAATCTTCTTTTTATGTCGTGTTTTCATCCAAATTCTTCTCCTTTAAGTCCATAAAGGCAATTATAACTTATAAACACACTTAGAGCAAATTAAGTACCAAATATACAATAAAATTATATAATAAAAATAAAAATACATCAAATATGGAGTATAAATATTGTTAATTATGGATTTACAAAATATCTTATCTTAAAACACATAAAACTCAATAAAATCCTATGCTAACATTAAAATGGAAACAAAATGGAATAGAATTAAAAAATAAAACCTAACTTAATTCTTGGGTTTCCTCCCAAGTAGCTTTTGTTTAATGTTGTTAGTTGGACATACCTTTCATGCTCAAGGAGGCTTATAAAATTTGATTTTTGTTTATCTTACTGTTAGCTCCATAACCTTCATATAAGCTACTTGTTGTTGCTTATTACCGCATTTTTTTTCCTTTGATTGACTACCTTCAATTTGTAAAAGTTCCATTACCTTTAAAGGTACAGTCCTGCAAAACATTCAAAAATGAATCATTATGTGACTCTCTAGATTCATTAACATCAATATCAAAAAATGAATCATTACATGGCTCACTGGATTCATTATCATCAACAAGCTCAAGGTCAGGATTTATGACATTAGAAATTTCAATCTCTTCATCCCCCACCGTTAATATTAATTTGCCTTCGCTAACATAGATAATTGACATAGCAGCTGCCAAAAATGTCAACTAAGGACTAAAGGTACCTCTACCTCTACCTATATGTCAAGAATTACAAAATCTGTTGGAAAGATAAACTTATCATAAAATCTACCGATCTATTTTCTAGCTGCACACTTATCTTAGTAGTTTTTAGTTTACCTAATCCCAGTTTATCAAATAATGAGTAAGGCATCATGATAATACCAACCCCTACGTTAGGTAAAGCCTTATCTATTTTTAAACTACTAATTTCACAAGGGATAGTAAAACTCCCTGGATCTGTGAGCTCTTTGGTAGCCTGCTTTTCAGAATTTCTAAACGCCTTCTACTTAATGTTATAATTGCCAACTCATCTAACTTTTCCTTGTTTGATAGTAGCTCCATCAAGATTTTCAAGTAATGTGACATCTACACAAGAGCTTCAATAAGAGGTAAGCTAATTTGAAATTTCTTAAACATTTCAATGAACTTACTATACATCTATCAGGTTTTTCTTCACTTTAGTAAGATAAGGGATGGTAGGTCGATATTCCTTGAATTTTCTAAGGTGGCCTTCACCTTCAGCTTTTATCTAACTCTTGGTTTTCTCCTTTTCAACTTGAGGTACCTTTTCTTCTTGATGCTCTTTTCCATTCCTAAAGGTAATTACCATTACACATTCTTTAGGATTTGTTTCAGTAATACTAGGCAAACTCCCCTACGGTCTTTCAAATACTAATTTTTTGATTTGACCGATATGAACCTCCAATTTACATATAGAAACGTCTATTTGTTAATGCCTAGCTTCAAAATCTTGAGCAATTTTTTGTCATCAACTCTTCTAAAGTTAGCTTCTTAGCTTGAGGTGGTTGTTACTAAAATTTTTATGGATGGTTGTTCCTTACTTACCCTTAATTCCCTAAAGAGAAATTAGGGTGATTCCTCTATCCTAGATTATATGTATTATTATATGGATTGTTTTGTTATTGAGGAACATTCTTATATAATTCATATGTTCAGGTTGTAATGTTTGACAATTTTGACCGAAATGTTTCAACCCACTCACCTCATACTGCATAACTTAGCATTGTGAATTCATAGTCAATCTATCTTTTTTTCTTACTTAGAGCTTCCACTTGGTTCGCTAACTTAACCATTGTATCCACTTCATATATTCCCACTGGTTTATTAAGTCTTGCTCAAGAAGAGCACCATTGATAGTTATTCATCGCCATGTCTTTAATATGGTTGTGGGCTGCTTCTGGTGTCTTATTATTTAAAGTACCCCCAACCGCTGCATTTATTCTCTGCCACCAAATTGAGCATATTGTTTCACCGTTTGAATGATACTTGACTTGATTTTGAAATTATTGGCATTCATAGTCAGTCTGAAAATGATGGACTCTGCTCCTATCAAGCCCGGTCAAGTGTAATCGAGTATAATTCTTAGTTGGTCTATTATGGTTCCTAATTTCTCAGTATCAACATGACCTCTAATTGTCGATCTAACTCAAACTCTCTAAGATGTGTTTTGCGAAGATTTCTACAAGCTACTCTCTCAATTGTTGGATCTTCATCTACTAAGCTTGTTGGATTACTTCGAGTCATAAACTGACTAAAAAGTCAAAATCCTTGAGATATAAGAAAATCAAAGTCTATAAAATAAACAGAAAATTAGAAATGAAAATAAGATTAAATAAAGTAAAAATGGATAGATAAATAAAAGCTAGGCATTCCTATTATTACTAATCTCCAACAGCGGTGCCAAAAACTTAATTGATTGTTTCTATGCTTATAAAGATTTACAGGTTTTAATTGCAAGTGTATGGTGTAGCTGTAGTTAGCACTAACAAGTACGGGTCAATCCCATGAGGATTTTAAGTACTAGTATTCACCTTTTTCCTATTATCTAACTCTCGAATCAGATTTTAGATTTAATTATAATTTAAACTAAACAAAATAAACTAAGATTGAAATAATAATGAACTCATATAAAGGAAAATACTATGAAAAGTTGATATTAAGTAAATGTTACCTAGGTGATGAATCCTCTAAGAATTCTTAAATATTAGCCCTTTAACATGCAATTAAATTATCGATTATTAGATTTTGAAAATTCCTATCTTATGTTAATATCTTTCTCAAAACTATTAACACCTAACCTCTCAGTTGATTAACTGAAATCTCTCTCGAATTAAAACCCTTAAGATTGCATTATTGATTTGTGAATTTCACTATTAGGTTTGACCCTAATTCAGAGAATTTATATCGACCTATCTCTATGTTTACATGTAACTCCTTCTAATTATGGTAGATCTATTCACATAAAAGGATTTCTCAATCTCAATCATATGAAATCAGATAATGGACTAATATTCTAGATATATTAGTTCAGGAATATAACATATAATTTAATCACAATAAATCAATCAATAAAATTCCATTGAATAAAAGGTTAAATCATATTGCTATTATAATTGTAGGCTTCATCACACACTTAGGCATTAAATAATTTAGTTCTTACTCATAGAAAACAAAACCAATAACAAATATTTAAAAGAAAAAATAGAAATAAAAGAAATCATATTCTAAATCTCCCTTTTGTCTTTAATGAATCTTCTTGCAATTTGGATTGAATGATGATATCTATTAGATCTTGTGACATAATCTTTGTGTTTTTCTTGTCCTCTCTTTAAAATTGCCTTTTCTCTGTGTTTCTTACGACTCAAAAATCCTTTAAAACTTGCCTCCTTCTTTTTTTGCCTCTAATAACATCCTTTTATAGTGAAAACTAGATTTTTGGGATATACACGACTATGTATAAGACCATATATCTCCAAAAACACCTTAATTCAAAGTTTAACACTGGCATAGAGACTAACATGAACAACATACACGGTCAAAAACAATAATTTCAAATCTTCACATGTCTATAAAGACCTAAATGGTCACTATATATAGCCATATATATCTAAGTTTCTTTGAATCTTCATTTTATGCCACGATTTCATTCGAATTCTTTTCCTTTTGGTCCAAGAGATCACATACAAAAAAACTTAAAGTGAATTAAGTACCAATAATACTAAAAAAATATTAAACAATGAGCAAAACATATTCAATATGGTTACATGATTATAGTCAAATAATCCTTTATCATTGTTCCTCTAACATCTCGAACAGAGTTTAATAGCAAGTGACATTCTACTCTCCTTAAGGAATTGGCCCAATAAGTGCCTCCACTCTAGTGACATGCTCTGCCTAATTGTTGCCACCTGCCATATCAAAATGTGGCCTAGATACCAATTATTACAAAGGTTGTCTAAGTAGCAAACTTATACCACAAGTTACACCTATTCCTTTGTACGACAATCTTACTTAGATCCGTTTAAGAGAGACTTAGCCTCTCCCACATAATCGTTGACCAAATAAATTGTTTTCAATCACCTTATAACTTGATAGTTGTAGGTTACATAATATTTTAATGACTATTTTAGTATGTGTTTGGTTGTTAAATTGAATGATTAGTGCATATTTAGGTTAGGATTATGATATTTAGTTAGATATTTGTGTTTGGAGTGTTTTATAGGTTAAAGCATGCTATTGAACTTAAATTTTATGTATTTGAGGTGTCTTGATGTATTTGTTAGTATTTCAGATCAAATATCAAAAAACGTAGAGAATTTAGAGTAAACCCAGAGTAAGACCCAAGGCCAAGATCGTGACATAAGCCTGGTGGTTTGCCACAATCTTAGGCCCATCTGCCATGCTCATGACAGAGAGCAAAAATTAAGTGCCACGATTGTGGCACTATAGACCATGATCATGGCCTGTGCGACAACAAATGCGGACTGGCTTCTAAA
Source organism: Erythroxylum guanchezii (assembly GCA_025629825.1). Classification (NCBI taxonomy): domain Eukaryota; kingdom Viridiplantae; phylum Streptophyta; class Magnoliopsida; order Malpighiales; family Erythroxylaceae; genus Erythroxylum; species Erythroxylum guanchezii. The sequence goes on along the minus strand of JAOTAX010000198.1, from coordinate 30,453,072 downwards.
ACCTAACTTTTTGAGGAATATTTTGAAATTTTAAGTTGGGTGAACCCTAATATTTGCCCTAAATGGAAAAGATATATAAAGAAAAGAATGAAGACCTAAAAGGGAGCTCCAACCTCTGCCATTTTGAGAAAGATCTTGAGCTTCATCTTGTGAGTTATAAGTTGTAACAAATACACCAAACTCTAAGAGAAATGTATTCAAAATATAATGCACAATGTAAGTATTAGGAATGACTATGTAAAGCTTTGATTTTACTCTATAAATGAACTATCCTAATGAAACTCTAAACCTTTTGGAAAAACATTATTGAGAAAGTCCTTTATAATGGTTGTTTTTGGCATTCTATTGAGTAGATGTTTAAGTATAAAACTCTTAATGGTTAAATAACACATTTTATTCCACCTTTTCTAAGTTGTAGAGGTTGGTTTTTATCTTTTGTACTGACATGTGTGGAAACATATTACTTTTCGATGACTATAGGCATGTTAATATCTACCATCTCTAAAATAAATCCACATCATGTTTTGACTTTTTGAAATTGAAACAAATCATGGTTTCAATGGTAATGTTGTTGCCATTTATATAAAAGGTGACAAAAAAATAGGTAATGTATTTAATTAGTACAAATGTAGGATAACAATGACATTAAAAGCCATAAATAGTATTTATAATTAGCATTTTATGAAATATATCATGAAACATATATGGACATAACACATAAGACGTAAGGATAAGATCCCTATATTAAAGTGATCAAAGAACGCATTTCCAACTCTTCTTATCACTTGTGAATGTATTGATCACTCAAGCAATGATTATTCCCACCAAATGCATTTATACATATCTCAGATTTCATATAATGTTAACACCAAAGGACAAAATAACTATATACAAAATTAAAGACATCTAGGGATAACAAAGCCCCGAGCATAATTAGCTCAGCCCAGCCTAGCCCCCACCCAAAATCAATGAACTTGTCCAAAGTTGATAGGGCTCTAGGTCAAATTCAAAATTTTTTATTTAATCGAACTTGAGTCTTTATTTCAGTTTGAACCCAAACTTAGACTCAAGATTTTTTTATACTTTGGATAGGCTCGAGTTTGGACTTTACAGTTATAGCTTAGCCCAAAGTTTGAACTTCTTTCATATTAAAAAAATGATGTTATTTTATATGTGTAATTAAAAAGCTTAATTTTTTATTTTGATAAATATTATTGGTAACCTTTATTTAAGAATTTGCAAAAAAAATCTAAGAAATTATAAATGATGCAATGTACAACAAAAAATACACATATGAGATGACAAATTATTTATCTCCTTTATTTCAAATTAATTGCATGAAAATTCAATCAATAATGACTTTAAAATCTTTATTTAAACTTTTTTATTTAATCCTTAATAATTACCAATATAATAATACCCAAAAATAAAATTTTAACCTTAAATATCCAAAAGACACAAAAATGATCCAAATAACTTTCGGTACCATTATGCAATTTTTTAAAAATTTTCTTTTAGTGTGTTCACATCAGGTTAAGCGTGCAATTGCATGCACATATGCTGCACGAGCTAGACCCCACAAATTGTACAAATGCTTACGGCGTGTGAGCCAAACGTATCTAGATCATATGGCGTGCGTACAGCCCGAGTTAGACGTTAAGATAAATTTTCTTAATCTTAATTTTTAATAATAATAAGTAATTAACCGAAGTCGTTAGTTGGCAACTGTAGCTCATCAATTTTGCAAGAAAATAAACGAGAAGGAAACAAAACCTAGCCTTCGTCAGTACTTTACTGTTACTCCACGTGTAAGGTCTTGACATTCGTTTCTTTCGTGTCTTAAAGACAGACCGAAACGTACTTGAAAGGAAAAAACGCGCCCCATTTAAGGTGGTAAATATTTCCATATTACGGGAAGATTGAACTTTGAAGACCAAAACGTACACTTGTATGGTTCAAACGTTATTAATTTACAGAGATTCCATTTGTAGAGAAAGCATTTCATGAACAGCTTAAAGAGTTTGAATTTGGACTTCATCTAATAAAATCCTGAGGCCCATTTTGCGTCTTCATTCTCTAGCTCTAAGAGAAACATAGAAAACTGGATATTCATAAGTGGGAGTCGACGTGACAAAATTGGATAGCAACCACCAAGTAAAAGCAAGAAATATAATGACAAGAACCCAATTCCTGATTTTGCGAAACAGTTACAATAGATTTTATGTAAGTATCATTATTATAATATATTATAAGTGGGAAGTCGTGTAAAATTTAATTCAAATGCATCAAGTGGATGTAATTGTATACAACAGGATTTATTTAACCGAATAAAATTCAGTATAAGAAGTCGGTGGCCAAACCTCCTCGCTAGATGAAGAAGTTCATGAAGAGCATGGCAAATATTGACTTTGGAGACTTCAATATTTTGTTTCCTCTTCTCTTGCTCCTACCTCTCCTATTATTCTTTGTCAAGCTTCTCAGGAGCTCATCAGAATTGGAATTAGCGCCGCTTCCACCAGGTCCATTTCCATGGCCAATTTTAGGCAATATTCTGGAAATGGGACACAACCCTCATATCAAATTAACCCGTCTTGCTCAACTATATGGGCCGCTCTTCTCCCTCAGACTTGGAACCCAAATCGTGGTTGTAGGAGCATCAAAGGCTGCTGCAACTGAAATCCTCAAGACTCATGATCGCCATCTATCTGGGAGATATGTCCCTCACGCAACACCAGCCAAGAGCCCAGAACTCAACAAGTTATCCCTTGGGTGGATCCTTGAGTGCGATGATAATTGGAAGTCAATGCGTACATTGTGCAGAAAAGAGCTTTTCTCTGCCAAGGCACTGGAGTCTCAGGAGTCTGTCCGGGAAAAGATTGTCCAGGCGATAATACAATTTATCGGTAAAATGGAAGGTCGGGAGATTAAAATAAGAGATGTAGCATTTGCTTCTATAATTAACATGTTAAGCAACATTTTGGTGTCCAAGGATCTCATCAACTTGGAGCATGAAAGCTTGGAAGGAGAGATGAGTAGAATCCTAAGGGAAATGTTTGAAGTTGGCTCTGTTCCAAATATTTCTGACCTTTATCCAATATTAGGTCGATTTGATCTGCAAGGTATGCGAAAGAAGAGTATGGAATTGAATATGAGATCTTATCAAAAGTGGGAAGCCATCATTAAAGAAAGGAGAACCAGAAAAAGCAATGATGCTCCAAACCAAGTGGACTTTCTTGATGCTCTAATCAATTATGGTTCTGTTGATGATCAAATCAATGTGATGCTTATGGTTTGCCCTCTCACCTATTCCTCTCCGTCTCTCTCATACTGATTGGCATTTAAGCTATGGCTTAGCAGGACTTAGGAACGATATTTAGGAAAGATATCATTGCATTCTTAGATTACACTAGCTGTTCAATCCTTCTAAGTTCTATTATAAAACCATTGTACACTGATGCAGCAACCCAGAAAAGGGTCAGAAAATTGACTTACATCAGCTCTTTTCCTGGGAGACTTTTCTCATTCTGCAATTTACTGAATTCGTTATGCAAGAAAGTTTTATTCATGCAAATCTTCAGAGAAACAGGAATTTTCATTTCAAACACAAACGACAGCTTGTGTTGCTTTCATTTCCATTGCCATGACATAATACGGATTTGCAGGAAATGTTCGCTGCCGGGACAGACACAAGTAGTTCAACAATTGAATGGACAATGGCGGAACTAATGAAGAATCCACAACACATGAAGAAAGTTCAAGACGAAATCGCAAGAGAAGTGAACAAGGACAACATGGTTAAAGAATCCCATCTACCTCATCTGACATATCTTCAGGCTTGCATCATGGAAACCCTGAGGTTACATCCTCCCGCCCCACTTCTCCTTCCTCACCGTGCCATCGAAACATGTCAAGTCATGAACTATACCATTCCAAAGAACTCTCAGATACTGGTAAACGTCTGGGCAATAGGAAGGGACCCCAACAATTGGGAAAAACCATCAGTCTTCAATCCAGAACGATTTGTAGACTCAAATGTGAATTTCAAGGGGAATGATTTTGAGTACATACCTTTCAGTGCTGGACGGAGAATTTGCCCTGGTCTACCAATGGCTGCAAAGCAAGTGACTTTGGTAATTGCTTCCTTCCTTCACTTCTTTTATTGGTCTCTTCCGTCTGGGCTCGATGCAGCCAACTTGGACATGACTGAAAAGTTCGGTTTAACTTTAGTCAAGGAACAGCCTCTAGTCCTCATTCCTAGAGCCAAAAATTAGAGCAGGGATAGGATTTCGATCTCTCGCCATCTTGAAACTGTGGTTATACTTGTGCCAGTTGTCGTAAGATGGCCTGTTATCCTATTTGCCTGTTATGAATAACAAGACATGTACTGGAGTGGACTGTCATCACCCAAATCGTACATAAAAAGTAACTATTAGAAATAAACTGAACCCCTCGCAGTATTTATAGTACGGGAATATCCTACAACATTATAGATTTACAGAACATATGTAAAATACATAATTCCATGTACTCTGGACAATCAGCAGGAGGAGGCCGAACGCGTACTTAGTAAAAATATTAACATGCCGGTAAGAAGAGGGTACATAATGCACTAAAACGTGGCCCAAAGCAACTCTATCCCACGCAAAATGAATATCAATCTCAGTAGTGCATTGATATTGGACAGGATTAGAAGAAAGGTAAACGAACAGCACTAACATTATCACAATATACCAATATACCAAAGTGACACGACGTAAGGGACAATACAACTTCAGAAGCAAGTTACGAATCCATTAGGTTTCAACAAATTTATTAGCAAATTCGCAATACTTAGCCTTAGCCCTAGAATGAGGGGTGGTGGTTTGATGTTTAGAGGATCATGAAATGAGACCAGAGTCCAAGCAAACATAATAGCCAGAAGTAGAATGTCCAGTATTAGAACAACCAGCCACTCAACATCAGCGTATATAGTCAAACCATTTATCGAAGAGTGAAACAGTTTAAGACCATGATCAATAGCACTCTTAATGTAACTTAAGAATGGATATTAATAGCCCTAGAAATATATGGCCCTTTTTTATGAGCAATTTGATTGGCCGTCCTTCACAGTTTATAGTATTTTGACACATGCACAACAGATCTACAAGTCGTCAGTATGGCAAAGTCGAGCTAATATTGGTTGTCGCCCTCGATCTGAGCAACTTATCAAATGATGCAAACCTCCTCCTGAGTGGGTAAAATTAAATACGGATAGAGCGTGTAAAAGATCCTTATACTCAGCCATAGCAGGTAGCCTTATTCGTGATAGTGCAAGCACTTAGCTTGGAGGCTTTCTGCGGAATCTTGGCCGGTGCTCATCTGTTTCTGCAAAACTTTGAGGAGTTTTTCCCAGGCTCACGCTCGCTTGAAATATGGGTTATCGTCGGATCGAATTAGGAGTGGATTCTATAATGGTGATTAATCTCCTATCTTCCTCGACTAACCGTTCAATGTCTCTCAATCCATTAGTCATGGATATTAATGAATTGTTTACTCAGAACTGGATTGTTGTGCATAAGCACATTTATCGAGAGAGCAATCGGCGTGACGACTTGCTCACTAACTTTGCAGAACATTTTGATTTAGGGATCACTATTTTAGATACTACACCTATTGGGTGTCAATCTATCCTTTTAGAAGATATATCGGGGGTCTGTTTTCCTAAATTGATCATGTAATATATCTCGAATTTCTTTTCATTTCAAAAAAAGTGTAACTTAAAATTTACAATGAAACTCACAAGGCTCATACATAAAGTGACGTACCTGCTGCACAACAAAACTAATATCAGGTCAAGGGAATGTCAAGTATTTAAGAGCACTAGCCAATTGTCGATATAATATAGGATCAAAGAGACTGCCCAGAATTAATAATCAACTTAACCTTTATATCAACCGAGTCAAAAAAAAGGATTATAATTAGTCATACTAGGACGCTCTAAAATTTCAAGAGCATATGTTCACTGTGAAAGGAAAAGACTCAATGTTATGAATATTGTACCGATCCTGATATCAGATTGAATTTGGGTAGAGTATAGTATCGGTATCAATTAATATCAGGTATCGTTTTGGATAATTTTTTAAATTTATAAAATAGTCCCTATTTTTTTTTAATTATAAAATGGTTCGTTGCCATATTATGCTATATACTTTATGCTTGCAAGGTAATCAACACTGTAATTTGCCATTTGCAGTAATGAATTTTAGGCTTATATGCAGTTTATCACTTGAACTCTTTGAGTATAACTATCGTACATTAATTAGTTTAATTTCTTAAACTCTAAAAATTAGCTTAACCAATCAATTTTAGTATCATGAAACTTAAAATCCAAATAAGTGAGAAATTTTCTCAATATATTGCTACTAATATTCTCACCACTAAATATCACCAAACCAAATAAACAAAGACCATGCCTTCAATTCAATTACACCAAAATCAGATAAATATCATTCAATTCCAATCAAACCATTCACAAATCTCAAATCCAATTAACAATCACAATCACAATTCAATTCCAACCCATTCACAACCACAAATATAATTCAGGAGCAGAAAAAATCAATTGAAACACACCCAAAAAATTACAATGTCAACTTTGGTGGGTCAGGCCGATTGAAAAACCCAATCTGAAAAATCTAGTTTCAAATCTAGGTCGGTAGCGATGGTGGTGGATTGCGGATGCGTGGACAGGTGGAGGAGAGGAGAGAGAGGCGGTAAACAGCTGGTGAAGAGGAGGGAGAGTCAGAGAGGCGGTGAGTAGTAGGCAAAGCCGCGGAGGGAGGATAGGAGAGAAGGGAGAACCAGGGAGCCGATGGAGTGGAGGGAGAGTTGGGGAGGTGGGAAGCAACAGACGGAGAAGCAGATCGCAAACAGATGGAGGAGGTTCAAGGGGGAGGCATGGTGGAGAGGCATCAACAGTGACAGAAAGGGAGAGGAGTGAGAAAAACAACAGTGAGTGACAAAGGGAGAGAGAGAGAAAAAAGAGAGGAAAGAGAGAGGAGAGGCGCGAGTGTGCGGCTACATGCTGTGGGGGAGGTTTTGTTAAAATTTTTTCTTTTCTTGCAATTTGGTCTCTGTAGTTATCAATTTTTACGGTACTGGACAGTGTTTGACCAGTATTTTAAATACCGATCGGTACCTAGTATTGGACTCTTCGGTATTGGCCTTCAATACTGGCATGTATCATTAGTTTCGATCGGTACCAATTGAAACTATCGCTATAGGCCAATACTGAAGGCCAGTACCAAAGAGTCCAATACTGTTTCGTTTTTCAGTTGATAGTGAATGGTATCCGTAACAATGAAAAGACTATATGAATTTTGGGTAAAAAAATTTCTTAAAAAATAATGCAATGGCCCCAAGTTAGACATAGCAAACTCCTTTCTTAGAATACCAATGAGATGCTAAAAGAGAGCTGAAGATGATGTGGTTAAAATAATGTCATCAATATAAACCAAATATAGCCATATCAAAATCATGTCTACACATAAATAGTGAAGTGTCAAAGTAGCATCCCTAGAAACCAATGGTCTATATGAAACTAGAAAAACATTAATACTAAGCTTGTGGGTTTTATTTAAGGCCATATAGAAATTTTTACAAATTACACGCATAATTCAGATACTTACAATCACAGGTGACAAATATGTGATACATATAGACTATTTCCTCAAATTACCATGTAGAAATTTATAAAGTTTCATCATAATCCAAACTTGCTTTCTAAGTGGATCTATTAGCAACAAACAAAGTCTTATATAGAATTATCTTGCTAGTAGAATAAAAGTTATGGTGAAGATCCAATGAGAGAAACCAAAATTTACCCCCAAGGACCAAGACGCCAAATCCAAAATTCTATTTTAAATTAAAGTAGAATATTCATCAGGCATTTCTTTTATGCTAATTTGGATCACCTAAACCATAAACAAGTGGACGGGGTAAGGGTAACGATGATGGTGTAGTGGTGAGAAGATCAAAGACTGGCTTCGATTTATATATGTCAGGTTTGTTATGGTGGTCATATAAGGTTAGTAAGAAGGCTAATTGGTAATGGGCTAATGGGTGGAGGACATGAAAAATACGTGAGACTCATCATTTGTTACTGTGAAGGAGTGTTTAGGATTTCATACAATACCACTAGTTGGTATTTGAAACACCAATCAAATATCAATCGGTACTGTGAATTTCATATAGTTAAAGGACTTAAATGCAAAGAAAAAAAATTAAAACCATATCAAAATCAAATTGTTTCCTAAAGGAGAGACCTAGTCAGCCATTCTAGATCTAGCCCCCCGCTCATGTCATAGCTCAAAGCTCACTAGCTCCTCTCCTCCGTCAGTCGCTAGTCGTTGCTAGTTACCTCCAATTACCAGTCGTACCAACCATCACCATTCATCAATCGCAATGTCACATCAGCCAGCAGCCACTTGCTAGTCTCCAGTCGCCAGTCGTCAATTGCCCCATCATTGATAGTTGTCATCAGTCGCACCAACCATTGCCATTCTCTAGTCGTAGTGTCACACTAATTTTGATTATATTATGTATAGGGAATTAAACCTTGAATTTTATACAATCTATAGTTTGAGCTGCGGAATTTAACTGAATTTTTGTTTCGATTGATGGGTGAACCATATAATTTGAATTATGATGTTATAGATGAAATTGGTAAATTTTCTAGTTGAACATAATCAAAAAATACAACAATTTTTTTATGTTAAGAGATATTGGAAACAATTAATTTAGTTGGATAACTTTGTTGTTAGAAATGCCCATAACAATGTCGTTCTTATTCCTAAGCATTTTTTTACTTCATAAGTTTATGTGTCATATTATTTTTGATAAATTGAAAAGTAACAAATTTTCTGTTAAAGAATTATTCATTTTGCGGTACATGGACAATAATGTAAAAGTTTATATAACCACTCATATTTTTTCAATCTATAGCTACTGCTCTGAAAAAGAAAAGTAGTCATCTTGGCATGAGATATATTATTACTGTGTTTGTTGTTTATTATTGTGTAAATATTGAAGGACTAACCATTGTTTTTCTAGAGTTTCTAAATCACACTCATTTAAGGTGAGTTGAGATCTTGGAGGTCCATTATGTGGAACCCTAAGATATTAGTTCCAAAACTCATGTGAAATATAGGACAGGACAAGCTAGTCAAATTCTACACCAGCTCAATAATAAACGGAGGTCTTAATAAGTGAAGAAATAGAAGATGATGAAGAGGAAGGCTGTGAGAAGGTCTTCAATTTGGTCTCCGATTACAACAAGCAAGCTTCTGAAGGAGATGGCATAAGAACAGTAATGATAGTGATGCAATATAAAGAAAAATTTTAAGTACTTCACTAGGTAAGGTGTTTCAATTCCTTCACCTACATTGGCACCTCCTTGATCTCCATAAGTGGTTTCATGCTCTAATTTATTTTTATTTTTATATTTGTGTTGTTTGTTTTCTCACATTGGGGATAATATGCTGTCTAAGTGTGGGGAGGCTTGTGCATTTACATGTCATTTGTTTGAATTTCTCATATTATATTATGTTAGTTTTTGCATTAAGGTTAACATTGTGTGAACATTTTGTTGCATATGTGAGAAATGTGTTAATGTGTCAATAGCAATAACTTAATATAATTAATTTAGTTTTGAACATGGTCATTTAATTTGTAAGACATATTGACTTATGAATTTTATGTTTTAAGTATCTTTAGATGAATATGCATATTAATTAGAATATGACACTTGTTTTTCACATTAGGAAATTGATGGTATACATTTATAATTATAAGTCAATTGAATTAGTTAGCATTACTAGTAACCTTTCATAAGAATAATTGACTAAAAAGAATTGAAGTAGGCTATGTGATAAAAAAAAGTGTGTTAAATAAATAAATATTTCGCTAACCCTTTTGAAACAAATATTGGGTTAAAAATAGAGCTGATAGTTAGTTGAGAATGTGATATAGCTGATTAACCAAGGGCATTCAATATAAAATGTTTGTTTTTGCATCAAAATGCTAGAATGACATTCCAACCAAGCTAAAACGTGGCTTAGTTGAGTAACCAGAGGACATTTACGACATAATATTTGCCTTCACATCAAAACACTAGGTTAACATTGAAGAAAATTAAAGAAAAAGGTGTTTCAATAAATAAAACCTACTGATTTTGAAAATAGTAAAAATTTTCATGAAAGGATAATTAGTGATAGTTGCCTTTTTGATTGATCACTTATTATAAATGCATGTTTACAAGTTCCTTAGATGTATGAATTAGGTGTTTATATTTTGATTGATATGTATATTCAATTCAAAGTACTTAAGTATAAAAGGAATAGGTTAGTATGTTGAAAAATTTTAAATGATTGATGTTTCTGGTTAAATTAATTCAAGAATATTCAATGCCAATGAATCACTATTGCATGTAGCATGGATGTGTGATTATGTTTTGTGTTTATTTCTATATTTTTTTGTTTGTGTTTTTTGTCTTTGTTTGAGGACAAGCAAAAGTTAGGTGTGAGGATGTTGATAGGTATAGTTCAGACTATGCTTTACTAAGTGTTTTAGTGTGTTTTAGGTGTTTATTAGATGATTATCGTATATATAAGTTCAAAATTGTGTTATTGTGAGTGTTTGTTTATATTCTAAGTGTTTGTGTAGTTTAAAACATTATTTCAATCTTAATTTTATTTTTTATGAGGTGTTTAATGTGTTTATTAGCGTTGAAAATCAGATAATTGAAGAATATGGAAGATGGAAGCTATATGAAGGATGTCACGATCGTGCATGAGGAGCATGATCGTGAATGGCATGGCAGCAATGTCATGACAGAGAGGATAGACCTAAGGTTATGATTGTGACTTTCATCTGAGTTAGGGTTTGGGTTATTTTTGGAACTGATTGTTGATTATAAAACCAATTACGAGTTTTACGCTAAAAACTACAAGTTTACGGGTCGTTACTTGTAGCAAAAAGCAGATATCGTCCCACAGAGATTGTGCTTAGGTACTATTTAATTCAAGTTGCTCTTTGTTTAAGACTCAAATTCAAATATTGAACTAAAAGGTAAACTTAATCAAACAAACTAATAACGAACAAACAACATAACAATGGAAATTTGTTAAGAAAAATAATCGAGTTATGAAAGAGGAGATTTTACCTATTATTAATGTTAACCTAACCAATTGTGTGTTCATGGGGTATCGATTCTAGACGATTATATGGTTGATTACTCTCTCTCAAGTTATAACTATTCCCTAAATTATAAACCCTAATCGAATTGTGGACTTGCAATCTCTCAATTCATAAATTACCCACAATTCTAATTAGTTCTAAAGCTCTCTAATAAACAATCGGGTCTTGCACGGGATCTCTCTCCATGAAATTACCGCCTAGATTGATTAAGTGGTCAATTAGATCGCCTAGCTCTCGTTAATCCAATCTAATTATTTTTATCCAGTTCACCCTCTCGGTTTGTTACCAAAATATGCATATACATCAATCAATCACAACACCCAACTTAAGTAAACACAAATTAACTAGATTAACATTAAAGATAAGCAAAATCCCGAAGGTAAAGTTAGAACATCATTATCAACTCAAAATTCATATCCATATAACCCATTTCAATCTTACACATTTAAATGAATAAAAAAGTAAATGGGGAGGAAATGAAACTCAGGGTGGATGACTCGGGAGAGCCGCAGCGTTGGGAGATCTCCCATTCTGGGAAGCTTCGATGTTGGAACCCTCTTCTTCTTTTCTCTCTCTGTCTCTTTTAGGTTTCCAAAAGTAGACATAATGTAGAGCTCTCTCTATGGTTCCATCATAATCCTTTTATAGTCTTTACCAATTAAGGTAACTTAGTGTCTTTTCGAGATTCGAAATGTCCCTCGAAAACTTGAATTCGAAAGTGACTCTACGTATGTCTGCGTGCAGGCCATGATCATGGCCCGTGGTACATGATCATGGCTGGTTCATCTTGCTCTCTATTATGATCGTGGCAGATCCCCCATGATCGCGGGCCTATGCTTGAGCTTCTGTCACGATCACGATTGTGGCAAGTCCCCCACGATTGTGGCCATGTGTTTTAGTCTAGTTCTCCTCCGAAACTCTTCCGAATGCCTTCAAACACCAACAAACTCATCACAATACCTCATATATATATAATTGAAGCTCAAAAATTCTCACTCAAAGAACACTTAAAAACACAAATGTTGATGAACTAACGCAAATCTTAAGCTAAACATACACCAAACAATCAACTTAACTACTAAACACATATCAAATTGCCTATAAAAATACAATGCAATCTACACCTATCATTGTTCAAAGTGGGAAAACCTTAGTTACACCCCCATAACCTTAATACACTATTTAAGGACATGAAAAACACCAAAAAAATGTGGCGGCCAACACCAAAGAGTGGATCAAACATGAGAGATCAAGAAGACCATCTAGAAATTCGAGCTTTCCAAGTCAAGTCTCGAATAGCATTTTTCTTCTCTTTCTTTAGTTATTTCATTATTCTTGATGCATAATCTGAATTCCAAGATATTAAACATGTTTATGAAGTTCCAAATTTCATATTAGGATTTATTTTGGATTAATTTTATGACTTTGATTATTGTTGATTTCAATACATATTTTGGTGCTTGTAATAATTGCTTATGCTTATACTTGATAACAAATCAAGAGAGCGAGTCAAAAGTAATCAAAGTTAGAATGTGCAAATGTGTAACGAGTGTTAACAGTTTAATAAACCCACAATTATCAAATTAACAATCATTTAAAGGGAAATCTTGTTTGAGAAATTAATTGTCTAATTGATAGCTTCATATCTAATTGAAAGGTTCATATCTAATTGAAAACATTAGGGAAAGTTTTGTGAATGGAAAGGTTGCAAATTTGGAATTTTTCGAATTCAATTAAGGTTAATTAATTAGATCTTGAGAGAGAATAATCAATAGCTTAGGAAATCTAGGATCAAACACATAATTGAAACAACAATAGTTAAAGAAATAAAATAAGGAAAGAATAAGCCTTAAGTATTCAATCTTGATCAAAATCGTAAGTTAATTGACAACTCACTTATTATTTGCTTTGTTTTATTATTTGTTTCAATTTCTATTATTTATTTTTATTCAAATCACATTTTGAATACCTTAGACAAAGTTAGGTTTGTCAACCTTGCATAATTCTTGTGGGAATGATAATCTTATATACTACAAGATACGATCCATATACTTGCAGTATATCAAGGGTTTTGTTAGATATAAGAAGTTTCTCAACACTTACTTTAAGCACTTAATCATCACAAAGTCTACTAATTTAGTTGCAACCTCCAAAAGAATCATACATTGTTGTTGTTTCACAATAATATAGGTATTCAATTTTCACATAAAAAATATGAATGATCAAGTTTTGATTAAAAAATTAAACAAAATCTTGTCATTCCAAAATACGAAGAAAATATTTCCCACCAGCATTAGTGCAAAAAAAACAAAACCTATGTTTGGTTGGGAAGGACAATTGCAGAATTTAATAGCTAAATGAAAGAGAGAGAGAGAGAATTTAATAGTAATAGTGTCCATCCTAGGGATGGTAATGGGGCAAGCAAGGCCCTGGCCTGAGCTCGACCTGACCCTTTGCTACTAAGGCCCAGGCTTAAGGTAGCCCAACTTAACCCGACCCATTTTTTATATAAATAAAAATAAAAAATAACATAACTTTCAACAAAATGACGACATTTGTTTATAAGGATCGAGCCCGACAACTCGAATCTAAGGCTTAATTTTTAAGAAAAACTGGACCTAAGGTCCAGTCAAACCGACACTGGCTCATTCTAAGGAGGAGTGGGATGGGCTAGGCCTGAGCAAGTTGTCATCCCTAGTCCGTCCAAGAAATGAATGCGATTGGTGGCGCTGACCAATCATATGATACAGCTGACACGGCTTCTCGTATGATTAAAGGACTTCTAAATGACATTTGAGAGTGAGCTCATGTGAAGTAACCTGAAATTCGCTATGAAGGCCATAACAATCATTATTATTACCAAAAAGAAATTCACAGACTATAGAGGACTTGCAATAGATATTATATTCATAAGTCCATAATTACTTCAGGTTTATTTAGTTTTAACTATGTAATGTATACCTATAATTTAAGTTGGGATTAGTTGGAATCCCAGTAATTTAAAAAATATTTGGTTTTTAAATTCCATCTATTCTTTGTTTAACTAATTGGTAGAAGGGTAATTATGTACATGTGTCACAACAATCAAATTGATACAGAAATTAGACTTTCCTTATATTTTCATATTTCATTGATGCAATATGTTCTCGGTTCATAAATCACAACCAAAATAAACAAAAACAAAAACAATCACAAGTCTGCAGTTTTCCATGATATCATAAGGTGCTGCTCTACTGCCATTGCAAAAAGCATTCTACTTCTCATAGATCTTTTGTAGCACAATGTCATGTCCTTTTCCTACACAAATAAACAATATATGTTTCACATTTTTTCCTTCTCAAGAGTTTACTCTATGTAGTGGCGTTTTTATTCACACGCCTTTGCAAATTTCTTAGATGATCTGAACATAAATTAGGTAAATAGTTTAGGTTTGTAAAATCATCTTAAAATGCAAAGTAGATCAAAATTAAGAACAAAAGTTACGGAATCTAATTTTAGGAGGTTTGGGATTTTTTTTCTTCAAAATATTATTTTACAAGATTAACATGTTATACATTTGTTATTTTATATTTATTATGATAATGTTTTTGATGCATATGTGTAAAATTTTTGTATGTAATATCAATTCAAATCACCTTAAAGACTGTATATTTTATTTCAAATAAATAAACTTTAGAAATTTATACCAAATCAAATAAGAAAACCAAAATTTTTTTAATGTACATATACAATTGCTTTTTAGATAAACTAACCATGATGCAAAAAAAAGGTAATTTGAAAATAGAAATCATAAATAAAAAGGATTTAAATTTGTTGGATTCTTGTATAAAATTTTCTTCTTGAATTATTAATCACAACCTGCTAATGAATTCAACACTTGAGAGGAAAAGACAAGAGCACTAACTATCTTATGACTTCCTCCTATTTATGAAAAAAAAGGACAAAAAAGCTTTGTCTTATTATAATTAAAATTTTTAATTATAATTAAAGTATAATTCTAATTATAAGTACAATTTAAATTTAATAAAATTAAATATATCGTACTTAATTCCTTTATCAAACTTAATTTAAATTGATTTTTCTCTTTTTAATTTATTTTTTTATGTATGACTTATTAAGTTCTTAATACATTGACAATGGTTATACATTACAATTCTAATTTATTATCATAATTAGAATTAGATAAATTAAAGCTCCTTTTAATGTATCTTTAATTCTTAAGTTAAATAATTTATAATCATATATCAAAATTGACATCTAATAACATGTCATGACCACCTAAATATTATGAATGTTAAATTGGTTCAACTTAATCGATCTATGCTTAGTTATCATATATAATTCAATCCTTTTGTTATCTAATGTTCTAACTGGACATACAGTATGGAATCAGTATCTACTCTTTTAAATTCAATCATATTTGTTTATGCTAATTAGTACTAATTTATAATTGATATTTGAAAATACCTTTTCAAATCTTATTTTACTCTAGCTAGATAAATTCTTAAATCACTACTAATCAAGAACAGTTGAAACATTCTTTCTAATTACATAGAGTGATGAATATATTATTTCGAAATAATATCGATTGAGTTACCTAAATAAAATATGTCATAAGTAGCATCAAAATATAATAATTCTTATGTAAGATACTTTGGTTCAAAAGGAAAACTTATACTTTATCGTAATGAGAAAATTCATAGACATATAAGTTATATTTCATTTGGTATCCTTGTCAATTAAATGAGTACTTATATGTTCATTTAAGTATTTCCATACTTTAATTTATGAGACCAATTACTTTCTTCATAAACATTACGTGTTTCAGTTTTACCATTATATTAATATCCTGTCTTGATGAAACTACAACTAGGAATATTTTAAGAACAATACATAAATACAAATTGAATCTCATAATTATGTTCTCATTATAATTTTAATTACATAACAATTTTTCAAGGATTTAATCTTTAATATTAAAATACCAAATATAATTATTAAAATGTTAATATAAATAATACATTTAATTAATTATGTCATAAAATCTATAACCAACCGATTGCCTATAGGGAATACGCCAATATTTTTTAGTATCGCTTAAATGCGTAATATTATAGAGAGCTAATTTCATGAAAAATTATTTGTAACTATCCTCGTTATACTTGTAATATATAAGTTACTAAAATTTTAATTGCCTATTTTAATAGTTTTATTGCCATCAATTATGGTTTCACCTTTATATGTATATTTATCAGTGATTAAATTTTTTATTTATACGTTACAATATACTTTAATACAATAAACATAGAGTTTTGAAGAATGTTATAAATTTTTACTTATTAATGGTAGTAAAACCTCTATAAATGAATATTTTTGGGACCTGAAAAATTATTATCTTATACGGGGTTATTAATTTATAGAATAATTTTTATTTTGTACATTATATTTGTTAAATTAAACAATTAGTTTTTTCCGTAACTAAGAAAAGAAAATAAATAAACAA
>JAOTAX010000198.1:30423030-30436234 GCA_025629825.1 Erythroxylum guanchezii | reverse complement strand
TGAATTATATATGTAATTTTCATATTTATTTAATGAATTATTATTTTATATTTTCAATGGGCCTCAAGGAATTTTTTAAAATTATTATCTTATGTATTTAGCGAGGTTATTATTTTATCCCATTGGCCCAAGTCGGGACTGGAGAAAATTATTATTTAATCAAGGTTATTAATTTATCGAATATTCATTTATCGAGGTTTTACTATACACATTTGAAAGGTTAATCTACACGAAAAAGATTCTTTATCTTTTTTTAAAAATTTTGTTTTATATTATCTTATTTTAATTTTATATTTTCTTACTCATATTATGGATAATAATAGTTTTCAAGTCATATTTTGAAAATTGAAACTTCCAATAATATGCTTAGAGAATCACAACAATTCAAGATTCTTTAATTTAATCTTTATTCTTTCATTAAAAATCTTAACTTTTTTTATTAATATCTTTATTTATTATAATTATTTTTGTTATATTATATATTTCTTCTAACATTTTCAAAACAATTGTAACACATATGACAATAGATTTACAATATTTTTATTTGTTTGTACTTCACTACAAGAAAACAACACAATTTGCGATGTTTAAAAAAGTCACAAAATCTCAAAAAACGTCACAGAATACAATTTGCGACGTTTTAAAAAGCGTTACAAATAACGTCGCCAAATGTGGTATAGGCAAAAGGTTTCTACAACGTTTCCCATAAAACGTCACGAAAAACACAGACATTCCGTGACATTTTTAAAAACATCACTAAAAGATTGGTCTTTCTATGATATTTTTGGAAACGTCACGGAAAGTCACATTCCGCGACGTTTTTGAAAACGTCACAGAAAGTCATATTTTGCAACGTTTTTAAGATATCGTGGAATGTTTTCTGTGACGTTTATACAAAAACGTGACAGGTATTATTATTTTTCCATTTTTGAAAATTATTTTAAATTAATATTTTTAATTTTAATAATTATTTTTTAAAAAACAATTTTTAAAAAATCTTATTTGTTCAGTAACTATTCAATATTATTTATGAATTTTATTTATTTAATAATTATTCAATTTTTTAGTATATCATTAATTTTAATAATTATTCATATATCACAAGAATTTCATACCTGCAGACAGTATTTAATTACAATTCGCAAACATGTCATAATACACTAATTAATATCAAAATACATTAATTGCAATTCGCAAACATGTCATAATAAAAGTTCCAAGAGCTTTTTTTGCTATTCAAATTCAATTCTTTGTTGTTCGACTTCGGTAGTTAGTCGATCCTGCATTTGTTCAACTTTTTTATTCAATTCATCGACTTGAGACTATAACTCTTGATTAACCTTCTTCAACTCCTCTAGTTCATCTCGAAGTCTCTTTCTGACCGAAGTCTTCCCTTGTACTCGAGATCTAACTCCCATGCCAACAACATAATCTGATCTAGTACCCAAGACTTTGTCACACACTTCATCCTCTGTCATTGGATGACCTTGTTCTATTGAATCTGTAAATTCCTTACATATTAATTCCTAAAAAATTAAGAATTAATTAGATGCACAGTCTCATTTAAGAAATATTTGTAAATGAACTATGTACTCACCCATTTTTCTCTACATTCGGTAGTTGGCCGTTGACCTTTACTTTCATCATAATGAGTGTGATACCATAGCTTCATTCGGTCAATCTCTTCTCTATCTTTGTCACTCTTTTGTATAGAAATATATTACTATTAATATTTATTATAAATTTTGAAATGTCAATCAAAGTAAAATATAATAAAAAAGATAATAACTCACAATCTTATGTCGTATTGCTACAAAGGCCTTGAAGCAAGAGTTTGGTCTACATTTGACCTGACTCCTAGCCAATTTGACTTTTTCACTTTTTTCCTAATCGTAAACGTAAGAAAATCTATTATAGCATCTATAAATCATAAATCATAAATACTAAAATATAATCAATTGTCAATTAAGTTGTGAAATTAAGTTTTGTGATAGGCTAAAATCACCTATCCAAGTTGTTCCACCCAAATTAAGAAAATAAAGCTCATTAAAGAGAGTGATAGGATACCTAAAAAAAATCTTCAGAATCAGAGAATATTCCTTTACAAAAAGACTAAGAATATATAACAGGCTTACCATTCAGGAAGATTTTTGTCTTCAAGATTTGGTATCCACCAGGCTTCTACCTGGGCTTCCCAATGTTGATGCAATCTTCAAGAATTGTTGCAATCTTACATAGCCAAATCTGTCTAAATGGTACAGAGAGGTTTTCCCATAAAACATCTTGTTGTTCTGGAGCCATTTCTGTCACCCACAACATAGGATTTGGTGTCTGAAGCATCCGTGTGGCAACAACAGTAGCATAGCGGGTCTTAAAGAAAACAAAAGCTGAAGGACACTCCGGAATCATAAGCAAGAGAAGTTCAGGAAAACAAGTAAAATTAATATCAATATAGACTAGTCAAAAAAATGTAGGAAGCATTCAAGGGCCCATATTGAGAAGCAATTTCCAAACTAAACACAAATTGACAAACAATATGAGAAAATAAAAATAAAAAGAATGAATCTCATGAATTATCAATATTAATCAAAAACTAACGAATCACAATAAGTTTGTTTTCAAGATTTTTACATTATCTCGTGATGCCAGGCTCAAATAAGTAAAGCTAACACTATTGCTATCACTTCCAGATTCATTAGAAAGAGCTTCGAAAGAAGAAGTACTTCCTGCATACAAACAACATGGCCTTGTATCCAATCCATCCATAGGAACAATCTTAATCAAGTGGAAAACTTTTTCAGCATCGTTCTGCAAGGAAACCAACGTACCAAAAATGTTAAAACAGAAATTGACATACGATATATATGCAAAAAAAACATGGCATTGTTCAAGCAATTCTAAATTAACGGGATGGAAAAAGAAAGAGGCCCAGAACGGTTCAATTTACAATGTTAAGCACTCACTTACAATGTTAAGCACCTCATAATTTCTAGTCTACAGAGACATTTAGGAAAATGTGTTCACACAAAAAACATCCATGAATTAGCAGTTGTGTGGTTGGTACAATATATTGGCAAAAGTGGAAAACAGGTGAGTAATTTTAATAGCAATAGACTTTATTTACTTGCATTTATCAACAAACGCAAAAATGTTTTTCCAAATTGTTAGTTGAACTTAAGTCAGAAACTGCTATTAAATCATTTGAACATTATCATTGAAAACACAATAATAAACTCCTATCCAAGCCAATCCATAAGAAATCATAGTATACAACAAAGTGTGAAAGGACTCACTTGATGTTGAGATCAATGTGCTCTTGAATACCAAACTCAAAGCATCCAGTTTCACTGAAGTTCCTCCTCAAGAGCTCGTACTCTTTAGCCTTCAAACCACTCTCCAGTAACTGTATAGCCTTCTCACCCCTCACAGTCACGTAACAAGCTATCTTCTCATTATACCTAATACCAAAGGACCTCACAGTGTACCTAGCCGCTCAAATACAAATAATAAACAAACCCATATAAAAACAATTTTTAAGTGAAAATCACAATCATACCCTTAGAGAAGACTAGGGTCTGACCACTGAGTTGCTCCAACACTAGTAGCAAAACCTAAATCAGATCCAACACAAACAAAACCAGGAAGGAAACAAATGAACAGTCTAACTGCTGAGTTGCTCCAGCACCCAGTAGCAAAACCTAAATCAAATCTAACACAAACAAAACCAGGAAGAAAACAAATAAACAGATGAGTAAAGTCGAAACCTTGGCAGCACGAGTTAGACAATCTTTGCTTTCTTTGATGGAGATGTTGAGAACAAGCTTCTGGACTTTGATTTCTCTCATTGGGTTAGACAACTTCTTCTCAGAAGCCTGAGGAAACATAAAGATACGTTCATATTCTGTACAAACAAGCATATACAATACAGGACAGAGTTGAGAGACGGGGTAAAAACTATGGTCGTGGGATGGAAAATTGAACGGTTATGCTGTCGAAAGAGTGGAGGCTTTTGTATTTAAGAAAAATGATTTATGTAAGGGTTAGGGTTTCGCATGATGTTATGTTCCGTGGAAAGTATTACAAATATGCGACGTTTTATTCAACAAAACGTCGCGGTTTCTATTTTGTGATGTTTTAATAAAAAAACATCGCAAAAAGTGTTACAAATCCAAGACGTTTTAATAAAACTTCATGAAAAATTCGAACTTTTCGTGACATTTTTTAAACGTCACGAAAAGTCTTCACATTCAGCTATGTTTTATCAATAAAATATCGCGGATTGTGTTGTTTTCTTATAGTGCTTGTTACTAATATACTTTTATAGTTTCTTCAAGAAAGTTTAGTCTTAAATTTGTTAAATGTCATGAAGGTACGTCGTCTTATATCTAACCATAACTTTTGTATATGGTGATTTATATTTATTTATAAAAAGAATATATATGTAAGTATGTGTATATCAAAACTATGATTTTTTTTTTATAATCAAACTTAATCATTGTTAAAATTTTGAAATTCATGAAACAAAAGTAAAAAATAATCCTGAATTATGTTTAATTGATATCTTTTAGTCTTAGCCTTTTGAATATTCATGTATAAATTAGCAAAGACTTCTGACATTCTTTACATAAAAATTGTAACATATCGATGATTAAATAATGTCAAATGTGTAGTATAAGAAAATAACTTAATAAGTTCAAGTTTAACTTCACATACAAGCTATTAGTACTACTTTAAAGTCCTTTTGGAATATCTTCATTAACATATTATGTAATTCTTTTCTATTTTAGCTGATGTTTGAACAACCACATAAATCATGTACTTGATTTGTTGGTTGAACCATTCCTTTAGTAATGGTTGTTAAAAGAAAAAATGGCTTAATAATTTGATGTTTACTCTTATTTAGTCACTGAAAGAAATAAACCGATCCTATAAACTAAAGTATGAAGATACTTAAACAAACGTATAGGTACTTATTAACAAATAAGTTTACTAAACTGACCCCATATGAGAAGTCTATTTTGAATATTACTTGTATATCTATAAAACTTCTCATTATGATGATTGTATAAGTGATCATTTGACTTGAGATCTTCAAAGTATCTTATATAAGGATTGATATATTTTAATACTACTTATGACCTAATTTAATGAAGGGTAGCTCCACTGGTAATTATTGAATATAGTATGAACTATATAGAGATAGTTGGGTGATCAATATATAATTTATTATCCTATAATAATTAGGGAAAATGTTTCACTGTTCTTAATTAGTATCAATTTGGAAAATCCTTGTCCAAAATGGAATGATACTTTGAGAATAGTTTTCAAATATCATTAATTGAGTAAATTACTAATGATAAAGAACTAACATGATTAGACTCAAATAGAGTAGCATTAATTCTATGCTCTATATTTAATCTGAATATTGTATGATAGAAAGATTGAATTATATGAAAAAAAATCATGTATAAAAAGATTAGTTAAAACCACTTTGACATTTCTAAATATTTGGGTGGCCATAATACATTACTAGATGCTAATCTTAAACTATGAATACAAATTTTTTAGTTAGAGGATTAAAGATAAATTATAGGAGTTTAATTTATTTAATTTTAAATATGATTTAAGTTTATAAATTATATTTATTTTCAACATATTTAGAAACTTAATAAAATATACAAAAAGAATGAGTTAAAGAGAGAACGTGTTTTAATCAAATTGGATTTAATTGTAAAGTTTGAGAAACCTTTTGATTAAATATGAGAGATTTAATAAATAAGGTCCAATATCACATATTGGCCCTTATTTGAGACATTTGGTATTTAAGTATAATTAATTTTAATTATAATTAAAATTTTATTTCAATTAATTACTACAATAACAACCCATAAAAAATCATACTGATACAGGGGGTCTAGGGAGTTCCAATCGTATGCAACCTTATTTCCTACTAGTAAAGAGGCTATTTCTAAATTCAATTAAATTATTAGAAGGTCCTAATTCTATTATAAATATGCTTAGGTTCTAAAAGAGCTAGCATTTTTTAATGAACCCTTTATTATGACTACAAGAGGTATGATCTTTCTTCACAATAATTACTTTGGGACAAATTTTTCTAAATTTTTCTACTTTATATATATATATATATATTTCTTATGAAAAATTTAGGTGTAAAATTAATATATTATAATATTAAGAAATAAAATGAATTCAAAATCAAGCTTACAAAAGTTATAATAGGAGTGGAGACTTAATTCATTCATTTCAAGTGTATATAGCCCATAAGAAAGTTATTCATAGAAAAGTCCCATCTTTATGATTAGAGATGATTGAAGGAGGGTTAAATGAGGTAATATTATGTGATGCAAGATTGATTAAAGTACATCTATAATTTCCTACATTATGTTGAGTTTATAATACTTAATAATTTAAAAGCAAGAGTTCTTATAAGATATGAATTTCATGCATTTTAAAACGATCACTTAAATGATAATGAAAGGTGTCGTGCTTCTCAACAATAAGATTTAATGTTAAAGCTCTCATAAGAATCAAAAGAACTTTTACAAGAACAGAAAGATATACACATATTCATTAAAAATGAAACTTGTTAAGAATGATCGAAGTTAATATTTCATGTAACTAATCAAATATACATATTCCCATGTTGAAATTTATATTAAGAACCGATGACTTCTTAAAGTAGTGCAATAAGTTGATGAGTATTTAAATTGAGTGAGAATCAACCTCATATAATAGCACCAATTCCTTAGCGAATGTAGGTTTAAATAATTTAAGTCCCTTACAATTACTGTGGTATTTGAATCTTCTGTTTAAAGGTTCATATCTTTGAGCCTTTTATGTACCTAATATATAATGAGAATAGATAAGAGGAAAGGGTTCCATTACTTTAGTCAATCCTATTAAACACCATTGTTGGCTCTCTATTCACAAGGATTTCGTAAGAGGTGGATCTAATCAATAAAAATCTTAGAAATCCAAACATCACAAGGCAATTAAGTATAATGATCTAATTAATTGACTAAAAAGCCTCGTGGAAGTATACTTTAAAGCACAACTTTGATGGAGAACTTATTATAATTATTCTTGAATAAATCTTGAAATATAAGAAGATTATCCTTAATATTTCTTAATTTAATAAAGGTACTATGATTAGGGTTAGTCAGATTCCTTATTGCCCTTCTAGCTTTTGTTGCAAGCATCTTGATTATTATTTTTTGAATTACAATACAAAAATTAGCCTAAATTCTTGCAAGGAATTTGGATTAGTTTTTCATAGTGACAAGGCATATATTGGCTTTATAAACCTCTCTCAAACATTCTTCTAATGAAAGAAAACTATCTAAAATAGCTTCTGATACCAAATCACTAACTAAGCTCTAAGAATTTTGGTAGAATAGGACATTAAAACCTTCGAGATCAAGTACTTTATTTAGATTGAGGTTGAATAATACATTAACATAAGCTTTATGAAAAGATTTGTTGAGTAGGTAGCTTAGGCATGATCCATTAAGGTGAAATGAATTTTTGAAGTTCTTTAAAGTAGTTGTATGTTATTAATTTAAGGTCCTCCTAGCCATAAATGGTATTCTATATAAATTATCTAAGGTATCAATTTGTTTAGGTTCCTCCTTGCTAGAATAATACTATAAAAGAACTTAGTGTTTCTATCATCCTCAAGACAAAAGGATGCCTAATTTCCATTTCAATAGATAATTATAAATTTCAAGTGCTTGGATATAATTTGCTAGAGGATGCTTTTCTTTTGATTTTAGTGTATCATTTTAGGAGACTTATAAAGTTCATTTTGAATCTTCTACAAAGTTGCTCTTATCTCTCAAATGGCTAACTCTATGCTGGGAAAATTAATCTTTTTGTGAAGATTAGTTCTTTTTTAATTGATTTCAATTTTCTTGTATAGGTGAAAGCTTTATAACCTTTATAATACCTTTACTTCCCTTCCCCATAGCCTCCTTAAAGCCTTTGATATTGATAAGATAATTATTAAATCTAAATGATGCTCTGATGTGTTTACTATACGTATCTCTATAAATAAGTAGTCTAAGCAGATATAACATCTAAATTAAGCTAAGCTTAAGGGAAAGTTGGACATCTAGCTTACCTTAACTAATGATCTATCAAGTTTTTTCTTAATCAATCGGTCTCTACTTTATCTATTATCCCATATGAAGATTTTTCCTCTAAACTTAAATCAACGACCTTAATTATCATTTTAATGTTTTTAATTTAGCCTCTTTTCTTTAGTCTCATAAAGAAATATTGTGTTATTGAAATAATCTAGAATAATCTATAGATTTTGCGTTGCTGCATATCCACTCCTTTTAAAAACTAGGTTAGTAGTATAAATAATAGAAACGCTAATCTAGTTTAGAATGGGATAGAGATAATAAGATAGATTAATTGATCAACAGAGTAAGAATGAAGAACTTAGACTTTACTTTTATCAAAAGAAACCACTATCATTCCATTGTAGTGGTATTGGTAATTAAATATAATGTTATAATTTTTCCTAGAAAACCACCAAATATTTCTACAACAATTAGCTTTTTTTTTAATTTCTAGAAGGTCTACTAAGATATGTTTTTCTTATTTAGAAGATCCCTAACCATATGTTGTTTAATTAGATTATTAAATCCTCTAACATTTTAAACAAAATAAATATATCATGGGGAAATTAATTTAGAGAGAAAATATGAGATTTTTTCCTTGCTTTTTTGGCATTTTCTTGATTATGGAAAAGATTTCTTTATTTTCTTCAAATGTTAGTAGATTTAAACCTTCTAAAATGGGAGACACCATTGGAAACCATTGGAAATTTCTTATTTTTCTTGATGTTAAAGTCCTCCTTGACTTGAGGGTACTAATATATAGAATTAACTGCCATATGATCTTTAGGAGTCTTAGGATTATGGGATTGTTGATAAAGCTTGTCTCAATATGTTTTATTTTGGTACTTTGGTTTATATTAGTGGTTTCTGAGCTTAGCATCTAATTCAATATGGTGGAATTATCATTATTACAGATTTAGCATAATACGATATATTATGTTGTGAGCATCTTAATTATTTTTTGAGTATGTAATGTTATTTTCATTAGAGCTTTCCATTTTGAACACTTCTTCTGTTTTAAATAGTGTTGGTTTGCATTAATAGAATATCCAATCCTACTATTTTTTTTCGTTTGTATGTCTAGGCATATTGGTTTACCAATTATTCTTGCTAAGTAAGTCAAACCATTTATTTAGTGTTCCATGAGAATAATCTGAAAATTTACCTAAATGGAAAATTTATCATTCTATGCTTATCTATAGTTAACCTGGTTTCCATTTTTGTAACATTAGTGGCTTTCCAGAACTGTTCCTAGGGCTTAGCCCTAAAATCTTGAAACGCTAGCTTCTAAGTTCAATTTAGCAAGAGCAATGTTCTCCTCTATAATCAGATTCATCTCTAAGCCAATCTTACCTCATTTTTTCTTAGCCCAGACTTCCATTTGACAGAAAGATGACCTTTTTCTATAAAATATCCTATATAGATAGTAGACCGATGAGATGCTCCAGTTTATAGAACTTTAACTGGATAAGAGATAACCTACATTCATCTTTTAGAACCTAAGGATAATAACTGAGATTTCATACAAACTAGTTTTACCAACTATAGCACATGTAAATTTTATCTTTGAACTCTCTTTGAACTCTGAATGGTTGAAACTACTACCATTAAAGAAAAACAGAGATTATTAATGCTGAAGATTTTACTAATTGAGGATTTGATATAGAAAAAGAAGGGTTGAGATGTATAGTAGAGGAATGTTTAGATGGTGACAAAAATTGCTTTGAAGGGATTTAGGTAGTTGTTATTAGGTTAAAAATGGGTAAAGGGAAATTAAGGGGTGGCAACATATTATGAGAAAATTAGAAAGGATGAGAAAATGAAACAAAGGCTAAAGAAGATGTTAGTTGGCCAATAAGGCCACAATTACAACTTCACTTTTAAATGGGATGTGATCACCTGTGCCACTTGTGCTATTCCAATTCTGTTTAAGTCCATCTCATCTACACTTTTATATAGGACTCACACAAATGTATAGATGAGATAAATAGGAAAAGAGTTGGAATAGGATAAGCGACATAGGTGATTTCATTTGATTTTAAATGAAGGAAGAAACCAGAGGAGACCTTAGCTCGGAAAACTCCCACCCAAATTAGTAAACCAATAATTGCAAAAAAAAAATTCTAGAAAGAAGGAAAGGATTCTCACTCCAAGTGCTTGTTTGGATGGGCTTATTTCAATAAAGCTTTTGTTAGTAGAGTTTTTCTGGGAAGAGCTTTTCTAAAAAGTCAGTTGACTGTTTAGCTGTCAATTAAAAAAACAGTTTTTTAAAAGAGCTTCATACAGTAGACTGTTTAGCAACATAAAAATAAAAAGCACTTTTATTAATTTTAACTATATTTTATTTTGTAATAAAATTATTTATGCATGTAAATAATATTTGAAGTATACTAAACAATATGCAAAGTACAATATATTATATTTAGGGTTAACTATTTCTTGGATAACCATCTTGTAGGAAATTATTTAAAGAGATGTCTCATTTTCTTGTAGGAAATAAAATAAATATTAAAAATAAATATTAAAACATGTAAAAAAGTTAAATAATATTATAATCTCAAAATAAATATTCAAGCTGAGTAAATAGTTAAATACATAATAAACTACGCATTTTATTGTAATACAAGAAGATTTGCAATATATTCCCTCGCATCATTCATCTTGTTATTTTGTGACTCGTTTAAATGATTTCCTTCAACATCTTTATTTTCATTGATTTCTTCATTTGTAGGAAGTAATTCATCATCTTCATCATAGGGAGAAAACTTTTCATCCTTTTAAGCATTTAACCTTATAAAATTATGAATGGCCATTGAAGCAATTACAATTTTAAGCTACCAATCCTTTTTTAATCCATCCCATTTATTCTTGTTTGTATTCATAGTTCTTCTTAGATGAGCAAACTTTGAAACTATATTTTTTCTGCCAATCTTGTTAAAGTGACCATTTGGTCGATTTTAAGCTAAAGTCTCTTCCACAAAAATTTTGATTAAAATTTCAAGAGTTTTATCATTCCACTCCGCTTTAACCCCTTTTTTTCAATTTATCCCCACCTTGAATATCTTGACTTGGATTTGACATTTTCTATTAACGACAAATGATCCAAAAAGCAAAATCCCCACTGCATATAACAATTAATTTAGCAAGTATAAGAATGACATAGACAAAAGCATAATAAGCATTAAATGTTTTGTGAACTCAATATTAAAAACATTACAAGAATGACATAGACAAAAGCATAATAAGCATAACAAAATGGACTGCTAGTTTCTTCAGCAAGTTTTATGGTGTTTAATAACAAATTAAGACCATTGTGACAATTTGTTTTATAGTGTCACCATACAAGTTAACTGTGATCTACAGGATGGTGTAGCTGGACTAAAGGCACAGAAGTATGTGGGGTATGCAAGAAGTATCGACGTACTAAAGGAACAGAAATCTCACTTGCCTCAAGCTTCAGTAGACATGTCTGTCATGAAAAGCAACAGGTCATTTTCATAGTCTATTCTCAATTTGCAATAAAGAAACCGTAATTTCCTTAAATGTCTGCTAATCAATTAAGCATTAGCTCTGATGATCCCAACAGCTTCAGAACTATATTGTTTGCATGGGAAGTTCATTGACAGATAGAGGAGAAGCCACTGAATTTTCAGAATCAGGTCATTTGCAGTTATTGTGTTAGACCCCGCCTCCGAAGTCCAACATTCGGATTCATAAAAACATGGAGGGCTCAAAACCGAAAACTTACTGATCAAAATTGGGGAACTTTCAATAGGAATTTCAGACCGGCTTCTTCAGAACATTTGTTCCCCGTTGTCTTACGATTCTAACGACACCAAAAACACTCAATTTGGTTAAAAGATGAAGAAGTATTGGCCAAAACACTTTCTTCTCTTACAAAACCGAGACTGAAAATTATTACCAACTTCACTTCGAAAATTGGAAATCTTAAGGCCCAAATTGAAAATTTATTCCTTCAGATGCGTTATAGCTCCGTGTCTCTAATTCAATTTGAAACAAAAATCAACTCAATCGGAGCTCTACAGATCAAGATATCGCCAAATTACTAAAGCATGTTCAGAAAAATATCCAACTCATAACCTTTTAATCGATCCACTCACTTTGATTCATTCCAACTTTTTCAAATTAAAATCAAAACCTATAAATTTTATATGGAGAGATAGATAAATGTCTTAGGAATCCAACTCTTCAAAAATCAGGTCAATCGGAGGTCGGACGAAAAATTTATGGCTAAGAGAATGGAGAGAGATCTAATTAGGAGAGAAAATTCAAAAATCGGTCGCGCGTGCGCGGCAGGTGCGCACACGCGTTCGCGGGCGTGCGCGAGTCGACGGGCGCTCGCCTTCACGAATGCGCGCTCGCCCAACGCTCGCGAGGGCGAGCGCTCGCCCAAAATTGCTAACCCGACCTCCAACTTCTAAAATCCATAACTTTTGACCCAGAACTCCAAAAATTGCAAATTTGGTATCAATGTAAAGGTAAAAGAACGCTCTACAACTTCCATGAAGGACTTACAAACAATTTAGGTTTCTAAAGGGGTCAAAAAATCCACGCAAAAGTGACTGGTCAACAACTCATCCTGAATAGCATCATAGCTTCTAAACATCATAACTTTTGACTCCGTTGTCCAAAAAGGTCATACTTTATATCAATGGAAAGATAAGAAGACAATATACAACTCTCATAAAGACCCTAAGAACAATTTCTAACTTTATGAGGGTCAAAATGTCATTCAAAGTTTCTGTCCTGTAAAATCAATCCTAAACAACATCAAGACTTCGATCAATCATAACTTCTAGCCCCGATATCAAAAAATTGCATATTTTATGGCGTTAGAAAGCTGGAAACATAAGCTACAACTTTCATTAAGACTATTTTGGCTAAATCTATCTAGATCAGTACAGATTCTCCATTGAAATTTCTGAACACCATTCCTATACTTAGGATAGCTTATCAACGCCTCAACTTCACACATTCTTCCACTTCCACATACTCTTCGGTATTATCAAGCTCCACTTCAACCAATTCATCTCAAA
>JAOTAX010000198.1:30403439-30422930 GCA_025629825.1 Erythroxylum guanchezii | reverse complement strand
GATTCAATTAGATTGAGATTTAAGAGTTTGATGAGATAAATTTGGTGTTTGAGTTTTTATGAAGTGAATTTGCACTAAAAGAGTTGAATTTGGAAAGATTATGAGTGAATATGATGTTAGATTGGTTGTAGGAAGCTTTGGAGAGGGTTTGGAGGGGTTTGGGAAACCCCTATGTCCGTTTAACAGGCTTTAGGTCCGTTTAACAAACCTTTTCAGGTCAAAAAGGACCCCCAGCATCGCTCATGTCCATTTAACGGACTTGATGTCCGTTTAACGAACCTTCTAGGGTGAAATGGTGCACTTTGGCCCGACAATGTCCGTTAAACGGACATCCACGGGACAACTTAAGAAAATCGCTATTTTTGACTATTTTTGAGGCAGAATCTGACTTTGTGGTCTTCATGAAAGTTTTATATCTCGAAGTCTTCTTTCCAATGGTCTAAAAACAAAGTCAATCCGATATTTGTGGTGAAAGTTATGACAATCGCGCCAAGACATGTCACTGCATGATTGAGGTTATGAACATGTTGGATTCGTTTGGGCATAACTCCCTCAACCGACCTCTAATTGAGGTGATTCTTAAAGCAATGGATTACTAAGATAGGTATGTATCTCGACATGAAAATTGGTGTCCTTTGGAGTTGAATTGAAAAGGTTTTATGGAAAGGAAATAAAGGATCGGTTGGGAGAGCATGATTAGGGTATGAACACCCTTTAGATTTTTAAGTATATCTTGAGCTATAGAGCTCCAATTGAGACGATTCTTTCTTAAAAGCAAACTAGAGACTTGGAGCTACAATTTGTTTGAAGAAGTTGAATTGAAATTCTAGTTTGAAGATTTCCAAATTCTGTTCACAAGCAGGAGAAATGAGATTGAGCATGGTGACTGATTTGTATGGGCACACCATTGACCAAATTGTGAGTAAATTTTTAGTATGTTATGAGCAAGAAGATGAATTGTTGATGGCTAATGAGGGCTCAATGCAATAACCCTTCAAGGTAACTTGCACGTGTTCATGTTTTCGCAAGAGTTGGATTCCGGAAAGGAAACGGGATCTAACATGTTATGGTATCAGAGCAAGGGTTGGGTTCCGGAAACGGGATCCAACAAATGGGTTCTATTTGTTGTTGGTCTGAGATGGCAATTATGCCTTCTCCTAGACCTAAATACCTGTCTAGTTGTCTCACAACCCTCCCACTACGTATAGGCACTACTTGATGTTCAGGCTGCTTATCTGATTCAACTCTTAAATCCATTTCGACATCTTGTTCTGCTGTATCCAAATCAACTCTTGGTTTGGATAATAGCTCACTCTTTTATTACTACTTCACTTCTTCCTTTGTGATTTCTCACAAATTCTTCCTCCAAGAAGGTTGCATTTGTCAGCATAAATACCTTCCTGCCCTAAGGACTGTAAAAATAATACCCTCGTGTACCCGTAGAATATCCTACAAAAAAACATACTTTTGACTTTGGTTCCATCTTTGTGGATTCAAGCCTTAGAATATAGGCTGGGCAGCCCCAATTCCTTAAATGCTGCAATGAAGGCACTTGACCAGTCCATAACTCCCTAGGTATTTTAGGCGCTGATTTGGATGGAGCAAAGTAAAGAAGATAAGTTGTCGTTAATATGGCATATCCCCAGAACGATTCTGGAAGGCTAACGTAGGACATCATTGATCTTACCATCTCTAATAGAGTCCTATTCCTCGCTTTCCATTTTTGATAATTTTGCCTATAGGTCTCCATTCAATTTTACTTTTTGAGTTGAAGCTTCCATTGATAGGTTATTGATATATTCGTTTCAAAAAGATTCCCCATTTCATCTAGTCTTTTGAGTTTGAGAACCTTACGAAATGGCTTAGTTATTTCAGCTTCAATATACACCATTGCATATCTTATCCTCCCTACTTCAATTATAGTTTTATCCAATGCCATGCATGGTTTTTAGGTTTGAAGGATAAGGGGCTTCCCAATATCATGCCAGGTCTAATCCCTAGTACCTTGTTAGTTTGTTGTTGAGTGGTTAGCCCTAGGTTTAACCGTTTTATCTTAAACCATTTTTTCAAAAAGGAAAAGATGGTCTTTTGTCAATGAAGTACCCTACCAAATAGCTCTTCCACCTATTTTCACCTTGTCTTAAAACATTTATTGTTGGACCCCGAACTTTTCTTGGAAATTAGAAATTATTAAATGAAATTTAATAAGGAAATATGGCATGATTCCTTGTAATGAATGAAAAGTATGAATGAATCTATGAGGAAATATGTCTTTCATTTCATCAAATGCTCATAGATTCATTCATTATCAATAAGAAAATAAGTAAGCTTGAAGTTGTCAGCCTCCTCACCAATAACTTTTGACCATGTCTTTTTTTTATGACATCTAGTTCTTTTTAGATCCCTAATGGAGCTATAGAAGTATGGATTTCAAAGGAAGAGGCTGAAAAAGGAGGGACCTAAGGGTAGGACGGTCGTTCCAAGTTATTACCAATCTCAAAGAGTAAAGCAAGTTTGACATTGACAGAAAATAGAAGAACAGGAAAGCAATTTCCAGGTTTTTTGAAAAATCGTTCAAAAAATGGTAACAATAATGGTGGGTTAAATAATTGGGTGTGAATAATTACTTACCCTAACCATTTATAAAGAGAAGAAGAGAGCAGCTGGGCATAGGGAGTAAAAAAGGATGAGGCAAGAATGAAGAACAACACCACAGAACTAAGAAGGGGTAAGGATTGTAAAGGCTAAGAAATAAAAGAGGAGGAATGAACAGATATAGAGAAATGATCCTAGAAACAAAAATAACCTTGAAAATCAAGGAAATGCCAATAAGAGGAAGGAGCACTTCTCTTTAGCCATTTTATACAAATGATATTGTACATATAGGTTGAACCATAATGTGCAAAGAATGATGATGATTTGTTTAATTTTAAAAGGTTAAAAGAGTTATTGTTACGACAAAATGAGAGTTGGGTTATATAACTTTTCCTATTGAATAATTCAAATAGAAAAAGTTCCAATGAAATCCTTATAGAAATTTTCAATAAGAAAGTTAAACTTACTAAGCAAAGTTCAAGGCATTGTCTAAAATCACATATTTAAAGAGATTCATTCAAGGCTTAACAATAATGATCTTTATGAGGAAAATGTTATACAACACCTATTTCAATCCCATTAGCAACAATAAGAAAGAAATATCAGCATATGAGCTTTCTTTCTTTATATGGAAATCAGTAAATTCCTCATTTCATGATTACTCATCGAAACACGTCTATGATTCAACAATATGGTGCCTTATTTAGAATCCAGACAAATGAAATTAACATAAACTTTCTTTTTCCTCTTATTCCACTTAAACTTGGAATATCCCCTCTATATTTGTACTCATATTGCTTTATGTATTAGTTTCATTGTCATTACAAATATAATAATTAGATTCTTCACCGTATGTTGCAAATTTTTATAACCATACTCATAATAGAATTCAACATTGTGGTAGTTCAATTCTTACATATGGTTAAGCATTGGCAATATGTCCTTATCATGGGTTCATTCTAAGCATTACATCAACTTTTGAGGAAATTTGTAAAATATAGTATAACCATATGCCCTTTATTCTTGGAGCATTAACAAGGAAAATTCTTGAAGCTTTAAGAGGATGCTTAGCTTAAGGAATCAAGTATGTCCTTAAATAAAGATGCAAATAGGTAATGGTGAGTTAAACTAGTTTTGGTTCGATAATTAGATTGAAACAATCCCTCTTTACAAGAGAAGTGAAATGATGTACCTAATTACCAGTATACCTATTGAAGCTAAGGTAAGCAACATTATAAATAATGGAGAATAGGTTTGCAACTACAAAGGAGTTGGTAGATTGTTAAGTTTACTAAACTACCAACCTAGGGATGAAGACAATCCTACCTATAAAAATAATAGAGCTTTGGAATTCATTAATGCCTCATGTTACAAGTAGTCTAGAGCTACAAAACCCAAGTTTCCTTAGTATGAGTTAGTATGGAAGAAGGCACTATCTCCCAAGGAAGCAATCATCAATTGGTTAGCTATTAAAAATAGGTTGAAAACTAAGAACAAATGGTGTGCAAGCTCAAGCAACTTTGATCCAAAGTGTCTTCTGTGTAAAGTTAATGTCAAAACAATTGGACATTTATTTTTCTACTGTAGATTTTCTCAAACCATTTGGAAATGAATCTAAAATGTTATGTAGATCCATTGTTCACAAAATGAATGGATAAGCATAATCCATTGGGCTAGCAGAAAGTGTAACTACTTGAAAAGGGATGGGATCATTTTAAGAACAACTTTATATTATACCATATACTCATTCTGAAGGGAAAGAAACAATAGGTTATATAGAGGAGTAGAGAATGAAGCTTCAATGCTGGGGAATTCCATTGTTAATTAGATCAGGAAAATCCCAGGAGCTTATGAAGCTCAAGTCTACATTAGTTATAAAATGAAAAGTCTCTAGAATATTTGATGACTACCAATTGTTTTGAGTTGGAAGATACATATTACTAATGTTTATATGACTTAGTGTCTAGCTTGTCTACTTGTCATTGTGCTTTTGACTAAGCTCAGCTTGTGTTAATAAATTTCATTCATTTTACAAAAAAAGCATATATGCCCTTTATTTCTAATTCTCCTTTTAATACTAGCATGATAAGTTTATCAACACCCATATTTTTTCTCCTTTTGATCTTTCATAACATATCTATTGTTTCCATTTCTTTCTAATACCACACCATAATGAAAATCCAAATTTACCAACATCTTATTAAAAATAATTTAATATTACTTTCCAATTAAACATATGAAAGTCTATAAGATTGTAAAGTTCTCAAAGTGTATGACAAATCTAACTAGTGCTAACAACAAGATATATTTTTAACTAAACATACTAAAGTCTAAAGTTTTTATACCTAAACAAGCATCGCCAGGCAATGTCTGATTGATTATCTTATACTTATCTGTTTCATATGGGACTATTTAAGGAAATTACAATCAATGTTATGAATATCATATCGATACCAGTATTGGATTTAGTTTTGGCATGTACCGTATTAATACTCATCAATATTGGTGTTGTTTAAAGTACTATTTAAAAGATATAAAATAGCCCCTTAATTTTTTTAAAATTACAAAATAGTTCTTTAATATATTCTGCTATATAATTTATAATTTTAATCAAATATATCTCAAAAAATTATTAAAATAGAAATTTGAAATAACAAAATTTTATTTATTTCCATTAATATTACTTTTCAAATATTTCACATATACATAATAACCACAATTAATATAAAAAATATCGTTTAATCATTATAAAACTAAAGATAATAGAAAGTACTTAAAATGTTACAATTTCATCATATAATAAAAATTAATTACATCAAAACATTAAATAAAAATAATAATAAAGCTCTATGACTCTATAAGTATTACAGCAAGAGTTCGTGCTGAGGAACATAGCCAAGTAAAAGCCAAACATGAAGCAAAAATGTTTGCAGTTAAAAGTTGTATATTTATATTGCATATACAAAATTTTACATATGTATCAAATACAAGTGAAATTAAAGAAGAGAAGAAATGAAAAACTTGGAACTTCATTCAATTGAATATTCACTCAAATCGCATTTGATACAAAATCCTCATTAATGAAAGGAGTCTCATCATCACCATCATTCAAATTCATTACACCAAATGATATTTTAATACTTTCTCATCAAATTTATCTTCTAATTCACTCTCATCTATCAAACTTGATTCCTCATAAACCCAATCCTCTAAAAGATAGATATGGTCAAGAAAAATTAAATCTACATAATTACTTATTCTATTAAGATTCCTAGTAAGCAAATAAAATTAAATTATTAAGAAATAACAATAAATTGTATTCAAATTATTAATAATAATAATAATAATAATAATAATAATAATAATAATAATAATAATAATAATAATAATAATAATAATAATAACAACAACAACAACAACAACAACAACAACAACAACAACAACAACAACAACAACAATAAGAATAAGAACAACAACAACAACAAAATAATAATAATAATAATAAGAAGAAGAAGAAGAAGAAGAAGAAGAAGAAAAAGAAGAAACCTTTATCGAAGCTTTAAATTATATCAAACAAAGACCAAGTTGTTTAATCTTTTGTGTTCCAATCCATTCCTTTCTTAGAATGGATGAATTCAAATGCACTCCAATTTTTTCACACCTTATTGCACTCACACATTAATTTAGAATTAGAAATGCAAATTTTTGCAATTCTAGAATACCACTTTTGAATTAGTCCCATCAAGTAATTATAAGACAACAAATAACCTTATAAACAAAATAAAGTGATGATTAATTTCTAACAAGTAACAAAAGTGAAAAAAAAAACCTGAATTAAGTTTGTCTCTTTGACAAATAAAAAGGGCAATCCCAAAATCATCATAAGTATCCCTATAAACCTGCATTTGTGAGCTTAAAAGATTTTGCATCTTCTTATAGGCAATAATTATTGTAATAGTTAATAGCATTCCTCTATTAACTTTATCTTTCTTTATAAAACTTGGTCTAAATTAGATACAAGATTAAAAAATGTGGCAATTACAAATAATAAAGAGTAAAGTTGTCTTTCTCCTCTCTCATTGATGACTGCAAGATAAAGAGTGTATAGAGAAGGTTTATTTTTTATATTGGCCTTGATTGCTTCCTTTACCCTCTCTATGGCATCATAAAAATGGCCCATTATTGCCTTCTCATCATGACCACTAGACAAAGTACTCTTACCAAAGGCTCACAAACTCATATTACAAATTGACATTGAGACTAAAATTTCTAATCTTCAAGCATAATTCTATAAATTTCCATTCCAGTATTAGACCTAACATACTGAGATGCGACCGACTTATCATTTGTAATCATTTGCCTAAACTCCTTCTTCATTAGAACAAAACACTAAAGTGATAAAAATTAGTTACAAATCTTGTAACAATAAGACGATACAAATTCCTACCATTGGTGAAATCCTTTCTCATCAATTTTAGGACCCATGCATGATTATAGACGAATTTGGTCAATGTTTTTGGTTTCTGTATAGATCTATCAATAATAGGAAAGTATCAAACATATCCTATATTTTTCAACATTAGGTCAATGTAATGAGCAACACAAGGAGTTTAATAAAAGAATTATACCTGCTTTGGAATGTTTCCCAACTACTTTGTAAGCAGAACCATTATCATAAATGAATTAAATAACATTTTCTAGCCCAATTTCATTCACAGCTTTATCAGATGCATCAGTAGACTTCAAAAATATTGTCCCATTAGCAAAATAAACCTAAAATTGATAATAAGCTTCGCTCTTTTATTTTTCTGACCACTACACATGATTGAACACTCATAAGTTGCCCAAGTCATTCTTCTTTCATCTAAATAGATATTTATTTATAAACAGGGTTATTTAGAAGTTTACCTTTATAGCCACCAATTGAAGGAGCTTTATATCCTGGAGCTAGTAATAATAAGACTAGATAACATTGAATGATATATCTTAATCATAAAACTATCTAGCCATTGTCATGCCTACATTATAAGCCACTTCTTTAAATTGTAAGGCACTACAAATTAAAGGCTGAGCTATAGAAGTTGTTTGCAGTGCAAAAAATTTAGACATATGTCTTCTTCCTTTCCTCACATCAGGTTCAACGTTCCCTCCTTGTTGGATAGAAAAACCACCTTCAACATCTCCACTTTTATCTTGACCATTAGAAAATAACTTTCATTATCAATTTTGTATTTCAGCCTCTCCCTTATATCTTTCTTATACTTATACTCTTTGAGCAAAATTTTAATTTGTCATTTATTTTCCTTACTCGCTTTCTTATAAGGCTTTAACATTACCTTTGATCACCTTTGATGTAGATAGCATGAGAAATGGGAGGAACGGGTCACTACTATCAGAAGAAAAATATGTACGGAAAAATAATTTCTAAGCATACATATACATTGGAGATGATGGTGCAGGAATTGGGTGAAAAAACTCTAGAAACAAAATTCAACAATAAGATTAAATAACTCAGTTACAATGGTGCTAGAGCTGGGTGCAACAAAGTTAGCACAATGTGGTGTAGATTTTCTTAAGAAGCTTTGTTCTTTAAGATTAGGAATGTTTTTTTACAATGAGTTTAGTGTTCTAAGAATTTTAAATTTTAAAATTTGTCTTTTATGTTTTTAATTTTGAAATATTAAGTTCATATGTTAAAATTATATTTTGCGTGTCACTAATACGGTAAAAAAAAATAATGTGGTTAGTTATATCAATACCAAGATTTAGAGGCGGGCTACTACAACAAGGAATTAAGAGTTAAAATATTTTAATGTTTTCTTAAAAATTCAAATTAGTATAATAAAATTGAGAAAATAATATTTAATATATAATACTTAATCTAATTTATTAATAATAAAATTAATTATGCTAGATCTTCATGTCGTTTGACCTTTTTCGGTT
Source organism: Erythroxylum guanchezii (assembly GCA_025629825.1). Classification (NCBI taxonomy): domain Eukaryota; kingdom Viridiplantae; phylum Streptophyta; class Magnoliopsida; order Malpighiales; family Erythroxylaceae; genus Erythroxylum; species Erythroxylum guanchezii. Next base: position 30,414,392 of record JAOTAX010000198.1, on the reverse strand, counting down.
TAAATCATTATATTTTAAGAACTATTATTTACTTTTATATAATTTTTTAATTATCATAGAAGTTTATTTCTTCATATTTTATCAGTTTTTTTTTTCATTTATAACTGCAAAAAGATGTTATATTACTTCATTTTGAATAACAAATAAATATATAAAATATAGATCTCTTGGTAGGAAATCTAAGTGCTACATTTTGCTTTCCAAACCAAGCTTTGGAAGTAGAATGTGTAAAAGAAAGGAGCATACGAGTTTGGGGTTTGCGCAAGTGCGGAAATATGGGATTAAACATTGCTAAGCACAAATCAATTGAATCATATTTCATACATAAAGACTTTATTTCCAAGGTACATTGAATAATTGAAATGGACAATATAATGACCTACAAAAGAATTTCTTCACTACGTAAAGAATGAAAGAATAAACATAAGTTGACTCAAATTCTATGGACCGAAGCCTGCATGAAACTAACTGTACTTGATCTAAAGGACTTTGTACTATTAGACTGACAAGTCTTGTCTGCGACAAAAAGAATGAAAGAATGAATGGGGCCACAAAGATTTTGGAGTGAGTTGAAGAAAAAGAAACAATCCCCTGTACCCATCAGAATTTTGAAGAAAAAGAAACAATCCCCCTGTACCCTTCAGCTTGCGTGAGAAAATGAGGATGAGCTCCCCGCCATATCCGTAGGCGCCCATGCTGAGACTGTGTACAGAGGTTGATCTAACCAGCTTAAAGAAAGTCCTTCATTCTGACCTTGTTTATTGACTATGTAGTTCTTCTGGCAAGAATACATCTTCAGCAGCATCTGGCTTTGAATCAATTCCCTCTCTCTAATTCCCATGCACCGGAATCCACCTTGTTCCATCAACTGCTTCCATTTCTCAAAATTCTCGTGCCTTTCAACCCTATCACTCCCTTCACAAGCCACTATATTCCTAATTTCCCTTGCAAACATCTCCTCTATTTTTATCCTAGCCGAGCTTTCCAATGGAATGCTAGAATCAATGGAGTCAAATATCGCAGAGTAGTGCTTAAGGGAATTGCATACTCTTCTTTCCAAATCAATAACATTGTGCTCCATCTCTTGCTCCGCCATGACGACTATCGCGGGTTTTGTGCTTCGGACAAGTCCCAAGAAATCCCTCAATACACCTCCACTTGCATCATAAAGTGTCTTATGCATTTGGAAGATGCAATTTATGGCCACACTCTCTCCTTCTTTCACATGAAGCATCCACAGCCTCACATCTTCTAGCCTGTCTACTACAGGATGAAACTCGAAAGGCAGGTTCAATGCCTCTGCAAATCCAGCAAGCCTATCTCCTATCTCATTCAATTCTTGCTTCGACTCACCTATGCCGGTGATTCTAACATGGCTAGGTGGATCGGCCCTGGAAGCCAAACTCTGAAACAAACTTGGCCATTGAAGCCCTTGCTTGATATCGAAGTCTATAATGTGAACCCTATCTTTCCCTTCGAAGGCTCTCAACAAGATCTCGTTTGCTGTGAAATGAAGAAACTTGGGAATTGGGCTCACCTGATTCAGAAGCCTTAATGCAGTCCCAGTGTCATCCTCAATCCGATTAAACTCTCGAGGAGTGGTGATGTGAAATATTTGAGGCCAAAACCTTGCAACTCTAAGAGCTAAAGCCTCAGTGTAATAAGCTACAAGACGGCTAATAGAAGATGCCCCCCTTGGAGAAGCAAGCTCTCCCAATTTAGCTACAAAACGGTTGATCCCCGCAAAATTCTTGTTCCCAATTGCTTCAACACAAGCTGTGAGTAAGCTAACTAGCTCAAACCCCTTATATTCTTCTTGATGGTCCTCCTGTGGAGCCTCCACAGAACCGCCTTGTTGATGAGGATTTTTTGAGCCATTAGCAACCTCCTGCCCCAAAACATTCTCACTAAGCCGAAGGCCTAAGCTATGACTCTCTGACGAAGCACTTGAACCTGAGGCTTCTTGCACTGGCCTTTGCCTACTCTCCCCACCTTTATCACCAAGGTCAGTGATCTCGGTTATAACAGAGCCCACCCACGGATTGTTTGTCAATTGCAAAGGAGGTGAGATCACTTCACTTGGCACAAAACATACCCTTTCCTCATCTCCTGAACATGTCAACGAGAAAGGAATTGGGTTTGGGCCTCTAGGAACCCCAAAACTTGATTGAAACCAGAAACTGCCGCTCCCCAATTGACCAAGACTCAACCTATCACCCCCATCATGTTCGCTGCTCCTTTTTCTTTTAGCCCTATTAGTGCAAGATTCGTCAACTGTTCCCTGCTCCGCAAACCTCTTCAAGCTCTTACCTGTCTCCCAGAACTCATCTTTCACTAATTGAGCGCTTGTCGCTAATGGAGGAAGGCGGATGTGCTGCTTAATAGAGCGATTGCTGGCCTTGGATTCCACTGACCTGTCCACAGACACACCAACAGAAACGGGCCTAATAGGCTGTGAACGTGAGGACTCTCTGCGAGAGAAAGTACATGGCAAGTCCAATCTCTGCGTGCTCATTGAAGGTAGCTGGAAATGGCAAGTTTTAAACTGTGCTGGTGACTCACTCTTCAATCTATGCCTAGGTGACAGCAATGTAGAACTAGAACACCCAGCCAACATCCTCTATAACCTTCCAATTCTTCTTTTTTTCCTTTTTTTTTTTAACTTGTGTTGCGATTCACGCACCCTATTCTATGATTTTCTGTTTGTCTTCCAATCTTTCTTTCTATAAAACGAACTCTTGAACTATGCTAATTATGATTTATTATTGTGTGTGTGTTCTATGTGTTCATTCATGGCTACCTCTGCATGAACACTTTAAAGTTAGAAATAAAACAAGAAAAACAAAACTAATGTGAGCTTGTAAATTTTCTTGTACCAGAAACATATGAAAACAACAGGAATCGGATGAGTGATGACAAAAGAATAAATATCGAACAGGGAATTTGTGAACTGTATATATTCGTATAAGAATGCTTAGTATGGACTTTAAAGAATAAAAGAATTTGCTAGTTCCCACCCCCAAATGAATGAAAGAATTCGGAGCTAATCAACCTGAAAGAAAAGAATCATCGGATTCCAAAACATTCGACTCAAGATCATTGACAAAACGCTGCCAACTTTATTGACAATGCAGTTTACCACATGAAGGGAATTTCACAAACATACTTGCACAAGTTGGTGACTGAAATCATCAGCAATCTTTACACCTATATCAGCATTTGAAGTTTGCAACAAGAAGCCCATGACAGCTAAAATTGAAAGAAAAGCAAATCCAGAACCCCCGCATCTCTCTAAACATGCATGAAAAGTGATCACAACAATATCATCACTCACAATCCAAAGAAACATTCAGCCAAAACAGAGTTGCGTTTTTCTAATATTAAGCCTTTTGTTTCTTTCCCATCTCCCACTCCCTCCCTCTCCCTCTCTCTCCCCGCTAGTACTGCCACTATACTAAGACTCTACTAGTATGAACTTCATAGCTGTCTCTGTCGCTGCTTTTACCTACTTTTTGTATGCCCATTGGGTTTTACCGGCACTAAGAAAAAAAAAATCGATTGCTGTGAAAGGCAGATTCGAGAAGAGTAAGGGGGCGCGGGTGTCCTTGCCGTTTGATGTTGATCAGAAGGTGTAGAGAAAGCAGGTCCAAGTTACCGTTGGAACATGTCGGAGAAATACGACCGTTGGAGAACTTCTTCTTCATCTTCTGAGTGACGTGTCACGTGCCTCTCCCCTCGACCGTTGGGTTACACCACTTCAGTTCTCTTTTAGTGGGCTCTGGTGGGTTGTCAATTAACTACCATCAACTTCCTATCAGACTTGGGATAACTAAGACAGGTGGCGGGCAATCCTTGACTTGATAGATTATGACCAGTTGGTTCTGGCATATAATAATCCCAAGAGGGTCACATAAGTGCTTGTTCTTTCTTCATATTTTCAACAGCATTCACTGGATTCTGTGTGTTGAGCATGTTAAGAGAAAGCACATAAAAACAATCCCAACGAAAGTTTAGACCATCATAGCATAGCAAGCATATTTTTACCTAAGTGAAACACGGAGCAGATTGGGTCTCATTCCCGTACCAGTTTGATTGGGTTGCCAAAATTCATCCTACCAACGAAACGGTACAAAATATGCCCATTTCAGAGCCTGTTGCAAGATTCACCTAACTGCAACCGCACTAATGTCCTCACCACGAATAACGACTCCAGTCAACATAGGTCAGACGCTCAAGTGAGTGACCTACCTGCTACTTGTATCACTCATACGTGGTCCATTCCATGGGAGGGGCACTAGTGACCAATAGAGCAGTCCAAAACTTAAAACGGTTGGCCCTTCAGATTTTAAGATGTCACATAACGAGATTGAAGTACTGTCTATCTTCGTATCAAGAATAAATAGATAGCCAGATATGTAAACATAAAAACTTCCATCACCACGCACATAATTCCAACAATTGCGATTTGAGTTCCTTCACGTCATGTCAGAGTGAATTGTTTTAATCTATCGGTATGGTAAAATAAATTGGCGAGACAGTACCAATTTAAATGAAATACCCGTGTTCATTGTATGATCACATTTAATAGACACCAATAACTTGTACATTTTTGCAATAGCTGCTACTTTCTACATCAACTCCATAAACAAGGCTTCTTGTTTGCTTGTCAGGCCAAGTTCATTTAGTGTCAGTGCACTATCTCCATCACTGAAAGCACGCCTTGGGTATGGTCTCACCTGTTCAAGACATAAAAGTTTAGAAACCAGAGTATTTAAGCTTGGTTGAGATTCACCTCAATAAAGGTTTTTTCAAAAATCATTTCAAAGTTAAGGATGACCAAAAAAAATTTCATGTTAAATTCTAGGACAAAAGATTAAGAGAAAAGGAATAAAGTTTGACAAAGAGAAATTACCAATCTATAAGTCCCAGGCTTGACGGCTCTACCAATATCTATAAAGTCAAAAAGAGACTGCAAAGACAACAAAAAACAGTGAGAAAACAAGGGAGTTATAAGAGGGACAATTGCACAAAAAAACGATGTACTCTAATAGGATTTACCTTTAAGTTGTCAGACTTCATAAATCGTCGACCACGCCGGGTTCCATCAGGCATCCGCACCAACAGTGTGACAGCATTCTCATCATCAGATGCTGGCTCCTGAGGCAGAGAAGCTTCTTTTGCTACCAATTGTCTCTCACACTCCTGCACGGAAGAATGACAACAAGAGCCATACAAATGAAAACGTTTAAGTATTCCATCTCATTATTGTTTTCCCCTTCTCCCCAGGAAGAAGCAAGCAAAAATGCAGTTCATGTCATCAACAGCAACACTTGCAACAAGAATAGGGTGAAAGAATAACTATGCACACATTATCTACTGTAATAGGCATCAAACTCCACCCCATTTCCCTCTTTTTTCACATCTTAAAAAAAATGAAAGTACTAAAGGAAAAGACAAAATTAAAGGTCTTGTAGCACAGAAGAACTGCAATTCAAATTTGACGATTATCCACGTCTAGCAAAAATGTTGAAGAATGTGGTCCCCAAACTTTCCAGTGTAGGAACTGCACTTGAGGAGAAGGTAATAACATTCTAAGTTGTACAACATATACATCATGATAAGGAAAAAAATAACTTTTACCAGACATATAAAAGGAAGCAATACCTGTTCTTCCTCCAATTTCTTTTGTAATTCTTCCTCTTTTCGTGTTTCCTCTTCCAGAGCAGCTCTTTTGGCTGCTTCTTCCTGTAAACGACGAGCTTCAGCTTCCTCCAACGCTTTTATCTCTTTTTCACGGTCTGCTGCCAATGATGCCAGATACTCATCATCCTGCATCCACCAGACGGGGGCCAAATTTATATCAAAGAACTGAAAATGCAGTTCTCATTTTGTGTTCAGAGGCTAAAATCGACACCTGCTGTTCACGGATCAAGCGCTGAGCTTGCAGAGAAGGTGATGGAGGACGGGGTACACGATGGGCATAAGAAACCTCCGATTGCATGAATTCTTGTGGTGCAAATGGAAACCCATAACCAGTCCCTTCAGGAATTCCACCAAACATTGCAGCCTCAAGCATGACTGCCTCATCATGCTCCTCAGAAGAGATTCCTCCCCACTTCAATTTGTTCATGAAGATGAAACATATTTAGCATGTACAAAGAATGGTATCTTTTGCCTTGAATTCAAAAATTCCAGTTGAAAAAATTATAGTAGGAATCTAGTATAGAAAATACCTCATCTGAAGGAAAAGCATTGCCATTGTGCTGTGGAGGACTACCATCTTGCCTATGACTTGACGCTGACCTAGCCTCAACAATTCCAACATCTTGGCCAGAGCCAGTTAGTGTGCATCTTGATCTAGTCCTAGCAAGAGGCTGCTCTGCTAAATCATCAGCATCATCTTGGATAGATGAACTTCCTGTCTCCAACCTAGATCAAATCAAGCAAGCATCAGATTTGTTATTTCTATACATGGAAACTTATCTTACATGTAGCTTTATCATTCCTTGTACAAAAATTAAATTTATGGTGCCATGTCCTTATTCGACAGCATATTTTCCCAAAAGCTAGTCATACACACACCTTCCATTAGACGATGGTATTTTTTCCATCTCCATCTCTGCTGACTTTATATGTCCAAGTTCTGATGCCCCAACTTCTCCCGTCTGCTGATGAAGTGCTTTCTCTTGCTCTGCTGTCTGGATCTTATTGATTTTAGAAGAAGCCAAAACCATAGGCAAAACAAAAGTTCAAGGAGACAAACCTCCAAAGATAATGAAACGGCGTGTGCAAGTTCAGGATCCTCCATATGAGATTGTGTTCCCCGAGGTCCAGAATCTCTGACATCCTGCTTTATAACAATTATCATCAATTTGTGCAGCATGTAAATGACAGAATATAATTTCTAACTGTCTTGACGAAATTTTGTTGCATAAAAATTCAACTGAATTAGTTTACCTGAGTTTGTTTTGAAGCCTCAATGGCAGCACGAATCATTTGCTCTTCTATGTCATTTCCATAGTCTTGGAAATTATCAAATCCGGGAGCACTTGGTTCGCTGTTTCTATGAGGGAAACTACCACCAGGTCCATCACCTTTCCGCTCGTTCTGCCCTGCAGCCCATGCATTTAGACCAACCTGAGCAGCAGCATCATCATCATCTTCAACTATGACTGTCCCATGAATGTCTGGACCCTGTGCATGTTCAGTTCCTGTTACATCTTCAATGACAGGAGCATGACCAGACCGGCTAGATGTACCATCATTGCCATCTTTCACTTCTATGGGTATCTCCCTCACCTCTCTTGGTTGTGAAACATAAGGTGCACGATTTGGAAAACCTGAATCCCTATCAAACAAACTCCTACGGAATTGTGGGTCTAGCAGTGAGAATGTGTTCATGATGCTATCGTTGGAAAGAAGTGATAAAGGATTTCTCCTAGGTGAGAGTTCTACTGGATCATCTATCTCCATGATATCATCTTGTGGAACCGCAACAGAAGTTTCAGGTGCGCTGATAGAAAAAAGAAAAAAACATATATATTAATCAGAGAAGCATGGCAAAGAAATTTAGGAGGAGAAAACTATATTACCAATCGAATACAACATATTAAAAAGTGGAGGACAAAAAGCAACACGAAATAAGATGTTATATAAAACACTAACGCGCTTCTATCCCCTTCAGTGAAATGTGCGTTGACAGCAGCATTGAGATTACCACGATGCTCCTAAAGGAAAGCAAAAGTGAAATCAATTAGATGCATAGAGACTTGCTCAATAACAAAATTAGATTTTAGAATTTATCATGAAGAAGCTCAATTTGAAGCTGAAAAACCAAGCTTGTAAGCATCCTCAAATAAGTTTAAGTTTCCTCACCAAAAGCAATTATATCAGGCTTCAGGGTGCGAAGTTATGCCATCAATTTAAATTTCCAATCAGAAGGATATGACTTCATCTCAAAATTCATGTAAGAGAGACCAACTTCACATGCCATTACTTTGAAAAGGAAAATCAAAGAATGTAGTATCACCATTGGCACAAAAACAAAAACAACTCATAAATACTTAGTTACATACCATACTGTATCTAAAGAACCAAAGCCTTAGGGAAGGGTTCAAAATCCAAAAAGCAACCAACCAAAAACAGTCGTTATACGATCACCGCCAACTAATTCCCAAACAAGTAAGCTGAAAATTAAACTTGAAACAAAAATCGCTGAACTTTCCATTAACAGCAATATTCAATACCCTAAATTAGCAACGTAATCAATTAATTCAGAAAAAAAAAACTCAAATCAGCTACAGTGAATCATACAAGAAAAATAATCGCCATCGATTGAAAAAGAAGACGATAGAAAAAGTACCGATAAATTCCTTAAAATAAAAAGAAAATAACCTCCAGTTTTTGAATGGCGACAGCTTCAGTGACGCCTGTGATGCTCATAAACGTGTCGATTGCTTCTTGATCAACCCTAGCCATTGTCTCCAGATTTTTTAGAGGATATAATATATCTTCTACCTCTTCTTCAACTAATAGCAAATATTTTGTTTTTCCTCTTCTCCGTACAGTTTGTTGTTTCTTTCTGGTAGAAGAAAAACCAGAAAAATCTGTTTGGAATCTGGAGAGCCTTATATAGCTTAATTAAAAGGAAAGTGATTAGTGCCTGTTTGGCTCCTGCGGTAATGTTATCCCACTTGGGGGCTGGGGCTTCTGCAATATTCTACCGATAGAACGTGGCTTGTTTTGCTCGGTTTGTCTTGGCGAGTAAGTTAGGGATAATCTTGGCAATTTACTTATCGGGCTATGTTCAGGGACGACTGTTCGAATAAGAAGAAAAGCGAGAATTATAATTTAACGAATAAAGATATCTTTTGATCTAGTTAATTATGGTTTAATATTTTAAAACATGATTGATTAAATATATTTACTTAAATAATTCTTAGTCGGAACTTATCATCATTTAGTTATTATTGATATTTATTAATTTACCCTGAGTTTGAATTCTTTTTACTTTTCCTATTTTTTGATAGCTTCCGCTCTTTCGTTCCTTTTGTACGTATACGGTATATCCCTCTATCTTTTTTTTTTTCCCCTCTCATTCTTTATAAATACAGATTTCTCATATGTCATCTCTTCTTTGGGTGATCGGAGCCAATTTCATTACTGGTAGAAATAGCCAATGCCAGTAAAAAAATTTCGTGGTTTTTTACCTAACTTTGTCTGGGCATAAAATCAAATTTATTAATAATAGAGATAGCCGTCGACAATGAAAGTTGATTGTAGTTGGTTGACTTCTTATTTGTAAGTTAATCTCTTAGAGCTCGTCATATTTGTGCTATTCTGTATATTTGGATATGTTATGCATCTAGGTTTATTATGTTATTGGGTTTATTGTATTTTTTAAATTTGCTTTGTTTTTTAAAATAGTCTCTCTATTAGTTAGGAGTTAAGCGACGTACTGCTATACTTTTCCAGATTTCTCATATCAGCAGGATTCTTACTAGGTGTTGTTATTATTGTTGTTATTATTCTTTTACTTTTAAGTTTGATGTGTTTTTAGGTTTGTTGTTTTTCTTTGTTTATCGTGTTTTTGCAACTAATAGATACTTATATTATCTTCGAAATTTATTTGAAGATGTTAAAGAAATATAAAATTACCTATGAATTCTTAACTACAATTTGTCATATAATAATTTGTTAAAGCAATTTAAAGGTACGTAATCCATAAATATACATATGTGGTCATTCAAATCTAATTCTTGCCTACCAAGTTAAACTATAAATTTGTAAATATTTACTTAATAGTAAATGTTTAATATAAAGATGTTTGAATCCAAATTTTGCTTTCATTTAAATGGAGGTATCATAATCGCAAATAGCAAAATTAATATCTAATGAATGTAATGAGAACAATTGCATGTATTATTATTATTCTTTTGGAGTGAAAGTCTATATTTTGGATATTGTGTTTCGTATATTAGGAGCCTTATGCAAAATTTGTGTGGGAAGTTGGCACCTATTTTGAAATAAATGTCAACTCCTATGCAATGAAATACAAACTCAACCAAGAAAAATTCGAACTATATTTAATTCAATCAATAATGTATGCATGAGATATTTGATGGCTTGCTTAGGGATAATGATTTATGTATATATCTTATATTTATAATATGAGGGCTGCTTATGGATAACAAAGCATGTGGGGGTAAGAATGTCATAACAGTTAAGTGTATATATAAATATATAAATAATGATTATCCCTAAATTATTTGTCAATTTGTGATTTTTGATATCAAAGACTTATAAGTGTGCTAATTTTATTTACATTCCACACAAGTTATAATAATCTTTTCGAATTTATATAGAGTCATAGGGAAGATGGATATGTGTCATCCATTGTGAATAAAATTTACTAATACTCTTTTGATGTACTTACAATATCTGGAGTTCAAGTATATCTAAAGACATGATGTGATGATTTAGTAGGTTTAGGCATAAGCTCAATAGCAGCTAATTTAAAGGAAGCACTTAATATATGTAGTATAATAAAAGAGTTCTCATCCTAATATTTAGGGAACAAACAAAACACAATTTGTCTCACATACAATAAGGAAAAGTGCCCATGGTGTGGCACAAATCATAATGCAAAAGAGATAAGATTTCTTATGTAGGGGTCCGTGTTTTGCGTAGGGCCCGTGTTTTGCATACCTGGGCGGTCCTGCCCCAACGTACCTCAAGTGATCACGCGATCTCTACCTCAAGTGAGCACACGACCACTCCCACTAACAGGTATTGTCCTCTTTGGTCGTGGGCACGTTTCGAACCCATGACCTCAAGGTTTTGTTGTTTCTTTGAACACGCCTCTTAAACGTGCCCACGACCTCAAGGTTTTGTTGTTTCTTTGAACACGCCTCTTACCATTGAGCCGCTCAATGGTAAGAGGCGTGTTCAAAG
>JAOTAX010000198.1:30384982-30401457 GCA_025629825.1 Erythroxylum guanchezii | reverse complement strand
TTCAAAAATCTCTTATCCACCAAAAACACCATAGCAAATCATGAATCTATCCACTTTCATTATTCCCTACTTTACTCCTGTCTATCATTTCTTGGTTCAAAAACTTTCATTCATGAGCTCCTAACTCATGACTAATCACCAAAATTTCTCATTCAATAGTTATGATCTTTTACAAAAAGTTCGGGGTCCAACAAGACATAGGTCTTAGCACCGAACCTCTATAAACACCGTGTCTGCCTCTCTTCTCTACTCTTTTACATTTCAATTTTCTTGTTTGTTTTGTGTGTTTTAATTCTCTATTTTGTAGCACTTTGAGAAAAGATTAAAAGATCTATTCAACTCCCCTTCTAGATCGTTTTCAAATAGTAATTCAATATGAGTAGTATATGGACAAGAAATTTACTAGGAATGTAGAGTTGAATGCTAATTTAATGGACCTAACATGCATATATTTAATATTGTAGCAATTCAATATACTTTGGAATTATTCATATTATGAGATAAAGGCTATAAATCATAATGCGTATGACTTTGTTGGTGATTCGTACAAAATTTTCATATAAGAGCTACTATATTCCAATGCCTTAATTCCTATCATGACATAAGATATGCCCAAAATTTTTGAAGTTGGTACACATGATGGCAACATGTGTTGTTTTCTCTAAAAATAAGAACAAATTTTGGAAGGTTGACGGTAAAATGCATTGAGAGTGCATTCTTGAATTATAAGGATGTACGTGTTCTAAGTGTAAATAGTTAGGGCATAATAGGTTGTTCTGTACGTATTGGGGTCAGTTCCCGTTCCCTATCCCGAGACGACCACTCGAGGTCGTCGAGTAAGGATCACATGAGAAGAGGGTTGAAAGGATTTAAATTCGAAGGATTGGCAGCATGTAAAGTGGTGGGTTCGCTGTGGCGATCTGAAACTCTCAAAGCGAGCGCTCCTCACACTTCGGGACAAATACGCCGCGACGAAAGGCTGGCTTCGCCACAGTGAACTCCCAAGTTCCGAAACCCATACTCCTAACATTCAATAACCAATACTAAACACACATACATTCATACATAAAATTCTAACCATCCAACTCACCCACCAGACAAACATGATCATACACAAAAGGAACTTCAATTCTTCATTTCCTTACTGATTCAAAAGAGTGTGAGCAAATACATATCATCATACGCATCAAAGCTTAAAACAAAATACATAAGGATGCTCAATGTTGATATGTCTAATAAGCTATTCAAAATGTTCACTAACTTAGTACAAAAGCTAACTATCTTGTAGTTTGTCCAAATGCCTTGCAAGGATCATTGATCTTCTCGATCTGCATCTGACGAGGGAAAAATGATGGGTTGAGCTACACAACTCAATGGCTAATGTATTTACAGCCATCGGCAATGAGCCACACAATCAAATATATATACATATATGTTTAGCAATTCAATAATTCACAATTCAACTCACATTCCATAATTAACAAAAGTCATCAATGGAACACTTTATGAAAATTATCTATCAAAGCATAACACTCTATTATGTACCATTCATAACAAATCGAATATACAATGCACAAACAAATGGCTCGAGGGTTCTATGGAAATAGAATGGAGAAACCGAAATTTACACCATGAACATAATGAGTCCATTTTCAGAGCTCATATGCCACAAGCGGGTAGCCGGGAGAAGACTCTTATTAACGTGCACGTGACGAACAGAATGGTTATACTCTTGCCTAAACAAAAGCACACATTCGTTTTATCATTCATGCTTTTCCTTCTTTTCATTATACAGAATGCCATGATACATTCTAAGGCATAACATGATCAAAATCACAATTCAATTATATCAAAATATTATACATATTTCAATGCATAACATAAAACACATCATAGCAATTCACAATTTACCAATTCAAGCATATACACACACATAGGCAAAATGCCCATTTACATAATAACTATAAATATATTACCCACCTAATTTCGCTTGAAAATCTAAGCTCAAGATTGCCTTTTCTCTTCCTATTGAGTAAGGTTGTCTTGATTCCCTTCAAATAAACCAATTTCTATTTAATACAAATTCAAAGAAAATTCATAAACCTTTAATAATAAAAAATGCTTAAATTGAACTATAACCCTTTCAAAAATCTAAACCTTCAGGTCAACTTTCCATCCAAAATTTGGAATCCTTAGATACTTAATTTACACTTGATTTCTTCATATAACTTGTATCCGTATATCTCTGGTTTACTCCAAATTAAAAATCACTCTATTTGGGTAACTACAGCAAAAGTGATGCTCAAAATACCGAAGCATGTTCGGTGTAGGAAAATTGACTTCGCCACGGCAAACTTTCATAGAAACCTACTCCGAGAACATGTTTTGCTACATTTTCCATCTTTTTACTTCCCACATTTCACATATAATCCATCTTAAACCTAATCCATCTCTTTTACTTCATTTTCAACTTCATTTCAACCCAATGTCATTGACAAATACATCATAATCTATCTTTGATTATTAACCCTAAAAGAGAACATTTGCCTATATCATTCGTCAACAACTTCCCAAGCATATTCAGTTTTATTTGAGTTTCATTTAACCAAACGCATGAAATTTAGAGCATAACTTACTTGTTGAAGCTTCAAATTCTTCAAACTCTTTAAGATCTCCAAAACCCTGGCTTTTCTCTTATATTCCTCTCCTTCCACGACACTCTCCTTTTTTCTCTCTTCTTACTCCTAATTTTTCTTCTTCTACACTCTTAATAATCATACAATGTCCTTTTTGCCCTCAAATATAAGCCTTTTGTCTTTTAAACTTAAGTCACTTGCCAATTTTGCCCTTGATACATTCTTGTAACATTAATACTTTAATTCCATCAATCCATGCAATAAATCCTCCTAATTTTGACATAATAATTAAACTCCAAATAAAATGATTTATCTAGCAAGACCACAAAAATTTATTCAAATCATGCTTAATAAAATAAATAAAAATTTCGAGGCCCAACAGTAGGAATCCAAACCCACCTTTATATCATAGGTTAATTTTCAACATATTTGATTATTGTATAATATTAATAAATGATTTTTTGTATTTTATATTATTATCACTTGAATGTATGGCATGAGAGTATGTACCATATGATTTGTAGGAGGTATGGAAATCACATATTAATAAATTTTCCTTTTACAATTAATTATTTTGACGGATGTTCTTTTTATATTCTTTTATTTAGGAGTTAAATCTCTAGTTATGGATGATGTATTATATGTACCAAATTACATAAGATCAAAGTTCAATAAGTGGAAGTATGTGTTTGATTCAAGTTTCTAAACAATGCTATAGTTATTTTTTTAGGAATTTGAAAATGAATTGATAAATAGGCCCTTAAGGAAGTAGGCCCTTAAGGAAAAAACAAGGCATAAGCTACTATTGCAATACTAATGGCCAAATTGTGACTACTAAGCTAGGGAGTTATTGTAACATCTCATTACCTGCGGGGAGGTTAGAATAGTAAAATGAGTGATTCATGAGAGCTTAGAAATGCATTTTCATGCTCATGCATAATATGTCATATACATACACGTGAATAGTGTATGTTTCTGCACATAAAAATAATTGCACATGCATTCATGAATAATTTCGGGTATAATTGGATTGAGTTATGTTATTTTTTGAGAATTTTGAATTTATTTATATTGGAAATATTTTTGGTTAGTGTGATTGTAGTATTTGTGAATTTTGGTGAATTTAGGAATAATTTTCGGAAATTTTTGGAAAATAGGAGACAATTGGATTGTAAAGATGGGAGTTAAAGAGATTAGTTCAATAAAGAAACTTGGTTAGAGTTTAGACATTAGGAAAGTGACAAGTGTCACTGACTTAGAAAGTTGCTTTTTATACTTTTGTTAGAAGTAAGTTTGGATATTCGAGAGTTAAAAGACTAAGTTATATGTCTAAGTTACCTTCTTCGTAAACACCTTCTTCGAATTTCCTCTCATACATAGAGTTTTCCATCAAACTCCTTCTAAGAGATTTCTTTGCTTTTTCTTTTCCTATACCAATCCCACTTTACTATTTGTGTCTTCTGCCCCAAGAAAAATCAGAAGCTGGTCTTTTTATACAGTGAATATGTGAGTTTGCATAGAGTTTAGGGCTTGAAGATAATTGAAGATTTTGGAGTTTTCAACAAGTAGTGAATAAATCCTTTAGAGTTGGGAATTTATGAAATAAATTTGATGAATTACTGTCAGTTGCATAACCATGGCATTTACGTGTATAAATTCATGAATACTGCGTTGTTGGGATAAAAAATTTGGTTATAGTGTTAATTTAGTTTTGATAGATTGTTAGTGATTAGGTGATGTAAAAATGATTTTGGAGTTAGAAGTAGCAATGAAATGGTGTATAGGATTAGTGTAGAAGATTAAAGTATGGAAAGGTGATATACTGTTATGCTCTGTTTCTTCACTATGCATATATATATGTGTGTGTGTGTATACGTGAATAGGTGAGAGTTTTAGAGATGATCAAGAAAATGGTTTTTGAGTTGAAAAGTAGTTGTAAAATGATGGTTTGAGATGGGAATGAGTGTATGAATGAAAGTTGACAAGAAAATAGTGAATGTGAATAAAGTAGAAAATGCAAAAAAGGTGACAGAGCATGAATAGGATGAATAATGATTTTTTGGATTTTGATGGTTCTTGACTAATTCTACATATTTAGGGGTAGAATGAATTTACGGTGACTGATTTGAATGAAATGGAGTAAAAAAATTAGAAATAAAAATTGAAGTGTTGTATTTGCAATGGAAGTCATCTGGAAAATCACTGAAAATGAATAGTAGAAAGTTGAATTTTTTATCTAAACTTCTATGAATTTACTGTACCAATCTCGATAGATTTTGATAAAATGGTCTTCATGGAAGTTGTAGATCTTTCTTTAAGCTTTCCATTGATATAAAGTTTGCAAATTTTAGAGTTCTGGATCAAAAGTTATGGAATTTAGAAGTTGTGTTTTGGTGGAGAAGAAGAAGTGGGATTGCACCATTGTGCATAAGCACGACGGTGACTTCTGGGTTTTTATGCAATTTGCACCGTCGTGACTCTGAAGAATAGCAAAAAATGGTTTTTTTTTAAAAGGATAATGGGTTTGCACCGTCATGCTTATGCACAATGGTGACTTTGAAAGTTCGAATTTGAGAGTTGATAACTGATGAATATCTAAAAAGTTTCTGGATTTGATTTTGGTTGATTTTATACCGAGAGTAGTTGTAAACTACTTATGGATATATTATATATATGTTCTGATCTGGATTGGAGTTGGTTTGGATAAAAATCTAAAAAAATGAAATTTACAGTAGAGAGAGAGACAATGTGGACGTTCGGATTTTGGTGTTGGATTGATAAATTTGAATATGGATGTGTAGAGATTGTATTTGGAATTAGAAATGCTGAAAAGATAAGTTGGAAAGAATTGGAAAGGCTAGAAATGAGACAAAAAATTATGGAGGAACTGAAAAAGGATTGGTGAAGAAGATGATAGAAAAGCAAAACAATGACTTTTCGATATAAAACTGAAAAGTCGTGATCGTGCAAAAGTAGGAAGTATTCGGGGTTTTGGCAAAAGTCGCGATCGTGCATTCACAAGTCAAGGTGAAACTCAATCTGATTTTTCTGAAGGGATTTTTGCTGAACATCCTTCAATCTTTTTGCTATAACTTCTTCACCCGATGTCCAAATGACTTGATTCTTAAACCAATAGATTTTTAACACCTTAATCTATCTCTCCACAAAAATTGGTAGCATTCCAAATTGAATTGAAATAGATTGATCAAATGAAAGTATGGAATCTGTTGGAAAAGTGAAATAGGATTGATTTACTGAACATACTTCAATGTTTTGATGATATCTAGATCTATAGGATTCCAAATGAGATGATTTTTGTTTCGGAGTAAACTAGAGAAATAGGGCTACATATTATATGAGAAGTCGAATTGTGATTCAGTCTCTAAGATGTTCAATTTCTGGATGGAAGTTATGTATAGTAAATTGTTTTTGAATAAGAATTGTCCAAAAATATTTGAGGTATATCTTCCAAATTACTGAACCAAATTGAGTGATTTTGGTGTCAATAGAAACATAAGACATAAAGGAACATTTTTCTAGAAGAGAGTATGACAAAATTACATCAGTTTCACTCTTTGATTAAATGTGAACCATAGACTCGAAAGTGTGACTTGGAAAAAATCTGAAGTGAGTCAATGAGAAGGGAAGAGAGATTTTAATGGTTTTAGTGAGAAATAAAACTAAGTATAAATTATACTTAGATGAGTTTTGATATGAGAATGATTTTGTCATGAAATTGATGGAAAGATACCCGGGATTGTCATGAACACGCATTGTACATATTTCATTTCATACATGTGCATTATTAAACACTTATGATTATACAAATTGTCATAATGTTTGATATAGAGGAGCAACTAGAACATCAACCTCCAGATGTTGCCGGAACTTCGATGCATTAGCTTCAGGAGCAACTAGTGAGTAACCTAGACGATTTCTCTCAATTATTTTTTTCTTAAAATATATTTTGAATGATGAATGAATGTGATTTGGTTAAGTTGATTTTCGAACAGAAGGTCCGATGACTTTGATTTTGGGAATGTATATTGAAGTGCTGCTTGTATGTGAATGTGACGAACTACGTGATTCATAATATGATTAATTATGACCAAAGCATTCCATATATGAATTTATGATCAGATAATGGGAGTTGTGACTAGAGTAGCCATCGATCAGAGCTTAAAGCTCAACGTGTGAAAAGAGCCTCGAGCTTAGACAGTGATTAAGAGCCTAAGACTCACTATGTAAAATGAGCTCCGTATCCTCATTAGATAAGGGACAGTTATTAATAAGCCCGGTATCCAAAATAGATACGGGACAGTTCAGGCAATCGGTCACAACAACGTAATAATTGGAAAAGTGTCTCATAAGCATTTCATATGCATTTTGTTAAGTATGTTTGCTGGATTGAAATGACAAATTTGTCTATGCTTAAGTGAAAATGTGATACTGATGTGGTGCAATTTTGTGAAATTTTTTTATATGAAATGATGTGTTGCATGAATTGAGTTAACCATCGATGATGGTTACCTCATTGAGTTTGCAAAACTCACCAAGATTGCAACATTGTCTTTTCAAGACCGAGAGACAACTCTAGCTACTGAGAGGCTCTACCAGACGAGTAGATTGTGATTTGGTAAGAGAAGTCATGGCTTAAAGGTCGGTCAATTGGGATTTTTGGATAGCTTAGATAGATTTTATATATTTTCCTCTTTCAGGTAGTACTTTTGTACTAGGTTTTGATGATGTACATGTAGTAAAGGTTGAAAGACAATGTAGACTTTCGGTTTTGTCCAATGAAATGAGGAAAAAGTTGGTTTTTAAAATATTGTGATTTTCTCATGATGCTTTATAAGTGGATAATGATATGATTCCATATGAAGTGAATGTAGTGATCGATCGTAGCGCACTATTATCATAAGATATGTACCGAAATGACCTCTGGACGTCCCGGTGTGTACCCTACGATAAGGGGGCTCTACAGTTATAGAGCTACATAAGGGAAATTTTGAAATATAAATAGCCTTTACACCCATAAAGTTGACTTGAACATAGCTAAAAGTAAGGAATTCCAATCTCTATTATACCACTACCATGTCTTTAGGTATCTTTATGCAATTATAGGTGAGGTTATTCAAAATTTTAGGAACTAAATCTAGCAATAATTCTACATTAGCTGGTGGTGTCCATCTAGCAATGGGATTTTTAATAATGCATTATGTAGAAAGCTATTTCAACATAATCTTAGGTATGTTCCATGGCCTAAACTTGTTTGGTACAAGTTTAATCTCCCTAAAGCCCCTATTACTCTGTGGAGAACCATCAAGGATAGATTACCCACCATTGAGAGACTGAACAAGTTTTCATGTATGAAAAGTAAATGTATTCTTTGTAAATGCCAAATGGAGAGTGCCCCTCATCTATTTTTCAAATGCAACTTCACTACGGAAGCATGGAGGCTAATATTACACAAATATGCTATTAGCAACCTATCAAATGATTGGCAACAAATTGTTTCCTGGAGTTCGAGTTTGTAGCCTATTAGTAAAGACATTAAATGATGTTCTGCATTACTTTATCTTACCTTTTGCTCAACATATAGGATGAAAGAAGCAGACAAATTTTCAACATAGAAAGTAGTTTTGAGACATTTATAAGGGAGTTATTAAATGTCATACTACATATCAACCTATTTTGTGACAAGCTCTCTTTATATTCAAATTGTACTGATACGTGGGGGTATTAGGAGGTTACTTGTAACAATTGTTGGTATTTTTAGTAGCATAGCTTTCTAAGTTGGTTTTGGAACTCACATCTTCTTGGTAAGACTGTAATTCATTTTATTTTACCTTTTTTTTGGCTTAATTCAGTTACTTTTTTTAGAAAAAATAAGTCTTACAATAGCAAGCATTATGAGTTAGCTATTTCCTGACTTCCCTTATTCTTTTTGTGTATGTAGGCTTCTAGAATGAGATGAGGTTAAGGTATTTGACTTAACTTTAGCTCCCTAATTGCATTTGTGCTCTTGAGTGCCCATTTCTTCAATCATTATTTTAATGTGGCATTGGTTGTAAGCTAGTTAGTTAGCAATCTCCATCTTTTAACTATATCCCTACTTGTGTTATAATTGATGCCATTAATTATAGAGAATTCCCTAACAAGGTTTAGTATGTTGTAATTCCATATGGATCATTCCAGTTTCTAGTTTTGAAAGTTTTTAGTGCTCCTTTCTCTATATATTCTATAGATATAGCAATTTAAAGCTATCTTACATAAGGTTTCATCACTTTTTTTTTTTTTGGAACATTAGCTTACTCAATCAGTCAATTTCATGGTTGTTATAGCTAACATATATAAATATGAGAAACTAATGGAGCTTTAATCAAATAAAGGATATGAACATATTAACAAATAAGTAATAAAAGAATGAAGAGTAGTTGCCTCAACTACAAAAAAGTGGATGTAAGTAGGGTTTTGTGAGATTTTTTATTTTTGTATGGATGTGAGTTGCCTTATAATCCTTGTTGTATTAGCTTCACGTATTAGATGCAATTGTCTCAATCCTTTAGTGCAGTTGCATCAACCTTGGACATCATACATAATTATTTAGTGGTATTCAAAAAGTATTCAAGATCCAATATAATTGGTATTTATGTTGTGATATATATCAAAAGAGGCCTTAAAATCATAACCTATGCAATTGATCCATAGGTTGGGAGGTTCAATTATAAGTTATGCTCTTGTGCAAAGGTGAGTAACCTAACTCCACAAGCAATAGCCTCGTATCTTAGGCACATTTACCTCACTCTCCGAAGTTGTCATGGTTGATATATAGAATTAATTAGCATTTATTATAAAGATACGCATTAAAGGAGATGTAATGGAAATTTCCTTAGGAAAATGAAAAAAAATAACTAATATTAAGGGAATGGTTACTATGGTTGATATAGATAATTAATTAGCATTTAGGCAAAGGAACATTTTGATACTTAATAATTTTACCAAAATTTAACTTAGACCCCAATGTTTTCTAGTATTAAAAAAGTCCTAATAGTCTTAAAAACCTTATCATTTTAACCTTAAACTTGTGGAATCCTAAGCTACCATTAAGGTTCCATCAATTGGGGCTAATATGGCAAATTTTAATTTTCAAGGCCAATTAATTCCATGATAGCACCCCACTTACTAGAAACCCCTAAGTTGGGATATTATGGTTTTAAATTCCTAATTTTCTATTTATATTCACTCTTTTCCTCCCTCCTATCCTAACAGGCAATAGCCTTAACTCCTAACTTTTGTATCTAAGCTCTATCTTTTGAAAACATGTCTATTGATGGTGATGTATGTTTCTTATCAAACTATGCTAAGAATCACTATATGTACTAGTACAAACTATCTTTATGTTAACTAATATAATAAACAAATGATTGATTTAAAAGGAATTATTAACTGAACTAATCTGAAATACCTACCTAAATTGAAAACAAGACTGAACAACCAATGGATAATATGATCAAGATATATAATCCATCTATAACCTCTCTATGCTTAGATCTATCTTGATTTAATGATTAATCTTAGTTTCTTAGACCAATAAAATTTTCAAAGTTACAACCATATTCTTCCTCAAGATATACAATCAATATCCTTAAGATGATTTATTAAAGTCTCTTTCTAGTCAAAATCTCTAAGAATGCATTAACTTATTATATGAATTCCTATGAAAGATTTGTTCCTAATTTAGAAGATTTATACGGTCCTATCTATGCTATGATTTATAATTATATATGATTTCTCAATCCTTATATATGAAATCTAAAATTGAATCAAAATACTAAGAAATCTCAATTCAATTATGATAAGTAATTATGAATATTTCATAATTAAACTTGATTTTTAATTAAATCAAAGTAATCAATCCAAATACATAGTTTTAAGGTTTATCCTTTCTAGATTTATCCTAATTTAGTCTATGCTAAGATAAAAGAAACCAATAAAAATCAAGAAAGAAAATAAGATAAATCATTCTCATGGATTCTTGAAATCTTTAAGTTTTTGGTTAAATCTTGATGGAACACACTTCTTACTTTCCATAGTTACTTTGTTCTTATCCTAAGATGATCTATTTAAGCTCCTCTTAAATGCTCTTTAGCCTGCTTCATAGTTTAATTCCCTAAAACCTCCCTTTATTCTTATAAAACTTTAAAAATTTTAATATATCTCACCTATTATGGGTCTAACATGAACCCGTATCACGCTTATGTTATTCATAACTATGAAAAGCCCTAATTTATGTAAAAATCATTGCTAATAAAAATTTGTATTACACCTATATTGGCTTAATAATTCTTCAATTGCATATATGAGGGTTCATCTTGGGAACACGAGTATGAGGACCATAAGCATAGGTCCCTATTTAGGCTATTTTGTTCATTTATCAAGTCCTATAGACTAAGGAATGACATAGGGCATAACACGAGCAATGTTTGACCTGTTTTCTAAACATAAGTCTAGGTTCAACCCATTTTCATCCAAAATTATACTAAAACTTCTCCAACTTGGCTCTAATTTATCCAAATTTGTTCCTTCTTCATTAGAGAGCTAAAATAAGGTTTGTAAACAAAATATAAGCCACATTAAGTACCAATATAAAAATAATCCAAACGTAAATAAAATGCTCTTAAAATCATGTTAAAAGCATAACCTAATTAACACTTATCAAATTCCCCGACACTTAACATTTGCTTATCCTCAACCAAATTTATCTCTTTACTCTTAACTTAAATTGGTGATGACTCTATGAATGGATTTAATAAATTAATCAAATCATTCAAGACTCTTCATTATTCTTTCAATTGCAAAATTTGTTAATTTGCTAGCAATTTACTTATTATAGTTATGCTATAAACTAATTTAATTCAACTCTACAATCCTTTAAACTTTAACTTAATCCACAAAATTCAACCTTATAAATAAAATGAACATGCACGAGTAAGATGCTTTAAATTTCAAATATTTTTAAAATCCTTATTAAAAGAAAAGTAAAAAATTGATTTTAAAATAACATAGGATCAGTTAAAGGTTTGTTTGAACAGTCACCTAACTATTTAATGTGAAAGTAAACATCTTGTTATAAATACTCCCAGTTACTTAATCAGATCACCATTTTAAATGGCTACTAGCACCACTTTTTAGTTTTATCCTTTGTAATTAGTTTAAAGTTAGTTGAGTGAATTTATTTAATCCTAATTTATTCATGCACTTATTTTTTCTTTTTAATGTGATGTTGAAAATGCTTAAAAGGAATTCTCTCCTAACTCGATTGTAGATCTAAATAATATAAAAGTACTATAGTTCAAGTCAAGTATTCATTTGAAATTATCGAAGCAAATTAAATTAACTTAATCATCAATACTTATGACAATTTACCTAAACAAATTAAATCACAATAACACTAAACTAATATTGAGTTATCTTAATCAATATTTTTTCAAAGTTAAAAATTTTCCAAAATTATTATATATTAAGCTAATTATAATAAAATTGATAAGCATAAGTAAGTAATTTCCTGTCTCATACTTAAGTTGGTCCCTAATGTACATTATTAATAAGATCACCAAAAAACTAGAAAATAAGGGGGGAAAGAGAAATTAGGATACCTGGTACTCCTCTGATAATAAAAGGCTCTAAAGCTGCAATGTAAGAAGTACAAATTGGCAGTGTATCACGATTGTACAATAAGATTAAAAACATTAAATCACATTTGAATTTATGACTTTAAACTTATTTTAACTTAAAACATACACAACAAAATTAAATTATGTAAAAACTTATAAAAATTCATGTTAAAGATTCTTTAAGCTACTAAACTGAAATACAAACAACTAAATCATTAGGTGGCCTCAAAATAAGAACTTCTTTATAAGTCTTTTAGCTAGTCTCCTTACCCAAGCTCTTCATCTTGGTTGATCCTTAAATGAAGGTTTAATTCTCCTTTTCTTGGGTCTCTTAATCACCTTATAATTTCTTACCCTACTCATAGGCTTGTTAGATTCTAAATATACCACTTAATCCTTTAGTATAGGGCTATCCATCTCCCTTTCTCTCCTCATGTGATACAAGTCTCCAATATATATTTTGTGATTATTTCCTATATAATATGAGAAATTTCATCATCTTTTTATAATAAATTCAAAGTAAATTAGTTTTAGCTTGATTTTTAGATTATTATGCTTGAATTTTGATGTTTTTATAGGATATGGTGCTTAAAATGATTTATATGTTATTTCAGGTCCTATTTCAGTCCTTCAAAGAAAAAGGAATTAATTTGGAAACATTTTAGTCAAGTTAGAGCAACTTTGCTAGATTTTAGGCTAAGGACTTAAAATATAATGCAAACACAATACCATGTTCGTATAGTGTTCTTAAATACTATATTATATTTTTTGGAGAGTTTGCTACATAAACAACATGGCATAAATACATACCCATATTCCTGTCGTGTTCAACATTATTTAATTATATTTCTCCAAGCGTTTGATAATATGGTACCATATTCTGTATATATATGTCATCGCAAGGGGAACAAAGTCTCGTATTATTGGTTCATATTTATCGTAATTATTATAAAAAAGTTTTACAGAGGTAGGTTAAGCAACATAAGATCCAATACGGTCTTATATTTAACATATGTTGGTTTGAATTTCTAAGATTTTATGTTCACAAGAGAGAGGGAGAGAGGGAGAGAGAGAGGGGTAGAGAAAGAAAGGGAATTTGTTTAGAACGTAAGAAAAAATAATTAGAAGCTAAAAAGAAAAAGAAGATGGGACTAAAAAGAAAACAACCTTGTAGAAAACCCAAAAGAGTAATTAAGAATATTCAAGATTTAAGATCTATATAAATTAATCTTATTTCTTTTGTTCTTTTTTTTGTTTATTGTAGGCTTTTTTGTTTAAATATAAAGTAATTGGCATATAGATCTAGGTAGGATGAATATTAGACTTATTATTTTGCATTGATTTCTTTATTTACTATAAGATTCTAGTTTTCTTGAGAATTAGTTATGTTTGCATATTGTGTTCAATAAAAGTAGAGAATGTAAAAGATGTAATATTGAATTTCGTACAAAAGGATTGAGAAATCATATGTATGAGTAGGTCAAAGCATAAACAATAAGAGTTGTATGAAACCTTAAAGATATGGTCATATAAAGCTCCTAAAATATTGTCAAACCTACTTTGGGAATTCAAAAAATAAATTAATACTTTTTTTGAGGTTTTGATTAGAAAGAGATTTCAATCAATCAATATAAAGACAAGGGTTATTTGTCTTGAGAAAGACTATAAGAATATAATTGTAATTTAAGAATTCTTATTAACCCAAGAAAATAAGATCAAACATTAAGTTAGCTTAAATTCAAGGATAGGCAAGGTATATAAGGGATTATTTACTTAGATCTTATTTATCTATTAGTTATTATTCTTAGCTATTCCTTCATATTTGAAACTTTTTACTGTTATTTCAATTTATTTAATTATATGTTTATTCAATCATTCTCTTTATTAGATTATATAAGAGAAATATAGTTAGTACTAGTAGTTGCAGTCCTCGTAATATTGACAGTCAACTCACCAAACTATACTATAAAAAATTATAGGTGCGGTTGTCTTAAGTGATTTCTTGCATTATTTTATGTTTCATACACACACACACACACGCATGTGTGCATGCATACACACACACACACTCACACACACATCACACATCAAGTTTTTGGAGCCATTACTAGGGACCAAAATATTAAGAAAACTTTATTAAATAAAAATAATTAGAAAGTTGTAGACTAATAAATTAAGTGGAGATATCAATTTTGTCTTTTATCGTTCTTACAAAAACCCTAAGTGACTTTTAGACAGCAAAGATTTTGAGGAGCCACCAAACATTATAAGCCTTAGCTACATTCCTAATCTTTAAATTTGTCCTTTAATTTGAAATTTCTTTAAATCAAGCTCCATCTTCTCACTTGACTAACTTTCCTTACTTTCCATTATGTCATTTCCTTTTGCTTGTATTCATAATAATTTTCCTTTCTAAGACTCCCTAGTCATTATCATTCATTGATTACACACTCCATATCGTTTGTTCTTAGCTCATCATTTTTTCATTTGTCTCCTCCAAACTTTGATACACCCATTAATAAAGATAACTGATTGATTGTTAATTTATAAATAAAATAAAATAAAAACCTAACCATAGAAATAACCAATAGAATCAAAACTAAGCAATTAATCAAATAGAGAAATTGTGATAATTAATGCTTAGTTAAGCACTTCCAATAGTATTATATGTGATATTATAATAAAATAAACTTAGAATATATTTATCAACTGGATTGGAAAAAGTTCTTAAAATATGAAATTGCACTCTCTCAAGTTACAACAACCTATTCTCTAATTAGTTAACCTATATTTATCTTTACCAAGCTAACACCCTTTTAAATACATTAAGTCATATGAATTTTCATGAAATGTTTCACCTTAACACTAAAGAGCTCATATAATTATATCATTAACACCCTATTCAACCACTTGATGTGTCCATAAATGAATTATAATCATATTTAAAGGTCAAAATTGAATCAATCTTTTCAAAGATAACAATTAGGATTTTTCCTATATAAAATTATAAAATAGTTATCCACAAATCATGTTTGGACTAACAAAAATAATAGACAAAATATATGTCATTATGGTACAGGGAAATCTAGATGAAAATATTATATTTTGGACATCTTGATATGTTAAGATGATATCCAATCTTGTTTCTCTAATGAAATGAATTTGAAATTGAACTTTTGAGGATTGGTATACCTCCTGGCATTTAACCCTAAATTTTCTAATCAAAGAGTGATGAAAGAATAAAAGACATTTAAAATTAGATTTTTTGCATTTTTAAATACATTTTACTTGCTTGAAGCATGCTTTAGGACATAGCCATGTCCTAGGTCATGGATTACTCTATTTATTTTAAAGAGGGACACGAACTCTAGCATGTTATACTCTAGAAAATTGATCCTTTTGTTTCTTTTCTAGGTATGGACAAAGATTAAGACATGAATATGTATTAGGGTGTGGTCCCTCTTTACACTTTCCCTTCGTAACATAGTGTCTCTTCATGCAATATTCTAGGCCATGTCATCCTCTACATATAGTCCATATTAGAAATGAATTGGCATATAGGTGTATGCCAAATTATGTTAAAAACTATGTTTTCCTATATGTTTGCTTGAAATGTCCTCCAATTCTTGATAAATCTCATCCTAAAGTCAAATATTCTCAATTACTTGAAAATATAACAAAAATTAAGTAAAAAAGTTAATTTAGCATGAAACCAAACAAAATAATGAGGAAAATGTATGCTTTTTCTGGCATATCAATATGATCAATTAACCTAATTCTAAATTGGACTAAATAGATTAAGTTACCATGTACATGATTTATATATATTGTACTTGTAGCGCCCCCTTACCGCAGCGTACACACCTGGACGCCCGGAAGTCATTCCAGTACATATCCTATGATAAGGGCGAGCTACGATCGATCACTACATTCACTTCACTTGGCATGGTATCATAATTCACTAATAAAGCATCATAAGAAAATCACAATATTTTAAAACCCACTTTGTTTTCCTCATTTCATTGCATAAACCGAAAGTCTACATTGTTTCCTTCAACACTCCTTACATGTACATCATCAAAAAACTAATACAATAGTACTACATGAAAGAGGAAAATATTCAAAGTCTAACTAATCTGTCCAAAAATCCCAGCTGACCGAC
>JAOTAX010000198.1:30346574-30384882 GCA_025629825.1 Erythroxylum guanchezii | reverse complement strand
ATGCATTCCATTCATGAATGCATAATCAGATAATGGCAGTTGGACCTGAGTAGCCACCGCTAGAGCTTAAAGCTCAATGAGTGAAACCGAGCTTCGAGCTCGATGTGATTCAGAGCCATAGGCTCAACGATTAATGAGCCTGGTATCCAAAGGGATACGGGACAGTTCAGGCGCTCGGTCACAACAACGTAATAATTGGAAAAAGGGTCTCATAAGCATTTCATTTGCATTGTGTTAAGTGTGTTTGATTGATTGCAATACTGAATGGCCTATGTATACAAGAAAATGTGATATTTTGTGAATTGATGTGTTGCTTGATTGGAGTGAACCGTCGATGATGGTTACCTCACTGAGTTCACAAAACTCACCAAAATTGCAACGTTGATTTTTCAGGACCGAGAGACGACGCTAGTTACTGAGTGGCTCCACTACCGTATAGATTGTGTTTAAAGTGAAGTCATGGGGCAAAGGTCGATCAGCTGGGATTTTTGGATGACATAGTTAGATTTTTCATATTTTCCTCATCCGTGTAGTACTTTTGTACTAGATTTTGTAGATATACACTGTATTAAAGACTGGAAGGCACTGTAAACTTTTGATTTTGAGAAATGGAAATGAGGAAAAAGTTGATTTCAAATTATTGTGAAATTTCTATCGATGCTTTATAAGCGAATAAAAATATGATGCCATATGAAGTGACAGTAGTGATCGATCGTAGCTCACTTTTATCGTAGAATATATACCGGAATGACCTCCGGGCGTCCCGGTGCATACTCTGCGGTAAGGGGGCGCTACATTAAATCTCATCATAATTTCAATCGCACAATAATAATTCCAAAGATTTTACTTTTAGTATTAAAATAAAAGGTATAATTAATCAAATATATAAAGATAAATGGTGTCATAATTAATTATTTCACAAAATCTACAACCGATCAATTGGATATAAGGCATAAACTAATAATCTTCCACTTGCAATAAGCCAAACACTTAAATATCTTAAACTATATCAACATGTTATGATAATGCTATTGCTAGGATAGTGGTTTGCTGAGAGAGTTCTACAACCTTATCTCTAGTGAGAACTTTTTTAAATCTTACAACTCTCTTCTCATTATCATTATAATTAAGTGAGACTGTTTAAATACGTACTTAGTTCTTTAGTGAAACCTTGGCTCAGCATACACAACGCTCTAATATTCTACAGTATGTTACTATTTCAACAATACAAGGAACTATATTAAGTTTATTAAAGAACTTATTGATCCAAATAGTCATTTCCACTGAATAAAAAATGTATTATGTCTTAATTAGCAATAATGTTAAAGTGGAACCTTTTCAATCTCAAAATAATATTGTTTTAAGTAAATATACCTTAATAAAGATTTACTTTTAAAATTAAAATCTATATGACCATGAGCTCAAACATTAACTCATATATAGAATAATATACGTATCTAATACTTCACAAGTATTAGATATCTCAAATACCAAACACCTTTAGTACATTATTTGTATACTTACGTAGAATAGTTAAATAACTTTTGTATCTATCTCTATAGATATAATTCCTATAATTAAGTTGTTAATTTTTCATAACTAATAAGAGTTGTTTTTAAACAATCATATCTTTAACAATTAAAAACATGAATCTTTTTTTCTATGAACCATATGTCTATATATACTCTTACTAAAAAGTGCAACTACACCACCATTAAGCTTCTTGTAGACATGAAAAATCTACATTCGTCTCCAAAACAAACACTTTGAAATCGTTATGAAAGTAAATCTTTTAAAGTCTCATAACTCTTTCAATTATACATCAAATGTATCAATAAAGAAAATGAACTTTTTAACATTCATCATACTCCCACTATAGATCTTGAGAAACATTATCTTATAAGTACACAATGAAAAAACACTTTATTTAATTAGTTTGTAAGATTATATACAATCTTTTAGATATCTCACAGCCTTTTATTATTTGATTTTGTTATAAACTTAATGGATAATATATGATTCACCTAAGCATCATATCCTAAAATCATTAACTTTAAAATTTTCAAAGTCCTGTCATATCTAATATAAAATCTTGCTAATTGATTTAATTAGATTTTTCCAAGGTAAATTGTTATACTAGACTTGGCTATAGAAGAAATAAATATTATACAAAATCTCATATTGCAATTTTCTCCTTTTATAAATCCATCTTATTATGAAAATTTAGTTATAGAGGTATTTGCCAAAGAATCTCATTGTCTATAAATAACTAAGAAAATTTAAAGCTCATTTAGTAAAGAAACATGATGAAATCCCCTTTTAATACTTATAAAATCCACTTTAGATTGATGGTAATACACTCTAAATATGTTTTCTTTCTTGTTTTTCAATCTCTCTATTGTCGTAGGCCATTAATTTATATTTCTTGAGCATCTCTCCAACCTACCTCTTTTTCTCTTAATTTTGCGCTTTTATAGCTTGAAAAATAGGATTTTTGGAATGGACACAGTCACCCACATGATTAAGTGCATAACTTTGTTCCTCAATCTCACTTCAATTATTTGAAAATAGGTAGAAATACGATTTCAAAAGCTACACGGTGTTGGACATGACCATATCCACATTTACAAAGACATGTCCCTCAAGGACAAATGCAATCCTTCAATTTTTAGACTCAATTATGTCCAATTGCTGCTCTTTTCAACCTATAAAGGCAATTAGGTCCTAAAAATATAATAGGAACAAATTAAGTACCAAAAAACAAATAAAAACTCTCAAATAAATAAACACAATATAATAGACATGAGATTAAAAATATGGTCTATTAAGCATTTATGAAAATTTTTAATAAAACCTAATCAATTTAAATTAAATATAATTAAAAGTAACTTAACTAAATTCTCAAATTCCTAATATGTATTAATCCCAACCATAATCCCCAATTTTTCACCCAATTTCCCTCAAGTCTATCAATCTCCTAAAGTTTCTTTTCATAAGAGTCTTCTACACTAGCCACCTTGTCTTTGTTCCTAAGGTTATTCTACAAGTTGTTTAACAGCTTCATTAAACTATAGACTCTGTCTATGAGCTTTTTTTAAAATCATTTTTAGACTCTAAATGTTGCATTTACTTTGATGGATTTAAAGCATTTTCATCAATTTCTTGAACTAATTAGGTTTACAAGACTTTTTTCCTTGTATCACTTCATTATTTTTCTTAAGCTCAACATGCTTCTCCTTATATTCCAAGTTCTTTACAAGTTATTCATTGTATTTTACACATTCAATTAACTTAGCTCTACTATTATGAAATCACCTAACTAAATATTAAGGGCATGTTTGGTTCACAGAAATAGGAATTCTATTCCTGATATATTCTTAAAATTTAAATAATCATTTGTTTGGTTAGACAAAAATACCAGAATACCTAATCCTAAGATTATATATTCCTTAATTTTTAAGAATAGCTAAAGATTATCAAAAGGTAGCTTTAACTATGCCAAGAATAGAGTTATTTGTTAAAGACTTTTTTATCCTTATTATTATTAATAATGATAAGGAATTTAATAATATTAATAATATTAAAATTAGGAAGATAAAGAAGAAAATTAATAATAATAAGGAATTTAATAATAATAATAATAATAATAATAAATATAATTAATTAATAATAAAAATTAATGAATAATAAAAATAAAAATAAATACAATTAATAATAATAATGATAAAAATGATGTTGATGATGATGATAATAATAATAATAAGGATAAGGATAAGGATATTTTGATATTTTTGTTACTTATTCCTTTGTGATTCTAAGTTTATATTTTCAAACTAAACACTAGTATATAAATTCTTTAGCAGTAAACCAAATAAAATAATGCTTATTTTATTTTATCTCTCATATTTTTTTATTCCTAAAAATAATTATTCTATCACTTATCTATTATACCCTTTAAATCAATTAGGTTGTATTTTTGCCCAAAAAAAAAAAGTAAATTATGGGAATCAACGTCAAACAGCGCCGTTTTGACTGCTGATAGAAACGGCATCGAAATGCAGTCAAAGCACTAACCACTCTTTCATGCTCTGCACGACGAAACGAGCAGAGTGAAAAAGGAAAATGGAGACGGAAGAAAAGAAGAAACACGGCGGCGTCCGCGGACAATTCTGGCGATGGTTGATTTCCGGCACGGTGCTCCGTCTGATACTGATATACTGCTTGCCTCAAAATCTCCACTTTTCCTCTCGCCCTGAAGTCTCCACTCCTCTTACCAGCCTTCGTCGCTGTATGGACACAAGCTCACACTCGCACCTCTCACTTTCTCTCAAATTCTCAATATTTTGTTTATAATTGATCGATTTTGATTGTTCTTTGCAGTGGCCGAGGGTTACTGGTTGAAACAGTCTTCCATGTCTCCTTATTCAGGTTTCCACCACCTTCTCTCGTTTTACCCTTCTTCGCACTCATTCTTACTTAGATTTGTGTTTTCCGTGCAGGATCTATGTACCATGGTTCTCCTTTGTTACTCTCGCTTCTCGGCCCAATTACTGCTAAAAGGTTACACCTTTATTTGTTGTTTTTTATTTTTTATTTTTTATTTTTGATGAAGTGTAGTAATGATCAGCAAGGTTATTATTCGGTTAGATTTCTGAAATTCTTCTGGAATTTAACGAGTGCCTTTTTTTAACTTAACAGAATTGAAGGGCAACCTAGTCATCTTTTATGCAGGTACTAGTTTCTCTTGAACAATATTTTTATTTTTAGAATGCTCTGCTATGTATTAGCTTTTAGACTCCAATGTTTGAGATCCAAGGTCACTGTTGATTTTGATCTGATAATAGTTGATAGCATATGGTTAGGTTTTGCAGGTTTATTTTAATTTTGATAGTCTCCATTTATCTGAACTTATATCAAATGTCCAGTGACACTGTTGATATCAACACATTCTTGGATACAGTTTGCTTTTTGTTGTTGCAGATATCATCAGTGCTTTGCTTATTCGTTCCATGGGTCAGTATCTACAACGAGCGTATAAACAGCAATTGGAACTGCTTCATCTGGCTGATAAATCAAAACTTTCAGGTATTTGTAAACTTGTTTATGATTTTTTTTTAATTTTTACCTTCCATGTAAGAAAGGAAGGTTCTAGACATCATTAGTTATAAGGTACAAGATTTGCTGTGAGGAATCTGAATAGTGTTTCTAGGATGATAAGTGATGATTGTAAGATTACTCGGGGGACAAACTTTCTTATTTATATAGTTGTTTAGCATGTTCCGGTAATAAACATTTACTTGCATGTGCATGTTATGCACCTTATACTTGAGATTTGTGAAGTCTGTTGACCGGAGAAACTAATCTATGTGTTCATTTCTACTATATGATTGTTCAAAAGGGTATCAATACCATGCCCCAGCTACCACATGTGTCTAACACTATCCAATGCCGATGTTGCCTCCAGATACATTTCCTTCGGGAGATATTGCTGCTCTTGTGTACTTATGGAATCCTTTCACATTAGCTGCTAGTGTGGGCTTGTCAACTTCACCAATTGAAAATCTAGTTATCATCCTGTCACTCTACGGAGCTTGTAAAAGTAAGATACCCTAAGTCTTTACCCATGTATGAGAAGCATATGGATTGTGTTAGATCAATCAAAGGTTTCATTAAATTATTTTTCGGCTTTAGTTCTCAGGTGTTTGTTACTATTTGATCAACATTTTTTTAACTGTTAGCATGTATATCCTGCAAACAACTGTTTGAGTTATATTGCTTCCTTGAATACAAACTTACCTTTGGCATCCTTCATCCGAAACTCATCCGGAGTGTTCTTGAAATAAGGAACTAAAAGCAAATTTCTTTGTGAACTTCATTATTTGTTCCAATGTTAGCAGCTTTTGAATTTGATAATACACTTCTGCTTCTTCTGTCAATCACTTTGTATCCTGTCTTTATGTAACTTATTAAATGGCTAGGCTCCTGTTTTTGGAATGCATGTACTTGCCACCAGTCAGTTATGATGCTTATGAAGCTTGTTGCTAGGAAGAAAACTTGAATTTCAAAAACTTCTTATATAACCTGTGTTTGATGTTCTCCCCTGTGTTTCTGCCCATACAATTTAATTATTGATCTACCTTGCTTGTGATGTCTAGGGGCTGAAATTGCTTTTTCTAAGACAGACTATGGATGATTTTTTTTTCATTTATTGACTGTTATTCCTTTGCTGGAACCCCAGG
The DNA here is from genome assembly GCA_025629825.1 of Erythroxylum guanchezii. Classification (NCBI taxonomy): domain Eukaryota; kingdom Viridiplantae; phylum Streptophyta; class Magnoliopsida; order Malpighiales; family Erythroxylaceae; genus Erythroxylum; species Erythroxylum guanchezii. Next base: position 30,378,643 of record JAOTAX010000198.1, on the reverse strand, counting down.
AATTATTCCTATTGCAGCATTTGGATGGGTTTTGGCAACACACTTGTCTCTTTATCCTGCGATTCTAATAATTCCGGTAGGTGTTCTTTCGCTGCTTATTTCCTTGTTCAGATTTTTTATTTTTGCCTCAACATGCTTGGAAAACATTGGAGAAGTTGTTTCCTACTTATGTGATCAAGATATGGTGGTTATTAATTTAGCTTTCTTATAGATAATACTCTTGCTGGGATATGGTCCTGATGCTCCCCCTAGAAAGTTGTTCTTGCAGAAAGGGCGTGTGGAAAGCAGAGATAACCGTTTTACTGGTGTTTATTGTCACAAGCCAGAATTTGTTTTTTCATGGGGACCTGTGATACATTTCTTATTCTGGGCTTCTCTGTTGTCAGTCTATGTGTTTGTTCTATGTGTCATTTCTGTCAAGCAATATGGTAGTCTGTGGGAGATGCTTCAAAGGTATCAGTCGAACTTGAGAATATTATGCTTGTCTATTTGTTATATGCATTTTTTACTGCATGGCACGTCAGTCATCCTTTTTTTTTTTTTTTTTTCCTTCTCCTTTGTTGACCTATCCATTATAAGTAGTTGTACTTCAGCAATCATCAGTGGGCTGGGATTTGCATCACCAACGTCATATGGATAACCTTGTGTGGAGTATGCTAAAATTCTTTGGAATTTATTGAAGATCATCCATTGATGCATTAATGTATGGCATTATTGAACTGATATTCAATGAGTTGAATCGGCATGGGGCAAGAGTAGAGAATAATAATATGCCATTATGTTCTCAAAGTATTGCCTGCAAAATTGTGGATTCATAATTAAATGGATTCAAACGGTGGTTCAAAATGGGTGATTCACAGGATGATACATATTGTTTATCCTGACTACACCAAATTTTGTTACTGAGATTTGATTAGTTGATGCTACCAAAAAGTAGCTGAACAGAAAAAGGTCATAAGTTCATAACACAAGTCTTTCTTTTTCACCTCTGCCCCCAACACCATCAATAATTATGTGCTCTGCAAGTTCCCTTGAAATTGGTTAATGAGAGGGAACACGGCAATGGTTCCCTTGTGTTTACACTTTCAAGTTGATATACAGTACTTTTGACTTTTTTTTAGATTTTGTTAAGAAATAGTCATGTTGTTTTCTAAAATTGAATGTTGACTCTTTTCTACAGTACATATGGGTTCATTCTCACAGTGGAAGATTTGTCACCAAACATTGGTGTCCTATGGTGAGTTAACACCATTGTTGCTATAAGTGGAGCAGTTTCATGTCATGTCTGTTGTGTGGCACATAGATTGTTGTTTTTTTGATTTTCACTGCAGGTACTTCTTTGCGGAAGTTTTTGATTTCTTTCGAGATTTCTTTTTGATAGTTTTCCACATGAACATTATGTTCATGATATTGCCGTTGGCTATACGTTTAAATCACCGGCCCTGCTTCCTGGCTTTCATCTACATCACAATCACATCAATGCTTAAATCGTATCCATCTGTAAGTCCTCATTTGTACATAAGAAGTGGGGTTGCCTTAATTCTTTTCCTTACCTTTGACATTCACATTTTCTGGTTTTGGTTAATAATCTACAATCTGAAATAATGCAAATAATATAACTTGACTGCAAGTTTCTAAAAGACGTGCATTATGTTGTTATTATTCTCACCCTTTTCTATTTGCTGCTGTCAGTTTTTCTTCCATTTTTAATCATTAATCTTTATTTGAAGAATCTCTGTTCTTCCCTCCCTACATTTTGGTTAACTAGGTTGGGGATTCGGCTCTATACTTGGGGTTGTTGGGCTTGTTTCTTGATGAATTAGCAGGTAATCAAGTATTTTGTTTTGCAACCTTGGAATTAGAACCTTGAATGGGGTCTCAAGTCTCTATGGCACGTGATGCAGATATGCAGTTCTCTTTCTTCCTCTTCTGTGGATATGTTGGTGTTTCCCTCCTTAGCCCTGTTATGCACAATTTATGGATTTGGAGGGTAATACTCTCTGCAAAGTTCAGGTGATCAGCCAATTTGCAAATGTTGCCTTTTTTATCATGACACAAAACTGTGTAATTTCAGGGTACTGGGAATGCAAACTTCTACTATGCAACTGCCATGGCATATGCTTGTTTGCAGGTTTGTTTTTGTTTTGCATATTCTTTGTTTGTTAAGATCATTTAAACAAAAGTCAGAGTTCATTACTCTTGCAACTATTTCCAGTCAACTTACTGCTGCATGCAATTTTGCTCATGAGGCTTGTTAAGAGCTTGAACTCAAGAAGAAAGTTGATCACTATCATAGTCATGTGGATTTCTCCCAAACATTGGTTCTTAACTTTAATTCTGTGCAACTTTTTATATATGCCACGTTTTTTTTTTCTGAAGTTCTTTTTCTGGGTTGAGAAAATATTGTCATTAATGTTTCTGAATCATATCCAACTTTTTGCTAATCAGTATACAATAAACATGGTTAATTAATGAAATACTTTCGAATGGCATGTTAAAATACTTCTTTGAGAATTCAAATAATTTTACATGCATGCAGCATTGCCAGCTTTTTAATATAAACTGAAATTTTTTTTGTGCTTAAGTATTTTTGCTACTTGCAGTTGATGAAAGAGCGTTTATTAGTATTACATTAAACTTGTTTTTATTGTTTGATGCATGCAACAAAGTGCAACTGGCAGTTGATGAAAGAGCGTATATTAGTATTACATTAAACTTGTTTTTGTTGTTTAATGCGTGCAACAAAGTGCAGCACTTTTCAGTAGAAAGCACTTGAAGGGTAAAAGGCTGACTTTCCAATAATTTCAGTTATTATGAAAAAACTCTTATGGTTTAAAACTATTAAAAGAACACCTTTTGGTATTAAAATAATACACTTTTTATTGAATTTTCTCGAGTTTATTTTAGTACAGACTGCTATATGATTGATTGTTAAGCAAGTGACCAAGTTTGTATGACTATTTTAACTTGACATTAATAGCCAATTATGTTAAAATAATTTGATAAGAATTTAGTACATCATTTTTAGTTTTTCTAATATTTTAAAAATATTTTTAAATCATAACGGTGCTTTTTTGAATTAAGTAAAATTATAGTGTAGATTTGTCAAAGTCAACGAACTCCAGTGTACAAGGCTCTCTGTTTTGCGAAAGTATGGGAGAGGGATATCAATTGTATGCAGTTTTCTCTTTTGCATTTTTATAAAGAGCTTGTTTCTGTTATTCAAACCTGTGACCTTATGGTCACAAAAGAGTAACCTTATTAGTTACTCTAAGGCTCGCCCTCATAATGTAGATTTGTATCTTTTACTAATTAGAGAAAAAAAAGGTTACCTTTGGTGCATTAGTATCCATTAGTACAATTCATTATCGGAAATTGTCAGTTGCCTTGGCTCTATCGAGCTTTGACTCCTTATTTAGTACTCTTTGTTTTCCACTGTCAATGCTGCAGATTATATTGGTGGTTGAGAGTGTAAGTGCCATGCTCAACCATGACAGAAAGCTTAGAAGCCTTTCCCTTAAAAAGCGTATGGAAGCTTCTTAAGCAGTTCTTGCCACAATTTTACGATGTGGCATCTTGGCGCTTCAGGTTCTAAGACCATAAAACTCCAAAGCTAACTCGTTTATTGTTTTGGCCTATTGTGCAGCTTAGCATCTATGTCTAGAAGATAAGAGCTGTCGAATTTTTTGGATTTGTAACTTGAATTGCGTTTTCGCTGTATTCCTGGAAATGATTCGCAATTTAGTGTCACAATTTGTATTCTGATATAGGCGAGTCTGGATTTTGTAAAGTAGCCAACATTTCCACCTTAATTCTAAGTAATCTTTAGTCTTGTGACTTACCATATTGGTTAGAATCAAAACAACGATCTGGCTTGCGTGGACTTTTGAGTTCGACATTCAGGGAAAATGCATACAAATTGAGCATTTGGTGAATCTTACAATAAGCCAGAATTTCCCATCTTATGCCATTATATTAGCAGTTTTAAGTTTGATATGTTATTGTCCAAACGCTTTGGGCAATGAGGATTAACCTAGTCATTGCTTAATGTCATTGCAAGAAAACTACCAAGGACTTTCTTCATTGGCTTCCCATCACAACTTCTCCTTCCATGTAGACTTTTAGGATCAAAATCTCCATAAACATGCAAATGACCTAACTGGCAATCTAGCTAGATAGGTTTCTGGGTTAGTTGTAAAAATACCCTAAATATTTGTTGACTTTGTAGCTACATGTCAACGATGCTCCTTAAAGGGACTTTTGCATACATGAGATGGCATAGATGTTCGTATTCCTTTGGTGTCTAGTAGTTGAGCAATGACAGGGGATAGTGATAAAATATCATATTTATTCCCTATTACCCAATGGAGAAGAGGATATGTATTAAAAAAAAAAAAAACAAAGAGAAGATTTTACAAATTCAAACAAAATAGAGTGTTTCATTTCTTGTTCTTATAATTTGCAGTTGTAGTTTTCTATATTGTAGTTTTCTATACTCTCTTTTAGAGAATTTTCAAGTACTCTGGTGCAATATTTATGCTTGTATATTTCTTTAATGGTATTACCATTTTCATCCTTAATAGTTCATAGGATAAATTACCTAAAACATCACCAACTTTGTGGAAATTTTTCTGTTTTATGATAAAAAATACCCTTAGAAATTACATCCAATGTTCAGGCAACACACTAAAGTTCCATCAAATTTATTCATGAAGGATGTGTACTGCCTGAGGCTGAGAGGGACCGATTTTGTTGGAAGCATCATGTGTAAAGAGGAAATTTGGTTAGTCACATCAGCATTTATATAAGGAAAATAACTTTTTGATTTAAAATCTTTTAAATTTAGTTTTAAAATGTTAAATTTTCATTTTAATAACTATTTTTTGAAGAAAAGGTTTATAGAATAATTATCTCATTCATTTAATTAATTACCTTGCTCTAGTTTTTAGTAGTTACATCTGAATTGGAGGTGATTTTCTCTCATTTTGGTTCTTATTTATATCTATGATATAATAAATATTGAAATATATATTTTAATACATAATTTTAGTCAAAATTTTCAAAGCTAGCTCACTTCCATTTCTTATCATTGTTAGGGACTTGTCTTAAAGACTTGTATTAAATTTGTATCAGAGACTTGAATTAGAGAATTACATTAAATTTGTAGGAATGGCATGTCAAGTAAAATTTTTAAACATAGAAAATATGGATTAATAATATTATATATAAGAAAAAGATCTTGATCTCTCTCTTCATTAAACCATGTATCTTATAATCACACAAACTACTGAGAAATTATGACAACATTTGACAAGGTGTGCAACAGAGAATTCCGAAATATATTTTGCATTTAATTTTTCAAAGTTAAGATCACTTAAATTCTATAATATAATTAACATATAAAACATAATAAAGCATGATATTTTGTGTCTTATTCTAAAGCATGATATTTTTCTTGTTATTTTCTTCAAATTATTTTTGAAAATGACCCATCTCAATCACTGTAGCTATACAAGTGTCTGATTTCTAATAGTATTCATAATACAAGTTGAAGGAACTCTATAATTGTTGTACAGAGCGTAGGGCAAGAAGTGCTAGCTCCTTTAGAGTCTAGGCCTATTTATATTAGGGCTTGGATCTTTTAGTAATTAAATTGAAATTAGAATTTTATTTCAACTAAAATTGAATTAGAATTATACTTAATTGTAATTAAATACCAATTCGGCCTAAATAATATTCAATATCTCATATTGGTCCTTATTTATTAAATATCTCATATTCAAACATAAAGTTTCTCAAATTTTATAATCAAGTCTAACTTGATTAAAACACCTTTTCTCTCTTCAATTCATTATTTCTGTATCACTCATTAGGTTCCTAAATATCTTGATAAAGAATATAAATTACAATCCTAAATCATACGTAGGATTATATAAATTAAAATCCTTTAATTCAAAAATTAAATAATTTACATCTATAAATCAAGATTAACATCTAACAATGCGTCATGATCATCCAAATATTTAGGAATGTCAAAATAATTTTGGCTAACCTTTTCGTGCATGATTTTTTTTTTCATATAGTTCAATCATTTCATCATAAATGTTTGGGTTGGACATACAGAATGAAAATAGTCTCAATTATGTTCATAAGTTTCTAAATTCCAGATTATGGTTTATTTTGAATTTATTTTGTGACTTCAATTGTTATTGATCCAATACATATTCTAGTGTTGCGATAGTTATGCATGCTCATACTTTGACAACAAATCGAGAGAGTGAGTCAAAAGTAATCAGATTAGGTTGTGCAACGAGAGTTGGCAATTTAATAAGTCCCACAATTATCATATTAATAATCATTCGAAGAGAGATCTTGTGTGAGAAATTAATTGTCCAATAAATAACTTAAAATCTAATTTAAAACGCTAGGAAAGTCTTATTAATAGAGAGGTTGAAATTTTGGAATTTTTTTAATTCAATTAGGGATTAATTGATTAGGTCTTGAGACCAATACCTTAGGAAATCTAGGATCGAGACATAATTGGATCAATCATAGTTAAGGAAACAAAGTAATGAAAGAATAAATCCTAAGCATTCATTATTGATAAATCCCTAAACTACTGTGGCAGCTCACTTGTTATTTGTTTATTTGCTTGATTGTATTAATTGTTTTAATTTATGTTATTATTTTCATTTAAATCACCATTCTAACACCTTAAACAAAGTTAGGTTCAAATTGTCTTATCTATTTCCTCGTGGATTCGATACGTTTTGATACCACAAGATACGATATGTATACATGTGAGTATAAAGAGTTTTATTAGATATAAAACTTGCTCAATAATTTTTGGTGTCATTGTCGAGGAATTAGTTTAGGATTTTTTTGAATTCCTTTGTTCTAAGGAAATTTTCACCATTCTTGTGTCCTCGCTATTGTATAAACACAAGAATTACTTAGAGTTCAAGCAAGATTGAAGAAACCCCAACTCTTGATATCACATGACAAGAATGAGAAATCTAAAGAGCAAGACGCCAAGAAGAGATTGAAAGAATGATGGCGGAAGAATATAATCAAGGAGACCAACAACGAACCCTCATGGACTTCATAAGGTCGGGGTTCAATGTTGCCCAACAAGGCATCACTCGACCATTAGTGCAAACTTCATTTGAAATAAAACTAGCAATACTGAATATGCTACAGACCAATGCATAGTTCTATGAGTTAGCTGATGCACATTTAGTAAACTTTTTAGAGATATGCGATACCTTGATATAATAATATATTAACAAATGTCATTAGGATGAGGCTCTTTCTCTTTACACTAAGAGATTAGTCAAGACATGATATCATTCCTTAAACCACCCAACAAACATCACGACATAGGAGCAACTAGTGTGTGCATTCTTAGACAAGTAATTCTATCTTACGAAGACAATAAGGTTGATAAAGGAGATTACAAATTTCCAACAAAGTGACAAGGAGTTACTATATAAATTATGGGAATGTTATAAGGATTTGCAGAAGATGTCCTCATCATAACCTATTAAGAGAATTCCTATTACAAACCTTCTACAATGGAGTCAATTCATCCACAAGGGGCACCATAGATGTAACTTTTGGAGGATCTCTTATTAGGACGACAATTGAGGAAGAAGAGGACTTGCTAGAGGAGATGGTGAATAATAGTTGTCTTTGGATGTCAGCTAGAAGCAGACAACAATCTTCTTTTCGAGATCAGAAGGGAGTCATCACTTTTGATTCAATGATAACAATGCAGGTTGAAATCGTTAACTTAACAAAAACAACTGAACAGCCTAAAAGCCTCCTCATCAACTCCAATTAAAGCAATTCAACATGGATGCAAAATAATAATACAGAGCAACTCAATTACATGGGCACACAATTTGGTCGAAGAAGAGGAAACTACCTTTACTTTAACACGTACAAAATTTTCTTGGTCGAACTAGCCAAATTTTCTTGGTCGAACAATGCAGGAAATCAATTTAAAAATCAAAGGTTGCTTGGATTTCAACAAGATAAATCCAATGCTAATGACTCTAAATTGAACAAGCTCAGGAGCATGGATGAAGCTTATAAGAGGCTGAAAGGGAAGTTCGATCAAGTAGCTAAAAATCACGCCTCTTCCATTCATAATTTAGAGGTTTAGATGGGTCAACTAGTAAATGCATTATCTACAAGAAGTGTGGGGGGTCCCTGAGTAACACTGAAGTAAATCCAAGGGAGCAGCACAAGGTAATCACACTTAGAACTGGGAAAGAGCTCAGGTAACCAGAAGATAAATAAGCTTCAAACCATATAGTCAAGGATTAAGAAACAAAGAAAAAGGATGAAGGTAAGAGCGAGTACCCTCCTTACATTGCACCTCCGCCATATCCACCTAAGATTCCATTCCCTCAATAATTACAGAAGAACAAACTGGATGCACAATTTGCAAAGCTCGTGGAGAAGTTAAAAATTTTGCAAATAAAAACTTTGCAAGTTAACTTATCTTTTGTGTAGACATTGGAATATAGGCCCAAGTATGCTAAGTTCCTCAAAGATATATTATCAAAGAAACAGACTTGGGAAGATAACTAAATGGTAGCATTAATTGGAAGTTGTAGCTCCATTATTACCAGTCACATGTCGCCCAAGCTGAAAGATCTAGACAGCTTTACAATATTATATGTGGTTGGTGAATTTGAATTTGCAAAGTGTTTATGCAACTTAGGTGTGAGTATAAATCTTATGCCTTTGTCGATATTTAGAAAATTAGGGCTTGACAAGGAGAAGCCAACTTTGATGCTGATTCAGTTGACAGATCAATCAATTAAGAGACCATTTGGGATGGTGGAAGATCTTTTAATGCAGGTGGATAAGTTCATTATCCCAGTGGATATAATAGTCCTAAATTTTGAAGAGGATAGGAACTGTCCACTAATTCTTGGACGACCTTTTATGAACACTAGGACAACATTAATAAACATTCATGAAGGAAAACTAAAACTTTGGATTGGTGAGAATTAAGTGGAGTTCAACATGAACAAAGTCCTGAAAATTTCAAAAGAAAGCAACTCTTCCGTGAAGAATGATATTATGGATGAGTGTATTAAAGAGTAAGAAGAGAGTTGCATTGGAGAAATTAAGTCCGAGGAAGTTGAAATGGACAATGAAGCTGAGAAAGCAAATAAAGCTGAGTCTAAGGAAGAACATGAAACAAAGAAGTTGGGTGTTCAAATACATCAAGATATATTAGTAAGGACTGAAGTACCTATGCCACCCACTAACTCTAGAGCTTAAGCCTTTACCCACACACCTTAGATGTACCTTTCTAGGTGAGGATTAAACTTTACCCATCATCATTTCCAATTAGTTAGATGGGGAACAAAAGAGTAAAAATATTATTCGAAATTGAATGAAGGCCACAGGATGAAAAATATCTGGTATATGAGATATAAGCCAAAACATTTTTATGCACAGGATAAACCTCGAAGGATGAAGTAGATCGGTAAGGGAACATTAACGACTCAAATAAAGGAAGTGGTTAAAAAGAGGTAGTTAAGTTATTAGATGCGATTATCATATATCCAATATCAGATAACGAATGGGTCAACCTGGTATAATGCAAACCAAAGAAAGGTGGAATAATCGTAATGGACAGTGAAAGTAGAGAGTTGATTTCCACAAGAACAGTCATAGGATGGAGAGTATGCGTTGACTATTGCGAACTCAACAAAATGACTAAAAGGGTTCACTTCCCTCTCCCATTTTTAGATTAAATAATAAAGAGGGTGGCTGAACATTCATTCTACTACTTCTTAGATGGTTACTCGGGATACAATCAGATTTTTATCTATATCAAGGACCAAGAAAGGACCTTATGGAACATTTGTGTATAGATGAAGGCCTTTCAGGTTATACAATGCTCCATTTACATTTCAAGGGTATATGATGTCTATCCTTGCAGATATGATCGACGACATTTAGTTTTTTAAACTGGGAGAAGTGCCACTTTATGGTGCATAAGGGCATAGTTTTGGGGCATAAAATATCATGCTAAAGAATTGAAGTGGACAAAGCAAAGACAGAGGTCATAGAGAAGCTTCCACCTCCTATAAAACATCGTGATAAGGAATTGAAGTGGACAGAGCAAAGACAGAATTCATAAAAAAGCTTCCACCTACTATTAATGTCAAAGTCACACGAGCATTTCTAGGTCATACAGGATTCTACCTCCTTTTTATTAAGGACTTCTCACAAATTGCTAAACCTCTAACAAACTTATTAGTGAAGGAAGTGCCCTTTAATTTTGATGATAATTGATTATATTCATTTAATTGACTATAGAAGGCATTAATATCATCACCAATCTTAACGTCACCAGATAGGTCATTGTCGTTCGACATCATGTGTGACACTAGCGACCAAGTTATGGGTTATGTGTTAGGCCAAAGGAAAGATAAACAGCTATATGAGTTATACAACCTAAGCAAGACATTAATTGGGCCGCAACTAAATTGCATCACCATTGAGAAAGAGTTATTAGCGGTGGTCTATTCATGTGACAAGTTTTGGTCGTATCTCTTCAGCTCCAAGTTGATCATTTTAACAGATCACGCCACACTTAAGCATCTTTTCACCAAGAAGGACATAAATTCGAGGCTTATTCAATAGGTGCTCTTATTACAAGAATTTGACATTGAGATTAGAAATAAGAAGGAATCAGAGAATGTGGTAAAAGAACACTTATCACGTCTAGAAGGAGTCAAAGTTGAATAAAGTGACGATATTAACAAGCTATTCTTCGATGAAACTCTATTGTTACTTGATCGTTTTGTGGCACCATGGCACGCAGATATAGCAAATTTGTCATAAGTAGTATGCTTCCTTCATATTTATCATATTAACAGAAAAAGGGATTCTTGTCTGAGTGTACCCATTATCTATTAGATAATTCGATCTTGTATAAGATGTGTGCTGACAGGTTGATAAGGATGTGTGTTCCAGAAGAGAAGATGTTAGATATATTGATACAGTGTCATTACGCTATATATGCTGGGCATTATAGAGCAAGCAAGACGATGGCACGAGTACTCAAATGTGGATTTTATTGACCAAATCTGTTCAAGGATGCCCGAAAATTTGTGGCACATTGTGATTAATGCCAAAAAGTAGGAAACATCTCAAAACAGGATGAAATGCCTCTGTCTAACATCATAGAAGTCAAAGTTTTCGATGTGTAGAGACTTGACTTCATGAGGTCTTTCCCATCCTCCATAGGGAATGCATATATTTTAGTAGAGCGGACTATGTATCATGATGAGTTAAAGTCATGGCAACTCCAATGAATGATGGCAAAGTAGTACATAATTTTATTAAAAGATTATTCCATTAATTTAGAATGCCAAGAGCAATAATAAACGATGGAATAGCGCATTTATGTAATAAATCTTTTGATGCTTTTCTAAAAAATTATGAAGTTTACCATCGTGTCGCCACTTTGTACCATCCAATAAGTGGATAAGTAAAAGTCATGAACTGTGAGCTTAAACAAATATTAGAGAAGACAGTAAATAGTTCAAGGAAGGACTGGGCAATAAAGTTAGATGATGCCTTGGGGGCTTATTGAATCGCATGCAAAACTCCTATCAGGACAACTCCTTAAAGTTGTGCATGGTAAAGCTTGCCATTTACCCGTGGAACTAGAGCATAGAGCATAGTGGGTGACAAAAGCTTTAAACTTTGATTGGAAGCAAACGAGCGAAGGAAGACTTCTACAATTGAACAAACTTGAAGAACTTCACTTAAATGCATATGAGAATGCCAAATTATACTAGGAAAAGGTAAAGAAGTGGCACAATTCTCATTTTAAAAAGAAAGAGTTCAAAGTAGGAGATGTTGTGTTATTATATAATTTGATGTTCAAGTTGTTTCATGGAAAGCTCAATTCAAGGTGAAGTGGGCCTTTTAAGGTAACCAATGTATTTACACACGGAGCTTTGGAATTAGAGAATCAAAACAAGGAAACCTTCAAAGTTAACAAACATCGATGCAAATCGTATCTCAGAGGAGTATTTTCACAAGAAAGGGAAGTAATTTCTTTCCTCTCCAATAACTGAAAACGTTTCAGATGATGAATGGTCAAGTTAATGACCATAACTTAGGATGTTGTGTAGTTAGGTTTATTTTGAATTATAGTAATTCACTTTTAATTTTCATGCTCTTGGAATGGATTGGATTGCTAATTTTCTTGTTTTTTTTAATGTTATTATAAGTTTGGAAAACAAGCCCAAGGTCAAATGAAGATACAGAAGATGACGAAGAGGAAGGCTGGGAGAAGGTCTTCAATTTGGTCTTCGAAAACAACAAGTTGATGTCAGAGCGTAGGAACACTATGGAGGTGCATATGAAGGAGATGGCGTGAGAACAACAAAGACAACGACTTGACGTAAAGAAAATTCTCACATACTTTGCTGCTCAAGGTGTTCAAATTCTATCACCCACATCATTGCCACCTCGCTCTCTATAAGTGGTTTCGTGCTGTAAACTTTAATTTTTGTCAATTTTTTATTTTTATATGTGTTGTTTGTTTGCTTACATTGATAACAATGTGTTGTCTAAGTGTGGGGAGGTTTGTGCATTAGCATGTCATTGTGTGTGAATTTTCCATATCATATTGTGTTAGTTTTGATTAGGTTGTCATTGTGTGAACATTTTATTGCATATGTATGAATTGTGTGAATGTGTTAATGACAAGAATTTGATGGAATTAGTTTAGCTTTGAACATAGTCATTTAATTTGTAAAGGCATATTGACTCGTGAATTTTATGTTTTAAGCATCTTTAGTTAAATATGCATATTAATTAGGATATGACACCTATTGTACTCATTTTAGGAAATTTTTTTGTACACATTTATAATTATAAGTCAACTGAATTAGTTAGTGTCATTAGTAACCTTTCATGAGGATGATTGACTAAAAAGAATTGAGGTACATTAAGAATGTGATAAAAAAATGTGTGTTTTAAATAAATTACTATTCTACAGCCCCTTTTTTGATTCAGGAAACATATTTAGAGAGCACCCTAGTAAAACCCCTATCTTGGATGGATTCAATCTCAAGTTTTTCCAAAGCACATAGAGTTTAATAGGTAACTTAGGTATCAACTTGGAGATGGGATTTTTAAGCAATGAGAACGTATTATGGGAACAGAACAAAACTTACATTTGTTTAATTCCTAAAGTTACAAATCCATCCTCTTTATATGATTACAGACCTATTTTTGTGTTTTAATATTATTTACAAGGTCATTTCAAAAATATTAGCTACTAGATTGAAGGTAGTGTTTTAAGATATTATCAATCCTTATTAAGTTGCCTATATACAAGAAAGAAACATTGGGGATAATATGATTGCCTAACAACTATTCAAAATCCATCATAAAAAGAAGGAAATTAGGAGTTATGTTTTGAAGGTGGACTTCACAAAGGCTTTTGACTCTTTAAATTAGAATTTCTTGTTCAATTCAATGGAATCAATTAGCTTTCCTCTCAAATTTATCAATTAGGTCAAGAAATGTGTCTCAATTGTTTCCTTCTCTATATTAATGAATGGGGTACCTATAAACATATTAGAGTAGCTAAAGGACTAAGACAGGGAGACCCCTTATCACACTATTCGTTCTCCCTTGGCAAGCAAATGTTGATAAGATAGAATGGACATTTAAAGGAGTCCAGGTTTAAATTGCATTACGAATGCAATAAATTTGGTATTTTTAATCTCACCTTTACAAATGGTTCATTACTATTTTGTGGTCCTACACTTAATTCAATAGAGTTATTAATCAATTCTCTTAAAAAATTTAAATCCTTAGCATTCTTGTGTTTTAATCCTAGTAAGAGTTCCTTCTATATATTTTATGGATCTAGTGGCAATGTAGAACTTCTAGTTATATCTAAGGGATTCAAGCATGAAAAACTTCTTTTTAAGTATCTAAAGAAGCTAACGTACTTTGGTTGATCCCCACGTATAGATTCTATACACAAAAGATTTAATATTTGGTTTAATAGAATTCTATCTTATGGAGGGAGGCTTCCACTTATTATTTTAGTACTAAGTATTCCTCAGGTGTATTGGTGTTCTCTTATAGAACTTCTAAAAGAGATAATGAAGACTATAAACATGATGCTTATAAATTACCTTTTGGTGGGATTAGAGAACAAAAAAAAAAAAAGTTTCCAAAGTGAAGTGGTCAGATATATGCTTAATAGAAGAGAATGGAGGCCTGGAAATCATGTCAATTAAGATCGTGAACAAAACATTACTTATCAAGAGACTTTGGAATCTTTATACAGACAAATGGTCTCTCTGGGTTAAATAGGTTCATTTACACTTCTTAAATAGGGAAAGCATATGATCATTGAGAGACAATTTTAAAACTTTACAGGTTTTAAGATAAACACTTCAAATAAGAGAGCAAGTAAGCCTAATCATCAAGTATAGCATTGGGATTGGCAAGGATACTTGTTTTTAGTTTGATAATTGGCATAACTTAGGACAATTGTCAATACAAGAGTTCTAAGTTCTTAAAGCAAGCATTCTAGTAAACACCAAAGTGGAAACAATAATTAATGTAGATTTAGTTGGCCTACTTATTCTACCAAAGGATTTAGGGAAATTATAAAGAACCTTCCAAGGTATTCCCCTAATTCTTACAAGTAGGACTCAATCTTATGGTTGCATAATAATTCCCTAGAGTTTACAAAATCTCCATGCAGGGAGATGCTTTTAAGACATCAAACAAAGACCTTCTACATGAGCTAGTTTGGGATACCGACTTGATCCCATTTACCTCTTTTATCTTGTGGCTTATAATTAAATGAAAATTAAGAACTAAAGATGCACTTAAGTTACCCCAGCTAGATCCAATTTGTGTTCTTTGGTATACAAATAGTGAGAGCTTAAACCATCTATTTTTTAGGTACACCCTTTCCTACATTCTTTGGAATCATATTCTCAAGCTGAATAAGCTCCATTGTGACTGTTCACTATAGTCTAGTATTTTTTTTTCCAAGCTAAAAAATCCAATACCAAGCTAAAAGGGATTTAAAGATGTTTAGGCTATCATTTGGAGCATTGGTTTTTTGCATTTAGATGAAAAGGAACTAAACGATCTTTAACAACAGGAATCTAGTATTGAAACTATTATTCAAAGGTTAATAGAGAAGATCAAAATAGTTGGAGACATTGCTAAATCCATTAGTTAATAGCTTATTAACTTTAGAAGTTGTAGTAGGGATAAACATTTAGTTTGAGTTAATTTAGATGCTTTTGTTATTGTTCATTATTCTCTTTCTAGGATTCTATTAGTTGAGAGTTTTCTCTATTTTAACACTTATTGTTATGTTAAAAATAGGGTTGTAACTTTTCAGCAGCTCTTTAAGCTAGTTTTATAAATTGTTTATTTACTTTTCAATAAAAAATTAAGACACCTACCTTAAGATGACAATAGGTTTCATTTGAAAAGGATAATTTTATAATTTTTCTTATCAATATGTGATATCATATAGATGATATATATTTCTAATTTATTTTTTAAGTATTTCATATTGAATTTAGATTCAAAATTACCATAATTAGCTAGGTATGATAAGAAATAAAGTGTCAAGTAAATGTAGTTAATCTATGTTTATTCAAAGAGTTTGTATTTGTTAGATCAACAATGAATTATGATTAACATAATTGGAAAGAAGGCAAAAAAATCAAGAGTTTCAAAAAGCATTATACCTATGTTTCATTAACTTTTTTAATAGCTCCATACAATATAATTATATATATTAAATGCAATACTGATTTAAATTTTTTAAAAATTTGAAATATTTATTATTTGAAAAAAATCTAGGCATCAAGAACGTTAATGTACTTTGATAAGATTAGTTTACTAAGTTTTACCTTAAATTTTCTTTGTTATCTATAACAAATGAGATTCTCTAGTAAATATCTTTACAATTAATTCTATATCAGTATGAATTTTATGAAGGGAGGATTTTACAATATGAGATATTGTAACATGTAATATTTACTTCGTCATGATCGTACTTTAATACAACAATTAATCTTCAATAGTTCCATTTAAAGTAATTAGCAAGATTCCATATAAGATATAGAATTTTAAGAGTCTTAAAAAGCCAAAGTTAATGATTCATAGATGTGGTGCTTATTTGAAGATATATTATCAGTGATTTATAACTAAATTAGATAATATAAAATTATGACATATTTGAATCTCTTAACAATACATCTAAGTAGGATTAGTTTCTTTGACCGAGACATTAATGTATAATCAAAAGCTTTGGAGACATTAAAAATTTTCACTCTCATAATAAATTCAAAAAGTTTGTTGTTAAAGATGAATATGAATGTATCACTTGTCTATAAGAAAGTTAATGAGAGTATAATTAATACTCTTTAATAAAAATATGGAGATTACATAAAAAAATTCATAATTTTTAGTTGTTGAAGATACAGCAGTTCAAGAATGAATAATTAGATATGAAAAGGTAATAGCTTCAATCATAGCATATATAGATTAAAAAATTATTTACCTATTCCAGTTCAACTATATACATAATGTGCTAAAGGTATTTATCATTTAAGACCAGATATCCATAAAGTATTAAAGTTGTCTATTATTACATTTCTAAGTTAATGCTTAAGCTCAAGATAATTTGGATTTTAACTTTAGTTTGACAATAACAAAAGTAAATCTTAGTTAAGAACTCTTAATAATGGTATTTTTAATTGGAACAAGCTAAAGTACACTTTTCATTTACTAGAAATAGTTATTTGGATAAAGATTTTTTTTTTACTAAACTTGGTATAATTCCTTCAATTAATAGAACATTAATGCATTGTATAATATTAGATTCATTAAGCATATAATAACAACTATAGTCTTGTTAATGATCTAAATGTTTGGTTAGGTTTGATTATAATGATAATCAAGATGAAAGATGTAAGGATTAAGCAAGTTCTTCAAAAAGAGAATATTGTAGAATTCTTTCGATATATCATTATCCCAATAGTAACCTGAGAGTCAAATAGTGATATATTAAAACATGTTTAAGTGATTAACTTAGTTTAAATGAGAGATTATTAGTTTATACCCTATAGCCAACCAACTTGTTGCACATTATGACATTTAATTTTGTTAAAATTATTATACATCTTATACATATATGTTTAATTAATTAAATTATAAGATAAATTTTATAAGACAAATATACGCCGTATAAAAAATTATGATAAGATCATAATTATCCGATTTATATTGTATTCATAAATTATCTCTACATAATTCCTAACTTAATGTCTATTAACACTAGACAATAATATAGTGAAAAGACTAGCATATATTATGTTTCTTCCTTATCAAAAAAGTAGTTGATTTCATATAATAAAATATAAAAGTGCTTAATTAAATGTGTGAGTACGCATTAGGAAAAAAGTCACTAAAATAACCCAATAGGAGAATTTCATATGAAATATTACTTGTGCGTTTATAGAAGTGCTCGTTATGATGATGGTATAAGTAATCACTTGACTTATGTACTCCAAGTATCCCATGTACAGATTGCTATGTCTTATACTAATTAAAACTCATCCTAGTTAATGGTAGCTTGATTGGTGGTGATTAGATATATATGATACTATATAAAAGTAGTTGGGTGATCAAAATAAGATTTTTCATCCTAAAGTAATTAGAGAGAATATTCAATTATTCTCAGTAATTATTAATTTGAGAAATCCTTTCTCGTGATGGAATGATACTTTAAAAATGCTTGTCAAATATCGTTAAAAATTTAATTACTAATATTAAAGAAACAATATAATTAGACTTAAATATAATGGATACTAAATTTATACTTTATGTCTAATTAGAACATTGTATGATAAAATAAATTATATCAAAAAAAATCATTTACAAAAAAGTTAATCAAAATTACTTCGAAATTCTTAATCTTTTTGGTAATTATGTACACTGTTAGAGGTCTAGCTTGATATATGGATATAAATTAAATAATTAGATAAATTAAAAAGTTTTAATTTATATAATTTTATAATTTATATTTATTATCAACTAGAAACTTGATGAGACTCTTATAAAGTACATAAATTATAATTAAGGTGCTCTTGATTGTAAAATTTGAACATAAAATACGATTGAAGAGAAAAAGGTATTTTAATTAAGTTGCATTCGATTGTAGAATTTTAAAAAGTTTATGGTTAATGTAAGATATTTAAAAATATTAACTAACATTGACTATTAGATTTTATTTGGATCTAATTGACATAAAATTAAAATTAACTTTAATTCTAATTAAATTTTAATTTTAATTAAAATTATATTACCTTATTAAATGTTCAAACTCTATTATAGTATTATAGATAAATAATGCTCTATAATTATTCTTGACATAGTTACCTGTACATCATTCTTCGAAATAGTTAACGTGGATATGGTTAGAGATTGAATAATTGTTCCATTATTATGATTTTTGATCATCTGCGGTAAAAATTAATTTTGAGAAAATTATTAAAAAATAACTCACAGTAAAATACAATTTATGATTAATAGTTTATTATATTTATAATATAATCATGTTATAAAAGTAAATTATCCTTAAAAAATTTTGTTAAAGGTCATGGTTTCCTTTTGAAAAAGACGACAGTATTCCATCAGAGGACTTTTAAGTGATTCTCTCTTTTCTGCTCCAAGAGACGGAACAGACAAGAAGGGAAAATTGGACAAAGATAAAACATTTTTTGCCAGAGCTACTCCAAACAATCTACACTACGGCTTGTTAGTCTCTTTTCATCTAGGCTCTGCTAGCAGCTTGAGATGTGAAACTTGGAACAACTCGAAATTATCTAAATGATCCTGTTATGCTCTCTGTCTTTCCTGTTCCGATGGTTCCTAATACCCTCATTCTCTTTTCCATCCCAGAATACTTGCTGCCTGATCAGTTTCTTACTGCTCTTGTGTTTCTTGTCCTTGTTTACATGATGAAGATAATAGTAATTTTCTGAATGACGATGCCTATGGCCTTGATGAATGTATCTTCGCTTATGTTGAGCATCATGTCTGTGGTGCCTGGCTTCCAGCTCATGATGTTTATTAACACGATCATGATGGTGGTGGAGATCAATATTGTCTCTCCGCCTATGGTGGATGCTCTGCTTACCAGTCCAAAAGTTATCCTCCCACCAGTCGTAAATAGGATCAAAGAGTCCTTTCTGATGTAACAGCCATAATAGCACAACCACTGTATCCTAACGCACGGTAAATTATCTCCTCCCTGTGAAAAAGAAACAGAGAGAAAACAGAACGTACAGTACCTGTTGGGAATATAGCCAAAAGCAGACCAAAGATTATCATCCAACTCAAACATATGTACTGTATGTGGCAGCTGAAATCAAAGAAACCTGTGCATTTTTGTCTGTTCACAAGAAGACAGTTATGAATCATTAACTAAATGGCTGTAATTGTACAAACGACAGCCCATCAAGACAGCTAAAAGTAATGCTAGAATACGTACCTGCAAGTCTTTCCCGTGATGAATTCTGCCACACCTTCCCAGAGTTTGTTCCAAATGCCTTTAACAAATTCCCAAAACCCATGTACACTGTTCTCTGGTGGTTGGAACGGACTTATCTGTAATCAATTCCAATAAGGGTGATTCATTCTAGCCGATTAACCAGCGTGGATTCAATAAAGCTACCTCTGGTCTGTTTATCAGAATCCAATCGTCTACGGAAAGCAAAACTGGCACATTTGCCAACTCTTAAGCATAGTGGAACTACAAACAACTCCGTAATAACGATTACACGTGTCCCATTTACTAATGATCTTTTCGTAAGTTGTTTTAAGAATTAAGTTTTAAAAAATCTGATAGGAGCATAACTATTATGGCATAACCCAAAAAAAAAGTGCAATTTTGTTTAATTTTTAACAAAATTTAAATTGCGAGTATCATCATATAAAGCTGTAGTCATATTTAGAGGCTTAATGGGATTTAGTGTGTAATTATCCAAATATATACCATTAACTAGAATTCGTAATTATATAAAAAAACTTAAAATAAATATGAATTATTTAATTTATACTTATACAACTAATAAAATATTTTTATTATCCTCTCAAAAAACGTATCGGTCTAAAAAAAATTCTCAACATAATTTTTGTAAGAAGAAAATTTGAGAAATTATTTTCTAATCATGTCACAACGTAAAGCAATAGAATTAATATCAATTATTATTCGGCTTTTTATAAAAGGTTAGAGCAAGGGCTTTTTACCATCCACTGAAGAAGATAGACATGATATGGATATTCAGAATTTCATAATTTACAGACACAAAAAAGCGACCACCTAAATAAGTGAATCAGATCCCACCTCACTGTTTTTGGAAAACGGGTGGTCAACTAATGCATATTCGTTTGATACTTCTTGATGTAGGAAAATAGAAAAAACACAAATTTTATACTTCTTTCCCCCCCCCCCCCCCCTTCTTTCCTGTGTTTATATGTAGCTGTATGATCCTGGACTTATCCCCCTTCCATTGCAAACCAAGAATAACGATTCAAAAGATTCTTAAGGAAAGCGATTTAAGGTGGTCCGTTCACATGCCTAGCGATGTTAAACCATGCCAAATTACTAGCTTTTGGACTCCGGATGGATTCACCCTTTAATATGACAGAATCCAAAGCGTCCTAAGTCAAGAAAATAAAGACGCTGGATAGCACACAATTTTTTAACATCTCAAACCTGTGATCCATTGTCAATGATGGTAGCTGTAGTGGAAAATTGGCATTCAGCTCTATCAACCTCATTAAAGTTCGAATCTTTTAGTATAGCTGCATCAAAGCACAATTTTATGAACCATTTATTCAATCCTCAAATTTTATCATTAAAATGAACATCAAAGCTGTGATGAAATCTTTGTTGCAACCTTACCTGCACATAAATACCTTGCAGCTTGATCAGTTGTAGGATACAGTTTAAATGGTCGGGTTGCAATTTCGTTTGGCTTCATAATAAAAAATTGTTCCTTCAATCATAGAAATAAAACAATATGTTTCAGCTATCCTTCACGACTGTTATCCAAAAGAAGAACAATGACTCAACACACAAATAACATCAAAGCAGAGTTCTTACCTCCATAAGGCCGACTCCCTTTGAGCACTCAAACTGCAAAAAGTAATTCTTCGCAGGTGAAAATGAAATGTCTTCCAACTAGGAAGAGATACCCACTAAAGCAATAAAAGTTACAATGAACTTCCTATCTCATAATTCCATCAAGCTATGCGTTAGGAGACAATATTTCAACAAGAGGTCTTCACATCAGATGAATGGCATCATTCCCACTGTTTTTTAGGGAGCAGATATCCAGAAACTTGCTCCGAATGCATCTAGGGAAATTTTAAGAGGCATCTATATGTTGAGAAAATTGCAATTTCATTTTATTTGCTAACCTCAGTGATGATAAATAACTTCTAAGAGCCTCAGGTTCTGTCACGGTAAACTTTAGCACATTGACCATTGTAATAGTGAAGCTGCCTTAGTTAGAGGAAAATAAGCCATTTCTTATTTTGGTTACATTGTCTTCAGATGCATCGGATATATGATTTCTAAGAACGGGAAAAGCCTAAACGACATATGTTTGCTAATAATCTTAATGTGGAATAGAAGACAAAATCTTGTATGACATTATTAATACTAAAATGATCCAGCCCAGAGTAACTGTAGCTAATGAACGCTGGATGTTATATAAGAGCATTTAAACATCCTCAAACTTTTGAGTAGGGAAGTCTTTCCGATTACCGTCAAACTATATGATGCTTCCACGTCCCCGCTATTTTTGGTAGTGATTGTGGCAACTCCAAATTGAGTAAGGGCTTCAAAAGCCGGGATATCAATGCTTAAAATCTTCCCAGGGCTCCTGCAAAAATACGTGCAGTATGAAAATCTAATGAAAAGTAATGTTTTAGTTGGCATCTCGTTTCCTAGAAGCAAAACAGAGTGGCTCTCTGTGCATGACCCGAACAACGATGATGCTATCCTAGAAGGTTAAAGGGGCTCAGTGTTAAAATCGATAAGGTCAATTTATAGCAAATCCAGACATATAGAATAACTCGGCATATATCGTTTGTCGTTGTATTAAATATAGCAATGCCGCTACCAGTATAATGGATTATAGGTGGCAACAATTACAAAACTGGATGTGGTGCTTGAGAAACATGAAGGACCAACAATTCATTTGAACGAAATGAAATCAAACTAATCTTGGAAATTTTTGAAGGAGAAAAGCTCTTTAGTTTGTAATCATGCCTTTGTACAATAGTTTTTAATATCTGTTACTTGCAATAGCTGCAAAAACCAAAAGTACCGTATATCAACCTTTGGTAGACATATTCTATGTCATCAGCACGCAATTCTATCAAAAGATTCGTATTCAGAACTTCCGTGATTCCGATGGAGAATGAATGAGTACCTGCATTCTGCAGACGACAAAATTTTTATTCAACTGAGAACATATCCATACTGTGGAACTACACATTAATAATGACAGAACATAACTGGATGCTGGTTTATCCTTTCAAACCTTCCTTCCACTCCATAGAGTGGCAACTGCTTCCTATTAATTCTATTTTGATCAGCCTGCCACAAATAAGAAAGAATGTTGTACTATGTGATCCCCAAAACACTGAAAAAATTGCTCGCGCTAATGATTTGATATACTAACATCTTGAAAATTCCACAACTGGTTATGCAAACAACTCCACAGCGGTGAAGAGCACAAGTTTGGCTGTCCACTGAAAGCCTCGTAGCTGACACCAATTTTGTTGCATTCAAGCCCATCTAAGGTAAACCTCACTCTTTCAAGCAGCATCCACGAAGAAAAGTTTTTCCCCACTTCTGGTAGTTGACCAGGTTCACCCTACGAAAGAAAACATGATTATCTCAGCAGTAGGACGTTACTTAATATGCAATCAAGACCATATAAACATATGTTCAATCAAGGCAGGATAAAAAATAAGATATTTCCTTCTTCTTCCCCTTCCTGTTCTGAGCAGATTGATGATAACGAAACCAATTCCAATTTTCCACCACACTAGCCACTAACCATTTATTGTTTTCTCACCAGATATCGCGCATATTTCTTAAAAGAAACGTTATAAAAATAAAAGGATTTTCCTTCTTTTGTCTTCAAGTTGCTCAACAATAGAAATCCCATTGATCAGGGAAGCATACCTGTCCCGGAGTGACAAGGTAGAAGTCTTCAAAAGTAGGTACACTTGAGTATCCTACAAAATCTCCAATCAGATTAACCCTTAGAAAATTATCCTTTGAGGTTGCTGTTCTATATTCAGGACCCACAATCACTTCCTGTAAACATGTAAATAAAAATACTAAAATAATTACGACGGTCCAGTACAGTCTTTCAGAGGTGAATTCCATAACGACATCAATTTCATTGCAACGTACAAACCAAAGAAATATCAAAAACAAACATTCAGATTATTTTCATGTAGAAGAGAAACACTTTTTGATTCCAATAGACGGTTTGGCATGAATAAGGAGGGATGAACTCCAGAAATGCATGGCAGCTCATAATTATCTTCTAGTATCAGGTACACAGCCTCGTTGCAAGTAATATTTATTTCCTTAATGTTACAAACTCTCAACTAATTTGAATAAAATTAAGAATGAAAAGACATTTAGCCCATGGAAAGCCGTTGGAATCACTCAGAGTAAAATTCTATCGAAAAGAGAAATCTTAGAGCAGAATCACAGCTTAAGCTGGGTTAAATATATTTCGACGTGTTTATTGGCATTGTGGAAAGATAACTTCTGCAGAAGAACAACATACTGAGACTTTACTTCCCGTCTTCACTTCAATTCGAATGCTAAATCCTATTGATCGCCGTCCAATGCCAAAAACATGGAACCTAAAACGTAAGTGTCAGCACTAAAATTAAACATCCAATACTAGCGGAAATAAGAAAACAGTACATGATCTGATATGTGCCATAAATGGAAAGCAGCATTAATCATCCGCTTAAACCCTATCACTCGTACTGGAGCTAAATCAATCCAAAATGTCGATGGGCTTGGCTAAAGGGTTCTTTGCATTCCTACTTATGACTCGTTCATTACATGACATTCATTAATAACACCCGGGGATGCTTACAAATTCAACAATTCTTAGACATTTTTTTCTGCCTAATTGGTCGAAAAGATTCTTATTATAAATCATTTATATGCTACTTAAGCTTGATCCATAGAAAAAATGAAGATAGTCTAAGAGACCGTACCATTCACCAGGAAATCTGACGCAGTGAGCAGTATTAGCCTTCCCTTTCAACAATTTGTCCACTAATTAAAAGAAACACAGCAATCAATTAACTAAGACGAATAATTCTGCATCTTTCATGGTAAAGCTGAGAATGTGAGCAAATCGAAAGAACTTACAAAAGTTTCCACATGATGAAGGTACCCTCCGATGGGGCCCACAAGGACAGCAGATTGGCTACCCAGAAAAAGCAAGAAATATGAGAGCAATTGAATGTGAAAAGAACATCAAGTAAATCCATCATCGATGTTCTAAATAAATGGTCACACAGAAAATATTTCAGCAGAAAAAGGTTCAATTGTTGACTTTACAGAAACTATAACACGAATCCATATCTTTAAACAGTCGGTAACAATCTGACAGCTATAACTAAACAGGAAAACTAGACAAGAATTAAGAATTTGAAAAAGTAAAAAGCCACCTCAGTGTGCTCGATGAAGTGACCATCTGCATCTCGCAACCTACATTACACTGATCAAAGATAATCAACCTAATATATGTGATCTAATTTCAAATATGTATGAAACAACAACAGTAAGCAAGCACTTGCCTCTCACATATCTTCACGACATTTGCACCAGCATCTGGTTCACATTTGCGTGTCTTAACATAGTACTCCTGGGGTTTATAAGCAACATCCTGCAAATAGATAACCCATCCGTCACGAAAATCATCAGACATTCAGTCTCAAAATGGAAGCAAACTGCAAATTACTGCTAGAGTTTCTAATTTCTGTGAAAAGCATTATTTCATCTAATTAGTGCTAGATGCATACACGTATGTAGGTCAGCTCGTAGAGAGCATACGCAGCAGATTTATTGACGGTTACCCGAGGCGGTACTCGAAGATTTTGCATGTTGTTAGTGGAATTCTCCTCCACTTCCACTATTTCTGCCACAATTGAAGCCTCTCCCCCGCTCTGCGTCAACAAAATCATAAAATTGGACAACAAAATTTCATGTACCGATCGAATCTAATATATAGCTACCTACCTACCTACCTATAAGATACTAACAAACAATATCATTTTCTGGAAAAAGAAAATGAATAAGCGTACCGAGCCACTAGGAACAGCCATGTTAAGGACGATTTTGGTGGTGCAATTGAGATCAGAAGCGGAATTCGATCCCTTCTCGCACCTTTCAAGCTTGGATTTGGATAGAATCTCCACTCCCTCCACCACTATCACACCGCCAAATCGCGAGTAATAGAGAGAGCACCACAAAAGGACAGGCACCAGACCGTACATTTCAACCAAGTTTTTGGTTTAGCCTCTTAATCGTCTGGATTTCGTCTTCTCCGAGTTTGTGGGAACAGAGCATCTGGACTTGAAGATTTGGCGGTTTTGGCGGGACTTTTCTCTTTCGAAAACAGCCCGTAACGGTTACGTTGTAGGGGGGTTCAGGAATTCTTCGAGGCTTAACGACGACATTTTGACCTTTTTCTGCACATACGTGTAAGCATTATGTGCAGAAACATCAAACATTACGCCTATTCCTTTTTTCAGTTGAACTATAATATTAAATTAGCACAATACGAGGAACCGTGGAAGACTCTAGATCATCCGTTCAGTCTTACTCTGTCTTATTCTAATTTATAAAATTTTAACTATTTATTTTGCGAGTCTCATACGGGACTTACATAAATAAACGACTGAGATTTATCGGATACAATAAAACACTATAATATTAGACAGAGGATCTAAACTCACCGTAAAAGAAAGAAAAGTCCAAAATGGGAGAATTTTTACCTGTTGATTACATTTTTGTTTGGTAAAATGGGGAGGAAAACTCTAGACACCCAACATTACAAATGCACTTAGGGATGGCAAACCTCGGCTCTTCCGAGGTTGACCTGGCCATGAGCTCGTGAGCTGTGCAAGATTGTCCAGGCTCGGCCAGGCTTATAACATGATCGAAAGTGACAAAATGTTGTCGTTTGCAAAAAATAACATCATTTTTTAAAATTTCTTTTAAAAAGATAAAATGGGCCAACCTGGGCCTTCTCTGAGCCTGTAGGGCTATGGACCGAGCCACGGGCTGCTAGC
Source organism: Erythroxylum guanchezii (assembly GCA_025629825.1). Classification (NCBI taxonomy): domain Eukaryota; kingdom Viridiplantae; phylum Streptophyta; class Magnoliopsida; order Malpighiales; family Erythroxylaceae; genus Erythroxylum; species Erythroxylum guanchezii. The sequence goes on along the minus strand of JAOTAX010000198.1, from coordinate 30,352,180 downwards.
CCATAGGACCTTGTCATTCCCAATTGCACTACCCATTGCCCATAAATAGTTAAGACCCTTGCTTTGATATTCTTTAGCATTTCACGTACATAAAAGCTTAAAAGCATTTTTACGATTGGTATTTACCTGTAAAATTGGCTTCTAACGTACAATAAATGATATAGAAATAAATGTTGTACTTGTACATTTCACCTATGAAGTATGGCTAACTTGCTTGCTCATTTTTATAATAGAAAAAATTATAATGTGCTTAAAGTTTATTTTATAATTTCTTAAGTTACGAAATAATTTATGAATTATATGATTAATATAAATTAATTTCCAAATAATAATATTGTATAATTTTTCAAATATTTTATGTATCTTCAATTTTAATTTTAAAAGTTATTATATTAATATATTGATAAAGTGAATAGCCAGTGTGTTAAGTACAATGAATATATGGCAACGAACTTTTAGGTATATGAAAAGTAGAAACGAGATGCTCGAGACAACATTTATTTAACTTGGGTTGGTCTAAGCTAAAAGTAGACCTACGGTACATCAAAAAACTCATTGGAAAAATTTTGACAGTGCTCTCATATTAGAATCCAAATAAAGTCAATTGTTTTCGACGATATAATATTGTTTCAAGAGAATTCATAAATGTAGGATCTATATATATGAATACACAACTTGAAATTGTGCAGTATAACGGAAGAATATTTAAAAGATATTTTATTATTTTTATTTCAAAGACAAAAATCACACAATTTATTTATGGATGAAGCTAAAAACAAAATATTAAATAGATTTTTTTTTAGACTGAAGGAAAAGAATGCGTAAAGACATTGATGTCATAATTGAGAGTATAAGGCAATCGAGGTAAATGGATTGAGGTTAGATGATTTGTCATTTGAAGATGCCACTAGCATGATTTTATCTACTCTGGCCTTTCACTAAATATATATTCAAATCCATTACAAAATAGTAAAATTTTATGGAAGTATTATTTTGTTTGCAAAATTGAGATACTAATTTGAGTTTCTTTTTTTTTTTCAAGGACTCTAAATATCAAAAGAAATAGATCTTGTGCTTTGGAATCCAAGAAAAAATGTAAAGTGAGTAATAAATATACCAATAAAAGAAGATTCAATATGGAAAATAGATATGTTATTATCGTCACCAATTATGACATCTTCTTCACTAACATAGACTATGTTACAACAAGATATTTTGTAAATTAGAAAAGACATAATCTGTAGCACTAGATTCAAGAACCTAGTTGTTATCAATGCGACTTCAAATTCTCTCAATAGCATGTGCTTAAAGGAAAAATAACAAGATAAAGGTTATCCATAAGATCAATAAGTCTTTACACTTTGAATAAGTTTATCACATAGTTTCTTTTTTTAAAGTTAAAGAATATATTAATATAAGATGTAAAAGTTTACAGAAAAATCATACTGGGAAGTACCCATACAACACTAAAAATGTTTAAAACATAATCATCCATACTAAGACAACCAAGTTACTAATATATATGAGAAACTAAAAATTTGGCTTTCCCAGGATGTTAGTGTATAATGTTTTTTAACATTAGGATCTCCTTGATAAATTGAAGAACTTTAGATTTTCTCTCTTTTAAAGTAGCTAACGTGTTTTTGAATCTTCTAAATTTCTTTCTTTCCATATTCTATGCATACGAGTACATAATGCAGTCATATACATCTCAAAAGTGGTCTTAGGAAGTCTTGGAAGATCCACCAACCATTAAATTATATTAGAGAAAGAAGTTACTGGAACGTTCTATTAACACAACCTCCTTACCTCATTCTAGATACTAAAAGCAAAGCAACATTCAAAGAATAAATGGTCCCTTGTTTCATCCATCTCCATGCATAAAGGACATTTTTTGTTAAGGACATAAAGTTGAATCTATCTATTGTACTCAGTCTATTTTGCATGATCAACGATACTAAGAATGAGGTTTTGGGTAACAAGAATTTATTTCAAACAATTTTGAACTAGGGCACCCTATGATTTTTAGTTCACATTAAGTCCCTGTATAAATTGCTGGATAGATCAGAGATAGGTTTGCCTTTCCAAAAGTACCTATCAGGTAGTAAGTATTTGGAGAATAATCAGGCTTGTAGCTTTAGAGGTCTTAAGATAACACCCAATTGTTATCAACTATCAATGTATAGATTTTATCCTCTGGTGTAACTTATTGCCTAGTTGTAGAAGCTTCAAACTGTTGAGTTAATTGTCCATGACTAGTCCAATTATCATACCACACAGAAGCTTTTTCCCCATATGACTAGGCCAAGAAACCAAGAATGAGAAGAACTTTTATTCACAGTCCGTATGCTTTTGCCTTTCAAAAAATAGTTATATAACCACCTCATCCAAAGAGAGTCCTTATCTTGTAAGATCTACCACAATCTTTTCAATATCAAGGCAGAGTTAGTAACCTTGATTGAAAGAACTCCTAGTCCCCCTTCTTCCTTAGGTGTGCATATATAAGACATCTGACTTTAGCTAACCCTCCTTCACCACCCAAATGACCCCACAAAACTTCCTAAACAAACTTTCTAATAACTTGATGATTCCTTTTGTGAGAAAAATATGAGAGCTCCAGTAGATGTTGATAAGTGTAAATTGCATCATATTTTAGGGCATAATTTAATATGTGTTTATCCATTAATATGACCATTTAATATGTGTTTAGGTTAGAATTGTGTTAGTTTATTAATTATTTGTGTTTTAAGTGATTTATGGGTTAGTATAAGTTTTTGAGCTTAAATATTATATTTTTGAGGTACCTTGATGTGTTTGCTAGTGTTTCAAGGTCAACATCAAAGAATGGAGAAGTTTCGAAGACATTCAGGCCGAAACAATTTACGAAGAGAGATCTTGTATAGGTTTCTGGTAGTTTATTAGAAAACTTCATAACGAATTGGGGTTTTGGATAGGTTGTAAATTGCGACCTCTATAATCTGATTAGGGTTTATGATTTAGGAATAACGGTTATAACTCGGGAGAGAGTAATCAACCATAGGATCGTCTCGAATCAACAATTCAATAATTCATAATCAGTTAGGTTAGCATTAAGGATACGTATAATTCCTTTTCTGTCAATTGGTAATTTCTTTAGGTTAATTCTTTGGTGTTGCAATTGCTTAGTAATAGTATTTCCATGATTGATTATTAATTTGATTGGATTAATTTCTCATTTTTAGTTTTGTGCAATTTGAATTTTTGTATTTTTTTTCTGGCCTTAGATTTTAGGATTAGATTATCCCTTTTCGTGGGATTGACATCTTAGGTACTATATCAACGAACCGTGCGCTTACAATTTATCGAGGTTTATTTATTAAAACTTACACACAACCAAACAACTCGATCAAGTTTTTGGTGCTATTGTCGGGGAGGAGATTAGTTTAGTTCTTTAGTCTAAGGCTTTTTCACCTTCTTTTTAATTTAAAAAAAATTGGGCATAAAGTAGATTACATATCAACTTGGATATCACTGGACAACAATGGGGAATCTTAAGAGTTGAATGCTGAGAAAAGATAAAAAGCACGATCATGGGGATGTATATTATAGGGAGCAAAGGACTTTTGTGGATTTCAATGATCCCCAATTTAGTTGGGGAAATCATCATCCTTATATGAACCCGTACACTTCGGGGTGACAAAACCACCTTGATTTCTATTGGTCTAACAATGCAAGTACTCATACGAGACATCAGGACCTATTTAAATTTTAACAAGATGAGTCCAGTTCATGGGATTTCAAATTGGACAAAATTATGGATAAGCTCACAGGCATGGAAGAGAGGAGACTGGAAGAGCAATTTGATCAAGTAATAGAAAGTCATACTGCTTCTATTCACAAACTGGAGATTTAAGTAAGACAACTTTCTCGTGAATTTTGTAAGAGAATTGTGGAAGACTCTCTTAGCAATATGGAATTATATCAATGAGAGCAATATAAGGCTATCACACTTAGAAATGGGGAAGAACAAGAGAACTAGTGGAAGACCATGTTGAACTGTTAGACCCTGCTTGATTCTAGAATCCAACTCTTTAGAATACCATAATAGTTGAGCGTGGTTCCTTGTAATGTCTTTAACCATCATCGATTCATCTTCTTGCTCTGATACCACAAATGTTGGATCCCGTTTCTGGAGAATCCAATTCAAGAGCAAAGGGAAAGACAATCTTAACTTGGATTTCGTAAGAGTTGGATTCTGAATTTCAGGACTTAACATTTATGGTATCAGAGCAAAAGTTGGGTTCTGAAAATAGGATCTAACATTTGTGGTATTAGAGCCTAAAATTAGGATCTTATATGGGCAACTTTCGGAATATATGTCAATCGCAAGAGCGATTGTTAAGAGTTCGGGCTAATAGAATTAGTGAGAAGAATAATGATCTGCCAGAATGTGAGAAAATGAAAGTTTAAGGATATTTGGAAATAAGAAATATTACGTAGCCCGATATGTTAGACATAGATTCGGTAATTGTGATTATGTTAGTGAGTATGGTGACGGAATTTTGTTGTGGATATGTACTTGAATTGATATGGATATGAAAAGGTTTTCATGAATTGACTGAGAAAGAAATAGAGACATAGGTGGAAATGATAGGATTTAAAGTGTTAAGGTTATAGGAATCTTCAAGGGTATTTTTGGCAAGACACTTAAGCATAAAAGACATAAGGCATAAATGAAAGGGCAAATGAGACCTTTCTCAATCATTAAGGGCATAATTGGAAGAAGAAGTGTTGTCTTTCATTTTAAGAAGAGAGAAGAACGAAAATTAAAGAGAAAAGGAGAGAGTATCATGAAGAAGAGAGAGAAATACGAAGAGAAGAAGAGAAGGAGAGAAAGAAGAGGAAACAAGTTAGGGTTTAATTTTTCTTAGTCTTCAAGAGAAATTTTGGAGTTGTTCAAGAAGGAAAAAAGGTAGAGGAAGAGAAGAGCTTCCTTTTGAGCCAAAGATGCCTTCATTTGATGAAGAATGAAGGTAAGATTATTTTAAATCTTTTAGGATTTTGGAAGGATTTTAGTTCATGGAGTTTAGAAAATACTTGGGTTTAAGTATTCTAGAACCAATTGTCGTGATTATGCTTTGAGGGATTTTCAATTGAAAACCCTAGTGAGTGAGATTTTTGTTATTGTTGGGACCCGATCTCGGAATCGGATCCCAACCGGAAACACAACGAAAAATGGAAACCAAAAGAAAGCGAATCCTTACGAATTTATCGGAGATCATAAAGCGGAGGCAGAAACGGAAAAATGGAAACGAAAATCAAATCGGAAAATCGGATAACAAATTTCAGAAACAAATGCGAAAATCGAAGGAACGGATTTCGAAGCGAAGCGAATCGGAAAAGAAATCGAAATCGAAAAGAAATTGAAATCGAAACAAACAAAGAAACGGCTCAATCGAAGCGAAACAAATGTCCGACATCCGATAACGAAAATTCTTGTGTTGGAAACCCTAAGACTAAACCGAAATCCGGTATAAATTTTTTTTTCTCATAACATTTATTCCTTTCATCTTTATTCAATCTTATTCAAAAACAAGACTAATCCATATTCAATTTCCCGATCAAAA
>JAOTAX010000198.1:30322876-30343707 GCA_025629825.1 Erythroxylum guanchezii | reverse complement strand
GTACAAAAATTCAAATTCACATGTGTGTATGCTAACATTATACATGAGCATGAAATGCAATTTTCTTAATCTCTCTTTATCTTACATGTACCAAATTTTAGGGTTCTAACCCTTATTATGAGAATGGGATGTTACACTTTTGATCAAAGGGCTTTGAGGATACCAGTTATTAAACCACATCTATGAGTACTCCCCATTACCAATCTACACTTTAATCAGAGGATGAATAATATGTATGTGCCTTAGAATGTTAATGAAATACTAGGAGTTTTCAATTTTCTCATCCAACTACCAAAAATTGAAGTTGTTCAAGTAATAAGCATGTATCCATCTTCTCTAAAGAGCATTTCTATCATTTAGAAGCTTCTAGGTCCTCTTAGTAATAATCCTAGTCCTCCCTCTTGCTTTAGCGTAGGAAATCCCATTTCATCGTAGCACCCTTAAATACTTTTGCTTTCCCAAACCACAGGAAGTTCTGCATACATCTTTCACTCTTTTGTGATCTTCCTTGGTAAAGCCAATTGTAAGCTCCAGTGGAGGTAAAGATTGTTAAATATTGATAAAATAAGCTAAACTCTCCTAGCTCGGGAGAGAAATCTATTCTACTAGGCATTTATCCTTTTCTTATACCTTTCGACTAACTACAAGCAATCGTAATACTTTAGTTTCTTAGAGGATATAGGTACCCCCTAAATACTTGAAAGGAAGCTTTTGAATACTTAGAAAAAAATTGTCCTTCAGTCTCTCAAAGCTAGTGACATTCTAAGAGAATTACATATTACTTTTTTGATAATTAACTTTCAAACCAGACAGTTTACAGAGCTTTTTGAGGGCTTTATGCAAAAATTGTTAAAGACTTTGAATCTGCAGCATAAGACATCTACAAAATTAAGATGAGTGAGGTGTAAAGCCTCACATTTGTGGTGATATGGAAAATCATGGACTTCCTTCAATGTTTAAGTTAATAATTCTATTACGGATTTCTACAAAGATTAAAAAATGATATAGAGATAGGGGATCATTGTTCGGCAAGTTTTACAATTTAAAATCCCTCAATAATCTGCAAGTGCATAGGTCGTACTTTGTAATATTGAAGGGTCAATCCCACAAGGGGGTACTAGCCTAATCTTAAGTCATCTAAGGCTCAGAGAAAAGAAAAAAAAGAAATAAACATTGCACAAGTGAAAACAGAAAGTAAATGCTGGAAATTGATTCAAGAATTGTAAAGCGGAAAATTCAACAAAACAGAATTAAACTGAGCAGTCACACAGGTCACAATGGAAATCCGTCAAGAGAGTTAATCAAGTTATAAGAGAGGGGATTTTACCTATCATTAATGTTAATCTAGCCTTTTATGTGTTTACAGGATGTCGGTTCCAGATGATTGTAGGGTTGATTACTCTCTCTCGAGTTATAACCATTAAACCCTAAATTGTATACCCTGATCAAATTATGGATCTTGCAATCTCTCAATTCATAAATTACCTAGAATTCTAATTAGTTCTAAAGCTCTCTAATAAACAATCGAGTCTCACACGGGATTTCTCTCTATGAAATTACCGACTAGATTGATTAAGTGGTCAATTAGATCGCTTAACTCTCATTAATCCAATCTAATCATTTTTATCTAGCTCATCCTCTTAGTTTGTTACCCAAACATGCAAATACATTAATCAATCACAACACCTAAACCAATAATCACAAAATAACTATATCAATATTAACTCAAAGTAAAATCCTGAAGGAGAGTTTATAACATTATCAACAGCTCGAAATTCATTTCCATACAATCCATCTCAACTTTATACATTTAAATGAAAAAGGAAATGAAGAGAAATTGAAACTTAGGTTGGACAAATTAGGAAGGCAGTGGCATTGGGATACCACCTGATCTGAAGAGTAGCGGCGTCAGGATCTACTTCTTCTTCCTCCTTCCTCTTCTTCTCTCTCTTCTTTTTCTCCCTCTTTAGGGTTTCCAAAAGTGGCTGAATGTAAAGCTCCTTCTTTATGTTCTTGTTGTTCTATTTATGTTCTTTTGTGTTTAAGGTTGAACTAGGGTTTTTCCAGGGTCCGAATGATCCAAAAGATCCTTCGAAACATGAAGTTTGGAAGTGGCTATGCATTTGCCCAATGCAGGCCACGATCATGGCCTCTGCTAGGCCTTTCTGTCACAATTTTGGCTTATAAACCATGATCGTAGGCCATGTAGTTTGTCCCAATTTGCTCCCAAACTCCTCCATTCTTCAATCTTTATCATAATACACTACCAAACACCTTAAAAACATCATATTTAAGCTCAAAGGGTTGTTCTAACCTATGAAACACTTAAAACACAAATGAATCACAAACTAACACAATTCTACCCTAAACACATACTAAACAATCAAATAAACGGCTAAACACACATTAAACTATACCCTAAAATATGATTCATTTCACAACTATCAACATCCCCACACTTAAACGTTTTCTTTTCCTCAAGAAAACAAAACAATAAACAACACAAAACACAAAACACACAATGCAAAAAATGAGGCAATGGCTTCACTTCACAAAATAATTTAACTCTAAACACAATCATTTAAGTTGTTCCAAATTATTAACATATGAAATCCACATCTAAGCACCTTGGACTCAATATACAAACTAATCAAAATTTTATTATTGAGTCTATTCACCCCTATCACTTGCATGATAATCATTCAGTCAAAACAAAAGTGTAGCTATTCCTCAGTAGGATTTCATGAAAAATCAAGCTACTAGCAAGTTTGGTAGGTTTTTATTTGAAAACATTCTTTTTGTTGTTTTTTCTTTAAGGACATGAACCTAGTCTTTTACGCGGAGGCAAATATTTGTGATGAATTTCAATCCGATTACTCAACTAGGTCATGTTGTTATTAAACTGCTTGGTTGGAACGTCATTATAGTCTTTTAAAACGAAGGCACACATTTGTGATGCGTGTCGATCTGGTTACTTAGCTATATCACATTCTCAACTGGCTACTAGCTCTATTAACAACCTGAAGGCTAGCGGAATAATTGTTTTAGTTAAAATTTATTCAAAAAAAATTTCACTCAAAATTTTGCCTACCTTTTTGGTTTAGCTAATCATTCTCATGAAAATGTACTAATAATGCAACTTATTTGATTGACCTAAAATTATAAATGAGTATGGTAAATTCCTAGGGTGAATGGACTAACATCGTATCCTAATTAACCAACATGTTTAGCCCTAAGTAATTTAGTTATTGATTTCACAAGCTAATAAATCTTCGCAACCTAAAAGACTATGTTTAAGGCCAAATCTATCCCGTTAAGTCCTAGCCATTAATGCATTCACACAATTCACATCATGCAACCTAAACAAACTATTATACAATACGCAAAAACACACTCAAGGTAAAAACACACAACCCTCCCCACACTTGAACAACACATTGTCCTCAATATGAGAATGGTACACAAACATACCAGGGGAAATAAAACACAATATATGAAAAATTTAAGAAGAAAATACTAACAAAATTGAAAAGAAAAGGGTTAGAACACGAAACCTTTAAGGTGATTGAGGTAGTGATGGTGTCAGAGATAGAGACCAAATGCGCTTGTGTGGAGTTGGCTTTTCTATCTTATAATTGATTCAGAGAGAGTAAGAGAGTTAGTAATCCTAGATCATTTCAAATCATTAAAATTTTATTTTTTAAAATTTGAAACAAATCTAACTACGCAACAATTTAAACCTAACTACCAAATATGCTAATTTATGGTCATTAGCTTGACCTTGTATCATTGGAAACTCAGTCGGGATCAATTACGAGCATCGTTCAACATCAGTTTTGTAGCCTATAAGTAAGCTACAAATTGCAAAATGAACAGAAGGACAATATTGATAAAGTTGAGAAAACTAATTAATTTAGTAATGTTATTTTCATTAACAAAGTATGAATAAATTAGAAAATAATAAAACTCCCTGAATTTTCCATCGAATCCAACAGTATATCCTGTAAAAAGGTGAGTTATTCTCTTCTTGGGTCTTCCTCACATGCCCTCATCTCCTCTTCTTCTTTTGCTTCACGAATAGAGACTTTCATAATTTCTTTAAATTCGATGTCCGCTATTATTTGTTCTTCTTCCTCATGCTTCTTTGCAGATTCGACATCATCAACTCTTATGAATACTATTCCTGGTGGGTAAGGTAGAGGAGGAACATAGGGAGGATCCTCATTCTTTTCTTCATCCTTTGTCTGCTTCTCTTGGCCTTTTACAGAGTGGGTTTCAGCTAGTCGATCCGTTGGTTCTCTTAACCCTTTCCCACGCCTAAGTGTGACAGCTTTAACTTGTTCTCTTGAATATACTTTCGTGTTGTTCGAAAGAATTCCAACACTTTTTGTATATAACATATTGGCAAGTTGATCCACTCGAACCTCCAGGCTGAGAATAGAAGAGGCATAAGTCCTTGTTACTTAGTCAATTTGCTCTTCTAACCTCTTCTGACCCTCATCCATACTTATGAGCTTATCCATGATCTTATCCAGTTTGGAATCATAGTCATTGTTTTTATCCTGTTGATACCCGTATGACCCTTGATTTCTAAACTAAATCTCAGTACTGTTAGACCAATGAAAATTTGGGTGGTTGCGCCACCCTAACTGGTATGTACTGGAATAAAGATTGCTATCTCCTTGACCAACTTGTGCTCCATTAAAGCTGAATTGCTCCATATTGTTATTTTCCCCGAAAAAGCAATTAGCTGCGATATGGCTCTCTTGTCTACATGACTCATATTCCTGCTGCATTGTTGTGACTAGAGAGGAAGAGGTGGCTTTCAAGCTATTCAATTGCTTGGTTACGCTGTCGGTCTCAACCTGCAATGTTGTCATTGAATTTGCAACAATCATTCCTTCTGGGTCCCAAAAGGTTGACTGTTGTCTACTTCATTCTGATGTCCAAAGATAACTAATGTATGCCATGTCTTTTAACAAATCATGTGCTGCTTCAACTGTTTTCCTCATGAACGTTCCTCCAGCAGTTGCGTCTATAGTGCTCCTTGTGGGTGGATTAACTCTAATGTAGAAGGTTTACAATAAAAATTTCTTAGGTAGGTTATGATAAGGACAATTCCTTTGCAACTTCTTATATCTCTCCTATGCTTCATATAAAGACTCTCTGTCATTTTGCTGGAAATTGATAATTTCCTTTATTAGTCTTGTTGTCTTATTTAGGGGGAAATACTTATTTAGAAAAACTTGCACCAATTGCTAGCAAGTTGTGATGTTCGATAAGGGGAGAGAATTTAACCAGGCCTTAACTCAATTCGTAAGTTTAAAAGGAAAGAGTCTCATCCTAATAGCATCCTCCGACATCCCAATATATCATAAGGTGTTGCAAATTTCTAAGAAATTAGCTAAATGAGCATTGGGATCCTCATTGGCTAACCCGTAGAATTGCACGTTGGTTTGCAACATGTTTAGCAGTGATGGTTTGATCTCGAACATATTCACTTGCATCCGTGGTCGCGTAATCCCTTGATGATGGGCATTTAGCTCTGGCCTCATGACGTCCATAAAGATCCATCGTTCTCCATGATGTATTTCCTCCACCATCGTTCTTTTCATCTCCTTTTAGCGTTCAACTTGTGTGATTCCCTATTATTGTCTGGTGATATCCAAGCTGATGTGTCGTCTACTTTATGCCCAATTTTTTTTTAAACACAAAAGATGATAAACATGCCTTATACTACAATAATTAAACTAATCTACGCCTCCCCGGTAACAGCGGCAAAAACTTGTTAAGTAAGTTTTACATTTTATAAAACCCTCAATAATCTGCTAGTACACGGGTCATACTTTGTAATATTGAAGGGTATATCCCATAAGGAGGGTACCAGCCTAATCCTAAGTCATCTAAGGCTTAGAAAAAAGAATAAAAAGAAATAAACACTGCACAAGTGAACATGGAAAGTAAATACTGGAAATTGATTTAAGGATTGTAAAGCGAAAAATTCAACAAGACATAATTAAACTGAGCAATCACACAGGTCACAATGGAAATCCGTCAAGAGAGTTAATCAAGTTATGACAGAGAGGATTTTACTTATCATTAACGCTAATCTAACCATTTATGTGTTTATAGGATGTTGGTTCTAGACGGTCGTAGAGTTGATTACTCTCTCTCGAGTTATAACCATTAAATCCTAAATTGTAAATCATGATTGAATTATGGAACTTGCAATCTTTCAATTCACAAATTACCCAAAATTCTAATTAGTTCTAAAGCTCTCTAATAAACAATCGGGTCTTGCACGAGATCTCTCTCCATTAAATTATCGACTAGATTGATTACGTGGTCAATTAGATCGCTAACTCTCATCAATCCGATTTAATCATTTTTATCCAACTCACCCTTTCACTTTGTTACCGAAACATGCAAATACATTAATCAATCACAACACCAAACCACAAAATAACTAAATCAATATTAACTCAAAATAAAATCTTGAAGGAGAGTTTAGAACATTATCAACAACCCGAAATTCATTTCCATACAATCCATCTCAACTTTACACATTTAAATGAAAAAGGAAATGAAGAAAAATTGAAACTTAAGTTAGACAAATCGGGAAGACAACAGCGTCGGGATACCACCGGATCTGAGGAGTAGCTGTGTCGAGATCCACTTCTTCTTCCTCCTTCCTCTTCTTCTTCTCTCTCTCTTCTTTTTCTCCCTCTTTAGGGTTTCCAAACGTGGCTAAATGTAAAGCTCTTTCCTTATGTTCTTATTGCTCTATTTATGTTCTTTTGTGTTTAGGGTTGAACTAGGGTTTTTCCAGGGTCTGAATGATCCAAAAAATCCTTCAAAACGTGATGTTTGGAAGTGGTTGCGCATGTACCCTATAGGCTATGATTGCGGGCCATATGATTAGCCCCAATTTGCTTCAAAACTCCTCCGTTCTTCGATTTTTACCCTAAAACACTACCAAACATATCAAGGTACCTAAAAAATCATATTTAAGCTCAAAAGATTGTTCTAACCTATAAAACACATAGAACATAAATAAATTACAAACTAACACAATTCTAGCCTAGACACATACTAAACAATCTAATAAACGGCTAAACACATATCAAACTATATTTTAAAATACGATGCATTTCACACCTATCAATCACCTTACCTAATCCCATTTGATCATTTAAATAACCTTGTGGAGGAACCATTTAAAAGAATACTATATGAGGGAGTTGAGATTCACTCTTAGATCCAAGAAATAAATTTTGAGGGAAATCCAAGCCACTCCAAGTTGCTGGTGATGAAACTCTAGTTGATAGTATCAAAGGCCTTTGGGAAGTTAATTTTTATGGCATAACCTCTTATTGCTTTCCTTGAGTATAATCCTTCGTAAGCTCTTGATTAGAAGGATGTTGTCTAAGATTTCACTTCCATGTATAAATACACTTTGTGAATGATGCACCAAGGATTTGAGAGGGCTTTTCAGCCTATTAGCTAGTAGTTTAGCTATCACCTTGTAGACTGTGTTACAGCAAGACACTAGTCTGAAATCATTTGAGTAGATAGCATGAGGAACTTTAGGAATCAGACAGATATAGGTTGCATTTAACTCCCTCAACATCCTCCCTAATTGAAGAAATTTTTGCACCATATTAGTTAGCAGATTGCCAGTGACAATTGTTTCTTTGATCTCCTGACCGGTATTTTACAGTTGCAATGAATCCAGATTGGAGACTAGAGGAGGTCTAATCACATCTACGAACTCCAGTATGTGAATCTTACCAGAACTGTTTGATATTAGTAAGTTCATATAGTAATTGGTGACTTTGCTTTCAATCAGAGAGATATCATATATCAATTGATCATTGCAGTCAAGCAGACAAAGAATCTTATTAGAATTCTTATGAGCCAGGATGAAATTATAAAAATAACTTAAGTTAGAGTCCCCCTTCTTTAACCATCGACTCTTTGCCTTCTACCAACATTAAATTATGATATGTCATTGCCTTAATATATTCCTACAGTTCCAATGTTGCTCAATTTGCAAGTTGTGATTGTGTGAAAATAGGTAAGAGGCCTTTTGCACTTCACTAAGTTCTTTCTTAACCTTCTATACTCTTCTTACTATTGAGATTCCTATTTTGAGAAGGATTTTGAGTTTAGTTTTTAAATCGTATAGCTTCTTCATCATTTGGAAAGATTTGTAACCTTAGATGTCACCCTTCTATGCATCACTGATCAGCTCCATAAAACCCTCCTTAGTAGCTAGGAAGATCAGAAATTTGAATGGGGCATTAATCTTTCTCATAGTGAATAGACCACAAACCTCCATGTAGGAGTAGTTTGAGCATAACGAGGGTCCAAATAGAACATGAGAGTGTGGAAAGGATTTCATTCATCCTTGATTAGCTAATCTCATATCCTAATCAAATCCTCACCTTTTTGCTTGTTAGTCTAAGTGAAAAGATTGCGTATCTCAAGTTATATATTAACCTTCAATTTGGTCATACCCCTTTCTAACTCACTGCCCAACCTAGAGGGATTAACTCATTCAAGATGAGATGGGACACAACTGAAATCCCTAATCATCATGTTACTAATGGTGCCTAAATCATCCCATAACTCGGCTCTTTTTAGAACTCGATGTTGGAAGCGTACATTTTCCATACTTAACTCGTTATCCAAATTGAAGTCTCTACTCCCATGATCTATTCTTCATTTAAACAGTTTGTTTTGATGTTTACTTCATTCTGATATACCCCAATATTAACTGGAATCAACCATCGATGGTAACACCTCATCGTGTTGACTGTATTGAACGTAGTTGACGTCTGTATCGAGCGTAAGCAGCACGACGAGGCTTTTCAAACCAAACGGCGGAGAAGCATAAAACTGTAAATGGGACTGTGAAGTTGGGGTATTTCCGTAACAAAAACCAGACAAAAAGATTTCCATATACGGGAACTGGAGTCTTGCGTGGGCGTAACCAATTAGGAATGCCTCCCCCTTTTGTCTCCCTATTCGTCAATTTGCATTCCCAACGTTACACCTGTCTTGCCGGTCAAAGACGAACGACCTTTAGGCTCAAGATTCCTATATTATTTAGTTATTAAATAATTATTATTACTCCAAAGCCATCACCACCCATGGTAATTAACTATTCACTGTTCCATAAAGGATCAATATCTATATAATGCTCATATCTCCGGCCGGCGAGAAATATGGCGGTGTACCAGTCCGAGTCAAGCCTATACCGGGTCTTGGTGGATCGATGTCTGAGTCTGGAGGCGAGTCATGCAAAGCTGAAAGAGCAACTGAGTGAGTTGGTGGAGGAAAACAGTAGGAAAGATGGAGGGTCTATGATGGCGATGTCAGCTGCCGGTGATGCGGCATCAGATTCTGGCGGGGTGTATATTCCTGGATTCTTCATTTCAGGGAGCCCTTACAAGAGCGTGTTGGAATCCATGGGACATGCCGTTCACGTCTGTATTGCTTCATCTGGAGAGATCACGTATTGGTAGGTGAACAGCACCTTTCTGTGTGTCTCTGAGAACTCTACATGTTATTTGACTATTGCTTTTTTAATTACTTTCCGGGGGTTAATTCTTGCGCTCTTCTATCTTTTTTTTCCAAGTTCCAGTCATGAAATATACATATTGAGAGACAGATGACTAACAGACCTGAATTGAACTTCAAATTTAGCCGTGTGAGTTAAGCTAGTGGGACAAGAAACAGAAAATGCACTATTAAAGTGATTTTTCTAGAGATTGTACGATATAAGGTCAACCCTATAAGTTATTAGATAAAGAATATAGCTGGAGACACGCTTCTATTTTATAACCACAGAAAGTTGAGCCTGAAATTCCTAATAAGTTCGTGTGGCAGTTTATATGACTTCTCAGCGTGTGGTAGTGAAGGTTGGTGGAGTAGTGAATGGAGTAAATTTCTTTGAACAAGAATCAATTTGATCCGTTTCCAGTAATTGGATTGTTGGGGGCCTGAGGCAGAGTGGAGGAGACAAACTCAAATGAACGTACTGCTAAGAAAACTAATATGGTATCTTAATGACTAGTTTCAAGCATGAAATATAGAAACCAGCAACGGAATTTGAAGCAGTTATGTCAGGATTTCATTTTCTGAAAGCTACTCAATTCTGTTGCGAATCTCAGTGCAGGAGGATATATGCCTGAATATGATTCCCGTACTCCAATCAGCTGCATGAAGTTATGCTCCCAGAGGAACTGAGATTCTTTAACTCTTAGATTTTGGCCCGACTTTTCGATCATGTCTTTTTGTATTAAGCTGTTCCCTAAATGCGTTTTTCAGGTTTTATTGGAGAAGTTAAGGTGTCCTGGAGTGTGAAAATCCATACTTAGTATATGACAAGATACTAGAGTTTTATTTTCAAACTCAGATCAAGGATGACGTCAAAGGCATAATTTCTTTCAAGAAGATTTCAATTATTCCATAATAGCAATGAGAAGAGCATTGTTTTTTCCCCCCCTTTGCATTCAGTTGGCTTAGTGTTACTTGTGCAACAAATTATGTCCGACTGTAAATTTTTTTTAAAGGAATCACTCTGCTGAAAAGCTTTATGGATGGAAGGAATATGAAGTCCTTGGACAAAGCGTTTCTGAACTTCTCGTAGCTGAAGAGTACTACATACCTCTTAAACGAATCATGGAATGTTTGAACTCAGGCAAATTATGGTCAGGCCGGTTTCCTTTAAAGAAGAGATCGGGTGAAATATTCATGGCTATGATCACAAAAAGCCCATTATATGAGGATGGTGAGCTTGCAGGTATTATCACTGTTTCAAGTGACGCAGCAATATTCAATGCAGCAAATTCAGAAAGCTTAAGAGCAGGTCAACCCCATGCTAATGAACCAATAAGGATAAACCCGGAAAAGATCCACCGGAAACCACGACTGCCTATTGCGGCTGTCCCGCAGATCGCATCGTCAGTTTTCAATCTGGTGCTTATGTATTATATCATAGAGCTTTCAACTAATATTTCCTGTTCCAAATTCAAATTTCAGTTTTTAAAGAGGTTTCATAAATGTCTACCATTAGGCTTCAAAAATTTTACCTCAAAAACGTGATGATGGCACCAGCAATGAGCACCTCAATTCTGAGGATAAAGAACAGAGTGTTAAAGATGCTGAAGAGCTCAAGTCAGAGATTCCTGTTGCTTCAGCTCTAGTAAGTTCCAGTGCTTTCAAAGTCTGCATATATCTGTACTGTCATTACTCTAGGAAGCAGGGGATAAAAATTCACTTTGATCTTACTATCATGGGTTTATCTATGTGCTTCAGATACCTACTGTACCAGCGCTATTTTATCATAATATTTTCTACCAAAACAACCCTTCAACTAGGTAACTTCTTTAGTAATCAGCCACCCAGAATAAGTTAATATCGAATATCATGGTCTTCTAAAATATATTAAAATCCCCTTGAGTTGTTAAATTTTGCAACAACAAATTCCTCACCTAAGGCGTCCTATGCATGCTTCGTAAAAATCTGCAATACATGCATTCATATACAAAATGGTTTTACCTTGTATTCCGCCTCTGCTTCTGGCTGTGTTGGCGAATTTTCTCTCTCACAATTTGGTTGAAGTTTCTGCAGGCTGCTAAATTTTTGGCAAAATTGCACATAGGGAGCAGTGGCAGCTCTAAAGAAGAAGACTATGTCTGTGGTCAACAAAATGATCCAAGTGATACTGCAACATGCGATGAACCCATAAACAAGGCTAATGATCCGAAAATTTCAAAGCCACTAACTTCTTGCTGTAGCACCATTCATAATGTGCGCAAGAGACAAAGTTCACGCAAAAGAAATTCGTTATTTGCAGTTAAAAGTGTACATCCAAATGTAGCTCAAAGAAGAAGATCAAAAGATTCAGGAGAGAGTTGTAATCTAGCCGCTTCAGCGGAGTGCAAAGAATCTTTGAGGTTCGCTAAGCCTGTCTATCCTGTGCCGACATTAGATTGGCAAGAGAATGGGAATGAGTTAGACATTGAAGAGGCAAATTTAGTAGCCTCAGAGTTGGATGTTGAATTACAGCGACAGCAAAAAGTTATAAAGTTTCCAAGCTTGGGGGAAAGCACCAGTAGCCGGGGAAGTTCTTCAAATAAAGGGGACCAAGACTCAAATTGCCTGCTAGATTGCGAGATTCACTGGGAAGACCTAGACTTGGGGGAGGAGATTGGACAGGGTATGCTTGAAACATATTAAACTTACCAACATATGTTGGCAAGTGCGTAAAATTTGTTGTGAATGTAAGTTTATTCATGTAGGCTGCAGTATCATTTTGAAAAACCCTGGTTTTTTGCCTGTTGAAGATTTCAAACATATTCTGAACACAACTGATAGGGTTTGAATATCGTTGCTTTACTAAGGGGGATATGACATTGGCAAATTGTGGATAGAAAAATTCCAAGCTCTTTTATGACCTTTTTATTCTCTCTTTCCAGGATCATTTGCTGCTGTTTATCGTGGACTGTGGAATGGATCGGTACTCTATCAACCTCACAAATTCTTCTGAGTTGATTCTCAGTTGCAAATTGCAGTTGACATGAAATGGTTTTGTTGTTCTTCATCAGGATGTTGCAGTTAAGGTTTATTTGGGGAATCAATACAGAGAGGAAACTCTAAAAGATTACAAAAAGGAGGTGACACTCTTAAATTTCAATATTTTGTAATCCAAGTAGGGAAAAAAATTAATGGTGAAACGGAATCCTTAATGCAGATCGACATAATGAGAAAACTTAGACATCCAAATGTGTTACTATTCATGGGAGCAATATATTCTCCAGAAAGACTTGCCATTGTCACAGAATTTTTGCCAAGGTAATGATGGTGTTATCACTTTATGCTAACGATATCAGACTAGCATCGTTCTTAGATTCCATGATAAAAGGCATTGCCACCTTTTCTTTTCATGCATTTGGATTTTTGTTCCAAATTCCTATCTTTTTTTTCACATCAAGAACTCTCAAGGCCAAACACTAGGCTTCAAGCAGTCTAGATGAGGATGCTAACCACTACAAGAACCAAGCTCTTTAGAAAGGAATAAAACACGTAGGCAACGGTAGATTAAGAGTAACCATCCTGAGACTGTAAGGCTCTAAGATAATGGTTCAGATTCCAACTAAGCGCTATTCTGCTACTAATTGCTACCCTTTTTGATTGTTAGTCTGTGCAACAGTTTGCGTTTGATGATAAAATCGGTTAAAATAATGTCTGCATATTCTTGTTGGTTTATAATTCTATAGGCAGCTAAACACGTCAGTCTGTCTTTCTAAACACCAGGGGAAGCCTTTTCAAGACCCTTCACAAAAGCAATCAGGCACTGGATATGAGACGACGTCTGAGGATGGCCCTTGATGTTGTATATCTCTATCCTGTCGTTATCTTCCAGAATGTACTACTTTTAGTCCCAAATAGAAAGGTTTTGAGTTTTTGAGCTCTCAAACAAGGTCTTGCAATTTCTGCTTTATTGCAGGCTAGAGGTATGAATTATCTGCATCGTAGAAACCCTCCTATAGTGCACAGAGACCTAAAATCTTCTAACCTGCTAGTTGACAAGAACTGGACTGTAAAGGTAATATGTGATCTTTGATCAGGCTAAGGAATTGAAGCCACTTGGAATTTACAATTTCTTAACAAATTTTATGATACTGTTCCCAGGTTGGGGACTTCGGCCTATCGAAGTGGAAGAATGCAACCTTCCTAACTGCAAAATCTGGAAGAGGAACTGTAATGGCCTTTTCATAACACCCTCAAAATATTCTCCAGAAAAAACAAAAAACGTTATTAAAATTTCTTGCTTACGCTATCATGGTCATAGTAGCGGAACTCACTCCTAACTTTTTCTGCTTTCCTCTGCTCAGCCTCAATGGATGGCCCCGGAAGTCATGCGTAACGAGCCTTCAAATGAGAAGTAAGTTTCTGAACTGTTTTCTCCAAAATCTGTGTTTGTTGCGTCTGCAATTCGGTATTATTGACTTAGTCAAAGGCTCACAGCTTAATGAATAAATTATTGGAGACACAGAGGACCTTCTTTCACCTCTGTGAATTTGTGTGCCAACCTTTCCATTGCTTCCTAGTCATTTGTTTTAGTGGTTATGTTCTGAGACGTTCCGTGCACCCATACAGGTCTGATGTGTTCAGCTTTGGTGTCATCCTTTGGGAACTAATGACCGTCTCCATTCCGTGGATCAGTCTGAACTCAATTCAGGTCTACTTTTTTTCATACATCTCTCACAAATCCACACAACAGTGAACCTAACTTTTTTGTAGTATGATGTTCGGTTAACTAAAGTATTGTCCCTGTAAAAGGTAGTTGGAGTGGTTGGGTTTATGGACAGGAGATTGGAATTACCAGAAGACCTTGATCCTAAGGTAGCATCCATCATTTGCGACTGCTGGAAAAGGTAATTGTAAGGAAGCTTTCCACTTTCCATAAATCAGAAGTTGCAAGATGATGGGAACTTAAAAAAAACTGTTGGTTTCAATCCAAACAAGCAGTGAACCAGCGCATAGACCGTCATTTGAAGACATAATTCAACGAATGACAGGCGTTATCCAAAGCGTAGCAACATCACCAGTTAATAGGACCAAGGAGTCTTAAAAGCTGCATGCGGGTGTTCAAAGTAACCTTTCCTCTTTCAACATAGTAGGAGGAAAAACCGGAAATCAGTTGATGCTTTTGAGAAATTTAAAGCACAATGTCCTATCCTAGTCTTAGGCAAGTCATTTTTTTTTTTTTTTTGAGAAAAAGATCATATTATAAAGCTGCATATCATAGTCTACCAACAAGCAATATCATTTTATTTACGTTGATTAAAGACATGTTAACTCTAAATTGAGCTGAACCATCCAGCAAGTCTAAAATAGAAACAAGATTTTATTTTCTGATATTAGCAATCACCTCCATGTAACCATCAAGAATTAATTTTCCACAATTATAAGTTAAATTAATTTGGCATATCAACATATAATTGTTAAATCATGTAAGAATATTTTATTATGGTAGTTATAAACCCTACTAAACTGATGATTCCTATTTTTCTTTTTTGGTAAGAACTAGATTCAAGTATTTGTCAATCCCCAGGTACAAAGAAAGGTGCATTAACGTCCTAATATTTTATATCTATAATTTTATCAATTTAATTAAAATTAAAAAATTGATGAGCTAAATCACAATAAAAGATTTGTTAACTAAGGAATTCATATTCTTGTATATTTAAGTTAGGTCTTTGTAAATTCATGTATAACTTATGTATAGTCTCGTCTATAAATAAGTTGTATATTTTTATACAAAATAATTAACAAGAGAAATCACTTTTCTAATATTAGCTTTTATGGTACCAGAGCCTCATTAAATATCTTCTTGTATTCTTAATGTTCTATACTTAGGTGATCTTGCTTCTAATAAAATACCTATCGAGTCAAGTCAATGTATCCAGTGCATAAGGCTCTTCTTTTGCAAGAGTTATTGATATATACAGTCTTTCCTTGTATTTTTACAAAAAAACTGTTTTTGTAATTCGAATCTGTAATCTTCTGATCATAAAGGAGCACTTGGTAGGCTCTCCCCCCATTAGTTGTAAATGAGTTTACAAAATCAAAACTCATTTCCATGATTCTATCGAACGTTATAAAGTTCGTTTAATAACTTAAGAATATACTCAAGAGTATGATATAGATTATGAAGAAACATTTGCTCCAATGGAAAGATAAACATCTATTCATAGTTTATTAGCTATTGTTGTAGTTTATAAATGACATCTTCTTCAAATGGATATAAAAAATGCTTTTCTCCGTCAGTGATTTATTGAAAGTGGTTTACAAGCATCCTCCTCCAAGTTATAATTCTTCTTATAAGATTTGTAGGCTTCAACGAGGCCTTGTGATAGATTGAAACAAGTTCCCAAGACATAAAGTTGCAAAATTTAGCTTCGTCTTTACATAATTTGACTTTATTTCTAGTCCACATGATTCTACACTGTTCATTTATCGAATTGACCAATGCATTGTCCTTCAGTTACTTTATGTTGATGAGAAGATAATAATAGGCGATGTCGTGTGTAAAATTTCAAATTTACAACATTACCTTAATCAACACTTTAAAGTGAAGAATCAGAGTTTTTTAAAGCTATTTTTTAGGTCTCGAAGTTTCTCATACTTTTGAAGGTTATTATCTTTCTTAAGCCAAGTATGCATCTAACCTACTTTCTCATGCTAGCATCATCGATAGTAAATTATATCAACTCCCATGAAACACAACTGCAAGCTTACTCCTTTAGATGGTGCTCTTCTTATTGATCATATTTTATATCGATAACTTATAGGCGGTCTTATTTATCTCACTATTACTTGACCAAATATTTCATATGTTTTTCATTTGTTTAACAATTTTATGTCCGCTCCTTGCTCTATCACATTTTTCTATCGTGATTCAGATACTTTGTTAAATTAAAGGAACTCTTTTCGATTAACTACACTTCTCTGCTTAATTCTCCTTGGTATTATCTTGCTATTCTGATGCTGACTAGGCTGGTGATCTAATAGATCATTATTCTAACACTGCTTATTGTTTTTTCTTAGGCAATTCTCTTTTCTTTTGGCATAGAAGAAAGTAAACTATAATTGCTCAATCTAGCACCGAATCTGAATATTATGCTCTTGTTGATGCTAGGTTTGAATTACTTTGGTTGGAATGGTTGTTAATTAATATGGGTATCACTCATTCCTCTGCCACTATGCTTTATTATGATAATGTAAGTGTTATACAAATTTCTTATAATGATATTTTTCATGAACATACAAAATACATTGAAATTAATTGTCACTTTATATGTCATCATGTTAGTCAAGACATTATACATTTGATTCATGTCTCCTTAGCTAACCAAATAACTAATATATTTATCAAAACATATCTTCTAGCTCGTTTTAAGATTTACTAAGCAAACTCAAGCTGGCATATACTATCCCATCTTGAGTTCAAGGGTGTACTAAGATGAACTAAAATCATAACAACAAATATGACAAGATTAGTTGATATCATAAAAAGAAATTTAGGTTCTTGTATATTTAATTCATATCCTTATAAATTTATGTATAGATTATGTATAATATCATTTATAAATAGGTTTTATATCTTTGTACAAAATAACTAATAAGAGAAATCATTTTCCTAATTCAGTTTTTACTTTTAATTTGAATAATATAAATGTAAATATAAAAAGATGTGATATGTCATTATTAAGGAAATATTTCTTATTTTTGGAATATGATTAATTATATGTAATAGATTGGGCTTTTCATTAGTGAGGATTATTGATTTTTAAGTCTATATATAAGATATATAACCTAATTTACTTTTATTTTTATTTTTTAAAGGGCAAATTTGTTCTTAAGTAAAGTCATAAGTGTCGTACTGTATGCACAATATTAGTCAAAAAATTACAATTAAAATTCTATCATCGTAATGGGCTATGGTATTATTTAGTGCTTGCTTTTTTGGCTAGTATCAGTTGTACCGATCAATACAACAAATACCATTTAGTACTAGAACCAAATTAAAAGATTAAAAAAATTTAAGGACTAAAATTTAAAATATAATTCCTAGCCCTAATACTCAGTCAATTGACTTTGTTAGTTTTAGAAATTTCTTTGAGTTTCTCCTTTTCTCACTTTCGTCATTACTAGGCCACACTTGCTGCTCATCGCCTATGTCTTTCTCTGTTGCCACCAAGTCTCTTGGCTTTGTCTTCTACCAATAACACCGTTGGCCTTCCTCTTCTCCACTGCTCATCACTAAATGTAATTTTTGTAATTTTCTTATCCTATTTTCAGGCTTTTGCATTCCTATTTTAGGTGTATATTTTCTACTTATTTTGCCTTACCTTTGTGCCATTAGAGCATTAGAACATGCATTTGGGTGTAAAATGATCTTCTCTAAATAGGAATGTTCACAAAACGTATCCCTCTATCTTATTTATTTTGGCATGAATTCATGTACAATTGATATATAAAATGTCACATAAGAGGATGCACTAATAACTTGTTTGATCTTTCTTAATTTATCTTCTAATTTAATCTCTCAATGCTTATTTTAAATACTACATTTCAAGAACTCAATATAAAATTATTCTCTGGAGTCGAGTAAAAAGAAATTTCAAGAACTCAATATAAAATTATTCTTTGAACTCAAACATACCCTAATAGATAGTTAAGGCTGCTTCTTTTAGAATTTATTATTGGTTAATAATTGACAGATGAGACTATGCCTTAGTAGATACCTAAAGGTTGTTTGGTTTAACAAGATGATGAGGATGTAGGTTCCTTCATCTTTTCGTAATGAAGTTAATTCTTGCTAATAAAGAGGATCGTTTGCAAATCACATGGGCAACATAGATCCTTACGATTGGGATTTTTTAGTGAAACAATATTTTTAGTAGATTTTGATTTTTTTCTATAATTGTGTATTGACCTCGGTATTTTGATTTTTTGTTTTTTATAATTGTGTATTGACCTTGGTAAAATGGTCATCTTTAGGAATTGCTTAGAAGTATTCCCGTTTCTTTTATGTTTTCTCCTAAATATAACATGCCATAACGACAAACTTTGTTGCAAATATATTTATCACAAATGATACTAAAAAAATTCTCATGCCTATCTATTAAAGTTAGACAAAAATATTAAAACAAAAAAATTTATCTACAAGAATGAAATGAAACAAATTTATTTGGGCAGAATTAGAAAGATAACAAACCAAAAGAGAAGGGGAATTTGCAATAAAATTGAACTTTATTACTTGATAACGGAAATGTTTATTGGCTTGCTCTATTCCAATGGGTAAGTGTTAGTAATTACGTTCAATATAATTTAAGTAAATTTAATTTCATATGTAGAAACTTTATTTTCATCTAAATTTATTGTTTTATTTTTTTCATACGTCTGTATTTATCTTTATACTTTCGATGATCCAGCTTAGGCTGATGCAATATTTGCTCCTTTTATGAAGAATCATAATATATATTTCTATTGTGACAAATCTTTTAAAGGTGGGATAATCACCAGGTTAAAGAAATATTTTGTTGAGATTAAAGGTGATGTGGAACCTTACATGAAAGTTTGTTATGATATAAAATGACAAATGAAAACTTTAATTAAGAGTATCAAATGAGAATGAAAGAAGACAAAGATTGAACTATGAAATTGGAAGTGGTACTTTATTTTGCATCAACAAGGATGATATGACAACACTAAAGTTGGCATTTCTGATAAGAATAAGGAACTATTGTAACTGATATGAGAAAAAGAAGACAATTGCCTTTCCTTTTTACTCCATAAAAAAGTCTCAAAGTTTCAACCTCCAATTTGTAGTAATTACCAAAGAAATTATTCATAATGTAAACATGGCAATAGCTAGATAGTTGTATGATTCAATTTTGTTGTTCAATATTGTCCAGACTTATTATTACTAATCTATAATTGATGTTATTGCCTATATTGGTTTAGGAATTAAATCTCTTTAAATAGATAACTATAAAGGTAATATTTTGAGCAACTTTGTTAGTGAAATAAAATTTATCTGAGTGAAAAAAAAGGACTTGAGCATCTTATAGGTATTTAATCATGTGTGATAATTGTACAAATAGGAGCTATGATTTTATTATTACTATTATTTTGTTTATTATGTTAAAAGGACAACATTTTTTTAAGTCAATTGACGCATCAAGTCTTGTAAGAAACATTCATACTTTATTAGATATAATTGATAAAGTTATCAATGAAATTGTGCCTGAAAATATTTTATAGCTTGTTATTGATAATAATGTTACTTACAAAGTAGTTAGGAAGAGATTATAAAGCAGATATAATTTTTCTACATAATTATGTTGTATATTATATTGACTTAAAGTTGAAAAATATAAAAAATGGTAGATATTTCCTATCGTTGATAAAACTATGTAGAAAGCAACAGTGTGAGTACCATCCCGTACCACGTACCAATAAAAAATGGTACTCAAATCATTAGTATCGACATGACTTAAGATACTGGTTGGTACTGCCCTCATTCTCTTCTCTCTATGTCTCCTTCATCATTTATCTAGCTACTCTCCACTATCGGTGATAGGTTATTCACTTACTGTCTCCTCCGTTAGTTGTTCCCTACCTCCTCGGGCTTGTATGCATCGCATACATGCACCTTCATCGTGTTGGATCGGAAATGAAAACGTGCAATATTTGGTTAAACGGTGAATTTCAAAACTTTTTTAGAAGTCATAATGTAGTGGAAGTAAGATAACCAAATCAATATATCAATCCATACATGATACGATATAAGGATAATAGTTAACATAAGAACAAGATGGTAGAAATATTACCAACCCCTTCGCTACAGCTTTAACTCCTCGTTGTGCTATCCTATCCTCGGCAATGTATCCTCTCCAAGATGATGTATTCTCTTCTTCTTATTGTTGTTTCCTCTACTCGATATTGTATCCTCATCCAATCGGATCTACAACTTATTCTTCTTGGACAACTTGGTTAACAAGATCCTTTGGTGGGAAAGGAGAAAAAACATTTTGGAGGAGATTTTTCTTAGAAGAAAGAAGTCAAAATTGAGAATTTTTTCATGCAAATTTTGGCACTACCATGCAAGATAGTAGAGAGAGTGATAAAAATGCAAGAACACTTTCTTACACACTCACAAATTCGGTCAACCTCAAAGGAAAGAAGAGATTTGCATCAAATGCATCACTTCTTTCTTTAATCAATCATAAAGAAGCCAATAAATG
>JAOTAX010000198.1:30218216-30231403 GCA_025629825.1 Erythroxylum guanchezii | reverse complement strand
ATCGATGAACAAAGAAGACGACACCAGCATCAATAAAAATTTCTGATTTCTTCACATACAAAAAGTGTCAAGAAGATCAACACAGAAGAATAGTCGATGCTTACCTGATGGAACGAAGACAGATGGCCCTATTAGCTGTAGAGGAAAACGTTTGTCAATAGAATAAGCCAGTTGAATGAGAAACACAATAGACGTAGTAACATGTAGCTGCGTAGGTATTTGCTAGACTAAGATTATAATTTCATTAATTTTTTGAGGATATTTTTGTCATTAAATTAGGGTTTGAAAGACAAGCCATGCCATTCCATTCCTGATCTCCTAATTTGAGAGGTCACAAAATATTAGATTTTAGATGGCAAAGGATGGCTTCCAAAGCCATCAATTGTCATTCCATCAGGAAGTCATCCTTTGTCATCCCATCTTGTTTCAAAATAGACTCTCAAATAATAACCTGAACTATTTGAGTCATTTCATTCTATTTCCTTCCATCCTTTCACCCACATCCAAACATACCCCAAGTAACAAGACAACCGACGAGGATAGCATTCGCAATTTCGGGATGCAGTAAGTGCGCACCACACCATAGACAATTATTTGGGCATCGTTCCTGGACTTTCATTAATAATCTGAGCGAGAGCCCGAAAGCAAATTTACCTCAAAGCCAAGGCGCCGTTAACATTTACTGCTGATTGGCTTAGGCCTCCTCCTCGCTTTGATTTCTATCTGCCTCTGACCCTTCCTTCAACATGTTTTGGTTTAGGATATTTAGCTGAGGCTGAGTTGTGCTTCGGTTGAATAGGTGAGTCTCGCTTCTTATCAAGGTTTGTTTCGCTACTTCGGATTGCTCACTGATTGTTCGAACAAATGTCCCAACAGCTTGAGGTGCTTGTGGTCACTGTTAAGAGTTCCATATTAGAATATTCGGTTAGCTCCATCTCTTAAATTTACTTCTTCCATTTCTGCTCTCCAGTTACTGTTCATTGTTGCTTTTGTTATTTTCGTAGGTAGGATTACAGCTTCAGGGCAAGTGCTACATTCGTTTTTCTTTTGAAAGGCTGAGTGGGCACTGAGCTTATCTGTTGCAAAGGCAACTCTCTTAAAGGCTGTTATGAATTGGTTCTTGTAGTTTATGATTGCGTGAATTGAACAAACATGCTGGCAATGGTGTCTACAAGGTTTCTCCTACTTGTTGAGCAGTCGTTTCCTATGCAAAAAATATCCCGTGTTTCCAAGAAAGCTTGGGGCAACACGAGCATAAGATTTCTGTGTCAGGTTGGTCGAGACCATGGCCCTCTGACTCTTTCTAGTCTGGGTTTCCGGAGCGAGTTTGAAAAAATCAGGATAAATAAAATAAAAAAGGGTGAGAAAGGAAATGTTATTTCGGCCATTGACGTCTCTAAAAGCAGAGTGAAGACACTTGGTAGCAATGGAAAGAGAGCTGTTGGGGTAAAACCGTCGCCTGAAATAGAGTCAGCTCCATTTGCTGCGAAGTCATTTTCTGAGCTTGGTCTCCCTGCTTTGTTATTACGAAGATTGGAGAGTGAAGGCTTTGCAGTTCCAACTGATGTCCAATCTGCGGCAATCCCTGTTATTCTCAAGAATCATGACGCTGTTATACAGTCTTATACAGGATCAGGGAAAACACTGGCATATCTACTTCCTATACTGTCTGAAGTGGGGCCACTGAAGGATAAAAGTTCTGAAGTTGATGAAGAAACTGGGAAGAAAAATGAGATAGAAGCAGTAATTGTGGCCCCATCAAGAGAGCTGGGAATGCAGATTGTAAGGGAAGTTGAGAAACTATTGGGTACGGCAAACAAGAAAGTGGTTCAACAACTTGTTGGGGGTGCAAATCGATCAAGGCAGGAAGAAGCTCTCAAGAAAAACAAGCCAGCAATTGTTGTGGGTACGCCTGGGAGGATTGCTGAAATCAGTGCAGCAGGCAAACTACATACTCATGGTTGTCGATATTTGGTTTTGGATGAGGTTGATGAACTCCTCTCATTTAACTTCCGGGAGGACATGCACCGGATTTTGGGTCATGTAGGAAGGACAGCAGGTGCAGATCCTCGTGGACGTGAAAACCCATTTGCCAGTCGGGCTGAGCGTCAAACTATCATGGTATCTGCCACGGTGCCATTCTCTGTGATAAGGGCTGCAAGGAGTTGGAGCAGTGACCCTCTCCTTATCCAGGCCAAAAAAGTCATCCCACTTGAATCACTTCCTTCCTCTCCACCTGTTAATCTGATAAAGCCTGCGTCTGATCCAAGTGCAAACTCAAATTTGCAGCCTCACGCAGCAGTTCAGAGCCTTCCTCCATCTTTGAAACACTACCACTGTGTTACGAAGTTGCAACACAAGGTAGATGCGTTGAGAAGATGTGTCCATGCACTTGATGCCAAGTCTGTGATAGTGTTCATGAACCACACTAGGCAACTGAAGGACACTGTTTTCAAGTTAGAGGCCCGAGGAATGAAAGCTGCGGAGCTGCATGGGGACCTTGGCAAGCTCGCTAGGTCAACAACTATGAAAAAATTCAAAAATGGGGATGTGAGAGTTCTTATAACAAACGAACTTTCAGCCAGGGGTTTGGATATACCAGAATGTGATCTGGTTGTTAATTTGGAGTTGCCTACTGACTCAATTCATTATGCACATCGAGCTGGCCGGACAGGTCGGCTTGGAAGAAAGGGGACTGTGGTAACAATTTGTGAGGAGCCAGAAGTTTTTGTTGTCAAGAAACTGCAGAAGCAGCTTGGTGTCCCCGTTCCAGCTTGTGAGTTTACAGAGGGTAAACTTGTTGTCACTGAAGAAGAAGAGAAGAAACCTACAGAGGTCCTTAGGTGATGGACTTTCACAGTTAGATTTGCAGTACAGGACTAGAGTTTTCATCTATCCCATTTCAATCAAGCTATACGCGAGTCTTTATGTGGTCGTGCTATCATTTGTTACTGAATTATTGTGTGTTTAAAAGGGCTTCAGAGACAAATTAATACTAAATCTACAGTTGTTGATATGTAAACTTTATGTAGTACGATACGAGAACATAGAAGGCTTGCAAATTATGCATTGACCACCCTACGTGAAAGCTGTGCAAGAAATTTGTTTCCGGGCATTGATAAAGAAAAAGTGCTACAGCATTAACTGCTTGGTCTATTGTTTAGAAGTGATCAAGAATTGCACTGAACAAGCAATTGATTATATATATATATATATATATATATATATATATATCTGAGAGATACAGATGTTGATCATATTAATGACGGATCATGATGCTGTACTACACATCGTGTTCCTAGAAATGAACGACTTTTTTTTTCTTTTTAAATTGTTATTCTATTGGCTATGTGAAAGCAGAGAGAAGGTTTTGAGGGTTGATATGGATACAAGGATTCGGCATAAACACTCAATCACCAGATTATTCTCTTACAGAGCTTGTATCCTGAAAGGAGACAACTAATTGCAGTAACAAGAAATGCAGCAAGAGACATGCTGGTGGATATGATAGCTGCCTTCCAGAGTGGTGCAGGCTTGGCAATCTGTTGAATGGTCAGTATCGCTACTGAACAAGAAGAAATGACAAGATAGCCTTCCAACTGTAGATGGCGATGAATGCAGAGAGTCAGCCTTTATAAGCCAAAATTTGGCTTAAAACTTAAAACAAATTGAAAGGATTTGAAGCTTAAAATGTAAGTTGTTCAGTATTAGTGGCACTTGATCGAGTATGAAGCTCATGTAGTCTGAAATTACATCAGAGATCAGAATGCCCCTGTGTGCAATATCACAAATGCCTTTGAAGAGTTGAAGCGCTGAGTAAAGGAAAACTAAGACAGATGCAATGAAGCAATACCTACACGAGAAATCGAAGAATATCAGATGACATCTTCAGTGCCAAGAACAATTATATCAATAAGATAACAAGGAACTGGTACTATATGTATGATTAATTACTTGAATTTATGATCCTGACATATTGGAGACAGAACTATAATAAAGAAAAAGACAACTTTGAAAATATAGCAATTTGGTTTAGCTTGTTAAAACAAAGTTCAGTATCATCTATCATAAGATTTAAATGCCTTGAATATCTAGCTTTTAATTGGGAGCTACTGTTGTGAATAAAAAAGAATATTCAGTTTTAATCTATCAGTAGGCTTACATGAGCTGTGAATATTGGTTGAAGGTAGAAGGTTCCAAGGCAAGGCAAGTTGCTTGGTTGATGGAGCAGCCAGTGAAGCTGCAGAGGTGAAGGAAAGCAAAAGAGCCAGGAAACGAAGAAGCAAAGAACAAACTTTAATAGAAGGTCGTTGAGAGGCAACCGAGAAAGAGAACGGCGAAGGCTTTGGAAATGAATGTTGAGATATAGAATTGGTTGATATAGGTGACTGTGAAACGCCTGCCATAGACCTGCAAGCAAGGACCTCTTTTCTTTTCTTAAACTGCAGGTCCCTGTACTCTAGCAAACAGTATGGCTCTTGAGAGGACATTTATTTGCGTGCGTATCTATATTGTGTCTACGGAAAGGGACTTGGTTTTCGTAAGCCTTGTTGCATTGCATTGCCATTGTTTAAAATATCCAGGTCAACTTGGCTGATAGGAATAATCGAATAGCTTATCCATACCAACGAAGTCACGCCACTATTTACGCCCCCTGTAACTAACGGAAAATTGAAGCCAAAGGCTACAACTGTCGTAGTAGTAGGAGTAGTTACGAGTATGACGATCATTCAATAAACAAAGTGAGTTATTACCTAAACCTTTTGAAGATTACATGCTAATTCTGCATGGAGATGGATCCCCCGCGAGTAAAGCATTAAACGAAAACGAAAAGGTTGGGGTTGCTTCTTAGAACTAATACAGACGTGATGGTAGAAAGACATTGTTTTGTTTTCTTCCTGGAATTCTTTAAGAAATAAAGATATTGGCGGAAGCTGCTGTTCTCTATCCTGAATTGAATTGATAAAAAATCTGAAGATCTACAGCCTTAGGTATTTGTTCTGATTTGTTTTGTCATAATGGAATATTTGCAGCACCTAAAGACACAAGGAAAGGAACTGTTGAGCAAAGAATGGTTGATTATTATACACATGAGAAAGTCATTCAAGGGTTTTTCTGGTAACCCCATGGATTTTTGCTTGCCCAGTTCCACTGATCCCGACACATTTCTTCCACACCATATCTTGCCCTGTCATTGCCATCAAACCAAAGCACTTAAAAAGTCTACAACTTGTCGTCAATTATGATTATGCTAGCCTATATCTAGCAAGCAAAATGCGATGTGGCCTTGCATAATAGAACATGTAGGAGAAGATATAACCAAGGAAATTTGAGTAACATAATCAGCAAGCTATAAGGGTTAGGAACGTACTTCCAACCAAGTTCTTTCTCAGCTTTTTCTGTAGAAGCATAGACAGCTGTAGCATCCCCAGGCCTTCTTGGACAAAGCTTAATAGCGATTTTCTATAAATATACACCCATTCATTTTGACTTGTTTTGTGGAGAGAAAAAAAGAGATCTACAGAAAACTGAGAGAAAATAAGGAACAGTCACCTTCCCAGAAGCTTTTTCGAATGCAGCAACCATTTCAAGCACAGATGTTCCATGTCCAGTTCCCAAGTTGTAGGCAACACAACCTAATTACAGGAGCATACATAATGAAGTTTTCAAAAGCAAATAGTATATGTTATGAAAAATCTCTCCCAGAACTTTAGGAGGTCTGACATCACTGCCAGTTGACCGAACAAAACAGGCACAAGTAAAGAGGTGACATAATTACCTATGCTTTTTGTAGCATAAAGCTTACGAAGAGCAGCAATATGACCATCTGCCAGGTCCATAACATGGATGTAGTCTCGAACCTATCCACACAAAAGATTGGAGCATATTGTAAACCCACAAGGTAGTTACTGAGAATGTTATTCTACGCGCACTAGATCTGAATAGAAGTACTTCTGTTTCACTGTGTGGGTTTTATGGGAACCAGTAACACATTTCTTAATTCTCCTCAACTTTTATCCTTCAAATAGGGAAAACAACTACACAGAAATACATACCGCACAGCCATCCTTTGTGGGATAATCATGGCCATACACATTAAGCTCAGGCAATCTGCCAACAGCCACTTGCTGTATGTATGGCATAAGATTGTTTGGGATACCCTTGGGGTCTTCACCAATCTTACCACTCTCATGAGCTCCAACAGGATTGAAGTATCTCAATAAAATGATACTCCATTCTGGTTCTGCTTTTTGAATATCTCGAGCAATTTCTTCAAGAAAAAGCTGAAAAAATAGCATAATAACCAGTAACGGAGTGCACTAGTAGAGATACCCATTTCAACTCCAGCAGGATAAAACAAGTGCAGATTCCAAAGAAATTTGATGGTAAAATTGTTAACTTCAAAGGATAAATAAGTTCACATTCACCTTTGTTCGGCCATAAGGATTCATAGCCTTTAACTCGAAGTCTTCAACACATGGTATTTTTTCAGGTTGGCCATAAACAGTTGCAGATGAAGAGAATACCATCTATTTGGATGCATCCCGTACAAAACCCATATGGCAAGAAAATTCGAAGCCATTATCAGTACAAAGAAAGCATGCAAAAACTATCTGACAAACACAGCAGCTTTCAGAAATTGATCATGAAGTTTCTTTTAATAGTGAGGAAAGTAATAAAGCTATCCACATGAGCTTAACAATGATTACAAGCTTTCATTAGGTCACATCAGAGCCACCATGAGTGTGAGGGAAAATATTTGGGTGAAGTGGAAGAAAAGTGATGCTCTGAAAGATGAATCAAGGTTTTAAATTACAGACTACAGATTATGCTGTGGTTGCAGACAATTATAGTAATTGTAGATGATGTAACTGCAGGAAATGCGACCACAATTGTGACAAATCACAGTAACCGCAACTGCAATTTAGAACCATGAGACGAATCATGACGACTTTTTATTGCCGAATGAGAAAAAAATAAGTAAAAGAACTTTTCAATTTTCAATTGCTACAACTGATTCTCCACATAAACAGTTGCCAATAGAAGGATGACAAATGGAGAAAAAAGTTGGTGATGCTGCTGTGGTTGAAAACAAAATAATAAGTTCTACGTGCTGGGCTCAACAAGCCAAAAACTGCAATCCTTAAGGAAGATTGACAATGCTAATTTGAGAATGGCCTCCACCATGAATATTATCTTTTATTTCAACTCCCAAATAGAAGAGTAAAAAATAGGTACAAACAACCATCTAATTTTATAGATCCCACATTCCCATATATGTTCAAGGATTCAAATTTGGGAAAATAATCCATACCCTGTACTTCTCTTACTTCTTTTGTAAATATTTCCAAGTATTATCAAATCCCAGCTCTTGGAATCTCATTTGAAAACTTGCTTTCCTCAGGAAAAAAGACTTGGGAGATTAAGCATGGATTATGTGTACTGATAGTTTCTTAGAATCAGTTTGTCATGTTCACATGTTATACAAGCCTCAATTCCAAAACCAGAAAGTGATCTTTGAAAAGATTGGGAATCTAAAACAGCGATTTACCTTCTTACAATTATATTTTGCCATGACCTCGTAGAGGTTGATAGTGCCCACTAAATTGTTGTCAAAATAACGTCGAGGATTTGCAACACTCTCGCCAACTGCCTTAAGGCCAGCAAAATGGATCACAGCATCAAATCTGTCAAAATTTCAGGTAGGTAAACTACCTCACAGAAGATGAAGAAAAATCTCACATATCGATATCCTATAGTTTGAATTCTCAAGCTTCTGATTCATTTTCATTGGCTAGTAACACAAGTATGGAAAAGAGTTAAACACTAGGCTCACAAAGATTCTACCTTTTCACCAAGAAGATAGAAAAACACAGATAGAAGACCAAAAAGAACCTAGTCAAATTATGTTTTACCAACCTAGAAAACTTGAATTGTTAATTTCAGTGCTAACTTAAGACCCTACCATATGTTCACTTACTTATTTTGTGAAAACAGCTTCTCCAAATCAGCCTTATTTCTTACGAGAATAGAGTATGATATAGATCAACCAGAAGAAGTATGTATAAACACTAGGCTCACAAAGATTCTACCTTTTCACCAGGAAGATAGAAAAACACAGATAGAAGACCAAAAAGAACCTAGTCAAATTATGTTTTACCAAACTAGAAAACTTGAATTGTTAATTTCAGTGCTAACTTAAGACCCTACCATATGTTCACTTACTTATTTTGTGAAAACAGCTTCTCCAAATCAGCCTTATTTCTCAGATCACCCTGCAATACACCAATTGAACCAAAATCCATT
This sequence comes from Erythroxylum guanchezii, assembly GCA_025629825.1. NCBI lineage: Eukaryota > Viridiplantae > Streptophyta > Magnoliopsida > Malpighiales > Erythroxylaceae > Erythroxylum > Erythroxylum guanchezii. Next base: position 30,223,096 of record JAOTAX010000198.1, on the reverse strand, counting down.
ACAGACGTAAAACCCATTATCCTTCATGAAATGAATAGCTACAGAATACTATCTTTAAAAAAAAATGATGGAACTTTTTGGTCCATGTGATTGATCCTGGCTATGAACAGTGTACCAAATTGAGCACTTGGAACCCTGTTACTAACTCACATTTCTTTATTTTGTTTGCATGACTAAATCCTTCGCGTTCATCTCAAGCAAAAACAGAGTTCAAGTATGATCAAGAAGGGAAACCATACCAGATTGAACTCCAGTTTCTCCGACAACTCAGGACCCACCAATTCCCTCACTCTATCAACAGCTTCTGGAACAGAGTTGTCCAGATTATCAATGATAGAAACCTGGAAACCATCCTTGAGGAGCTGCACTACAGTGTGGGATCCAATGAAGCCAGCCCCACCAGTGACAAGGATTTTATGCCCAGCCATTGAAGAAGAAAGCCGAAAACGTAAACAAGACAGGAAAGCAGAGAAAGATTGAAGCTGGATTGGAGGAGGAGGAGAACAGTATAAAAAGTGAGTTGGCAAAAGAAGTTCTGACGGCCATAAAAGGAAGGGGATATGTTACATACATTGAGGCAATCAAGGAAAGTGTTTTGACTTTTGATGAAGATAAGGATTTAAAATTTTAAAAGAATCAATCATAGAAGTTGTCTTCTGGAAGTACTCTTCTTTCTTTAATTGTCTCTGGCGGCCCTTTTATTTCGCCGTCCATTCTCTTACGTGACAGTCGCTTGCGAATTGCGTTTGTTTGTAACACCGTCTTACTCACGTGCTGTTTGTTCTTCTACCGTTAGGACGGTTTTAATGGATAATTTGATGAAGATGGATTAGATCAGATTAGATGTTCCTTGAATTTATCCATTTCAGTAAAAGTTGCTGAATCGAATCTGAATAATGATTAAGGTCAAGGATGGATTACATGCCAATGACTCATCTTTTTCCTTTTCTCGTTTTGCGTGCGTAAGTTGAAGATGACATTCAATTGCGTGTCATTACTCGTTACAAGAGTCTGTTATGGCTACTTTTTCTTTTTAAATTCAGGATGTTATTATATCATATTGGATTTGGATAATGGGGAAATGATGGGGTCCATTTGTGTTTCGGTGTTTCGAACCTCATCTGATTTTACGTCACAGCTTTCGTTTCTGCCCCGACATGAAGGAACGTGTAACTACAACAAACGGCTTCATGACCGCAGCCTCAACTATAAAATGTTTAGATAATTTGAATATATTCTTATCTTGGCTTTTGCTCGTGTCACACCAACCACTCTCTTATAAACGCACTAAGATACATGAACGGAAGGTAATCTACATTCTGATAAGAAGGAATAGTGGTCTTCATAAATTTAGGAAAACAAACTGAAAAGATGTGATGAAGAGATAAGAAGGAAGATGTACTGAAGGTTTTGGGTTGAAAGAGATGACGTGCCAGAAACGGCGGTGTAATGCTATACTTTTTTGGGTTCCGAACACTCTTATGAAAATGTCTGCTAACATACTTGAAGTGTTATGACTGATTAGGTGGAAGTGTAGGAATAAATCCTTTTCTTTTTTAACTTGTTAAACTACTTGGTATCCGACATATTGACAACTGACTAATCCAAATTTGAGCCAAGTAGGACCCTCTTTAGGTAACAAAGCTCTTCTCATGAGTTTTTAAAGTGATTTCATTTTTAAGATTCGAACTCAAAGTTTTAGTTAAGGATAGAGGAGCCTTTGTTGCTCCACCATATATTGTCTTATTTCATATGATCTGCAATTACCATTTGAGCTTCAAATTATGTAATCGAAAACAATTTAGTGCATTTAAGTATGCAGGTTGCTAAAAAAAACCAAAGGGCAACTTTAAAGACCAGAATTCAACCCCAGTAGGGGTTTACTTTTACCACATTCAATATGTTTTAGGTGATATCGGAGGAAATTTTGGTGCTCAAAGAAAACACATTTGTCACTGGTAATATTTGCCTCTATCAATGTTACTGCTAACGAGTCAGAAGAAGTTAAAGCAATTAACGAACATGCTAATGAAAGAAACATGAAGAAAACACATAAATCATAATCATGATTGTGTCGTAATTTTTTTACAAATAAAAAATACCAAAAGGAATATAATACAAGCATTGGGACCAAAAAAGGAGAAATAATCAAGCTACAAAGCAAGAGATAAGCAACATTACAATTTACAACTAGAAATGAGCATCATGGCAACTAGGAAAGAAGACAACACCTATCTATTGGAGTTGGAGAAGACACAAAGTTCAATTATGAACCTACTTCCTTAACTAGAATGGTAGAGCTTTGTTGCAAAGCTTCATCTTCAATCAATCAAGCACACGATTTGGAGCCATACTGGAAGACATAAGCAGCTAGAGGTTGACGTTGTTGATAACGTTAGAGAACAGTTAGAGGTATTTGCCTTTAGCCATTCTTATATAGGCCGAATTCCTATTTATTAGACTCTGCATCCCCATTTGTTCTTCCCAAATAGCCATGCATTCTTCTCCTTCTAAATTTAGTAGGTTTGGCATCCAAAATACAACCTTAAAGAGGGAGTGATCATCCTAGGATAGAAGCTGAGGTTTTGAGGCCCATCAAATGATCTTTTCCCATTTAACATCATTACAGAACTGGCAATTTAATTGCTGAAGCCTTATTCAGAGCCCTTTAATATATGAGCAGCTAAAAAAGAGGTAATTTGTGGATCTAGGAGCTTGTAAATAAAAGCAGCATGTTGATTTCAAGTTAGGATGCCTCTTCAATCTGTCCAAGGTGCTAAGTTTGTTTAGTATTACAAGCCACAAAATAATGAAGACCTGAGGGGATTGATACTTGATCCAAACAAGTTGAAACATTTAACTATGAGAGCTTGGAGCTTGAAAAGAACTTGACATGATTTATTAGTGAAGTTTCCATAGGAATACAATAACCATACAACATTATCCTCTCTTATTGAGCAATGAATGTCTGAAGGAATGTTTCTTTATATAAGCCAACTATCCCTCACATTGTAACATCATTCATTACCATTGATAAGTAGTTTAACCATAGCATTTTTAGGAAATAAAAGCCTTATGCTTTGGAAGTTGGTGAGGAAATAGAGGGAGCCTACATCACTCCGATTGTGAAACTATAGCTAGGAATTTTCGCTATTACCATTTTTGATTTGGTCACATTTTGCAAAGTATCTCTAAGCTTAAAAGTTGTAACATGCACCAAGAAGAATCCCTCTTAGGCTTCAAGTACTATAAATTCTTTCTCCTTAGGTAGTTGCCATGTATTCACTTAACCTATAATGATTCAGAGTCAGAAAGGATTCTCATATATTTTGGCAATAATACCGTAATTACTAGAGAGATTGGTACGATAGCTAGACCTCTTTGGGGATTTGGGAAGTAAATACTTTTCTAACTAGTCTATGTATAAGGCTTCCTAGTTGCATCATCAGTCTATATAAAGTTTCTAAGTAGTTTCTCAATGTCCTCATTCATCTTCTTAAGTAGCACCAAGTGAGAGGACTAGTAGATATATAGATTGTCACGCGTATTATAGATTAATTATAATCTACTTGTAAAGGAGAGACATTTTTTGCTTTAGTGTCCTATTCTCCTTTATATTATATCATAGAGAGGCTGACAATCAATAAATGATAATCTTTTGTATGTAATTGGGATTCCTAAGTAAATGAAAGTAGGAGACTTGGTGGAAAGTCCAGATATCTTAGCAAGCCTAGGAGCTAAGTGACAAGTATTAATAAAAAGAATAAGGTGACTTTTCCCTTTATAATACTTAGATTAGAGAGCATATTAAAGATGTTTAATGAGTTGATTAAACAAGCAACTTAACTAGGATCTGCTCCACAGAGAAAGAGAAGATCATCATCAAAAGAGAAATTAAAAATATTCAATAACTTGCACTTGCTATAAAATTTGAAAATGTATCCCTCCTAATGTTGTGATGGATATGGTAAGCACTTCAATATATAGGATAAATAGGTAAGAGAAACGAGATGTCCTTATCTTATCCCATTGAAACCTCTAAAGATTAGAGAAGCCTCAACATTGATAAGTATAGTGAATAAATGAGTAGCAATGTATTCCCTGACCCTAAGAGTTGAAAAATACAAATGCATATAAGGTATAAAGAATAAGATTCCATTCAATAGAGTCAACATCCTTATTAAAGTCTATCATTAAGGATCTGGCTTGATAGTTCTTAAAAAACTCCTACATAAGGAAGATATTGTCTCTTATGATCTCTGCTCAATGAAAGATGATTGAAAATGGTTAATAATAGAGGAAAACATTAACCTTAGCCTAGAAGCTAGGAGCTTAGAAATGATTTTATAGAAGCTATTGTAAAAAACAATGGGTATAAAGTCCTCAAATGCTTGTGGTTAAAGGATTTAGGAACCAAATAGATATGTATCTTATTCCAAACTTTCATTAATCTTGAATTGGGTAAGAATTCCATCATTGCCTTGCACATATATGTTTTGGTAGAACCCCAAGCCTTTCTGAAAAAAGTAGGCATTAAAGCCATTATGAGCAGGAGCCTTGTTGGGATTTATATTGAAAAAAGCTTCCTCAATATCAGTTTCAGTGAAAGGCCTAGCAAAAAGGTGTCTTTGATCACTAATCAGCTTAGGGATGAAGGAACTAAGAGTGTTGCTGGAAGCTAGGAAGTAGTCAACTGCATAATTCATCATCCAGCTTGATCATTAACTACCCTTGTTGGGCCCCGAACCTTTCTTAGAAGCTAGAATTGTTAAGTGAATTATTGGCAATTATTCATGTGTAAAAAAAGGAGGAATTCATGAAATTGAAATGAAATGGAAAAGATGGTTTAGATACAAGATGGATTATATGTGAAATATTGG
>JAOTAX010000198.1:30197466-30212823 GCA_025629825.1 Erythroxylum guanchezii | reverse complement strand
ATCAAGAGCCAATCATTTTACAATTGACAGTTGTTCTCTAACAAAATAGTGTATAATTAAACTAGAATGACAGCTAGCATAATAAAATAGCGCAACAATGACTTATGCTTGCAATTGGTTCTCTAATTTCCCTTATGGGCTTTAGATCATCTTAATGCACAAACTCCTACCAATTTGTTGGACGTCGTTTGATCCTCTCCTTGGACGAGTTGAAGCCTATTGCTCCGGACTATATTCAACCAAGGCCTTCTCATTGCTATTGATACCCACATTATTGGAATTCAAATACGGACCAGTTTCTAACACCAAATTTTCCACGTCATCTCAAACTAATGGAAACTTGACAAGAGTTCAAGGTTCAACTTCAACCTGATTGAGAGTGTAAGGTTAATATTACGCTGGTGTTGTTTTTTAATAGTGCCAAATGTTAGGGTTTAGAATGAATTTTTTTCCTATAAAGTGATTTAAAAACTTATGAAAATTATTTAACAATCGATAAGCAACATTGTTGAATCAGAGATAACGAATTTAGTAATGTCAAAGTATTCTAAATCTTATCTCGTTGGTATCTCTGTAATCTTGGATGTTTAGCTGATATACCAAATGAATATAATTGCTTTCACAATTATCCTTTAAGAGAGTGCAAAAAGTTTTGGAAATTTAACTTAGTAGCAATAACAAATGATATAACAATCACACAAGCACAATAAGTAAATAGAGCAAAAAAGAGAGATTACAAATCAATTTTAAATTGTTGAGACTAATAAACCTTACATGTGTCTACTTTCTAAGACTCACTTGGGTTCCTCTATTCTCTTCTTTTTACTAGATGAAGAGGAATCTCCTTTTAGTACTCTTTGTTTGAGAAATTATTTTGCAATCTTCCTTTGAATCCCTTAATACACTAGAATCATCTCATAATTGAAACTTACAACTTAAATTATTTTTTCTTGCTCACGATCTTAAACTCAATTCACAATAAATGCATAAAATGCTACTTGAAAACTTATTCAAACGTGTTTTTGTAAAAATAAGATATAATAAAGATTCCCAACAAGTAAAAGCTCACGTATTTATAGTCAACAATCCTCAACTAGTTACTAGAGACAAACTAGTCATTACAACACCTACTTCCTAAATATGAAGGTAGCTAACAAGAAATGTTCAACTAGTTGAAGCCTATTCATGTTACAACACCTAGATTGTTTATGCATGTAAAGGTCATAAAGCATTAAGATGACCGAGTTAAAGGTATAGGAAGATTGCAATAAATTTTATATATGATTTTTTTTAATCTTCTTTGATCTTGATTCAATTGGCTTGATCTTTACTTAAATATTCTTTAAGTTCATAGGCTCTCTTCATTCCTTCCTTTTTCTCAAAGATTACTTAAAAGTTTTACTTTCTACTATATTGTCTTTTGGCTCAATTAATATATATGCTTGAATAATTTTATTTCTCTTTTTTATCATAAATAAAATATTGATAGCAAATCTTATTTGTTTCCATCAAAATATAAATTAGAGCCTCGCTTAATTGTAATTATATATAACCAAGACACTGCCATTTCGCCTCATTTAACCTCACGTCTGCATTGGATATATGAATTTTAGTTGGTACTAAAGTTATAGTCAGCTACGGAGTTCATGCGTTAGCTCGAATACTCATTCACAACCAAAAGTTTCTGCATAGTATTTCTATCTACATTTTTATGTTCATAATCATCAAAGGTAGCTGATTACATGCGAACGCCAATTCCAACGACCTTCTCTAAGCAGACGTTATCTTCATTAGAGTTGATGCTTTCAGCTCCAGAGGAAGACTAAAGACACATAGAAACATTAAGGGCCATTGGTCAAAGCATATTCCACACCAGATCAAAGTATTAATTCTTGCTGTTGATGGAATTTCTTGTCTCTCTCTTCCCATCACTAGCATAGAACAAGTCTCCTCACCACATCTACTGTTGTCTTCTGTTTCTGGAAATAGTCACCCATTGACGGCAAATGTAGATCCATGAACCTAATTTACGTACAGATGGAACAAATTAACTGTCAAAGACAAAGGCTCAGTTCATGCAATGCTTCCTCAACCTTCGTCAAGGGGGGTCCCATCCTCAGTAGAAGGAGGTGGTGGACGTGTGCGATATGGTTGTGACAAAGCCATATGCTAGGTATTTATTTCTTTTCAGTTACATGGTAGATATTTAAGATTTTATGAAACTATGAAACTACTGCAAATCTAATAAAGGAGTATCTTTGACATGTACATCAGGCAAATTAAGCCAAATGGGGTACCGTTCTATATGACATTGCACCTGTAACGAACTGGAATTTTCAACCAGAAATATAGGGCATTGTGGTATGTGAAAATGTACATGAGTTTCACATAAACATTGACGCGTTTACCTGAAAAAGGGTAAAGGAACAATTCTTATCCTTTGATTGGATGCACTTTAGTAGGAAAAATATGCATTCATTGCTTACCTTGATCTGAGGTGGTAAAGTAAAAAAAAAGTCAATCACTTACCAGTTTTAACTATCTTTAAGGAATCTCCATTGCATTTGAAAAACTTTCCGCTTTCAGTGATTGAGTTGCAGGAACTAAGTTCCTACATTTGCCAACAGCCACATCGCTTTCCATGTCAAATTCACATCCCAGGTATCTTGTAATAGATTCAATAGCAACTGATGATCCAGGTTCATGGAAGGAAGAGTGAAAATATCGCTTCACATTAAGAACTTTTTTGTCATTGACACCTTGGCTGTCATAATTACATGGTGGCTTTCCTGAACGTGTGCAACTTAGATCAGAAAAGTTAACAGTATCAGACTTTCTGAAACTTCTCTTTCTTACGATTGAAGGAGTGTTCTTAAAGGACATTGCTGAGCTCCTTAATATGGATCCTGCACTGCTACCACTAGAAAAGCTTTTATCAGCGCTTTTGGGAGTGGATGGACTCTTTGGAAGTACTGAATGGCTGGCCACACCTCTTAGTTCATTGCTTTTGAAACAGATGGCCATAGGTTGAAGTCGTAGTGATTCTTGATCCAGGAAGTGGTCACTTTTCTTCTGTGATGACATATGCGATTTTTCATCTTTGCTATTATTAGCTTGACTATTGTCATGATCGAATCTGGAAGTATAGTAATCTCTGTCGCCAAAACATGAACACAAGCTACCCTGATCATGACTACTAATCCCTCCAGGAGATTCGGCTAGTTTAGGATCGAAAGGCTGAACACCTTCTTCAGGGTTGTAATATGATCTACTAGAAGCAGGCACATTCAATGTTAGCTCCAAATTAAGCGCAGAAGGTGTACTCTTGATCTTTTCGTGTTCAACATCTATTATTCCAGATCCAACGGTTTCAACTGTGTTACTAGCTCCACTGTTATGAACACGCACCCCATGCTTCAATCCATTTAAAATCAATGCTGCTGCACAATCATTGGCCTCTGAATGCTTTTGCCCCCTAATGGTAGTACCGTAAACCAATTGTAAATGACTTGTCTCAGCATTATGCTTCAACTCTTTCTTTTGACTAGAAGACACCCAATTGTCAACATTGCAAGGAAGTTCTGCTTTCAGGCAAGCGCAGAAGTTGGTAGAGTTAAATGTTAATGAATCCATGGCAAATCTATGAGGTGAATCAAGTTTCTTCTTGATTATGCAATTCCAGTGATTCTTTACTGCATTATCGCTCCTGTCAATTTTCAGGATATAGAGAATATATCAAACCTGATTATTAGAAGAAAACAAAGAAATGAAAAGAAAAGTTCATTCAAAAATGCAAATTAGAGTATAAAAGTGTACTTTACTACCGAACTAAAAACAACATGACTTTTAACAAGGAATTTGCAGAACTTCCAGCTTCTGTTGATTCTGGTTCATTAGAAGTGACATCACCTTGAGTTCATATCATTACATACCTTCCTGGTAAAAACTTTGCTATTTCTGCCCACTTGTTCCCATATACCTCATGGTAGTAAGTCAGAGTTGATTCCTCCTCTTCTGTCCATGAAGCTCTCTTCAAAGCTGGGTCTAAATGATTGTGCCACCTATCAATGTTTAATAACATTACAAATGATAGGTCACCAACAAATTGGAGTAAAACTATATGAAATACAGCAATCCCCTTGAAAACACAAAGTCAAGTAAGAAAGCCTTAGCACTTTCAGACTTTGAGTTCTGTTTAGGAACCAACATGACTGCTACTATGTTAATACTAACAATTTCTACCTGATATAAAGTTTAATTAATTACAACTATTTGAAGGTCAGTAACTGATTTCCTTTCAAGTATAAAAGTCTTTGTGCTTCCGACTCTACATAAAGTAAAGAGCTAAGTAAAGAAGACTACTAGTAACACATTGAAGCATGCATACTATTCATTTAAGCTGAGTATTAGGGATTTAGTATTATTAGATTATGAATCCTATATAATCCTATTATCTCCCTTTCTCTTCACCTTTCAATAGGTTTTCCATATGCTGATGGGTAAAAGCTCACGCACTGTACAAATCATACAAGAACCACACATCATTGGACAGTTTATAGAAGAAGAGAAAGAAATTTCGATTGCTTGCCTTTCTCGACATTGTTTTCCCAGTCGACCGGATAAACATTTTGCAATTAGAGACCATTTCCTGAAACCGTACTTTCTGACCAGCTCTATAATACAATCATCCTCCTGAAAGTTTAAGAAAAATTTATATAAATCTCACGTCTATCAGTCATATCACAAAGGTGAAAGAATGCAAAACTAGGACGAATGCAAGACTGGTTGTACCTCTTTTGTCCAAGTTCCTTTGATTATTTCAGGATTTAGAACCCTTTTCCAACGACAAAAGCACTGAGAAATAGTTCTCCCTGGAAGACATTCAGCTGTGCGACGTATAAAATTAGTGAAACTATCATCTTTGACAGTAAACACCATGCTTATCTTATACATTCCAAAATCTATTGTGGGAAAACAGAATTAAAGAGCAAACAATGATGATAGTAATGTTGTCCACACTTAATTTTGAGCTCAGATTATGTAGCTTGTAAATATCTCTGCAGCACTAAAATAATGCCCCTTGAGGGCAAAGGGAAACAAAATACATGTTAAAGATGAGAGGCGCATAATCATAAAGAAAAGGAAAACAAAATACATGTTAAAGATGAGAGGCGCATAATCATAAAGAAAAGGAAAACAAATAGTCACACTCACCAATTTTCTTCCAGTTCCTCCCCTTGAACTTTCTGACTGATTTTGTCAGCAGATAATCCTGTTGATTAAAATCTTTTTCTTCAACAGTTGCAATTTTCATTGTCGGAATTACAACTTATTAGCAGAAGTTGTGGGAGGTACTCATTGTAATGTAGTGTAAGGTTGATCCTTAGCTAATGAAATTATTTATTTTTATTTTTCAAAAAAATTTCAAGTTTCAATCTCATGTACTAGAAATTAAGCCTAAAATATTATATTTGCATGCAACTACCCAATTCAGTAGCTATTTATAAAAACATGCCAGCGTAAAAAGGGAAGTAGAAAACAATAGGTATTTTTTGTGTGAAAAATAACAGAAAGCAATATGTTGCTATGTTAAAAGTTTTTTCTAGTTCATTGAAATTTTCCCATACTGCAGACACCTAATTCAGCAATACAGCAAAAGACCATTTATTACAAATCCTACTGTGCGTTTATAATCTTCAACTAAATCTAACATGTACAAGTGTTGGGGAAGTTCTTTTTGGCTATTTCTGTGTACTACTAGAGAGAGAGCTCATACTTGACTAGAGTTTTTGATGACTTACCTCTTCCTCTGTCCAGCCTCCCCTCGTTGATTGTCTAGCTGGACCAGTTGCCCCCCTATAGAAGCAGAATCAACATGACTAGGGCTATTCATGTACTAAAGGTACACATACAAATATTACATATAATTAAAAGTCCCTGTAAAAAGAAATCCCTTGCGCCCAAATATTTTCTGTCAATAACAATTTTCAAATTGATGTGGGGAAATCACTAAGATTAAACACTTCTCACAATATCAAAGAAGCGTATACAAGTCCAAACCACATAAAACCATATAACCAAGCTGATACTAACAAGTATTTACAGAACACAGGCATAAGTTTTGTGACATAACAAGAAACTGACCTGGTGGAAGCTCCACGGTTGCCAAAATAAATTGAGCAAGGAGAAGCATCTATGACTTGGTTTGATAGATTCCCTTTGTACAATTCTTCTTCTTTCTCGACTCTAACCATGATGTGCCAAGCACTGCTTCCCAAAATCGAAATTTTGAACCTAATGACAACCCCAACATTGACTGTATATTCTCTCCATCCCATGACCAAATCGAAAAAACAAAACGGACATACTGCAATCAACCATTATAAAAAGAAACAGTGGAGGTTTAACCTTTCTCACTGAAGATCTCTTAACTAAAACATTTGCGACGGAGAATGTAACATCGAAATGAAACAGATGATCAAACAAGGCGCTTAAATATTTATACCTTTGACAATGAGCTTAAATGGTTACCTGCAGAGTAAGAATGCGAAGTGAGTACAGAAGCTGAGAGTGCAGAGAGCGGGAAAGTGAGTGAAGAACGAGAGGTGTAACCGTCAAGCTCAGTGGGTTATGGTTTTCTAACGGCTAATAGCTTACGTCCCAAGTTTCACCATCTAACCGCCTCCTTACATTGGAAGCTAATCGCTAGTGGTTAATCTAACCGCCTCCTTACGTTGGAGGCTAATGCCTGGTGGGTAACGGAGCTTGGTTGGACTGGAACGGACGTTAAGATTAGTTATAAGTATGCAAGAATGCCCAAAAGAAAATCGGACCAGATCGAATTTTGAGCAAAGCAGAATAATTACAATTTTTTTTTAGGTTTAGATTTTTCAAAAATTAAGATCACTTTAATTTTGCAAAATAATTAACATTTAAATTATAACAAAATGTGAATCTTAATTCGTACCTTATTTTAAAATTTGATCATTTTTTTGTTGTATCCTTTTAACCGTTTTCAAAACCAATCTATCTCAACCACTATAGTTGCATAAGTGTTCAGACTCTAATAGGATTCATAGAACAGATTAAGAGAACTTTGCAACTCTTATAGAGAGGGTTAAACAAGAAGTGTTATCTCCATTAAAAATTAATTTTATTCATAATAAGCTTTGAAAATTTTAATAATCTAATTGAAATTAAATTGCAATTTCAATTAAAATTTAATTAGAATTATAAATAATTCTAATTGAATATCTATTATGCCTAAATAAGATTTAATATCTCCTATTGATCCTTATTTATTAATTATCTATTATTTAATAATTTCTCGAACTTTACAATCAAGTCCAATTTGATTAAATATCTTTGCTCTCTTTGACCCATTCTTTATGTAGACTCTTTAGGCTCCTAAATATGTTGACAATAATTACAAATTAGAACTATAATTCATAATTAGAATTAGATAAATTAAAACTCCTTTTAATTTGTCTTTAATTCTCCAATTTATAATTTATAATCACAAATCAAGATTGACATCTAGCTATCTATAGGTCTCCAATGTTGTGGAGCTTTGCCCCTTCTTCCCATCTTCTCCAGAAGTTTCCCTCTTTTCCCAACTGAAAACACCAAACCTTCATATTCTTAGCTGTCACAACACCTTTTACTTTATACTAAAAACTTAGGATTAAATGGTGAGGTGTCCACTTTCACACCACCGTGAGATGTATGTCAAGGGTGTGAGAGATGTGTCACACCCGTGACACAACTATGCATGGGCGTGAGAGTGGTCTCACTCTCACGCCCATGCAAGACATTGCAATTATTTGATCTGGCCATGAGCTCTTCAAAACTTCCATTATTCATGTTCTTTTCATTTTCTTGTCTTCTTCTTACTTTTTTCTTCTTCTTGCTCTTGCTCTTGTTCTATAAAGACAAGTGAGTCTGAATCTTCAGAAAACAACTCAGATATAGTACTTTCGACTCACTTTAGCTCCTTCACTTCCAAATTGTGCATAAAATCATATATGAACTAAAGTGAGTATCTTAAGAATTTTCGTATCATTAATGATTAAGTGTTATTGAATAAATATACAATCAATTAAGCATATATCAATTTCTCCCACACTTAGCTTTTGACCTTCCTTGGGCAAAACATCAAAATTTAGATCACAGATCCAAAAATAGTTCCTCAATTCCTATATTTCCCAAAAATACATAATTATAAGCAAAGATGAATGACTTCCAAAAACCATAGCAAGAACTTAACATTCAACGTTTCTACTCATGATCAATCAACATTCATCGCCTTTAAAAACTGATCAATCTAAAGGTAGACTTGAAAAATGTGTTTAAATAAAACGTATTTATGGGTGCACTTAAATACCTTTCATGATCATGGCATTCTACAACTTTGCAAATCATTTCATTTCTCTACCACTAAGGTTCACATGCACAATCATGAATCAAAGGACTTTTCAAGGTTTTCATGTGGGCAAAGGTAATGTGAGATGTATTTGGGTAAAGTAGCATGAAAGCCATCAAAGCTAGTGAAACAAGGAAAAACACTCAATGTAACATTAAACGCAAAAACGTACATTTACTCACAATTGTGTACATTAACTATGATGAATGCAAAAGCTATGTTTCCTACCTTGAAGTCAAGCTTTCACACCACAAACCATATGAGGAATAACCAATTAGAAGGAATCACTTATAAAAATCGATGATATCAATACATTGAAACTATAAGGAGTGATCCTTCAAAGACAACATCTACCTCATATTCAATATACTCAAATCACCCATTCAATGCAACTTTAAGAGGAAAAACTAATCGTAGAAAACTTTTCAACACATATGCATTTCCTCCTTGATAATTTTATTTAAACATATATTTTTTTCTTTTTTTCTTTTTCTTTTTCTCTCTTTTTTTTCTTTTTCTTTTTCTTTTTGCCTTTTCTTTTCTCTCTTTTATTAATTTTTTTAAACATTGAAAGAAACTACATCAACATGAGAATTTCAATGATAAGATATAGAATGACATCCCAACAATTATAACCATCTCATATATATGTATACCCTTACACTTAGAATTTTGTACATCCACAAACTCAACAATCAACAAATGTTTCACTAACTTTTGGGCTTAGATGAGACATTTGGTTAGGTTTAAAGCATATAATGTGATTAATACAAAACGAAAGGCTAATAAGCTTAAGGGGGCTTATCAAAAGGAAATTCATACAATGGATAAGTTATTTGACTAATGTAGTTCAGAAAAACAAAGAATATCTCATCATTTTCATGTTAATGCATGTGATAAAATGTGGTCTTGAATAAAAAAAATAAAAGCAAAGTTAGGATGTACATATCATAAAGGTCACATATAAAAAAACAATGAGACTGATAAGGATGTGTCAGCCTATAAAGGCTCAAAATATCACTGGCTTTATCTACCATTAGTCACTACTCTTCTAAAGATAATGCACATTGACCAATCACAAAAGCAAAAGCACATGCTCAAGTTGCCATGGATTCTTTTAGTAAATTCACACTTTAATCATGACTATATAGTCCTAGAAGCAATAAAAAAGAGAAATTGTTTGTTTGTTTGTTTAATTCTCTCTCTTTTTGTTGAAAACTTAAAACAAGTAAAAACACACATGCATATAAGAACAAAATGCATAAATGTAAAAGAAAAGAAATTTAACTTCCCTTGGATTGCCTCCCAAGCAGTGCCTTTGTTTAGTGCCACTGGTTCGACTCCATGTTTTCTCCTCAAGTGACAAAATTATTATCTTCTGGTATCATAGTTTGCGCCACTTCCACGTGAGGTTGTTCATGATAGATCTTGGTTGATAATCATTCACCCCTAGTGTCCTCCCTATCTTCTAACTTCCAATCTTTACTAAGTCCATGCACTTTGGAAATATCTCAAATATTTCTTCAACCTTTTCTTCCTTGTTTAATTTTTCCAATCTGCTAGGTAAAGGTGAAGGGTTAGTTTTAACAACAATTATGGACTCAATACTCACCTTTAAGCTAAAAGATGTAGTATTTTCTACTTTAAGCTCTTACTCCACTTCTTCCTCTTCATAAGCAATTCCTTGAGTAGGTCTCTCAAGATTATCAAGATCCTCTTCACTCTGTAAGGTCTCTACACTAAAGTCCCTTGGGTACTTTTCAGGTTGAGATGATCGTATTTCTTCGCTTTGTGATTCTAGCCAGTCGAGAGTTTCCATCATCTAAACCATTTGGCTTACCAAGTTTTGTATGCTTGCTTTTTTCTCTTACTGAAACTGTTGAAGCTGTTGCTTTATACTCTGTTGAAATTGAAGACTACTAGAAGTAATAGTCTTGATAAATTCGTCAAAAAACATACTTAAGCTATAATAAGAAGCTTATGGTCTATACGGGAATTGTTATGCATCTTGCAAACTATTAAGGAAGTAATTCTACTGGTTAGCCCATCCATAACTAAAGTTAGTATGATCATTCCAAGCATGTGTATAGGATTGAGAATATGAGTTATAGAAAAAATTACTTCCGTCCATGTATATTTTTTTTTATAAAAAAATTTTCAACACACAAACATTAAACAAAAAGTGAAAATATCAAGAAATAACTGAAAAGAAACTAATTACAAACAAATTATGTATAAAACACTAATTAAAATCAAGAACAAAAACTAAAGCACCACACCCCCCAGCAATGGCGTCAAAATTGACAATAGCTGATTGCAATGCCACATAAATAAAATAGACCTACAACTATAGTAGTGATGAGTCTATGTCAATCCCACAAAGAGTGTTTGCTTAGTTTTTATTATGAATATAATCGATGTTTAGGTTTGGGGGGGTTGGTTTGGTTTTGAAATAAGAAAATAAAATGAAACTAAACTAACAAAAACAAGTTAAACAAAATATCTGAAAATGATGAAAGTGATGAATTCGTTAGGAGTCTCCTTCTTTAGTTTAATCTCGGCCTACACCAAGTTAAACATACTTCATTGATTTATTGTTCTTAAACCTCTCCTAGCAATTATTAGTCGTAGAATAACAATAATCTATATTAATCCGGTTTTCCCTTAGGTCGTGCTTAATTAAGAGACGCTCGTTAATTAAACCTAGCCATCGAATAACTTAGGATACGATCTCTAGATTTAATTGGACAACCACATTATGAATTAGGAAAACAAACTAATCTAAGCAACAACCACATACGCTTAGATCATTTAACCTAGGTTATGTTATTCTTAATGATTACAAACCCTTAATTGCTATAAATGAATCTCAAATATAACAATTACGAATTATATTGAAATTCTAGCTATAGGTTCATACACAAAAAATCGAATGATAACGAAAATACAATCATTCATACACAAAACCCAAATCCATACATATAGGATAACACAATCAATTCCTAAATAGAGAAAGAAAACAATAAATACAAGGAATGCTTAACTAGGTGGGTTCATCGGCATCGACGTCACCTCTGAACTGGCGACGGGAAGTTAGCTCTCTACGGGTCTCCAACATTGTGGAGGTTTGCCTCTTCTTCTTATCTTCTCCCAAAGCTTCCCTCTTTTTCCATTCGAAAACACCAAAACCTTCATATTCTTGACTGTCACAACACCTTTTACTTTATACTAAAAACTTAGGGTTAAATGGTAAGGAGTCCACTTTCTCACCACCATGAGATGTGTGTCACAGGTGTAAGAGATGTGTGTCACAGGTGTGAGAGATATGTCACACCTGTGACACACCTATGTAGAGCTCTTCAAAGCTTCCATTCTTCAAGTTCTTTTCAGTTTCTTTCCTTCTTCTTGCTCCATGAAGATAAGTGAGTGTTAATCTTCTGAAAATGACTTAAAGGTAGTGCTTTTGACTCACTTTAACTCCTTCACTTCCTAATTGTGCCTAAAACCATATATGAACTAAAGAAAATATTTTAAGCATTTTTGTATCATTAATCACTAAGTGTTATTGAATAAATATACAATCAATTAATCACATATCAAAGTACTATCTCCATTAGAACTTAAGACTATTTATAATAAACTTTGGACATTTTAGTAATTTAATTGAAATTAAATTGTAATTTCAGTTAAAATTTAATTATAATTACAAATAATTCTAATTGAATATCAATTATGCCGAAATAAGATTTAATATCTCGTATTGATCTTTATTTATCAATTATCTAATATTTAATCATAAATTTTTTCAAACTTTACGATCAAGTCTAACTTAATTAAATATCTTTGTTCTCTTTGACCTATTCTTTATATGAGACTAATTAGGTTCCTCAATATGTTGGCAATAAATGATAATTATAATTCATAATTAGAATTAGATAGATTAAAACTCCTTTTAATTTATCTTTAATTCTCTAGGTAAACAGTTTATAATCATAGATCAAGATTGGCATCTAGCAACGCATCATGACCACTCAAATACTTAGGAATGATAAAGTAGTTTTGACTAACCTTTCTGTGCATGGTTTTTTTTCGTATAATTCAATCTTTTCATCATATTATGTTCTGATTAGATAGAGCATAGAATTGATGTCTACTCTTTTTGAGTCCAATCATTTTAGTTCTCCGCCATTAGCTATTGATTCAATTCATGAAATTTATAAACTATTTACAAAGGGTTATTCCACCTTGGCCACGGATTTTCTGAATCAATACTAATCGCGGACAATGAAACATTCTCCCTAATTTCTTTAGGGTGATGAATTCTATCTTAATCAAACTACCTCCATATAGTTCGTGCTACATTCAATGTCTACCGATTAAATGACCTGTAATTAGAATAGGTCATAAGTAGTATCAAAATATAGCAATTCCTATAAAAGATAACTTCGGAGACCTCAAGTCAAATAATCACTTATACAATCATCACAATGAGAATTTTATAGACTTAAAAGTAATGTTCTAAATTGATTTCTCATATCGGGTTTTTTCATTGAATTTGTTATCTAACAAGAACCCATATGTTTGTTTAAGTATCTCCATACTTTAGTCTATGAAATCAACTACTTTCTTTATAAGAAAAAACGTGATGTATGCAGTCCTTTTACATTCTATTAATGTCTAATATTAATAGAGCAATAACTAATAGCAATTTAGGAGATAATATATAAATAAAATATGAATCTCATAAATATAATCTCATTATAATTTCATTTGCAATATATAATTATCCCAAAGACTTTATCATGTATATCTAAATATGTACAAGATAAAGAATCCCTTTAAATTATATTGTCACTAAACTACAACCAATGAATTGGTTGTAGGGCAGAAACTAACACCTAGATATTTATTTTATTCACATCCTAAAGTCGGCATACGTTGTGGAATGTGTTGTTTCTATTATATTGATTTGTTTTCCTTTTTAAAAAAATCCTCAGCGTAAGGACTAGAGTTAACAGGCCTAACATATTGCCCCACCAAGGCATAAAAGATACAATGGCTTGAAGTTATGAAATGTCTTTGACGTTTAAATACCAGTTTTGATTTTTATTTGTATGGGGTTGTAATTTATTAATACTTATTATTTCAAAAGAGGAGTGGCTTTATGAGCTTTAAAACCCCAAGATACTTTACTGGCTTAAAATTTTCTTATACACTAATAATTTATGATTCAATATTCATTTTCATGTTAGGCGCAAATTAGCCAATAATGATCTTATCTAAAAGGAACATCAAATCTAGTGTATGCATTGTTGATTTTCTTAATTAGACAAATCCATGTCAAGCTGGCAGTGGTTCTCCATTTAATTTATAATTTAATATCATTTTTTCAACATCTTTAGATATTTTAAAGGGTATAAGAATTGCTTGGATGCTGGAACACCAAAATGTCAGTATTCTCCACTTCTCGAGAATAAGGTAGTACCACCCTAAGTTACATCTCATTACCTATTAATAATTGAAAGTCTTTTAGTCAATATGTTGGTAAATAAGAAGAATAGTGTATTGAGAGGAAATGAATCCTTGCATTATTGTAATTAGAAATAAACATATATGGTATAAATAATTTTCTCTTAAAATAAGTCTCCTAATTATATACAATATCTCTTTAATACATATTTTACAATATATACAACATATTCCTAATACTCCCACTTGAAGTGGAGTATGAAAATTGTGAATGTCAAACTTGTGAAGGAGGTAATAACGTCCAAGAGCCTTTGTAAATATATCAAAAAGTTGATTGAAGGAACAAACATGAGTTGTGACTATATTACCTACCTAAATTTTATTACAAATATAATGGCAATTCATCTTCATATGCTTGGTTCACTCATCAAAGACCGAATTAGTGTCAATATAACTAAAATATAACTAAAATATATTTCATTATATTTTAGTTTTAAAATATATTTTATTTTTAAAAATCGAGTTATATTTTATTTTAATTTATTTATGTATTTATTGTAATTTTATTTACATAATTATTTAGCATGTCAGTTTTATTTTTTTACTCTTTAACCTACATCACTCTTTTGTTGTCACATTTGCATATGGGTCCACTGAAAATAACCTCCCTACTATATAGGCATAAGGCTGCGTACTATTAGACCTTCCCAGATTCCAGTTTAATGCGGGACTTTAGATTAGGTGTGATGATGATGATGCTGATGATGATGCAAAAATGAGTGATTATCATAATACAATCTTATAGGTTGAGAATAAGAAGCATCAGGTGACTTAAATAATAAGTTTAAACCAGGTTAATTGACAACAGTAACAAATATGGAGTGATATTCAGCCTCGACGAAGAATGCAAAACAGTAGATTGCTTTTTTATTTTCTAAGAGATTGGGAGGTGGAAAAGAAGAATAAAGTAGTTAGTGAGAGAATGCCATATAAGAAGACAACTCACCCAATCATAATCACAATATGCATTAAAATGCAATTCAAATAACAAAGAATACCTAAGCCAAAATGACCCTTCAAATAACAAAGAACATGAAGGGTAACCTTTAATGAGCGTCGTAAGGAACAGTTTCATTGTAATTAACCCTCTGAGCCTAATTGTTGCTTATAATCACCAAATGAGCTTTAAATTGCTTAGTAGGGACATCAGAATTGTATTTAACATAATAAACCCATTTGTAACTGATGGCTTTCTTACTAGAAGGAATATCTTCAATGGTCGAAGCCCTATTACTTTCTAGAGCAAAAATTTTTCTATAACATTATACCATCTAAGGTTTTTAACGATATTAGAGAAGCAAAGGGGCTCAATGTCAACAATAATAGCAACAAGAAAACATGTATGATTTGCAATAAAATTAGCACAGTTCATATAAATCACTATGGGATAAGGCATGCCTAAGGAC
>JAOTAX010000198.1:30095368-30107564 GCA_025629825.1 Erythroxylum guanchezii | reverse complement strand
TTCCTTAGTCTCTCATTGAGCTCACATGAACTAAGATTTCGGGTCAGTACCCTTAAGTCGGGGACGGGATGTTACATAGTTGATCTCCCTAATACGTGCAAAGCTATTGGGAACAAATGGGTTCTCAAAATGAAACGAAACATTAATGGTAGAATCGAAAGATATAAAGCACGCCTTAGAGAAAGGATATATATAACAAGAGGGAATTAATTATGATGAAACATTTTCACTTGTTGTGAGGTTTGCTTCAATTCTTCAAATTTTGACTATAATAACTAGTTTGGATCTTGAATTAAATCAAATGGATGTAAAGATTACTTTTCTAAATGGAAAATTAAAAGAAGAATTCTATATTGAACAATCTATAGGCTTCATTGAGATAGGTCAATAACATAAAATGTTTCGATTATTGAAATTGGTTTATGGTCTAAAGCATTTTCAAGGAAGTGGCATAAAAGTTTTCATAATGTAATCCTTTCATATGATTTTTATATACTTGATGAAGACCAATATGTATATATTAAGAGATCCAAAGATAAATTTGTAATTTTATTTTTATATATAGATGACATTTTAATTGCTTGTATTTACTGTTATTTTTGTCAAGTGAATCAAAGTTTGGTTATCATCTAAACCTAAGATGAAAGACATGGGTAAAGCTGCATATAATTTTGGAGTTAAGATTTCAAGAGATCGTTCAAAAAAATTATTATCACTTTCTCAAGCAACTTATATTCAAAAGATTTTGGAACGATTTCATATGCAAGATTGCAAACCAATATATAATGCTATTACTAAAGGTGAAGGTTTTAGCAAGAAGTTTTGGCCAACTACGTCATAAAAAAAAGGGAACAAATGAAGAAAATTACCCATTCTAAAGCAATTGAAAGTCTCATGTATGTTATGATCTATACACGACTAGATATTTGTTATGTTGTTGGAATGATGAGTAGATATCAGTCAAGTCCAGGATAAGAATGGAAAGTAGTAAAGAGAATATTGAGGTATCTAAAATGTAATGTTGATTATGCATTATATTATCAAGGCAACAACGTACATATATAAGGGTTTATAGATGCAAACTAGGGAGGAGATTTAAATGAAAGAAAATATACATTTGGATTTTTTTTCTTACTTAATAATGGTGCTATATCATGGAAAAGTAAGAAACAATCACAGAAAAGTACAAGAAGTTGTGTGGCTTAGACAATTCTTGGTTAATTTAGGGTTCACTCAAAGTGAGACTAATCTAGTAACAATCAACTTTGATAGTCAAGCAATAATCATTTATATAAAGGACTCTAAATTTCATTATAAAACCAAGCATATATATACTAAGTACAATTATGTAAAAGATAAAGTTGCACGAGGAGAAGTAAACATGTATCGAGATACATATATTGGACATGTGAAGTCACTAGGATTACGTGGATATTAAAATGTAGTTGATCAACATTTCTCTATGTATGTTCATTTGATATATTGTCATTTATAAATACATATGTAAGTTGACATTATTTATTAAGTAATAATAATTACTTAATACTTGATTATGAAATATGTTTACTTTATATGATATATTTTTTAGTATGAACCAAAAAGTATGCCAGAAAGATAAAAGATTGGCCTTCTCACAAGGGCAATTGACTCTAGTACTTGTGATGACTGGAGATGAGGCATACTTTGAGTTTATTATCAAGATTATAATAGAGAGCTAAAGTATAAACTTGAACCATGAATGTCGACTTAAATGATAAGTCAAAAGAAAATTAGTTTGGAATGATTATACAATCTCCATATTTGTCTTAATTTGCCAAATGAAAGTTCAAAAAATAAAGTTAAGAGTAAACAGGTGAACTCGGGTTAAACATTAAGTATGTTTGAACCAACATCTATATGGTATTTCATTTATGAAAGACATATGCTTCATATTAACAGGATTTGATACCATGGCATATAAATCTTGCCATGTATATAGAAATGACCATGAAAAGGATTAATGTAAGTAAACATATCTTAACTTACATTGTGTGAGACCTTAGAGGTTAAAGGAACCTCATAATATAATCTCAAAACTCTTGTCTAATTCTTAAGGTTTAAATTTAATATTTATTACTTTAGAATATTACCAGAAGATTATTGTTGATATGATCTTATAAGACAATTGTATGAAAGCAAATTAAATTAAATTCAAAAGAATTTAGAATAGAGAAAGATCATTCTGTTGGCAAATCAAACAAAAAACATTATGTATTCAAAGGTAGCCACCGACTTTTAGGAAGAGAATTGAATACATTTATGACATGATGAAATTAATGAGATCAAAAAAGATTGAAATGTGAGATGTGACTTGGGTATAACATACAAAATCTACTCAATGATTGATTTATTAATTGAGACATCATATATTCCTAACAAATAAGTGACTATAAACTCTAAAGATATGCTGATCGCACGGGGTATTAGACAAGTATGAGAACATGCAAAAATTATATTGACTAAACTCATCATGTGTGAGTGGGAGTGATGATGAAAGGACACATATGATGAGTTTAAGTATGACCTTTTAATTGTTAACCATAAATAATTAGTTAACGTCTTGACATTATTTATAAATATGAGATAATATTCACTTAAATGATCTTATGCTAATTTTAGAAACGTTGTAATACGCAAGGACAATTTCTGCATAGAAGAAAAGATTCTTCAAGAAGTCCTTTAATCTGCTCAAAATAGAAATTCATCCAAATAACTGATAGTTGCAATGATGCATATCCAATCTTGTGTTTATCTATTATATTGGATATATTTCTTACACAGACGAATTCTGATATTCTAGAGCTTTTCCAGAACCTCGGTTCTTCAAAGTTTAGATTTAGCTGTCGAGCTGATTGTGCATATAGATATTTGTAAGAGAAGCGTTGAAATTTGTCCAAGTTGTCGTTTGAAATTACAATTGATCTTACGGGTGACGTGTATACGGTCACTTTGGCCAACCTTCTAATTGTGCATGCTCGCTTGAGGTTTGAGAGTGGCTTACTTCGTTCCAAAGTACTATTTATTCTGTAATGAGACTACAAATTCTATAACACCTTTTTTAAACGTTCCCTCTGTTTGTACGGACTATGCACGTTAGAATTGCAAATTCTGTGACATTGATCTCACGTAACATTGACGAGTGATACCTTCTGTAAGGCTCGTTAGAAAGGAAGTTACTCAAACCAATCCTGGCTTGCATTTGCTAGACCAGCTTTCATCCTTACCTCAAAATTAACTTCAAATCAAGAGGAAGCCATAGAAAATCTTTGGCTTTTGAAGTCTAGCTAATTACAGCAAAATTTAAAATAGCTCCAGTATTTCTCTGCGGATAACCTTTTCTTTTCATGCAAATTTCGTCTTCTTGTCGTCCTCTAGCACATGGGTCCAATCCTTTGGTGTCTTTCTTGTTATAGCTTGTACGAAAATAAGATTTTCGTTTTTAGTTTTTTATCAACTGAAAAGCGTCATTTCTTTTGTCTTAAACGCTTAAACGAGTCTGATATGAAAGAAAATGATTGAGAAAGGATGTGTACCTTAAGCATAAAGGATGTAGCTGTATTATCTCACTCAACAGAAATGTCATTCTAATCTATGTATATGTTACTGTGTCTGATTGATTTTCTGCCTTAATTCACTACTTGCCAACTTCTCTCTTTTTAATGGTATTACTAAAGTGAACGCATTTTGGAATATACTTCATAAAATCCATACAAAAGTTGAAATTAACTTCAAGAAAATTACAATAGATATATAAAAAGAATTAATCTGTGGACTATCAAGAATTAAAAATCAAGTCACATAAGCTTCCGAATGACATAAAAAAGAATCCTTTAATTAATACATTCAAGATTCAATGAAGAATAAGATAAAGAAACATTCACGACTCTTAAATAGCAAAAATATCAAAAACAAAACTCTAATACCAACTAATGTAAACCCTCTTGGTCCTTGGAATATATCATACAGAACTTGTAAACAAATTTGAATCAACTTTGAGAAAGCTAAACAATTTATAAAGAGAACTGACCTGCTGATCATAAAGAATGAAGAATAAAATTCATTGAGTGTTTGAACATTACGAAAAAAATACTTTTAAATTCTAGGTTTAATGAAAAAAAACAAAGTAAAGAAGCACCCAAGGCTCTCAAATAATAAATATATCAAAAACTAAAACTAAAAAGAAACATATATTAAGTACAACAAAACGAAAGAATTAAGGTTTCTAGTGGGTATGGCCTGAGACATGATCATAGGCTAGATTGTGTCAGCTACGAATCTTTTAGGGCTATGAGGCACGATCTAGGACATACTCCTGTCTGAGACAATTAATCTGTTTTAAACTTTGTGGAGTTATACACGATATGAGTTATGCTTGTGCTTGAGGTTATGGATCCTTCTGTAATATTGTGCAGATAAATATGGTTTGGGTTATGCTCGTGTTAAAGATTATGTTTTCACTGTAACTTTAACTCTGACATCTAGAGAGGGGCATAGATTGGAACATGCTCATGTCTGAACCAATGTTTAACCAAAGATGAGGATTTTACATCCAAACGTTGTCTATCTCCACTCGTATATTCGACTCAAGCCAACATGCATTGAAACCCATATTTTTGACTAATTGTGCTCACATCAATCACCCAAAATGCAAAGATGAATAAATTGGCTAGATTGAAGCTAAGCAAAAAAGCCATTCATGTTCCTTTTATTTTTAATCAAGTCAGACCTTGGGAATCCTTGCAATATGCATTGTTTGACTTTCTTGAAAGAAGGAAACATGCCACTAACATGCCTGTACATGGAGATTAAGCTATTATTTCTCTCAAGAGTTTCTGGCCTCACAATATCCCTTCTCGTCAAAGCCAACTTGTACAAATATGGCATATTTAAATGCAAATATCCTAGTTGCTGATATGGCATCGGTTTGACTTCTTCTGTAAACAATTGTCACACTAATAACGAATGTGCTCACAATAAGATAGACGGTGGCTCCTAGAGCCTCTCTAATATGGACCCGTATTTGTACTTCAGTAATTACTTATCGAAAGATTTTCTGATCTCTCTCTTCTTTCACACGTTTCTGGCTCAAAGTCCAAGACGAATGGAGTAACAGCTAACTTTCTATATTATAGAGTAATCTTTCGCACCATTGCAAATATATATGCTGTTTTATAATCTCTGAAGAAAAAAAAATAAAGTAAAGTTGCAATTACGAGTAAAATTAACTCCTGTCAAAACTGGCCCTTTCCAAAATCTATCTCTTTGAAACAATTAAAGAAAAAGGGAAAGAAAGATAAAATAGACTCCCTATATTCTGCAAAGATCTATGTGTAATAGGTACTTACTGATACATACATGAATCTAATCTGTGATGAAGTAGCTATCAGTTGTGCAGAGGGTTTGGCCCCCCTGGAACTGTTCTATCGGAGACTTCAAAAACTGGGGATTTCTTATCTTCTCTGGACCCTTCAGGAGCTTTTGCAGAGAAATGCCACGAGAACTGAGCAGAGAACTCAGTTTCGACATGTTGGCTGTTGGTTTGATAACTCATACTTCCATGGAGGTGGCGGCAACTTGAGAGGTGGCTAACTGCCAGTAAGATCACCATGACTACAAATGGTAGTCTTGGATTTGGAATCCTCATGGTCATGACGATGTTAAAACAATGAGGAGTGACGGAACAAATTCAAGAAGAAATAATTGAAGCCAAATTTATTGACACCAAGTAGCAAGGAAAAGACAGGTTTGAAGTCTTTTAATATGAGATCAAGACATTAAACGTGTGGCGAAGATACAGCCAAAAATTACAATTAATCTTACTGAAATGCCAGCGGTACCCTCTAAGCTGTCAGGTAATTGCAGTTGAAGCCCTTTAGCGAGAAAAAAGCTCCGAACTTTGGTGGACAATCATCGACGTCTCTATACAGGAAGCATGCTAAAGGTTAGTATGGTCAATTTGAGGATCCTTGGTCGAGTATTAATTTGAACATAGTATTGATGAAAAGCGTTGACTTTAAACGAGTGTTTAGCTTAAATTTGTGATATAGCTATTGTGCTTGAGGGACACGTGCCGTGACCGTCACCTGACAAGTACTCATGTTCTGACAAGTACTCATGTTCTATGTATTCGGATCCTTAGCTTCATGGCATGTCCTTGCGTCCAAGTTATAGATGCACATGGTAAATGAAATGAAGCGTTAGGATCATCCAGCAGTGCTAATGAATATTAGCGCGTAACAGGTAGGCTCATTACAGTAGTGGGCTCCTTACCACACCTTCTGCTGCTATTACTGTAATGATAAGCACCCAATTAATGTTGGAATGGTCAGAGGTGGAATGAAGTGATGAAATGTGAAAGGAAACCTCAGGTTTCGGTTTAAGGTTGGTGGTAGCGTGACACACACAAAGGAATTTGTTTCTTGGAAGTTATCATTTACATTATAAAATTTCACGACTCTTTGCATCTGGGATAAGAAAACTTTGATGCCATAAAAGTCTCGTGTCACTTCGGCTGACTCCGTGGTCGTCCTTGAAAGGACATGATTTCTTTTCCTGGAAGAATATACGGATAGGCTTTAGAACTTAGCCATGTTATTCAAGGGTGACTTTGTAGGAAAAGATTAAAAATGATGAGGGTTTGAAATTTTCCTACTTTGGAGATGGGCTGTCCTCTGATCCCATGTAAAAGGATCCTCTTTTTCCGCGAGTTCTCGGTCCGCAGGATCAACTAGAATCTGCTTTTGTCCTTGTCTATGAAAAGGACTAATTCGATTATGATTTATTTTTCAACCAAAACTGCACTTCATGTGATTAGATTTAGCCTAAACAAATATGCTTCATGCTCAAGTGTATGACCAGATTTTAAAGAAAATTGAATTTCTGCGCTACTGCATAAGGTTGAATCTTGCTGTATCAAAAGCTGGATACCTAAATCAGCAGAAAACTAGATTTCACGAACCTTGTTTTAGAATAGCTCAAATAATGAAGAATTTCTTCTGTTGTATTTTAAATAAATTGGCATTTTCTGTTTACGTGATTTATGTTGTTGCTGGTTCTGTTTATTAAACTAGGCAAATCTAAGACTATTGATTAGCAGCAGATTAGTTGTTGTAACATTCACTATTGCCTCAGAATTAGGTACTTATGGGACCCGACACTTAATAGCATAGTAGAAATGTGGTCCGGCACCCGATTTTAT
Organism: Erythroxylum guanchezii; assembly: GCA_025629825.1. Classification (NCBI taxonomy): domain Eukaryota; kingdom Viridiplantae; phylum Streptophyta; class Magnoliopsida; order Malpighiales; family Erythroxylaceae; genus Erythroxylum; species Erythroxylum guanchezii. The sequence continues at coordinate 30,100,327 of JAOTAX010000198.1, read as the reverse complement.
TATGATAGATTATGTTTTTGTGCATTAATTCCACACTTAACATGGTTTTCAGATGCTACTTATTAAGCTTCTGCTTAATAGTAAGGATAATTATGCTGCTGCAAAGTCAAGGACGTAGGCCTGCGACGTGTGCAGTTTGATGGGAAAGAATAAGGATGGGCAAAATCCACTCCTACCTTCTTGAGTCTTGTAAATAATATACATCAAGAACAAATAATTTTACTGCAAAAATTAAATTGCATATTTCTAGTTATATTTATTAAGTCAATGTACTGAAACATGGGAACTTTTTGTCTTTAAAGTGTGTGTAAGAAAAGCTTGTATTTTATGTATCATAGTTTTTTAGGCTATGTATCTATTTGCTAGATTAATCATGAAAGGTGGTATACAATGTTCTTATAAGGCTAGATTAGGAACTTGTAATAATTCCACTTTATTTTTATCTTATCTTACCATCAAGGCTACGGTTTAATTTAAGTTAAATTAAATCACTTAATTAGTTAGCTATTATCTTAACAACAACACAAATAAGATACAAATTTTTATTCAATATTCTTCCAATTGGCCTATGAATCTGAGGCAAATAAATATGGGAATTATAAAGCTCTCAATTCAAACTTTATTAGCATGAATCACTTAAATTGTATATGGACGAACTTTATCATCTCTATTGTAATAAAGTGATAAGTCTAAACTTGAAATCAGGATCAATAAGACTATCTCATATTCTGTATATAATCCTTATATGAATATGCCGACAAATCTTTAGTCATAGAATCAACTATTTTAAACTCATAATTGAATTGTCTTTTCTATAGCATGATTTCTGAATGGCAAATAATTTACATCAATATGTTTGTTTACATTTCTAATTGATAAGAGGGCTAAGGAAAATGAGGCAGTGGGCTGTCGAATAAGGAAGTGGGCTGACACAAATGGACCGACTAAATGAAGGTGGACCAACATGATGGACCCACAGACTTGAACCCAATCTTTTATCTCTTTGTCTCCTTGTATATAGCTCTAGAATATTCTCACCAGCTTACAATTCTGTTACATATAGCACACACCACCAGTAGCACACAATAGTAGAAAATAACAGCAGCACGCAGCAGTACCAAATAGTTATCTTTAGCGTACATATAGTAGTAGCAAACAACTGTCCTTAGAATCAACAGGATCAGTATAAATATCCCTTACTGAATCAACAGGATCAGTATAAATATCCCTTACTATACATATCAATTTGTGATGAAAATAAACATTTCTTCATCAGGGTAAACCTCTTGTTTTTCATGGTATCAAAGCCTAAAGTCTGATCCAAGTTACGACGCCCAGTTACCAACAATGTCACATACAGCTGAAAATGATACTATTAACCCAGACCTAGAAAAATACTCCATTACAAATACTGAAAATCCAGGTGCTATCCTTATTACCACTCTTTTTAATGGTAACAACTATCTAACTTGGAGCAAATTAATGATGATTGCTCTATGTGCCAATGACAAACTCTCATTTGTGGATGGAACGTGCACCTAGCCAGCAGAAGATGCAGCATTACTTACCAGATGGAGAAGGGCAGATTCCATGGTGAAATCCTAGATCCTTAACTCTATGACCAAGGAGCTCAGTGATGCCTTCCTGTCATTCGCCACTGCTAGGGAACTTTGGGAAGAACTGAGAGAGAGGTTCGGAGAAGCTAGTGGTCCAATGTTGTACCAAATAGAAAGGGAAATCAACTCCTTCAAACAAAGAAATCTTACCATTGCTGCATACTATACAAAGTTAAAGAAGTTTTGGGATGATCTAGCTAGCCTATATCCAACCCCTACATGCACTTGTAATGCTGCCAAAGCAATCATGTCCAAAGAAAATACACATAGATTAGTGCAGTTTTTGATGGGTCTAAATGAGGAATATGAGCATGTAGTAAATCAGATTATGTTGATGGAGCTTCTGCCCATGATGAATAGAGCCTTTGCCATGATGCAAACAGTCGAAAGACAAAAGATGGTAAATGCCAACAACGACAGAAACTTGAATGTAGCTATGACGGTGCGACAGTCCAACCCAAACTTTAAGCGAGGAAGCAGAAATAGCAACAATAGTGGGAAAAAACCTTTCACTAAAAAGGAAGATAAATACTGTGAGAAATGTGAGCAGGCAGGCCATACCATGGAGACATGCTTCAAGATACACGGGGTACCCGACTGGTATAAGGAACTCACAGGGCAGAAAAATAAAGCTCACCTAGCCATGAGCAGTGATACACCTGCAAACATCCAACAAGAACCTAATGAATACACCTGAAGAAGGCATGTTGCTCAATCAGGGCAAATACATACAAGATATTTTACAAGAGACCAACCTACTTGACTGCAAGCTAAGCATAACTCCCATTGTTCTAGGAAAGAAGCTTACCACTGACGAAGGCGACCTTCTCCCCGAACCCGAACTCTACAGAAAGATTGTGGGTCGACTTCAATCCTTGAGTTTCACCATATCCGATTTTACCTACATCACACAACAGTTAAGCCAATTCATGCAGTCGCCACGAGAACCACATTGGAGGGCCGTGAAACACGTCCTCCGGTACCTCAAAGGCACTCAACAACAGAGTTTATTTTACCCCTCCGACTCCAGCCTATAACTTACAGGTTACTTCGACACAAACTAGGTGAGCTGCCCTTTCAGTCGACGTTTCCTAACTGGGTTCTGCATCTTCCTCGAAAAATCTCCCATTTCCTGGAAAACTAAAAAACAAACCACCGCCAACAGATCCACCGCAGAGGCTGAGTATAAAAGCTTAGCCTCAACTACGTGTGAGTTAAAATGGATTATTCAACTTTTGCAGTGTTTTCAGGTAAAGCAAGAAGGAGTCATACCCCTATTTTGCAATAATCAGGCGGCAATCTACATCTTCAAAAATCCCGTCTTCCATGAACAAACCAAACACCTTGAGATCGATCTCCATCTTGTGCGCGATGCGGTGAACTCCGGTCTTCTCGATCTCCAACACGTTCGCAACTGACATCCACTTGCGGATCTCTTCACCAAGCCTCTCACCACGTGTGTTTTAAAGCCCTAGTTTTCAAGTGCGACTCCGTTCCCCTCTCCGGAGCTCCGACTTGAGGAGGGCGTGATAAGAGGGCTAACGAAATGAGGCAATGGGCTGCCGAATAAGGAAGTGAGCTGACACAAATGGACCAACTAAATGAAGGTGGACCAACATGATGGACCCACAGACTTGAACCCAACTTTTTATTTCTTTGTCTCCTTGTATATAGCTCTAGAATATTCTCACCAGCTGACAATTCTGTTACAGATAGCACACACCACCAGTAGCACACAACAGTAGCAAATAACAGTCGCACGCAGCAGTACCAAATATTTATCTTTAGCGTACATATAGCAGTAGCAAACAGTTGTCCTTAGGATCAGCAGGATCAGTATAAATATCCCTTACTGTTCACATCAATTTGTGATGAAAATAAACATTTCTTCATCAGGGTAAACCTCTTGTTTTTCACTAATTTTATTATGTTTTAAAGAATATTGCAACTAAATTATCACATCAAATCTTTCATGGTTATGTGACAGTTTCAACCACCCTCAAATATGTGATAAAAAGTTTGTAACCATAACGCATGTGTTATAGGTTCATGGTAAGGTATAAACTCTACTTACATATAGAGATGTCAATAGGCCAGGCTAGGCCCGAGCTGCTCCTAGCCTGGCCCTGGGCTATAGTGGCTCGTGCCCCGATGGACCACAGGTTAACTGGGTCAACCCGACTTACCATATATATTTTTTAAGATAAACATCAAAAATGTAACAGCCCGGACCACCCACTTGCAGATATTGTCCGCTTTGGGCCTCGGCACGCACGGTTTTGTTTTTCCCCTTCTGACCCGAAGGGAAAGGATGAAAACGCGTCCACAAGGGAGAGGTTTCCACACCCTTATAAAGAGTGATTCGTTCTTCTCCCCAGTCGATATGGGATGGCAATGATCCTTCATCCTCCCCCCTTAGGGGGCCAGACTTCCTTACTGGCATATCGCTTGGGTACTGGCTTTGATATCAAATGTAACAGCCCAGACCACCCACTTGCAGATATTGTTCGTTTTGGGCCTCAGTCCACACGATTTTGCTTTTCCCCTTCTAACCTGGAGGGAAGGGATGAAAACGCATCCACAATGGAGAGGTTTTTACACCCTTATAAAGAGTGCTTCGTTCTCCTCTCCAGTCGATATGGGATGGCAATGATCCTTCATCCTCCCCCCTTAGGGGGCCAGACGTCATCGCTAGCATATCGCTTGGGTACTGACTCTGATACCAAATGTAACAGCCTAGACCACCCACTTACAGATATTGTCCACTTTGGGCCTCAGCCCACATGGTTTTGCTTTTCCCCTTCTGACCCGGAGGGAAGGGATGAAAACGCGTCCATAAGGGAGAGGTTTCCACACCCTTATAAAGAGTGCTTCATTCTCCTCCTTAGTCGATATGGGATGGCAATGATCCTTCATATATCACCTAAATGTAGCGCCCCTTTACCTTAGGGATACGCACCAGGATGCCCGAAGGTCATTCCGATACATATCCTACGATAAGGGCGAGTTACGTTCAATCATTACATTCACTTCAATGGCATGGTATCGCAATATTTTAAAAACTCAACTTTTTCCTCATTTCATTTCACAAAAATCGAAGTCTATATTGTGTCTTTCAACCTTTACTACATGTACATCAACATACATGAAGGAGGAAAATATATCAAATCTATCTAAGCCATCCAAAAATTCCCAGCTGACCGACCTTTGAGCCATAACTTTTCTGGCCAAAGCACAATCTACACGGTCGGTAGAGCCTCTCAGTAGCTAGAGTCATCTCTCGGTCCTGAAAAGACAACGTTGCAATTTTGGTGAGTTTTGCGAACTCAATGAGGTAACCATC
>JAOTAX010000198.1:30074868-30095268 GCA_025629825.1 Erythroxylum guanchezii | reverse complement strand
TCATAAGGACCAATGTACCTAGGGCTCAACTTGTCCTTTTTACCGAATCTCAAAACTCCCCTCCAGGGTGACACTCTTAAGAATACTCTATCTCCCACATCGTACTATATATCCCGTCGGTGTTGATCCATATAGCTCTTTTGTCTATCTTGAGCCGCTTTAATTCGGCTTCGGATTAATTTCACCTTGTCCACTGTGTCCTGTATCAACTCTGGGCCTTCAACCATTCTCAAACCCTCTTCATCCCAATACAATGGCGACTAACATTTTCTACCATACAGTGCCTCATATGGTGCCATTCCAATACTACTGTGGTAATGGTTATTGTAGGCAAACTCTATCAATGCCATATATTGATCCCAAGCTTCTTTAAACTCCAATACACAAGCTCTAAGCATGTCCTCAACAGTCTTGATTGTCCTCTCACTCTGTCCATCTGTCTAAGGATGAAATGTTGTACTGAAGTTCAACTTAGTCCCCATAGCAAAATGCAAACTCTTCCAAAACCTCGAAGCAAATCTAGGATCCCTGTCTAATACTATAGACACTGGAACCCCATGTGATCTCACCACCTCATTCACATACTTCTGGGCCAACTGATCAAAGGAGTTATTCTCTCTCACTGGTAAGAAGTGGGTCGGCTTAGTCAACCGGTCCACTATGACCCATATAGCATCATGCTGTCTCAGAGTCTTTGGCAAGCCCATGATGAAGTCCATAGTAATCCGCTCCCATTTCCACTCCGGAATGGGCAACGAATGCAACTGCCCTACTGGAGCTTGGTACTCAGCTTTAAGTTGCTGGCAAGTCATACACCTAAATACATACTCTGCCACTTGCTTCTTCATTTCAGGCCACCAGAAATGTTGCTTCAATGTGTTATACATCTTGGTAGTTCCAGGATGCATAGCATAGGCGGCCATATGAGCTTCCTCAAGAATCCCCTTCCTCAAATCATCTACATTAGGCACACACAACCTCTGTCTCAACCACAATGTCTCATCCCTCAACTCAAACTCAGAATCCGGATTCAGCTTCACCTTCTCCATAAGTTTAACCATGACAGGATCTTTACTCTGTACCCTTTTGATTCTATCATGTAGCATCGGTCTCAACTTTAATGTGGCAATCAAGGTTCTATTATGCTCAAGATTTAACTCCACATTCAAAGCCCTCAAGTGAATCAAATTGGGTAACCTTGATAACTGAATCTGAGTTACACTGATATTAGATTTCCTGCTCAAGGCATCTGGCACTACATTAGCTTTCCCCAGGTGGTACTCAATAGTGCAATCATAGTCTTTCAATAGCTCAATCCACCTTCTCTGCCTCAAGTTTAACTCCTTCTGACTCAACAAATATCTCAAACTCTTATGATCATGTACTGGATAGTTGATCTCGTGAGACCTTAATTGTCTCGATGCATAGGCGATCACCTTGCCATTCTGCATCAGTACACATCCCAATCCTTGATGTGACGCATCACTATATACCACATAACCTCCAGTCCCCGATGGGATACCCAACACCGGTGCAGTAGTCAACCGATGTTTCAACTCCTCAAAGCTTTTCTGACACTCCTCACTCCATCGGAACACTACATGTGGAAACCTCTCCCTTGTGGACGCGTTTTTATCCCTTCCCTCCGGGTCAGAAGGGGAAAAGCAAAACCGTGCGGGTCGAGGCCCAAATCGGACAATATCTGCAAGTGGATGGTCTGGGCTGTTATATTTGGTATCAGAGCCAGTACCCAAGCGATATGCTAGCAAGGACGTCTGGCCCCCTAAGGAGGGAGGATGAAGGATCATTGCCATCCCATATCGACTGGGGAGGAGAACAAAGCACTCTTTATAAGGGTCTAGAAACCTCTCCCTTATAGATGCGTTTTCATCCCTTCCCTTCGGGTCAGAAGGGGACAAACAAAATCGTGCGGGCCTTGGCCCAAAGCGAACAATATCTGCAAGTGGGTGGCCTGGGCTGTTACAAAAATGACGTCGTTTTTTAAGTAATGGTGGGACAAAATCAGGTTAGCCAGACCGAGTCCTTTTTGACATCCCTACTTACATAGTGGATACGACAAATATAGTATACTTAGTACTTCTCCATGTTATTGCACCCTATATCAAGTAGAAAATACAATTCATTGTCAACTTTTTACTATATATACTTCTTCCTAAATTTGAATTTGAATAGTCTATCGACTCTAAGTTATCACAGTGTTTATATATGAGACTGGTTATCACCATTTCTATATGTGAGATTGTAGTTTTTAATTTCTTGTAGCTACATTTTAACTTTTTTAGTAGTTGTATAGTGCTTAAGCTTAGGTTATTCTTGTATCTCTTCAACATCCCTACTAAGTATGAAATATTAAATCTTAAGAAAATATGTGAATACATTAACCTACCAACTGTAGATGTATATGGTATGTTCTTTATTGATTCTTTCTTCAATGTATTATTTGGACACGAATTCAAACTATCTCCTTTAATAATGGATGTTATTGATGATGAACATATGTTAATCCTAAACTTCTTCAAAATATTTTCAATGTAAGCTTTTTGAGACAATTCTAATGATTCATTAATCATGTCTCTATATATCTCTATTTTTATGATATAATAGGCTTATTCCAATTTCCATTTCACAATTTTAAGAGAGAAAATTCATGTAGAAAACCTAAAACATTAGTCGTAAGTAATATATTATCTATATATATGACTAAAAATAAATCTGTTTGTCATTAACTTAAAGGTGTATGCATTGATCAGTAATGTTTTCTTTAAAATTCTTAGAGGTTATAACATTGTAAATTTCATATAACACTGACATTAGGCAAAGTTTAGTCCATATATAGAATTCTTTAGTTTAAAAATTAAATGATTACATGTATTGGAAGCAAATCCTTTAGGATGAGTTATATATACTTCATGTTTAAGATCTCCATTTTAAAACTTTAAGATCTCAATTCAAAAAGGTAGTTTAACATCTATTTGATATAATTCTAAATTAAATATAGCCATTAAGGTCATGGTCATCCTGAATGAATACTTCTAAAAAATTAGAGAGAAGGTTTCATGATAATTAATGACTTCCTTTTAAGTTAGATTCTTGGTCACAAGTTTAACTTTATATCTCTCTATACTGGCATAAGAATCCTTTTTAGTTTTTAAAACCCATCAATAATCAATGGCTTTTGCCCTTCTATTAACTAAGCAAAATCCCAAATTTGATTACTATCACTGAATTTCAACTCTTTTTCAATAATTTTATACTAAATATTAAAATTAACATCACTTTTTACCTATGAAAATGAGACTAGATTATTATAAGAACTTATATTTGACCCCTACAAATACACCACATAGTTATTAGAAATTATAGGTTTCCTTATCCTTATGGACCTTTTGACACCCACATTTTATTATATAATTGAATAAGAAATATGATAAATGCTAAATAGACTATATTTCTAGTCCTCTATTTAATGCATTTTATTCGGGTTTTTGAGATTTTCTTTTTTTTTTTTGGTACTTATCTTGCTTATTTTCCATCATGGATAAAAAGGAGAAGAAATAAGGCAAAATTAGGACAAAAAATAGAAAAAAAATTGAAGCTATTTTAGTGGTTGCTTGTGTAAGTTTACACGACTGTGGACTATGTTTCTTTACAATGTTAAAGATTGAAGTAAGATTGAGAGACGTGATCATGCACACGACTATATGAGTGACTGTGTCCACTCCAAAAATCCTAATTTATTAGCTATAAAAAAAAAAAGCAAAACAAAGAGAAAACAAAGGAAGTTAATAGTAGATTCATAGGAGACTCAGGAAAGCACAAATTGATGGATTATATTGATAAAAAAAGAAGAAGAAAAAGTAAGGAAACGTATTTTGAAGTGAATTTCCATTAATATAAAGTGAAATTTATGAAGATTAAAAGGAATCTTATCATAGTTCTTTTAGTTTTATGTTTTTGTTTTAGCTTTGATGTTATAATCATGAATTAAACATTTTTGGTATTGAATTAGACGAACCTTGGGATAGACCTTATGGTGATTTCGTTTTAACTTAATTCATTCTTTGTTTTCATTGAGATTAAATTCTATGTTCCTAATCATCCTTGAATTAATATTACTAGCGTATTATTTCTTGTATGATTTCATATAATTGAGATTATGAAATTATTTTGTATGAATAGGTCTACTATAATTGAAAGGATTTGTAAACAAACCTAAAGATAAATTGACATAAATCCTCTAGATTAAGGTCAAACTTAATAATGAAATTTATGAATCGATTAATGCATTCTTAAGGATTTTAACTATAAAGAAATTTAAGGTAATCAACCAAGGATTATTTTTTAATATTCTTAAGCAAGATATTAACATAAGATAAGAATTTTCACAGTTTACTAAACTAAATAGTAAATTGACTAGTGAAATTATGATTGCATAAGAAGCCTAGAGGGGGGTGATTGAAAATCCAGGTACCAATGTTTTACTTAATTGTTTCTTAGTTTAATCACCATTCTAGTTAGTTAATTGTGTTGATATATTTTTGTTTATTGTTTTAATTTTGCATTTGATTTATCTTAAACACCATAATTTGTTAGACTAGATAATAGAAAGATGGTTAGAACTGGTAATTCTAGTCTTCGTAGGATCAACTCATACTTACTAGTGCTAGTTATAGCTATATCATGCACTTGCTGTTTGAAACATAAAATTACATATCAAGCTTTTAGCACCATTGATAGGGATTATAATATTAGGAAATTCTTATTTTTATTAATCTATTCATTTTTCTTTTCTTTTTAGATAGTTTTTATTTTCTTTATATTTATTTGTTTTTCCTTGTAACTTTCTTTCTTGATCTTTGGTTTGTGGCTTATTTTTAGGTAGTCATTGTTATAGCCACCAAATACAATGAAAGGATGAAGAGGACAATATTCTCCGGAGATTATGACATGCCATTGCTTATGGAAGCTTAGAACGAGAGGCAGGTAATATGTATTTGGTAGCTTAATTGATATCTATGATGTGTTATGACATTTGTAGAGGTGATCACCGTATTCATTAAAGTGAACATAAGAGTATATTTTCTTTTATTATATTTTAAATTACCAAATTATTTTAAATTAAGTAACAATTTATTTATAAATTTATCGCTAATTAAATTTTTTGTCATAGGAATGATAATACACCTCATTTATTTTATTTAACATGAAATTCTATTACTAACCTTTAATAAGGTTCTTTTAGTTTCAATTAAATATAAATTATTATCTTTAATTTAAGATTGATTTAATAAAAATAAATATATTATTATTATTTTAAACTTCTATAATTTTTTGACAATATGATTGATATAAAATTATAAATTACATAGTGCAATATATTGCATAACTATTTTATAACTTTTTAAAAAAAATTATGAACTATTTTATAAATTTAAAAAATATCTAAAAAGTACTAATACAATTATCGTAACATAATCAAATCCAATATCAATATCAATCCAACATCCATAACATTGATTATAATATGGAATTGAGAGGGAAAAAAAAGGGATTACAATTTTAATTCTAACAATTTAAATAACAATCATACACGTCATATTTCTATCTATTGTTTCTTTTTAATTTAAATAGAATATCAAAAGATGCTGCTAAATTACAAAGTGGATATCATCGCAAAGATACCTTTGAAATATGACAAATCATAATACCGGTCAATTGTGTAACTTCAGCCAACTAATGACTGCTTTGATAGATGCCGTAGCCTTCCTTCCTTCCTTCCCTCCCTCTCTCTCGTCAAAACATGAAAAATGGAAACGACCAGAATAGTTACATCACTTTGGCATCCAATCCAAGGATTCTTTTTTTCCTTTATCGAGATTAGTCACTAATGTAGTACTTATATGACCAATACATTGTAATGCTAATTTACGCTTCACAATTAACCAGAAGCAATCAACAGCCGTACTATAAATTGACGTCGATAGGAATTGGGAGCATGCTTCACTTTCTCAGCTCAACAAAATTGCTCAATATAATCTGAGTTCTAACACGGAATTCACTTCTCGAACAGGAATCATTTTCAATCATACATCTCACAATATTCCACCTTAAGTCTCGGGCAGGGAAAATCTACCATGAGGGATGAAATACATGTAACCTCTGCAACCATCCACGTCTAGTCTCATGACCTTTCATGTATACTTAAAACTTCAGGAGCTTTGAGTTCTGCGGCAAAGACAGACAAGATAATCATCAAACTGAGATAAAAATGGCACACTACAGTTCATTGACCTTCAAGCAATTGAAACCAATCACACATAGTCAAACAAAATCATTCATCAAATTAAGATCAAAATGGCACGTCCACTCAAAATCAGCAATTTAAGACACCAAAAAGCTACATCAGACATCCTAATAAGTCAAGGAATGTCACATCTAGAGACCCAACAATAAGACAGTATTTTTAGTAAAAATTTGGGTTACCAACAATTTTATAAAAAAAAACAGCAAAACATGACACAAGTACAAGAACATCGATTAGTTTTTCTAATTAAATGAAGATCCTACATGCAACATCAGAATAAGGTAACCTACATGACATAATATTATGAGATAGGATGATCTGTCCCAGTAGTAATATATCGGTTGAATGAAAGTTGAATTTGGTGTTTGCTTCACTCGTGATCCTCTTTTGTCTCCACAATGCAGAGGTAATATGAACAATACTTTAGGAACCGTTAATTTCTGACACGGATACCAGGAATGCCTTTCAAGCCCATTTTTAATGCTGTTCTTCTGAAGAGAGGAGGAGATTGTTGTAAGCCTATCGAGTCACAGAATCGCTTTGCCAGCTCAACAAGCGTGGTTTTGTCCCTCCCAATTTTTCTGATCGAGTTGTAATAGCCTAGCCAAGCATGATATGCTGCCTCTTTGATGCTACTATCAATCTTTGACAATGAGTTGTCTATCTGCGAAAAGTAAGCAGTATACAAGCATTAATTCTTTCAATATGTACACATCCATAATTTGAAGACAGATATACCTGAAATCCTATTGGCCTAGGTAACATTTAACCACGTATGCTTTAAGATCACTAGCATAGCAGTAAGAATTGTTTAATTAAAGTTGGGCAAGACACATTGGCTACTTCTGATATTTAAGGGGAGACATCAGAGTTAATAGAGCAGGTTAAGCCTCTCAAACAGATAACTTCACCACAAGTACCACCCACTGATCTTACTTTCCACATACAATCAATGCAATCACATTAGCACCTCCATGGGTAGGGCTTAATATGTAGAAACATGCCTTCAAATAACACCATTTACAAATAAGCAACAGCTACATTTCAATTAAGAGAATCCATCTGTTTCAACATGGTTAGCAAGGACAAATTAATGAATTATCAAACAATAAGAACAGATACTAAAACTAAAGTTATAGACCTTCAATTTAGCTTTTTCTTCTAGATGAGGCAAAGGAACTTTCTCAAGAGGCAGGTCTTTCAACTCGTCCAGGAAATATCCTTCCCATGGTGCAAGCAATAAGATGCCTTCTCCATCTTTTCCTTCACGTCCTGTCCTTCCGAGACGATGTATGTATTGTTCCCGGGTAGAAGGAATACCAACCTGGTTATGATTAAGATTTGTAATAAATTCAACACAAGACATGCAGACTCAAAAGGAGAGGAACATACAGTTTTCCAACCAAATATATCAATCTGTACTGTAGTTCAATATCATTTGCACGCAATTCTATATAGCCAAATTGCATAGACGATAAGTTTTTGTTTGAGCACTATCAAGTATTGCTAACGGGGGCAGCAGCCAGAACATATCTAGAGGTAAAACCTACTTGAATAGGTCATTTAACGATCTCTGGAGCTTCATCAGAGATCATTTAGGTTCTACTCATGCACGTCATATTGACCCGTTAATACTATCTTTATATACAAATGGCTAGCATCATTTCAGCAGCAGTAAATATGAAAGGAAGTCAGCTGAACAAAGCTCAGGTTGGTATCTAAGAACTTAGCAGCTCTCCCAAGACGTAGTCGTACCTGAATGACCAAAGTAACATCAGGATAATTCATTCCCCGAGATGAGACATCAGAAGTAATAAGAACCAATCGTTTTGATTCCCTGAATTCATCAGAAACACGAGTTCTATAGAGTTGAGGCTTTCTAGAATGCATCTCCCTGACATTCATCTTCATTTCTCGTAAAAGTAGATAAAAGAGCGATGTTACCATCCCACTTGAACAAAAGACAATTACCTAAATGCAAGTGCAAGTGGAACATATTAGGCACATAATCTAACATAAAGAGATATCTAAAAGGTGAATCATCGACACATTTACCTTGTAATCAGATGTGTGCTTGATATGCTCTTCCAAAAGATGATGTACAACTAGAAAATGCAGCTCATGCTGAACGACTAGAAATGATTGTTTCACCTGAATTTAGGAAGCAAATATTAGCAACAGAGATTGTTTCTTCCCATCTTTACGTTAGAACAAGTATATTATCTGGTTCAAATAAGTGAATACAGCGAAATGATACTATTGGTAGTTAATAGATCAGAGTTGATCTATTCAGCATTCTACACATTGAAATTTTTGATTAGTAACGTTTATGCAAAATCTAAAAATAAGTATAATGGTATGCATATAAGGAACATGTGAATTGGGGGTAAGAGAATTTCTGCAAGCTCCTTTCTATCCTCCCAGGAAAATCAATCCATTTCCCCTTCACCCTGATATAATAAATCTTCATGTTAAAGTACACATTTCTTGTATTTAGCAAATTCTTGCTAATTATCTACTTCCATGTTTCCATCATTATGATCTACGATATACCTTTTCAGGAGTTTCCACACAGTCCAAGCCCACTGTATCAATAAAAGCATGCTCTCTTTTCAATACAAGCTGAGATATTCGCCGAACCTGCAGTGGCAAAGGCAAACAATGTGTACAATACACTTGATGCAGATTTATAATGCTTATAACTATAATCAGATATCTAAAATCAACCTCCTTCGGAATTGTTGCAGAGAACAGTAAAGACTGCCTCCGACGGGGCAAACAATCAACAATTTTTTCCACATCCTTCCGAAACCCCAGGTCTAATAAGTGGTCAGCTTCATCAAGTATTAGCATCTTCAATGCCATCAAATGGACAGATAAGCCCCCTCTATTCTCTATGTGATCCAGTAGTCGACCTGGAGTTGCGACAATCATCTGAAGAAGGATAAATTAACAGTGAGTACCATATTTATGCTGTCCTAACAAAAGCCATGCCTTTTATAAATGATCCAATAATTACTAGATTTTGCATATATCCAAATGAATGCAATGGTGATCTGAGTCAAAATTTAAAAGGCATGAATTAAAGACCAAACCTGGCAAGGATCTGATTCTAGACGTTTCTTATCAACTTTGAAACGTGTACCTCCAACAAGTGTCTGCACGCCTATGCCATTGTGGTATTTCAGCATTGCAATTGCCTGCGCAGCTATCTGACTTGCTAGTTCTCTTGTTGGGCAGAGAATTAGAACATATACAGGATTCACCCGTGGATTGGTGTCACTACTTGTTGCTTTTAGAACTGATTCAATAGCAGGAAGCTGTTTGCACTTAACAAACAAATTGAAGAAAGAACAAAAGCCGTACAAACAACTTGAAAATTGTCAAGAGACTCGTAATGTACCAAAAATGCTGCACTTTTTCCTGTGCCAGTTTTTGCTTTGACCAAAGCATCTTTACCTGCAACAAGTTACGATACAAAACCATAAGTAATCTAATTGGATGAGATGGTATCAAATATTCGCACTTTGGATTTGAAAATTTGAAACATCATTTTGCCAAACAACCAAGGATTATTTTGCTTATATTATTTCAGCTTGACGCCAGAACCGAAAAAAAAAAAAAAAAAGAAACTTAACCATTATTCATAGTCATATATCACACTAAAACAACAGAGGTGGCAAGCATACCCTCAAGGCACACAGAAAGAGTAGCCCCCTGTACCCTAGTCATCTGAACATAGCCAGCCTCAATAAGTGCCTTGACAGTTAACGGAGAGATGTCACATTCATCAAATCTGAAGAAACAAAAGCCAGCTATAACATCTCCAAATATGTACGAAACCAAGAAATATATTCATTTGCCAAAACTAACCAATCCAGTCTTTTCCTAGAAGTATAAAGGCAAGAGTATATCAAAGAATCTCTCAGAGTGTTGAACCAAACATGAAATCAGGAGCACATGACCCCACCTTTTGTTACTAAGAAGCCATTCCCCCTCACCATTCTCTCCATCATTTCCAATCAACTTCTTCTTCTTCTCAAGCTCATTCCTAATAAACTCCACCTCCTCTGCAAAATCAATATCCTCAAGCTCCTTTAACGGCACTCTCTTCGTTCTCTTCAAGTCATACTCCCCCAGAGCAGCGCTAGACCCTATATTCCTCAAACGTCTCCTACTCTCCACCATCTCATCATCTGAATCAAACTTCTCCTCCTCCTCATCATCACTATCAGTTGAAGAGCTCTCATTTTTCCAAACCCTCCTCATTTTCGGATAATTGAAGCCTCTTTTCTCAATGGAACCAATCATTTTCTTGGAGTTACTTTCATTCCTAAGCTTGCCCACCAAATTACTACGAAAATGCTTCTCTGCATCGTATCCAAATAAGTTTTTTGAATTGTCACTGTTTGAAGAACTCGGATTTCTCCTAAATTTCGTGTCTTTCTTCACCCAATTACTTTTAGTCCCGAAATCCAAACCTCCTAGTACCGAATAATATCTAACTTTTACATTCACATTGCGTCCCTCCACCGACACCAGCTTCCTTAAATCAATCGGGCAACTGATCGATCCAGCTCGTTGACCTGAACTTAGTGAACCCGGTCGTTGAATAGACTTCCGTGGTGGTTGTGGGGATTCCAAAGGACCGTCCTTCTCGTTCCACAAATCCTCCGCTCCAGACACCATGAAGCGATCAGCAAGGGCTTTGATGTGGTCCCGAGGAGACATGGGGTTGTGCCCATAGGGGTTGGGTTCCGAGTTCGGTCTGCCGGCGAGTTTAGCTCGGATTTGGCATCGGATTCTGGCTTCGTAGAGCTGTTTTTCTTGGTCGAGCAGTCGTTTTTCTTTCTCTTTGGCTCTCTTCTCGTGAAGACGCTTCCATTGCCATTTATTGATGCCGCCGGGGAAGGTCCTAGGCCCACCGCCCATGAGTCGCGTGAAAATTCGGGTACCGAGCAGGTCTGACAGAGCTTTGCGGGGTTGCAAGATGAATAGCGAGTACATGTTGGCCTCCACAAGTCACTGGAGAGTGGCAAGTTTTAGGGTTTAACGAGAGAGTGGGTTTTATAATTTAGTTTTGGTAAAATTAAAAGAAAGACGATTCTATTTAATGTTGCGAATATCTTACCGGCTTGATATTGTATTGAGTTTTATAACTTTTACTGCAATATAAAAGATATTATTTTAGGTAAATTTTTAAATTTTTAAAATAATTTTTAAAATTTTAAAATTTGTAAAATAATTTATTGTTATATTATATTTTATATTTTATAAGTTTATATGAGTATGTTTTTAAAAATTATAATAATAAATAATAATCAAAATTAATATGAAATAACAATAACTTTTAAATATTTTACATATAAATAATAATCATAATTAATGTGAAAAAAGACAATTATCATCATAAAAATAATATAAAATATTTAAAACATTACAATTTCATCATATAATAAATAATAATTACATCAAAAGTTCAAAACATCCAATAAAAATAATAATAAATATTATTAACTTTCAAACTATTACAATTTAACATAAGAGTTTGTGATCAACCAAGTAAAAGTGAAATATGTAACAAAAACATTATATGTATAGATTTTAACATATACATCAAATATAAGCAAAATTAAAAGAAGAGCAAAAACAAAAACCTTGAACTTTATTCAATCGTCAACGGAAGGATATCCGCTATAACTACATTGATCCCAGTTATCATTTGATATAAAATCATCATCATTAAAAGGAGTCTCGTCATCATTATCATTCAAATTAAATGTACTAAATGATATATCAATGCTTTCTCAACCAAGATTATCTCCCAAGTCATTCACATCTATCAAATCCGGTTCCTTAGAAACTTAATCAGCAAGAAGGTCGATATTATCAATAGATATTGAATCTGTTAAACTACTTGTGCTATTAAGACTCCTAGTAAACAATAAATTTTAATTACTAGAAAATTATAAGAAATTATATCGAAATTAATAATGATAATAACATACCTTTTCCGAAGCTTTAAATTGTAACGAACGAGTACCAAGTCACTCAATCTCTTATGCTCCAATCTATTCTTTTTCTTGGAATGGATGAATTCAAATATGATCCACTTCCGTTCACAGCCCATTGCACTCATACATTGACTTAAAATACAAATTACAAACCTTTGTAATTTTAGAACACCACTTCCGAATTGATCCCACCAAAAAATTGTAAATCGTAAGATAACAAAAGTAGTATTACAAACAAAATAAAATGATGATTAATTTCAAAAAATAAGAAAAAAGAAACAGCTAATACTTAGAGAAAGTTTTGTTTTTTGTCGTATAGCAATCGACAATCCAAAATCCCCAAAAGACAGCTTATAAAGCTCTATTTGTAAGCTTAAAAGATCTTGCATCATTTCATGGCCAATAATTGTTGTAATAATGAATAGTATTCCTCTACTAACTTCAGATTTCTTTATAAAATTTAGTCTGAAATATACACTAAGATTCAAAAATGCCCCAGCTGCAAACAAAGGAGAAGAAAGTTTTCTTTCTCATCTCTCATTGATGATTGAAAGATACGTTGTATACAAAGAAGGTCTATATTTCAGATTGGCCTTGATTGCATCCTTTGCCTTTCCATGGCATCCAAAAAAATAACTCATTGTTAGCTTTTCTTCACTATCAGTCAATCGAAGCACCCTCACTAAAGGCTCACAAATTCGGATAACAAGTTGACATTGAGACCAAAATTCTCTATCTTCTAGTATAATGCTGAAAACCTCCAATCTAGCAGTAAACCTAGCATGCTGAGATGCAACCTACTTATCACTTGTAAACATTTGTCTTAACTCTTTCTTCATTGAAACAAAAGATTGAAGTGATAAAAAATTTGTTGCAAATCTTGTCACACCACAGCGACACAAATTTCTACCATTGGTAAATTCCTTTCTCATCAATTTCAAAACTCATGCACGATTACAGATAAACTTGGTTACCTTTTTTTGTTTCTGCATAGTCTCATCAATAATAGGAAAATACCTAGGATCCGTTATATTCTCCAGCAATAGGTAAATGCAATGTGCAGCACAAAGAGTCCAAAAAAAAAAGAATTATACATATTCTATAACCTTCTTCATGTTGCTTTATAAGCAAAATCATTGTCAATAATGAACTGAATAATATTTTCTGGCCCCACTTCATTCATAACTTCATCAAATATCTCAAATAAAGTATCAGTATTTCTAATAAGGCCAGATGCATCAATAAACTTCAAAAACATTGAGCCATTTGTAGAATAAACCAAAAAATTAATAATAGGCTCTTATCTTCTATTTGTCCAACTATCACACGTGATTGAACACTCAAAAGTAGCCCAACTCACTCTTCTTTCAACCAAATAACTTTTAATTTCAAAAATTGAGCAACTTAAAAGTTTATCTCTTAAGTCGTCAATCGAAGGAGCTTTGTATCCCGGACTGTAAGAGGCTATTGCATCCACCATAGGTTGATATGGTAAGACTGTGAAGCATTGAATGATGAATCTGTATCATACCACCATCTAACTACTGTCATATTGACATTAAGAGTCGCTTTTCTTGATTACATTGCATTACGAATTGAAGGTTGGACTCTAAAAGTTGTTCGTGGTGCAAAAAAACTAGTCACCTGCTTTCTTCTTTTCCTAGCATCAGGTGCAGATGTAACATTATATTCTTGCTGGGCTTGGGATGGAACACTACCACTACCACTACCATTACTACCTTCAACATTTCCACAATCATCACGAAAACTAGCAAATGGAGTTCCACTACGAATTTCAAAATTTAACTTTTCCCTTCTATCTTTCTTATGCTAATATTCTTCTAGTAAAGTTTTTATCTACCACTTCACATCATGACTTACTTTTTTACATGGTTCCACATCTCCTTTAACCTCAGCTAAATGCTTCTTTAATTGGGTTATTCCTCCACCTTTCAAATACTTATTTCAAACCATGCAAATAGTATGGTTCCTCTTACTAGGAACGAATGCAACATGAGCCTAAGCTAGATCACCGTATCTTCCTAAAGTGGTTTGATCAAGAACACTTGAACTTCCTTTCATTTATCTGTAAAAATAAATGAATGCATATATCAAAATAAAGAACACATAATTTCATTACACAAATACGAATGTCCATCTTATATAGTATAACTCATACATCATACACAATTCAATTTTATCGAACACAATTCACCATAAGTCAAAAGCTAATAATTCAATTATTCAACAAACATAATTATATAAAACATACATAAACAATTTCTATTTCCAACAATCACAAAACATACATAAACAATTTCTAACAATTTCAATTCAACCATTACAAAGCATACATAAACAATTTCTATTTTCTAATTTTTTCCATTCCCAATAATTTTCAACAATTCCATTTCCAACTATTTTGAACAATTTCAATTCAAAATTTCAAACATCACAAAACATACATAAACAATTTCCATTTCCAAACTTCCAACAATTTCATTTCTAACAACCAACAATTTCATTTCCAACAACCAACAATTTCTACCATCACAAATTCACAATTCACAAAATAATGAAATATACATAAACAATTTCAATTTTTAAGAATTTCTAACAATTTTCATTTCTTAATTTCAACAATTTCCAACAATTTGATTTATAACATTTTCCAACAATTTCAATTTAACCATTACAAAACATACATAAACAATTTTCATTTTCAACATTTTCCATTCCCAATAATTTTCAACAATTCCATTTCCAACAATTTTGAACAATTTCAATTCAAAATTGCAAACATCACAAAGCATACATAAACAATTTTCATTTCCAAATTTCCAACAATTTCATTTCTAACAACCAACAATTTCATTTCCAACAATCAACAATTTCAACCATCACAAATTCACAATTCACAAAATAATGAAATATACATAAACAATTTAAATTTTCAACAATTTCTAACAACTTTCATTTCTTAATTTCAACAATTTCCAACAATTTGATTTATAACATTTTCCAACAATTTCAATTCAACCATTACAAAACATACATAAACAATTTCGATTTCCAACATTTTCCATTCTCAATAATTTTCAACAATTCTATTTCCAACAATTTTGAACAATTTCAATTCAAAATTTCAAATATCACAAAACATATATAAACAATTTCTATTTCCAAATTTCCAACAATTTCCTTTCCAACAACTAACAATTCCATTTCCAACAACTAACAATTTCAACTATTACAAATTCATTTCCAACTATCTCAATTCAACAATTACAAAAACATACATAAACAATTTTCATTTCCAATAATTTCCAACAATTTTTATTCCAATAATTTTCAACAATTTTCATTACAAAACATACCAGTAATTTTCATCACAAAACATACACAAATAACCAAATACAATGAATTTGTTTTTCAACATGCATAAACAATTTTCATTTCTAATAAGTTCCAACAATTTTTATTCCAACAATCGCAAAATATACCAATAATTTTCAATAACTTCCATCACAAAACATACACAAATAACCAAATACAATGAATTTGTTTTTCAAATTTAAGAGCAAAAAACACACCTAAAAAATCAAAAATCTATTTCAGTTTTTGAATCTGGCGTTGGGAGGGTGGTGGTGGGCTATTGGGTGGCGTTGAGCAGTTGCTCGGGGTACGGTGGTGGTCGTCGGACGGTTGAAGAGGGAGTGGTGGCAACTGACGGCGACGGTGAAGAAGAGAGAGAGTGAGAGTGTGAGAAAGAAACTAATGAGAGGAAGAAGAAGAAAGAGAATGTCGGGTGTGGTGTGGGAGGGAGGGGGTGAGTGTGAGAGTGTGATTTTCTGAATAAAAGAGAAAGTGAGAGTGTGACTTTGTGAGGGAGAAAATGAAAGAGAAAAAATAAAAAGAGATTACGAGCTATTTAGTTCTACTTCTTTTTTTTGTCATATTTTTTAGCTTTTAGTTTTTATTTTTAGTTTTTCTTTTAAATGAAAACAAAAACTTATTTAGTTGTTAATGTCAATGTGGTTATATATTTATTATTGATGATAATTATATATTAGATAAAATTTAAAGAAAATTATTTTTAATTAATTAAATTTAATTTAATTTCTTATATAATATTTATTAACAAACTATCAATAAATTATTTTATTTTTAAATAAATATTTTAAATTTTAAATTTTATTTAAAAACTAAATTTTATTTTAAATATATTTTAGTTATTTAAATAAAATTTATTTGAAATTTACATATTTTGTAGATATTTTAAATTTAATTATATCTATTAATGTTTATTTTATTATTTATTTTATTATAAAATTAAATAAAATTATTAGATAAATTTAAATTATTCATAATTTTATTAATAATTAATTTTAATTAATTAAATATATAATATTAAATTAAATTATTCATAACTCTTATTAATAATTAATATATCAAATAATTAAATAATACATATTTAGTTTATACTAACCGTTTGGTTCCACTTCTATCATTTTGTTTAGGTGATTTGTTTTTATTTTCTGTTTTATTTTACGGTTTCTTATTAAAAAAATAGAAAACCTATTTGGTTAAAATTTCTAATATAAAAACTGAAAATAAAAATATATTTGATTGAGATTTGTAATAAAAATCTAAAAATAAAAACATGTTTAATTTCATCATCTTGTTTCTATTTTTGTAATTATACTCTTATGTTAATAATTTTAATATGATATATTATATTTTTAATTAATTAATTATCATTATAGCTAAAATTAAAATATGCAAATTAATATAATTAAAAAAGTTTACACATTAATTTTATATAATAAAATTCTATAAATTAGAAAATTATATTAAGTCATTCTAATCAATAAAAGATGTTCATCATATTATAATTCTTAAAAACATAATAGTACTATCATTCACAAAAAGAAATATAATTCAATTACAACTAATATAATCATTTCATATTTGCCTAGTAATTTTATCTCACTTTCAAGACATACTTCGAAATTGTGCTAAAGTGATATCATACTCCACTCGAGAACTTGCATTTTTATTTTCACCTTCCTTAATTTGTTCTTTATTTTCAACACAATTGTCAAATAATTCATCGCTTTGTCTATATATTATAATATAATTGTGTACAACACAACAAGCAATGACGATGTATTTTTATTCTTCATATCATAACTCAACATGTTTTTAAGTATAGGGAATCTTGCTTTTAGAATGCCAAAATATCTTTCAATAACATTTTTTAATTAAGAATGCATGTAGTTAAACAATTCCTGCAGACCTTAAGGTCTTCCTCTTCCTCTGTAATCTCTCAAGTGATATCTCTCACTTCAATATGGTAAAAGAAATCTAGATATATTAGTGTGGCCTGAATCAACCAAATAGAATTTACATAACATATAAAGAATATAATATTAACAAAAAGATATTAAAAATAAATCATTCAATCGTCTATGTTTATTTTAAATAATATAATACCTTGTAGAGGTATAGAAAATCGATTCGCTGAATTTGTCACTATTTCTAAAAGAACTCAAGAGTTATTTGCAGTACCTTCTCATCCAGCCATTATATATGTAAAACGCATGTCAAATGAGCAACAACTCATAATATTTTTGGATGGATTAATTGTTTTACCCTTGTATGGTATTTGTTCATTAGTCGGAACATATGCATCAATATGTGTACCATCTATTGCTCTTATGCAGTCCTAAAATTTAAAATATATATCAAAATAATTATTAATCATAAAGATATAATTAAAGATAGTAATTAAATATATGAATATACCTGACAATATTAAAAGAAAATTGAATTATGTTGACTCTCAAGAGGTATATTAGTAAAGGATGGTGGAGTAATGACTCTTTTTGCAATACGACTAACTGCATATAAGACTTTGATAAATTACTTTGAAATTGTCCAAGTTGAATGTTGAAAACATTCTATATTGACTCTAGTTGTTTTACTATTCCCTATAATCATCAAGAAAATTGCTATGTGTTCCTTCACAGTCAAATGACTTGTTGCCTTTAAGCTTCATAAACTTTTCAACTCATCATCTAAGCTCAAGAAAATTATCTTTTTCATTCTTAGGTTTTCATAAATCTTTATAGGATTTCCATTCAAAAGTTATAATATCCAATCATGACTTTGTAAAGCAGAAGTTCTACATGATTGCTTTGTAAATGAAAATATTTGTTCTCTCAAGAGGTGTATTAGTAAAGGATGGTGGAGTAATGACTCTTTTTGTAATACGATTAACTGCATATAAGACTTTGATAAAGTACTTTGAAATTGTCCAATTTGAATGTTGAAAACATTCTATATTGACTCTAGTTGTTTTACTATTCCCTATAATCATGAAGACAATTGCTATGTGTTTCTCCACAGTCAAATGACTTGTTGCCTTTAAGCTTCATAAACTTTTCAACTCATCATCTAAGCTCAAGAAAATTATCTTTTTCATTCTTAGGTTTTCATAAATCTTTGTAGGATTTCCATTCAAAAGTTCTAATATCCAATCATGACCTTGTAAAGCACAAGTTCTACATGATTGCTTTGTAAATGAAAATATTTGTTCTCTCCCACTGCTTGAGAAATAATGATTACCTTCTTCAGTTCATCATCGAAATCTGATAAGAAATTCATGTATCTACAATGTCAACATTGACTAATTAATAAAACATTCAATCAAAAGGTATAATTAAATATAGACAAAATATTCATACAAAATATAGACTTAACATTATGTCAAACATTCATACAAAATACAAACTTAAAACATTCAAACTATGGAATAGTGCTTAACATAAAAGTGTCAAATTAATAAGAATTCAATATACAATAATATGAAAATATAACTAAAGCGACATAATCCAATAATATGTGTTATGTAATGTAAGCATACATTTCTTATCCTTTTAGGACTCTAGGATTTTTAATGGATTGGTTGATTAGTATGGTCTAAATATATACCACGAGTTTATGATAATATTAGTCTACTAATATAACATCTTGTTCAACCAATATGGCATATTGTTCATCTAATATGAAATATATACCATGAGTTTATGATCATATTAGTTAATATAACATCTTATTCAACCAATATGGCATATTGTTCAACCAATATGACATATTGGATAAACAATATATCATATTGGTAGACCAATGTACTGGAATGATTGATTAGTACGGAGAATAGTTAACTAATGCTATTGTTAATAGATTTTATAGCAAATAAAAATTAGTTGTTATAACACCTAATAACAATAACAATAGTTGATCACTTTTAGTTATTATAACACCTAATCACTCATTCTAGTGCATTAGTCGACCAATATACTATATTGGTTAGCTTGTGTGTCATACTAGTTAAATAATATGCCATATTGGCCGATCAATGTGTCATATTAATAATGAATTATATTTTAATTAATTAATTATATTGTAATTAATTATTTATTTTTTAAAAAATAGTCACTACTAAGGACTGAATTTTATCCCTCTACTAAATGGAGGATATTAAGAATTCTCCAAAGTGGGTTATCAAATTATTACCCCTATAATGATAATCAACAACCAACTACTCACTTTTCATTTCTTACCTGTTAACCCCTTCCCAAACCCATCAACTAAGCACCCCTTTAAACTTTATGATTTTATATTGGTTGACGTCCTTCTATTGAACCTTTTTCACATACCATATTAAATTAATATCCAAAAAATATATATAACTATAAGTACGCTACATGTGGACATTGATAGCTAAAGAACCAATTACTAACATGCCTTTATGTTTGTTAACATGTATTTACAGTAAGGGGAAGCCTTGAAATCTTTAAGTATATATACTAAGGACGAGTTGGGATGGACGACCACGCGATCCATCCCAACCGCCCATTTAATCCAACGGTCACATTCTCCCCCTCCCCCTCTCTGAAAGTTCTCGAGCTATCCTCCCTCTCTGAAAGTTCTGCAGCTATGTGTTCATTCAATGCTGTGAATGTTCTGTCTGTCCATCCATCCCATCCCGGAGCT
>JAOTAX010000198.1:30043852-30063320 GCA_025629825.1 Erythroxylum guanchezii | reverse complement strand
TTAGTTATTAATAACAATTATGAGTATTTTAATTTAATATTATATTTAATTAAATAAAAATTGATTATTAATAAAAAATATGAATATTTCAATTTTATTAAAGATTTCAAGTAAATTAACACAAATTAATTTAATCATTATTAATTCATTCATATACATAAACTCACAACTATAACTCAATTTGTATAATTACTAATTATATAATTCAACCATAAATTATCTAATCTATTTTTATGATTACAAAACTTCAATTTATAATATATAACTCAAATTTTAATAAAGTCTAACCTTTTATTTTAATTTCAATATATCTCTATTTTCAAACAACTAATGAACAATCTCAACTTCATAATACAATTCCAAATTTGAGACAACAAATGTATAAAGGTCACAGAAGGAAAAACATAGAGCTCATCCTTAACAACTAGCTCAACCTATAAAACAATTAAATAGACAGGTATATTGAGTATTCAATATGTTGGAATGGTGGGTAAAGACGGGAGCAGTTGTGAGCATTCAATGGGTTTGTGAGTTAAGTAAAGACGGGAGTAGTTTTTGGGGTTGAATTCACGTGATTTTTAACGTGAATTCAACCCCTTAAGAAAGTGGATTTGAAACCCATGGACGAATTCAACCCCTGCTCTTTCTTATGTACCAAACAGATGAATTGAATTCAATCTCAAAATTGAATTCAATTCATCACATTCCAAACAGGCTATAAGTAAATGATGATAGATTTCTTATTTGAGAAGTTCTGATGAAGAATGTAAGATCTCGTTCTTATTTCACGTTTATTTATTTTAGTTTATTTTTTGTTAGATTTTGATCGTCAATACATTGTGATATGAAAAGAGATTGCAAAGAAAAGAGAGCAGAAAGTGAGAACAGATGAATGATCTTGAAACTGATGCCTTCTTCATCTTCGTCTGTTAGATCGATCTGAAGAGATGGAGTTTGGCCTCGTAGAGAGGTTGGCGTTGGGGGTATAATTGGCTTTGGATCATCTTTAGCAGTTTATCTGCAATCAGCTCGTGAAAAAGCTGTTATCTAAATAATTTTATCAGTTGTTTGAAGAGTTAACTAGTTAAAAATAACCAATTAATTAAAAAAATAACTGATTGAAGCGTAACCAAACGGAGCCTAATTTTAATTTTTTTGATGAGTGTTTACACACTTTTAAAGAGCTGAAAGAATGTTTAGTGTTTGCATCTATTATGATGTCACTAGATTGGTCAAGGCCGCCTTTTAAATTAATGTATGATGCTAGTAATTATGTTGTAGGGGCAACCCCAGGGTAATAAAAATATAAAATTTTTAGGCCAATATATTATACTAGTCGCACACTTAATGAAGGCCAAATTAAATATACTACATTTGAAAAAGAGTTACTAACAATTATGTTTGCGTTTGACAAGTATTAATTATATTTAATTAGGTACAAGGTTATTGTTTTTACTGACTATTATACTTTAATATATCTTTTTGCAAAGAAAGATGCCAAATTTAGATTATTGCCATAGATTCTTCTCTTACAAGAATTTGATCTTCAAATTAAAGATAGGTAAGGAAGTAAAAACCAGGTAGCCGAGCATCTCTCAAGGATTAAAAAGACATGCATGGAGGAGGTAGAAATAAAAGAGGAGTTTCCTGATGAAACAAATTTCTCTATGTCCATTCCTTGCTCAATTTCAGCAATTAATAAATTACCATAGTTTGCAGATTTGGCAAATTATTTGGCAGGTAATCTAATTCCATGAAACTCACTTAACAACAAAGAAAGAAGTTCTTTACATATGTCAAGTATTATTTTGGGAGGAACCATATCTATTTAAATGGTGTGTAGATAAATAACGATAAATTGCGTCCCTGAATAAGAGTTTCAATGCATTTTGGAACATTGTCATTCATAAGAAGTAGGAGACCATCATGGAGCAAATTGAACAACAGCCAAAGTACTGTAATCAAGTTTTTTTTTAGCCGCCTATCACTTCTTCCGAGCAAATTGAAGTCTAAATGGTCTGGTCCTTACTAAGTAGTCCACACTTCACCTTTTAGTGCAATTGAAATTTTGAATGAAAAGAACAATGAAAGATTCAAGGTTCATGGACAATGACTTAAGCATTATATGGTGGGCGACTATCTGCGTCAGTCGACTTCCAAACAATTGGAAGAACCATGAAATGAGGGAGAAAGTCAAGCGAACGACTATAACTTAGAACTAAATTTCTCAACTTTCTTTATTTTTTATTGTTATTTTTTTCCTTTTACATTCAGTTATTTAGTTAAAGTTATTATTTTTCTTTCAGGATTCCTCCACAACCTAAGACATGAGTGGCACCTCATGAAAGTTTCCTTACTCTATCTTCATGCATTATTTCTCTAACATTGGGGACAATATTATCTTTTAAGTTTGGGGGTGAGAAATTTCCTTGAAATTTTTATTGTTGGTTTAAAACCCAAGTTTATTGAAAATCTTTTGAAAAGAAAGGCATATCCTTAAGCTTAATTTTTTGTGATAACTTCAATGCTCTAAAATGTTATATGATTGCTAAAGAATCTAACTTAGGGAAAATGCTTGATATTACTTCAATTTTATTCATAAGTTGAAATTGTGTTTTTTTTAAAGTTCTAATTTGATTGTGATCTATGATTGGAAAGATGATGTGTGAATTAAGCTTGAGCAAAGTATTGTATTTGACCAACTCCTAGAACTTGGTTGAGGACCACTTGAGGCGAAATAACTAATTTAGGACATTATTAGAGAAGTGATTTAAGCCATGTTCGGTCGTTTAAGCCTTTCTAGCTTATCCCATATTAAATATCATCACTAGTATCCCCATTGAGCCTTTATTGATAATTATGCGTCGTTTTGTTATTCTTTCATGGCCTATAGTTATCCTAACATTGAGCCTGAATATTTATAATTTCACCCATGGGAGAAATAATTCGGTTATGTACAAACATTCAGAGCTATGAGAGGGAGCATAAGGGTGGAGGTAGTTTGAGGGGGTTACGTAAGTAAGAAGAGTATGGCATTTTTCTTACCCAAACATCTATATAAACCCTTAAGTTTGGGGGTGAAAAATGAAATTACAACATATTTTTGGGAGGTGAGCAACTCACTACACATTCTTTATTTTGTGTCTTATTTTGTTTAGACTTTCAATTCGATCCATCATTAGTTTTATTTTATTTTGCAGAAATCTTGCTGAAATTTAGAATTTTTGGAGCTAAAAAAAGGAAAGATTGAAGAGATATAGCTAGATACTAATTCTATATGCATAAGGAGTCTAAAACAGGACTACAAAAGTCTTCTAAATCAAGAAAAAAAATCTTCCTAATCAAAATAGGGCAAGGATGCTACGAATTTTATAGTATAAAAAGGAGTTATCACATATAAAAGAGAAGAACCTACACAACTTGCACTCAAGAGAGAAGGCTAAAAGGAAGGGATCAACCTAGCGACGGATTTTTCTTTATATTATTTCCATCATGTTTTTTCTGAATTTATTACCAGTTGTGTTTTTGTTTACAAACATGTTAGTTTAATTTCTTTTTATTATCAAAGGGAGGTTGAACTAAACCCTATTCTACCATGATTTGGTTGTTTAATTGTTATCTTTCAATACATGAATTTATTCTTTATTTTCTTTTTAATGCTTCTTTGATTTTTATGCATGTTGTTCATTAAAGCATCCTGAAACATGGACCTTTAATTGATACATGTATGGAATTAATAGATGAATTGATTATTAGATCTTGATAAAGCATAGATAGAATAACTAAAACAACCTAAAATATTGGACTCATGGAAAATTTTGGTGGTGATATTACATGAGTTTCATTAATTTTTAATACATTTAGATAGTTTTTGATGTATTACATAACCTGAAAACTAGGTATTTGAAATCAGAAATTGGTCTAAATAGTTAGAACCTAAAATATGGTTAACTTTATTGGAGGACACCACACAAATTCATGTAAAGAAAGCATGTTTAGAGCTTTTCATAGTAGAGGGAGTAAAGGAAAGCTAAACTTTAGTACGCTTTTAGTGAATTAGTTATTTCTTTAAGTATTTTTGTACGGTTAGTAATTTTAGTCAACAACTTCATCAACGGTAACTTAAATAGTAGTTAAAGGTGTGATTTTGAGTAATTGTGATCAACCCTCATAGGAATGATATCTATATAGTTATACTATAATTCTAGTGTACTTGCTAGGTGAAAGTTTAGCTCGTATCATCTCTCAATTGTAATTCAGCACCAAGTTGTTCCTCCAGACGCTTGATACCTAATTGCAACTAGTTAAGCGGCTGCCCAAATCCTAAAGAGAAAGCAACTATGAAGCATGGCTTTGGTGCAAAGATAACTGATTTCTAGCTTCTTCTACTTGGATGATCAGGAGGCATTCATTCTGGCTTGGAACTTTTTAAGAGAGATCAATCCACTTTTGATATAATGTTTAATCCAAATCAGTTTTGGTGTGGCATGAGACGATGTAGCCCTCACAAAGAATAAGAATAGAAAGCTGCAATATTCCACTTCTCATCTTATCCACTGTATACATATGGTTAGTGGAGATAAAATGGCCGGATCATACTGAATGCATAACATCAAGCCATGTAGTGAAAACAAATATTTCTGGCTGTAGACTTTCACTCCATTACATAAGCCATCACGCACACAAGCTCATTTTTTCAGTTAACCCAAATAATAAGTTTTCTCTTTCACGCTTTCAAGCGATTTGCAGTAGCATTTCGTCTTGCACAGCATCCCACAAGGTAAACCATAGACTGCATGCACAGTTGAAGAAAAGACAATTTAATGAAGATAAAAACTTTTAGCAAATAGGACAAATCAAGGAAGACTCCTTATCAATGAAGTGATGACATAGCCAGAGACTACAGCAGACTCACCAAAACAACGAATAGAATGACATTAAAGATTGCAACCACTCTCCACTCAATTTTCATGTACTGTGCTACTCCAGCCCTGACATAAATTTAAAGAAACATATATAATTGCAAAAGATAAAAGAAATAAAGATAAGACAAAGTGATGGAATTTACTTGCAGGAATCACAGTTGTAGCATTTGACAGTCCGGGAGTTTCTGTAAAGCTTGCAATCATGCTTAGAGCTGATTGGTTGGAAGCTCAAATCATAGAATGATGCATTGATGACTGGATAGCCACATCTAAGAAGTAAATCAAAATCAAAGGAATATACACTTGGAACAATTCTTCAAATCATTGTCTATAGCTTTTGTGGTAGGAAGCTCAATTAAGTGAAAAAGAAATAACATGAATAGAACAAACATGGAAAACATATGAGTTAGTCATTTCATATAATACTAAATTTATTGTATCGGGGCATGGAAAAGAGGTTACTGAAGACGCCTACTCTGATGGTGGTCGACAGCAACCAGCTTCAATAGGAGTTAACTTTGCTGACTTGTACTGCTTGAGTGTCTGCCATCAAGAAGCCAGAAAACAAGAAGTGATGTAATGAAAAGGGATGATCAATCAGAAGTTAAAAGGCATAAAACAAAAGACCTTATATTTTTTGGATAGGTTATTGCAGTCCTCAGATTTTACAAGGCAGCTCCTCAAGTGCTTCCAGTTATGGGTATTGTTCAGCTGAAGTAAAGACCAAAATCCAGTGCCATAGCATGATAACTCAATTCATAGATATAAATGTAAGATCTAAGATAAAATTACATCAAATGCACCGATGCAATACTGTGGGGGTCCTTGCCTGTTTAAGGAACCATGAGCTGTAATCCTTAAGTTGATACTCTTTGTATCTGACCACAAAAAAGCATGTTAGTAGCACCACCAAATTTATCCACATTGCTAAAACTTAACCTGCTACATAGGCTAGTGCTTTCTCTCATCTATTTGTATTTCCCCTAGCACACTGCAACCGATTTTGAAGATGCCAAAAAACTAAATTATCAAATGACTGCATTTACATTCAAGGTAGCATGTTCTCTTACCTCAAACCAGGAACATTATGCCCGGATCCATTATTTGTTATAATAAACCTAAAAGGGAAGGCCAAACATGTATAGTCATTAGTGATATAAAAGAACATAATACACAATCTGTGAATAACCAAAGTGTCCAACTATCTCGCTACTGAATTCTTAAAGGTAAGGATCAACCAAGTTACTTATCATTTGTTAGAAGGGGAAAGAAAATAATCCTATGTAAATAGCTGATTTCCATCTTCCAATTTGGCTCATGAACATTGACAAGGACAATATGAGATGCCATACATAGTTTGTGGAGAACATAACATCAAAATATAACAGAACTAATCCACACAAGCGTTTAACAGAACCTGGTAGCCTGATCGTATCTACTAATGAGCATTACAGTCTTTGGTATATATCATTGATTGCATTTTGAAGACAAAAATTAGCCTAAATTTGCTACCGAACCAGTCTATTTTGACTTGTCACTCTATTGTTACAGAAGAAAAACAGTTGTTACAGCAGAGTAATTCCAACAAACAACATACAAGCAGGCAAGAGACTTACGCCAATACTGTAAAAGCTAGAATTGCCACCAATATGACGCACAGCATAATCAAATACTGAAAGTAAGAAGTCAAGGGATCCCCACTAGGTAAAGGAATGAAATACACAGTCGAAAGGCAATGCTTATCTCAAGAACTAAAGATCGAAATTTTGGATGAAAAGGATACAATCCACAACAGTATACAGCTGTTCTTCAATGCTCCCAAGAAGCCAATTAATGATCTACAAGAAAATCAACTGTTATTTTCTGGGCAGTGTGGATAGACTCTGGCAAAGAGATATTGATAGTAACTTTTTAAAGTATGAATAGAAGTTGAATATAATAATAAAGAAAAATGATTCATAAGAATATAGGAGGATATTTTGCACTCACATTATTAGGATGAACGCACCAAGGGCCAATACAGGAAGAGTGAGAGACCTTCGGCAGCTGTCATGACGAGTACTCATCCATACCCCAAAAATTATGATGCCTAGAGCTAAGAGCTAACAAAATGACAATACTGTTATTTTGTCAAAAGAAAGCTAGAAGACTTCGCATTCATGGATTTTTACTGTCACTTCCATGGCTACAATACAAAATTATGCAACGCCAATTAAAGAGATAGAAGGCTTAGCACCATTCATTCACCAGATACCTCTGTAGTTTAATTTCAAACTGAGTTAAAATATCGATGCATACTAAATTTCTGAGCAGAGCTACTCATTCTGTCAACTAAAGCTTCAGCTGGACAGAATATTATCACAAGAAAAAGATTTAAACTTTCGCTCCAAAAAGAGAAAAAGAAAGGAGGTCTTAACTTTTTGGGTAAAACAATTACCAATATAAGAAAGTCGGACAACAATCCAGAACACGAATCCAAAGAGAATAACAAAATGACAGCTTAACAAGAATGGACGACAACTACTGAAAAAGAAAGCAACTTCTTAGACCCCCAGAAAATGAAGCACCTATTACAACACACCAAGAGAAGCAAGTCCACTTACGAGTAATTTTTGAATCAATCAAGCGACTCGTATCAACCAGGAAATGTAGCAGATATTCAGAACGTTCAATTAACTATGTAGAGCAGGAAAAGACCCAGAAAGCTTAGAATAAAGAAATTAAAACAACCAATAACATTGCATACCATGGTGAAGAAGTTGATCCATCTAATGACAAAGTTGCTGGGGCTGACACCCATACTTCTCTTTCTCAGTTCTCAGCTCTCTCTCTGTGTCGTTAAGCTTCCGCTCAAAGCAAAAATGAGGAAGAAGAAAAGGGAACAGAGAGCTGAAAGGAGTGTCAGAAGCTATTACTGAAAAGACATTGGCACGTGCACTACAAGCAAAGGAAAACCAGATAGAGAAGAAGAGGGCAAGCTGGTAGGGAGTCACAGGTGAAGCGAGAGATCAGATACGTGAAGGGAAGGTATTTTGGGAAAGATAAAAAAGACAGCTTGCACATGCTTCGTGGTTCGGAATGGGTTATGACCAGACACGACACGACTACATCCACGTAACTGAAGACGGGTACTTGCTATGTGGTCGTATTGACCACTTACGCACAAAATCTATCTCCTAATAATCTAAGATGGTCAGTGTACGGGAAGAAGAAGATAGTTTTTGTGGGCACTTTACCTATTATTCCCGTCCTTACTTTTAATATTCTGAGTTTTAATTCTTGTCTGGTTGAGAAATGGAACCAAACATAACTTCTAAGACAAAGGTAGGTGTTGGTATCAACTAATATGTACATCAGACTTAGGAGGGGTCTTATGGCTACTTGGTTCTTCCAAAAAAATGAAACAAAAATACCGATACAAGGATTAATCTCTGCAAGCATTTTACTTCAATTATTTCGGAACATTAAATACCGCTCTTTTTAAGTTTTGTTGGATGGTATACCACAACTGCTGGACTGTTCGGGACTTGGACATTCTTATCCAGTGGCCAGTGGAAAGGCAAACAGCCAGAAGTTAGGGACCCCTTCATTTGCTTAAACAAATAAATGTGCTTCAATGTACTTTAGAAGACGAATGACGATGAGGTCAAATTAATACAGCAACCAAAATTTTCTGACCACTGCGCGTTCACGGCTGAAAAACAGTGTTTCAAACATTTCTTGTAACATGAACTACACTTATTTTTACAATATTACACCATTATAAGATTGAAACAATGATCAGATAATATTTTCTCTGTGATTGATAATCTGATTAGCAGCCTTAAAAGGCAAGTACTTAATCCATCTTCCCTGATTTCAATCATCCGAACCCTAGGCAAGTACAAGAAAGAGAGCACCGATGACAAATCATCATTTTTACTCATCAGAAACAACGTCCAACCTGCAGACTTGAGCAAGCAATGTGGCAACTCTTCCAAAAGCAGGCTTGGTAGGGATATCAAGAGAAGCTACAATCCAGCTAAGCTACTCCACTCTGTTAGTGCACGATAAAATTGTCGATTTCATTTCTTCCTTGTCCAATGAAGCTTGAACTATAACCTGTGTCAAATGTGAGTACTATCTTAAAATTTTGGATTCTGCAAAGTGCTTGTGGAATAGTCAGTTATTTAAGTATTCAGTTTGCAGTTTACAATTAGATCAAGTCAGAGATAAAAGTCATGATTAAGTCAGAGGAGCAAGCAGCGATGATGGAAGCATCTTCGTTTAGATACGCAGAAGTCTAAAAAGATAGCAATTTTCTTTAAATGTTACCTCTTGTACTTTGTTTCCAGATCTAGCAAGTAACTTGTATTCGTTATCAAACATTGATGACATATATACCTGCGGCAGACAGTAAACTTGGATCAAAATAAAAATCTAACAGATATGGAAGCTTGGATCATAACAAGAATATTGCAAATATGAAAGCTTGGATCAGAATAAGAATCTAGCAGACATTATAAATTTTGAGGATAGCTATTAGTAACTGCAGACTATCACAATCAAGGAGGAGTTCAGAACCTGTGCAGTTTGTTAATGGTTTAGGAAAAAAAGCTACTGTAAAAGAGGTTCAGACAGTCATGATTCCGAATCCCAATCTCAAAGATGAATATTAAAATCAGCAAGATTAAAGAATTATGACAGTTTGAACCAAGCACCAAACCACAGACTAGGTAAGATGGATTGGAGACTGCCCGCATAGCTATTTGGTGGGCTACATGACATATTTTTTCAACCTGTGTGGATTTATTCACCTGGCAGTATGAGTTTTCACAACCATATATCAAAGTAGATAGGACAGGGACGCTCTTTGGCTGAACTTCAAAATATGATAGGACACATTGATTTAGCAGAATAGGACTGCCTAATTACCAGATTACCAATTAAAGAAAATTGACTAGTAAGGATCCATGTCAAGTATAGAATTAGTTCTTCAAGCAAATAAAGAAATTATTTACAACTCACCATTGACTATTGTGTTAAATTTAATCATTCCAAGTCACTATACCTGAAAAGTAGGAGCTAAACCTGGACTCAAGAAAAATCGGCCTTTGGACACTGACTGAATCCCTTCAATTTGTTGAAGTTCATTAATAAGGGATTCCACTTCATCCCACTGTATGAACCAGAAAATTGAAAGATCAGGAATGGTGTTGACTATACCTACTAGCAGATGAAGATATAAAGCAAATGTGTTGCATATCAATCCCACATCCACAGAGAGAAATCAGAAGTTTCCCATAAGTAGCAGAGAAAGCTTATAAAATAGCAGAATACTTCAACAGATTGGCATGGAAGTCACCAAGTAACAAGGTTTAGGACTCGAATATGGTAGCCACATCATGGTTGCTAGAATACCTATCATTAGGAGAATTCTGTTACTGATTTAATATCGCTCGCCGCCATCAAATACGCATGTTTTCACTAGTTCATATCCTAGTATCACAACTTATTAAATTTGGACCAAATTTCCATTCACAGATGAGGACATTTAAGAGCATCTTGATTGCTTTCTTGTAGTTGAAAAATACTGCTTGAACTCAATCATAATAGTTGCGCTTTATGTCACTGTTATATACTGGATAAAAAGAATAATATTGTAGATATTTATCTACTATTATGCTAGTACTTTCCTTTATCTGAGCTGTGAACAGCACAGAAGATCCATATGTAGCTCAACTCAGCAATTATTAGCACAGATTATTTTAAATCAAACAAGTTTTCTCACCCCTTAATTTCATAAAGTACGTGGAGAACCTTTTCACACATCTAGTCCAGGAACCCCCTAGTTAAAATTCTCAGGATTCAGAAAGCATGGCGAATATCAGTACTAATAGGGCTTTTTACAACCATTATGAAGAAAGGACAACAAAGCTTATCAATAGAGTGAAAGCAAAACCTCAGTATCTGCTTCTGCAGCTTGTAATGTACCATCCAAGGGACCATGGTCACCAACAACAGATTCTAAGGCTTCTATCAGGGGATCTGGCTGCCAACAAGAAAGATAAGCTACATATTTAGCATAGAAGTTAAAATTGTTAGCTTGCAATAGAAATTAGATATAAATGAACTTAGTTAAGTCTGAGTTACCGTTATCTGTTTCAATGATAAGAAAATACGTTCAAGTGTAAAATCTAGTTGGTGAACTTTTGCCTCCAGAATCTAGGATCACAAAGATTATGTTAATATACAAACAAGATGGAAAGATTAGTACCAAAGAAGTAACCAACATATGGAAAGCATCTAGTCAAGTTGACCATCAAAAAGCACTTATACTGAATATCCAATTAATAAAAAAGGGAATAAATTGGCAACAGCTAAAGCATTCACAGTGCAGAATATGCAATTACTCTGATGTGCTTTTGGCAGTAGAAAAAAGTCTAACAGCTTAAGGAAACCACATATAAAGATCCATAAAAGATCATTATTAAAAGAAAGGACAATTATATACCTGGCCAACTTTGAAATATGATGCAGGATCCAAAGTGGCATCCCATGATACCTCAGTATTATGAATCAGTGCATGTACGCCATCAACCTGGCATCAGTATGTTCAAGTTATGATAGTACTAGAAACTCTAATCATGAATCTAATACTTGCTATTTTCATAAAAGTACATGATGACAGCATATAGAGTATAGACAACGATGCCCCAATCTTATGAAACTACAATCTATTGACAACCACCAACGAAATTTTAGAAAACTATTATCATGACACCTAGACATGCTATTAATAATTGCTTCTAAGCATCATCCACAATAATCTTCAATTCACAATAGAAAGATAATGGATAATTAGTTCACCTCAACAAAAATGCCAAAATAAGTAATTTTCTTGATACAGCATTTCACAACATCTCCGAGCTGAAGTTTAGCCTGCAAGAACAAGTACCAGTAGTGCTTGAGGACCCAACATGTATCAGACATTAAAATGAACATAAGGTATTTAGATTACATGACTCCAAGCCTTAGACTAGTATATTATAAGGCTTGGTCTTTTATCTTCTGAAAATTTTTGACAAGGGCGAACAAGTTTCATTCCAAAGTAAACCATTTTATAATTCATCCTAGTTATTGGACTCACAACTGCCATTGTAAAATTGACAATAATGAACATAAAATAAATAGTAAGTAACTGTCAAACTTCAAATCATCCTAACTAGTTTTCAGAATTTGGTGGTAAGTTTTTTTTCCCAAAAAGTAATGAATTTTATTAATTAATAGAACAGTACAAGCATACTAGGATCAAATTGTCAAATTTTGGTTGCAAATATTGAAAGCAGAGAATTTACAATAACTTCAAAGCATCTGGCAACTGGATATGGATACATACCATCAGGTTTCTCTTTTTCTCAACAAACTCTTCCTTTTCTTTTGCCCTCATAGAAACTATAAGCTTTCTCAATTTTAGGTCAGCCATGACCACCTTCACTTTTGTTTTCTGCATAAAAAATAATTAGATCAAATTTGAAGCAACGAGAACTCAAGACTTATTCCTTCATACCTGACCAACAAAGGAGGACAAAAATTTGAGTTTCTCTTGGTCATAAATCCTCAAAAGATCTTCCAAGTTCATATCTGGTGTAATTTTTCCACAAAGTTTCCTGTCAATTTCTG
The DNA here is from genome assembly GCA_025629825.1 of Erythroxylum guanchezii. NCBI lineage: Eukaryota > Viridiplantae > Streptophyta > Magnoliopsida > Malpighiales > Erythroxylaceae > Erythroxylum > Erythroxylum guanchezii. The sequence goes on along the minus strand of JAOTAX010000198.1, from coordinate 30,050,733 downwards.
GATCTATGCTTGAATCCAAAGGGCTCTTCTCAAAGGCATCATAATTTCCAATAATTCCTAAACTTTTTTTGTACATTGATGGATCTAAGCCCTTCTGTCTCAACCATGATTCAAAAGCCAAGAACTTCCATTTTGCAGCTAGATTACGATATGGCAAAAACCCCACCAGTGACCCAAGAGACACCTGTAAATTTTTATTGTCCATCAACAACAATGTAGTGTGAAAAAAATTGCTAAAATGTCCCCACATGGGGGTAGAAACAAAAACCAAGGGCAGGTTAAAAATCTCCACATAAAGTACTTACGACAAAACCTCTTGCACTGGAACTTATCAACTCCACTTCCACCCTATCTCCTGTTTTGACCAGATGCTCTGCCATGGCCCAACCAGCATCCTACAAATTTTTAAAATACCATAATCAAGACATGCAATATTGATACTTAATATAGTAGAAGATTCATGTTCAAGAAAGAAAAAGTAGAAGGTTTGACAAAATTCATAATGTCCCTGACCTCCGAAGGTGATGGTGAAGGCTGCTCCTCTAGACCACCAGCATTTCTCAGAACTGTCTGTTTTACACTGGCTGATTGTGTCACGTTCATAGGCAGGTCTAACCTGTAACAAAAACAAATCAGAAGAGAACCATATTTATAAAGAAATAATAAACAAGCACAAATGTTCTAAACCTAACGAAGAGCTCTAATACATCCTTAAATACCTCTGGGGTTTCCCTTGTAGAGCAGTATCCAGAGAGAATTTAACATGGGGATCATCAAAATTTGGATCTGAACTTTCATTTGGAGTGGCTTTTACTCCAGTTGGCCCAATGTTAATTGCCTCCTGATGCTGCATTTCTTGGAAATGGACATAAAATTCATTATTTTACTATTCTAACTACTAGCAATGAATTTTTCTCCCAGAAGATAAAATTGTGAAATTTTAGAGTTTGATCTCAAGTTTAAACAAGCGGAGCATCATTACCCAAAAGAATAAAAAAGGAAAGAACAATGGTTATACAAAGAAGCTAACAACACCATTTATAAACATCCTACTAAATTTCAATTGTAAAAAAGTCTTTAAAAATTAGCATAGGCTATTACCAGTGATGGGTTGATCTTCTAGCTTTTGTTCCTTCAAGATTGAATGCTCCTGAATTTGTGAAGGTTGTTTAAGATCATTATGTTCAGGTTTCTTGAATAATGTAAACCCACTGTACTGATCCTCTGAGTCTTTTTTATCTGTGGTTAATCCTGCTTCCACATTACTAGAGGATTCCTGGGACGTTCTGACAATTGCTGGTTCAGGTTTCCTCAACAATGTCATATCACTAAACCTCTCCTTTGTTTGATCACTCCCCAGTTTCAATGTCAAATTTGGTTTCATTCTCACCCTTGACCTTGATGGCTTATCTTCCACATCATCCTCAACAAAAATAGTTGGCTTTCTTAATACAACATTAGGTACACTGCGCTTTAAATTAATATTATCTACAGCTTTTCTGTCTAATTGGCTAGATTTCCTTATCTCAGAAGTTCTTGGCTCATCCTCAGCTTGGAACTTAACTCCTTCCCTTGGAACCGGACGGACCAAATTCAAACCATCCGATGAATTTGTCGCTTTATTGTCCTTAGAGACATCAAAAGGAAGCTCCTCCCTTTTCAAAATCGTGCCCTTGTTCTTGTAAAAAGACTTCTCAACCTCAAGATAAGAAACATCCGGGTTCGATTTTCGAGCCATTATCTGAACAACCGAAATCACAAAACATTTACCACAGTTAAACTACAGATACACGAGTTCGCAAGAACACCAAAATTTCGATTCTCAAACCAAAAAAGGACTAATCCTTCTGCAGTTATTGGACGAAAGAGATAATTTTAGCCTTATCTTAATTGAGCACCCAATACAACAATAAAACAAATCACCAACCTTCGCAAGGGTGAGCTTGGGGTCTTCCCCTAGCAACTGACCGAACTTGAGCTCCATTTGATCAATCCGGTCGAACTTGGGGTGTTCCTCGTCTTTCGCAGCCAAAACATAAAACCCAGTTCTTCTAGGAAACCTTATCAACTCCCTTCTTCTACCGCTTCTTATTCTCCCCACTCTACATGGTCTTGAAGGCAACAACAACAACCTGCTAACAGATGAATTGCAGGAGATAGTTGTTGCGGTGGTGAGAGCAAGACCGTCCATTTGTTGGAGTTCAGAGAGGCATTGAAATTGGACAAGAAGCTCAGGATGTTTGAGGTTGTCTGGTTAGGGGTTAGGGAAAAAGACCGGCCTTCTAAATTTTTCCTTTTTTATCTGCAGTTTAATTTGCATGCTGAGCAAGGCCACGACTGCTTGTACTCACTCCGTTGAACTTTCAGAATAAAGCGTAACGCCAAAATTGGGTAAAAGATGGGTTCATCGTGTCAAAAAAGCTTATTGGGCTTACAAATATTACATTCACGTTCCGTGGAAACCTATGCCAAAAACATGATTATCAACAAGATTCGTGGAGAATAAAGAATTGGACTTGTGTTTGAAGATTGTGTTTCAGTCGTTATACGATATCTTGATGATCATCAGGAAATCAGTAGCCCAGTAAGATACCCAACACCGTCACGGAAGTACATAAACCAAGTTTGTATGTAAATTCAATTGGTTCACCAGGGGCCGAAAGATAATTAATATAGGACTAGGACTTGAACTTTGTTCATGGTCCTTTTTAGATTTGAGTATACAGTACCAAGCTCGAATCCTAAAATCAACAACGTTTCACTAAATACTGGTCAAGGGACCGTTATTATATCGTTGAATATAAAATAACATTAGCCGAGCACACTAAATTAACCAAAGAATGAAACTGAAAGCACTCTTTCTTGGACTTATTTTATATGCTGCCAAAACATCCAAAAAAGTTCTTGGGTATATGCCCTCTTGCTCTGTATTTGGCTGAACTCTCCTCAATCTTGAAAATTTCTTCACCTCTTTTTGCCTCGACAAGTGCTTTCTTCTCTTCTGCTGCCTTGTGAATTTCAGCCACTCTATTATTCATTTTCTCAGCATATTCAGCCTTCTTCTTTTCCATTTTTTCCTGTAGACATTCCTCTCTTAAACTTCGATAAAACATCTTCTAGAAAAAAAACTTCAAGATTGACATTCTAATAAGAAATCCTAACTTGATTAAATAGTACCATAAAGCCACTCAAAATTCAAAGGGCTTAATGTGCCTGCTAATCTCTATAATACTACCTCAATCCTCTTGAATTGAGCCTCCACAGATACTCTGTTTGTATTCTCCCATGCTCCTATGGTAGCCATCTTTTTGTGAGTTCTGTTTGGCAGTTCATTTTATTATGTAAGACGCAATCATAACAGAGTATCTAGTCGTAGAGTTGAAACAGAGGAAGCAAAAATTTTATTCTTCATTCTTCGTTCAGACTTGGGGAATACGAGATGGAGTGGAATCTTGGAGAATAGAAACCAAAATTGGGACCAAAGATTTTTCTTACTTGTTATCAATTTTAGCCTTTTCATTTTCTTCCCAAGCCTTGATCAAAGATAATCTCTTCTCTGTTTCTACCTTGGCAAGCGCAACTTCTGGAAAAGTAGTTTGAAACATAAGATTGACGTTAATTATCCATAAGAAGTTTATGCCCAGCCAATTCAAGCGGAGCAATCTTGAACATACCTCTGCCTACTGAACCCCCTGATGTTGTTTCAGGAGCAGGATTTGCAGCATCTGTCAGTAATGAAGAATGAGATGAATAAGGAGCACCCGGGATATTCTATAGCATAAACTTAAGTGATCCATGGAAATGCAACAATCAACGTGAATACCTTTTATCCAAAAAGATTTTGAAATATGCAATTTGGTAAGAAACAGCACCGAGGGAATAAAAGAGGACAGGTTTGCCAAACTTATGATCAATTCTTAGGAATATAGATTTCTTGTCTTCCCCTATTTTCAGGACACATGGATCCGAAGTCATGAAATCAACTTCTCATCTCATATTAAAGGATACATAATTCTCTTAAAACAAAAAACAACAATGGCCACAAAGGCGAATTATCCACAAACACTCCTCTAATTTGACAGGAACAATCAGGATATAAAGAGGGAAACAGAGCACATACTTTCAGAATTTTTATCCTCGTGGACGCCGTTCTCATGAGCTGGTCTACTTGGACTTCTCTCTTCATGAACAACGGTCTCCTGAGCTGGTGTAGAGATTTTCTCTTCATGAACAACTTTCTCTGGAGCTGGCGCAGGTACAGAGACTGCCACAGGCTCATCTATCTTGGCCAGCACTTCTCCCATAATTACGTTTCAATTCAACCAAAGAGACCCGAAAGAAAAGCAATACAACCCACAAGTGCTACAAAGGCTAAGATGAATATATATATATATACATGAAGAGCGTTGCTCTTATCAACTGGCGGACACCAGACAGAAACAAAATGGAGCTATTGTAAATATCGACCAAACTCCAGCAAGGTAGTCGGTGGAAATGGAAGCTTGAGTATTAGACAAAATAACAGGCAAACCTTTGACTCTCCTGGAAAGGAGACTGACGTTCTTTGCCTGCACGCACAACAAGGTGGTCCAGTTGTCACGCTTCAAAAGAAAACTGAATATGGTAGTGATAAAAAGGATAAAATGTGGCATTGGATGAGCAAGCTTAAAATCGAACTGCACGAGGCATTGCAATTTCTGCAAGTCCCAAACGCAGCTTTCCAAATTTCCAATTTCTATTCCAGGTCCTTAAACACGGAGTTGTAGGCTTAGAATGTGGAATCAAACTTGAATTTCAGTGATTTTCTTTTATTATTTCGCGTCCTCCTCAAAAGACCAAACGTTAAAGAAGAAACAGCAAGTTAAAGTGTTTTGTCCATTTTAGAACGTCCGGACATAAATTCCAGTCAATCGACTATTTGGTTGGCGATACGAGCTTCATGGTTTTCGTGTCCCTTCTACTCTTTACGCTATAAATGGGGCTATGGAATGAATATTCCACGTCAGCAATAAAATTGTTGAGTATACACAGTATTATTGTTTTATTTTAATTACAAGGAATAAAAGACAGACAAAACACACTCCACTCTAACCAGAACCCCCACTAATGTAGAGTTCGGTGGTAGAGTGCTCCGTGTAAAGATTGTGATGAACGTATATTTCGATGATGTTTACAAGATTGAGTGTATATTTAAATAGATACAAATAAGGGAAATAACAAAGTGTAACAGAAAAATAACAAACTAGATTACACCTAAAGAATAGGAAATAGCTTCAGTCAATGGAAGACTTGGTCATGTTCTTATCCGTATTACACCCCCGCAAGATGAAATCGATACCAACGATATTCATCTTGTCTCGAAGTTCCTCAAACTTTGTTCGAGAAAGAGACTTTGTTAATGCATCTGCAATCTGCTTGTTTGTCGAGATGTGTGTGACTTGTAGGCATTTTCATTGAACTTGTTCTCTGACAAAATGATAATCTAGAGATAGATATTTCATACGGGAGTGAAACACAAGATTAGAGCAAACATATGTAGCACCAAGATTATTGCAGTGAATGACAGGAGACTTTGTCAATGGTGCCTTTAGTTCACAGAGAAGATTTTGGAGCCACATGAGTTCAAAGGCGGTGGATGCTACAGCACGATATTCAGCTTCTGTCGATGAGCGAGTCACTATCCGTTGACGTTTTGAACTCCAAGAGATCGGATAACCACCAAAATAAACAACATAAGCCGAGGTCGAAATTCTGGTATCAGCATCTCCCCCCCAATTTGCATCATTGAATGATTCTAATTGTAGATGAGACGGTGCGTATAATTGGAGTCCAAAATCGTGACATTCTAAGATATCGAAGGGTGCGTTTTAACTGCCTGAAGTGAATCTCTAAAGGTTGATGCATAAATTGTGACAATTTGTTGATAGCAAAACAGAGATCCAGGTGACATACTGAAGTGCCCCTAGAATACTTTTGTAAAGAGTACCATCAGCGGAGGTAGAGCCATCTTGTAACTGAAGAGGAGTGGATGAGCATAACGGCGTGGAACATGGAGTACAATCGGCCATTTGAAACTTGATTAGGAGATCATGGATGTAACATCGTTGGGATAGAAAAATAGCACTCGAATTTGGAATCAATTCCATACCCAAAAAATATGATGGTGGCCCAATGTTCGTCGATGAAAATTTAGTGGAGAGTGCAATCATGAAGTTTTGCAGCAAAGATTGCGAATTACCCATAAGAAGCAAGTCATCAACATAGACTAAAAAGAACATTGTGGAGGAGCCACGAGTAAAAATGAAGAGTGAGGAATCACTTTTGCCGGTAACAAATCCAAAAGCTAAGAGAAACAACCGAAGCTCCTGATACCATCAACCATAGATAGCTTTCCGTAATTTGCACACATATGTTGGGTGAGCTGGATCAACAAAACCAGGAGGTTGCCGTATAAAGACAGTTTCACTGAGATGTCCTTGCAAAAAGACATTATTAATATCCATTTGGTGTAACGACTACGAATGAGCAAGTGCTAGCAGCAAGACAACCTTAATTGTCTGAGGTTTGACAACTGGTGAGAAAGTCTCTTTGTAATCGATCCTGGGACATTGAGAAAAACCTTTTGCAACCAAACGAGACTTGTATCCAGAAATTGAGCCCTTAGGATTTCTCTTTGTTCTGAAAAATCCACATACAACCAACAACATTCCTAGCTTCGGAAGCAAGAACAAGAGTCCAAGTACCATTAGAAATAAGAGCATCATATTCCACCTTAGCTGAGGCATGCCAATGAGGGAGCTTCAATGTTGGGCCCCGAACCTTTTATGGAAGCTAGAACTGTTAAGTGAATTATTGGCAATTATTCATGTGTAAAGAAAGGA
>JAOTAX010000198.1:30024704-30043752 GCA_025629825.1 Erythroxylum guanchezii | reverse complement strand
TGAAAGTAAGTGAGAGGTCGGGTAGGAGAGCATGATTAGGGTTTGAGCAGACTTGAGCTTTTTAAGCATATCTTGAGCTATAGAGCTCCGATTGAGATGATTCTTTCTTCAAATTAAACAAGAGACATAGAGCTATGATTTATATGAAGAAGTCAAATTAGAATTATGATTTGAAGACTTCCAAATTCTGTTCGCAAGTAGGAGAATTGAGTTCAAGCATAGCGACTGATTTGCATGAGCACACCATGGAACAATTTGTGAGTAAATTTTTTGGATGTTATGAGAATAGAAAAAAAATGATGGCTAATGAGGGTTTAATGTAATAACCCTTCAAGGTACTGTGCACGCTCACGTTTCTTGATTTTTAGAGCAAGCGTTAGACTTTGGAAATAAGTGGGGTCCAACAGACGAATGAGTAAGCAAGAGGGTTGGGTTCCGGAATTGGTGCCCAACATTCAAAGCTTCAGTTTCAGGTAATGGGTGTTTACTAACAGTGTTGGTCTTAGGTTTGAAGATATTGTTTTTTGCGCGGGTGATCATGCGATGTGTATTTAAGGGTTGTGGGGAGGAATCCAAGGTTGGTAAGGTGTCTTGGTTTGGTGATGATGAAGGAATGTGGGTTTCAGGTGAGGTGTTTTGAGCCAAATTGGGAAACTCAATAGATAGAACCGGATGTTGCGATGAGGAGAATCTAAGTACGATTGGCATTCTTTGAGGTGTCATGGTTATGGGAAACAGTTGGTGTGACAGTGAAGAAGCTAGGTTCGAGGGACGAGAGGAGACAGTTGGTTGAACAAGGTTAGTGTAAGGAAACTGGTCATCAACAAAGACAACATGTCTTGAAGTGTAGATACGATTAGTTTGGGGATCAAGACAGTAGTAGGCAAACTGGGATAAGGAGTAACCTATGAAGATACATGGTTTTGATCGAAACTGAAGCTTATCCAAGGAGTAAGGACGTAACTAGGGAAAGCATAGACAGCCAAAAGAATGAAGATTAGTGTATGACACAGGTTGTCGAAAAAGTGTTTCGAAGGGTGTCTTCATATCTAAAATAGGAGTTGGTAAGCGGTTTATTAAATAAACAGCTATGGAGAAGGCGTATGACCAAAAGGAGGAGGGAAGATGACTGTGATGTAAAAGGGCACGAGCAGTTTCTAAAATATGACGGTGATGTGTTTTAGACATCCCGTTTAACTTAGGTGTATGAGGTGGGGTAGTTAGGTGAGTGATGCCATTAGTAGATAAATAATTGTTTAGTTTGACAAATTCTCCACCATTATTAGTATACAACGTGTCAATGGTGGTTTGGAAATATTTTTCGACCAGACTTTTAAAACGAACAAAGGTTGAGAACACATCGGATTTGAGTTTCAACGGATATAACCAAACATAACGTGAAAAATGATCAACAAAAATAATATAATATTTGAAACCATCAAAGGAACTTATTGGAGCAGGGCCCCAAACATCATAAAAAATAATTTCTAATGGTTTGGAGCTACTCAAATGTTGTTTTGAAAATGGTGGTTTATGACTCTTGGAACAATGACAGGAAACACAAACTTTTGATGTAACTGAACTAGAACATAATTTGTGACGAGATTGTAAAAAAGACTAAATTTTATGGGAAGGATGTCCTAAAACGTGATGCCAAACATCCGAAGGGAGAGCTTAAGACATAAAAGTCGACGACTTGACATGTAAGGAACCAAGACTATAGAGATCACCATGACTAGACCTCGTTAGAAGTACCAACCGTGTCTATAAATCCTTCACCTAAAAATAATTCGGAAACAATTCAATCGAGACACCATTATCTTTGCAAAGTCGTTTGATAGAAATAAGATTTTTTTTTAATCTGTGGAACATGTAAAACATTATTGAAAATAATTGGTTTGAGTTGAGTTGAGAGAGTGAAAATAATCCGGGTGTTACGGGGAGGATTGATTGGTTCGGTATTATCCTGAGCGTGGAGACCTTGTTATTGGTGCACGGGAAGCTTGAAAGGCAGTTGCAACGGCACCATGAGATTGATTTGGAGGTTGCCGATTCTGTCGTAACAGAAAACTCTTATGATCAAGTAGTTTGTCATAGAGATCCAAAAATGAAATGGGTGTTTCACGAGCTCGAATAGCCGCACTGATTTCTTTGAAACTTTTATCTAAACCATTTAAGGTATGGATAACCAAATCTGTGTCATCTACAGGAGTGCTAACTATGGCTATTTCATCAGTTATGGTTTTGATTTTGTTCATATACACAGCGACAATAGAATCATTTTTGTTGAGATTAATCAATCTCTCCTTCAGTGACATCAATCTAGAACGGGACCTACCGGTATACATACGAGAGAGAAGAGACTAGGCTTGATATAAGGTTGTAGCCAAACCAAGAAAGGAAACAATAGACGAGGAAACAGATGACAAGATTACATACAGAATCAAGCGATCTTGTCGAATCCGGGAATGACGCAGAGGTTGATTCTCGGCAGGACACGGATATGTTCCATCTATATATCCCATGAGATTATAGGCAAACAACAACGATTCAAAGAGAATCTTCCATGACAGATAGTTTGTTCCATCAAGTTTTGAGTCTCCTTGAGTACCCATATTGAGAACAATGAGATTTGATTTTGACGTAGGAGTGGCAGCAACAATTATAGCATAGGAGGAAGAGTTGTCGTTGGTCATGATGGCTTGAAAAACAAAACAACGAAGGAGGCAGGAAAATTTTTTTGCCTAGGGCTCTAATACCATGTAAAGATTGTGATGAACGTATATTTCAATGATGTTTACAAGATTGAGTGTATGTTTAAATAGATACAAGTAAGGGAAATAACAAAGTGTAACAGAAAAAATAACAAACTAGATTACACCTAAAGAATAGGAAATAGCTTCAGTCAATGGAAGACTTGGTCATGTTTTTATCTGTATTATTCCGTTCAGATCTTGGTGGATGAAATCCATAGCGATTAACGGAGGCTCCTGGAGAATATGCAATCCTGAGCTTGATAAAAAGGCTAGAGAAGCCAGGTTATCGGCACACTAGTTCCCTTCCTGATAGATATGTAGAATTCGCACCTCCCATGCTCGGTGAATTAACCTCGATAGTATTATTGTTTTAACATACACATATTCTTTGGATGCTTATTGATTAGAAAAGAGAGCAGTATAAGTGGTACCTTCACATTCGTCGATGTGTGAGATTAAAAGCTATCTCCATAACCGAAATTACAGCTTTATTTTTCTAGTAACTACAATGTCAAGTAATACATCACTTAATATTGTGTTGCATCCTAATATGATTGGAAATTAGTTGTTGATTAGTAGTAACCATGATTGTCATTCTTAACTTAAAGTAGAATTGCATCCAACCATAGTCCTTGAACTTTTTTTGCCTTTCCAAAGATTTTAGTGTTTCCCATCCTCCATATATAATGTACAAACATAACAAACCAATTATGAAGACCTTATGATCCTCCCTGCTAGTCCATCTCAAATCATTGGCCTAAATTAAGCAATTCATCTGGCTATGATTTCAGTTTTGTAGTTTAAAGAGGTTGAGAAATGCACACCATATCTGTTTGATATGAAAGCACTTAAAGAATATGTGATATAGTGTTTCATTCTTTTTAGAACATAAAGGGCAACTTGGATATAGAATTTGAAACTTGATTCTATCTCTGGTTCCCAATCTTTGTATTGCAGCTAACCATAAGATAAAAGAATGAGTTGTTGATATATCTTATTCCCATATTTTTTTTGAAAAGTATCTAATCTCCATATTAGCGTATGAAAAGGGAACTTGACTATTGGACCAAGTAACAATTGCTTGCAGGACTGAGCAGTAAATTCATGAGAATTGTGAAGTTCCCATTTGATTTCATCTTCTTTGGCTTGGTTTGGAAGATATGATGGCCAATGTTTTATAATCAATCTAATTCTTCTATTCATTAAAGGCTAATGCTAGTTATTGTTTTGAATTAGTGCCTACACTTTAGTATCTTCAGGGATAGAACCTCTTAAAGCTAAAAAGAGTCGAGTGTTACAAAGAAGACCCAGGTTATGCTAATGATCAAAACAAAATGTAGTGCTTACTCCATTACAAATGTAATATTTGATATGACGGTGCATTAAGGACCTTGTATGCAGAATCTATTGAAAGGTGTAGGATTGAGAAGATTTCTGATTAATTAACCATATGCTTTTTTGTTTGACGTGGTACAGGTGAACCCACCTTACCCACAAGCTTTCTTTATCCCAATAAATGATCTACAATCTTTAACAGATAGAATCTTGTTCATTTTACTAGTTAAGTTGATATTCTACTTAGGAAGACATATGACACTCCATTTCACTTTAGCACTTCTTCCCTTATTAGAATTCTGTCCATACTAAATAAAGTCTCGAATACTTCTATCAATTTTCTTTAGAACTCCTTTGGGAATAGCTAAATGTGATAACCAAAAAACATGCAAATTATTAAGAATGGAGATAGCTAATTGCACTTTACCTCCATATGACAAGAATTTGTTACTCCATTTAGAGATTTTCCTGTGCATTTTGTCAATGAAGGCTTGCATTAAGCTTCCTTGAGCTTATTGGTGGAGATTGGAACCCCTAAGTATGTAAGTGGTAATTGAAGAATAGTGAGTCCCACATCTTCTATCACTCTCGTTGAATCATCACAACTTTGTGTAGTTAGAAAAGCAACACTTTTGCTTGGCTTGAATATGAGACCTAACACTTCTTGAAATTTTTACAATGCTGTTAAGAGTGTTCTAATAGATGCAAGATCATTGACAAAAGCATAAGCAAATCATCAGCAAGAGAAAGTTGAGTGATGCCAAAAACACTACATTGATAATGAAATCTAAAGTTCATGTTGTCCTCTATACAAAGCTGTGTGATTCTTTGGAGCACTTTCATAGCAATAACAAACAAATAAGGAGAGAGGGGATCACCTTGACGAATTCCTCTGGTAGCTTTATAAAGTTAGGTAGGTTCTCCATTTATCATCACTGAGAAAGACACAAATATGATGCAGGCCTAATTCCATCTTATAAACTCATAAGAGTACCCAAAAGCATGCAAAAAGTTGATTATGAAGCTCCATTCAATAGTGTGATATCCTTTTTTAAAGTCTATCTTGAGGGTACAACTCTTGATATGCTCCTCGGACTTGTAATCTTTGAATAATTCTTGAGCTAATAAGATGTTATCACTCATACTTCTTCCAAGAATGTAAGCACTTTCACGTAGGTTGATTAAGACAGGTAAAATAGTCTTCAACCTGTTAGCTAGGATTTTTACAATGATCTTGTACACAACATTTAGGATTTTTTGAGAAGCAAGTAATATGGGTAGTTTCGCCATTTGTAGCTTTAAAGTAGCTTTTGAGTATCTTTTTCATTTCTTCTTGTTCATATACCATTGTGCCATTATTGTCTTCTAAAGACACAATTTTGTTTCTATTTCTTCTACCCTGAATTACACTGAAGAAATACTTGGAGTTTCTGTCTGCTTGCTGGATCCGGGGAATTTTTAACTTCTGCTTCAACTATGAAATGTAAGTATCAAGTGCTTATAGATACTTCTTAAGATCTACTTTCTCTTTCTTAATGAGTATTGCATCTGTGGGGTTATTTGCTAACTATTTTTGAGTGAGTGATAGCTCCTTCATGGATTGTGCTTTATCTATCTTCATGGGATCAATTACTTGCCTTAGCAGTTTGATACATTCATCTTTGATGAACTTCAGAATTTGCAAACATTGATATGGTTTGGATCACGAAAATCTTTTATCAAGGGCATCTAAAATAATTGAATCTAGTTATGGATGTTTTAACAAAGAATTGAAAAGCTTGAATGGAGATCTCCTTATCATTAAGCTTCTAGTGATGCGAACGTTGATTGGAGTGTGGTTTGTATATAGTGGTTCCCTAAATATTGCATAACTTTTTGTCATTTTAGTAAGCCACCAATCATTCACAAAACATCTGCCCGATTTTCTCTGCACCAAAGCTACTTCCTATTGATGATTGCTCCAAGTGTAGATAGGACCCTAAAAATTGAGATCCATCAATCCCAGTCAAGAGGTTAGCTCAGTTAACTCCTTTATGTCTGCATAAGTTATGCTTCTTCTCCCTATAGATTCAGTTGGAGAAAGAAGACAATTGAAGTCTCCTATAAGCATTCAAGGAATTGTAATGCTCGAGCCAATAGTTTGTAAGTCCCTCTATAAACTAGACCTATAAAATTCCCAGTTATGTGCATATATAACTATAATTTCTAATGGCATTTTGTCTGCTTTTATAATGAGTTCATAATGGATGAGGTGTTCAGTGCAAAACCAGTTGGATAATGTTAGATGAGTTGGATCCAATGAAACTATGATTCTACCATTTGGATGCTTTGAATGATTGCTTAGAGCTTGCCATTCTGCTGGTATAAAATTCAAACCTCCCTGAAAAACCTCTTCTTTTATTTTAGTTTCCATTAAACCAACAAAAACCAAATGTTTGGATCCTAGGTAGTCTTTTAGAGTCAATTTTTTATTAGGACAATGAAGTCCTCTCACGTTCCATATTGTGAAGGACAATTAAGTCCTCTCACGTTCCATATTGCGTAGTTCATAAGGGAAGTTTTGGTTTGGTTTTCCTCTTAGGTCTTCTGTTACTCGACCCCATTACATGCCATTGATCTAGTTTCTGCTTAGTAACTTCTGTCTCACTACTGGGCTTAATTATCACTCCATTGTTAATAGGTAAAGTGTTTTCTTCTCATTTACCTTGTTCTGGTACTTTAGTTTAACATTGACGATTTTGTGTTTCTTCATTCCCCCACATTTTTTGCCATATAAGGGAGTTTGAATGAGAAATAACTTCTATTGCTGACCATCATGGGGGCTTGGTAAATTTGTATCAGGTGAAACTTCTAATTAAACATATATACCCAGATTTGTACCAACGTTCTCTACTATCTCAGTAGTTTCATGCAGGCCATGATCTTAATTTTTTAACATCTGGTGTGTCACCTTGTTATATACTAGTGCTTTTACTTGCCTCTCTAGCTTGTTTTACTTGTTGGTTTTAAGCTTCATTGTTTGGATCTCCATTAGCTACTATTTGGGGAATTTTTGTATTTTGTGAGCTGATTGTGCCTTTGCATTCATCCTCACTTTTGTTTTTCTTAGGGATCTAAACCTTACCTTTGTCCTTCATTTGAGGCTTCCACGAGTAAGACAATTGTATTTTATCTTCAATCAAATTTCCACCATTGCCATACTTTATTAATGAAATGTTTTTGGGCGTACTCTTCTTATGTTCTAATTCAACACATACCCTAATATAACCAACTCTCTTGATGTTTATAGTGTTCTCATCCATGGCAAGAGAAGCACCAATGTAGCTGCCCAAATAAATTAATTCTTCCAAAGACCAATACTCAAGAGGAACTTTATGCATGTTAACCCATATTGGTAAAGTTCTAATCTCATATCTATCAAACTTAAAACCCATTTCCCATTTTCTCAAAAATAAAGGTTTACCTTGTATATGCTAAGGCACCAAGTCCATCACCTTAGTTATCATTTCAACATATGAGAATCAAAAGATGAACAGGTCATCTTCAGTTATGAGAGTGGTTTGGAGTCCCCATTTTTTCCAGTTTACTTCTACCTAGTGTTGGACACTTAGATATGACATCCTTTTTTCCAAAAAGTAGCCCATAGGAAACAACTTCCATTTGGTTGCATCTAACTACAACACAGCTTCTGGTGGGGAAATAGGTCCCTCTGCAACATTAGGTATAAACAGCAAGCTGCTAAAATATTTTGGATCTTTTACAACCCAATTCCAAGTTAGCTTTTCACCCTTCTGTTGTGGAATGTGAGGTAGAGGATACAAGGTTGTCAGATAGAGTTGGGAAGTCCCTAGTCGCCTCTGGAAAAGATGGATAAGAGGTTGAAGCCTTGGGTGACATTTTACTATTAACGGTAAACTGTGAGAACTAGGTGCTAAAAAGAATGGGTGAATTACCAAACAAGGAAAAAAAAATCAATTCAGACCAGACAAAGGCAAGAAGTAATATGAGAGGGAGTGCAAAGGAGGAAGAAGAAGAAGGTTGGCAAGAGAAACAAGGGAGCAAAGGTAAGAAAAATTCAAATAGTGCATGTTAGTGTCTTTATTTTCTATCTTTTTATGTGATAATTTTCTTTGTTTTTGAGGTTTGAAGTTATACTTAATGGAAATTAATCTTTATTATACCAAGGTGTATTTTGGGACCAAATAGAAAGAATTGCAAGCATTTTAGAACTAAAAAAACTGAACCAGGCGTTGAACCTAATTAGACATGACCTCGTGCAATGATACTTATGTGACAGTCAGCAACAGAATTTTTTAGAGATTTTGTTTTAGGCCTTAGCATTGCATTTGAAGGCTGCATAGTCTGTTAAATTGGGGCCCTATTTGAAAACAAAGAAACTTGACCTAGTTGAATCAAACAAAGCAGGGGCTGTGAGTTGGATAGGAAAGGACAATGTGGGACATTCTTGCAACATTCTAGACCAAAATGACAGAAGAAAATGAAGAATACGCAAGGCAGTAGGTTAGAAGCATAAAGCAAATGACGTAGCGTAGGAGTGAAATGTAGAAACAGAGAAGTGTGGGTTTAAAGGGCGTGAACAGTACTAGTGGACCAAGAATTAATTCATAAAATCATAACAACAACGTCGAAGGAGTAGTGTAGGAAGCCAAAATGCACAGCACCACTCTACCCAAAACGTGCGTTAAAAGAAAATAAAAGAAAAGGGTAGCGTGGTTTTCAAAGGGAGTAGCGTGAGAAGAGGAGAGAACCAACAAGGAGTGGCGGCTAAAGAAGCAAAAAAAAGGAGAAGCACACGTCCATAGAGAAGAACAACGCCCAATAGAAGAAGAGAAAAATCAAGCAACAAGGACGACAACTAAACATGAAACAAAGAAGAAAATCAAGAACGCCCCAAACGTGGATAGTCCCAAATAGTTAGGAAAAATTGTGATGTTGGATAACTAAGCTCTTATTTATTGATTTACGAAATCCTAGTTATTAAACTCTGAATGTTGTAAGACTTTCATTCTTTATTTGAATCAATTTATTAGTCAATTATTAATTATTTTTTGGGTTATTATTTGATTGCTTGATTTTACAGCTACGTGCGCAACTAATTTGTGATTTTATTCAATCAATTGTTAAATTAAACAGGTTGATGTTCAATTCTTTTAATCAAAAGTAGCGACTAGGATTTTTGTCTACTATGTTAGGGATATGATTCTAGGAAAAATAATTGTCTAAGCTAAATATACATCGTATGTATGTTGTCTAGTTCGTCGATTTTTTAGATTTGTAAAGCTATTAATTAATTAAATATAAGATCGTATCTAAGTTATTGATTAATAATGGTTAATTCGAATATGTGTTTCGATTAACTAAACATAAGAGAAAATAGGTAAAGAAATTTACTACGATAAATGCTTAACCAATAAATTGATTATTTTTAGTGTTAATAATCAACGCAAGCTCAATAATAAAGGAGACCGGAAACCAAGATTTATTCATATTGATTGTTAAATTCTTATTGTTTTGCTATTAGTTATTTTTTAATTTCCTATTCCAATTAAAATGTGTTTAATCCATAATTTAAAACTCCTTTTTATTGCGTAACTACTAATGTCTAAATTCCTCTTGGGAACGATCCCTACTTTTCACTACTACATTAATTTGTGTTACACGAAGTTGGTTTCTTTTTATATTTGGTTGTAGGCAACAACATTCACCAGTGCAGATTCTATAATTTAGTGTGAGTGGAAGAGTAGAGAGAATGGTAAAGAGAAGGTGGAGAAATGTCATCCCCCTTTTAAAAGAATTAATTACTACTGTTGAAAAGTAATACAATTGGACTTAAATAAAATGGTCACTAGATCTATACTTTTATATGTGATTGATATTTTATATGATGAAAAAAAGAACTATATGAAAAAATCATAAATAAAAAGGTTAACAAAAAAATACTTTGATATTCATAATATTTGAGTCTTCACAATGTGTTATTAGATGTCGATCTTAATATAAAAATAATTAATTATAAATTAATTATTTAAAATTTAAATGCATATAAATTACCAATATATTATAAGAACTTAATGGCTAATACAAGAAAAAGATTGAAGATGAAAAATATATTTAATTAAATTAGACTTAATTGTAAAGTTTTAGAAACTTTAAAATTAAATATGAGATGTTTAAGTCATAGAGACCAATGTTAGATGTTAGGATATATTATAACCTAATTAGTATTTAATAAAATTAATTGTAATACTAATTGACATTTAATTAAAATTAAAATGTTCCGGTCATTTATATAAGCAAAGTAAGTTCTACGAGCTAGCATTTATATGTTTACTCACTTATAAAATTCTCTCAGAGATCCAATACTTATGCAATAATAATGACTTGTTTCTAAAATTAATTGAATGATATTTCATAATAAGATACTGTTAAAATAATTTGCTCATTCTACTAATCACTCAAGATTGAATAATAATTCGAAGAAGCACTGAAGTTGGACGGATGGCTTAAGCAGGGAATCTAGAACTTGGTTCGAGCCATTGGCAGCTATTTAAGTTGATGTCGACGTCTTGAATCCAAATATATGTTCTTAACAAGATTTCTAGTAGCGCCAGTTAGTTTGATACTTTCTAATAATATGTTTTGGCCATTGGGTGCCACACTGTGGGATCCCTTGGGAAACATTTTGGCAAACTTCGAATGGTACTTAGGAACGATTAGGCCTTTCACTTAGAAATGCTTTCAAACCTGTGAAAGTCCAACTTACAACACATATGGGGACGCGAAGTAGCATTTCAGGCTCAAGCTATACTATCTGGTATACCTTCTACAGAAAGGCTAAATTTATTATTGTTCTTAACGTTAACTTATATCCGGAGATAAGAGGGATGAATGACATTTTAGTGCATGGAATGTAGGTTGCTTCCTTTATGTAAAGAGGAAAAAGAAACAGATGTTTTTCTCAATATATTGATTTCACTTATTTAACCATTGAGCTATAATACAAAAAACCGCATTGATATAAATACAGCTATTGAAATTTGAAATTTTGTACTTAAATGAAAAATATTCTATTTAATTTTAATTTCATATATAGAATTTTCAATTTATTACAATGGAGATGATAAAGCTTATACATATATAATTTATTGTTTCTTCTCATTTGGTTGACACTAAATGAAATAAAGATTTGTACTATTATTCATAAATTCAAAGTTCTCAATTTTGATTTTTTTTTCATAATGTAATACATAGAAAGAAGTATCCATATATTTAAAGTATGATCGTCACTATTCATATTAATGAAAGTTTGAATTGAGAACTTTTTTATTCCTATAATTTTGTCACTTATGCATGTGATAAAGGATTTGGCACCAAGTGAAAGAATGCTAGATAAAAATTTATCTATTAAGTGTGACCTATTTAATCACTTTAAAGTTTAAAGTGATTAAAGAGTTATTATATGACAATAACTAATTATATGATTTAATTTATAAATCTAACCATATCTTTGATGTTCAAATAAGAATATAATTGGTTATTAAGGATCCTAAATTTAGAATTTATAAATATGTTTGTATACCATCTTTTTGGACTATAAAAAATTAAGATATGGGTTACTCTCCTATATATATATATATATATAATATTTTTAAAAATCTTTTAAAAAAACTCTTTGCAATTTTAATTTGAGCTACATTAATATGGCTATAGGTATGTTAATTTAATTTTTTGCATATATATATTTATTATTTTTATATATATTCTTTATATTAAAGTGTTCTCTTAAAAGGTTTATATTTCAGGGTTAAATTTGTTGGTTTTAGGACTACTTCCAGTCAGTTAGTTGTATATTTATGACATAATTAATCAAAGACATTCTTTATCTTATGTATGTTTGTTTAATTAAATACTTATAAAACAAACTCTATGGTATAACTATAATTTAAAAATGAAGTTATGATGAAATCATAATTAAAAGTTTCATATTAAATTTAGATATTATTCTTAAATTGTTCTGAGCTATTATTAAGACTAGAAATTAATAATGGAAAAACTAGTACACGACATATTTCTTCCTTATAAAGGAAGTAATTAATCTTATACACTGAATTATGGTGATACTTAAACAAATATATGAGTATTATTAAAGAATAAGTGTATTGAACTAATCCGATATGAGAATTTTATATGAACCTTTACTTGGTGTTTACGTAAACGTTCATTGTAATAATTGTATAAGTGATCGATTAACTTGGGATCTAAAATATCTCATATAGGAATTGATATTTTTTAATACTACTTATGCACTATCCTAGATAAGAACAACTTAATTTGTGGTCATTGGATCTATAGAAGTAGTTGGGTGAATAATATAGGATTTATCATTTTAAAGTAATTAGAAATAATCTTCTTCTATTCTTAATTAGTACTAATTTGAATTTTTTTATCAAGATGGAATGAAATTTAAAAAAAAGTTTCAAATGTCATTAAAAAATAATTACTCATGCTAGAGAATTAATATGATTGTCTCACGTATAATAAATATTAATTCGATACTCTATATCTAGTAAAACTTTATAGGATGAAATTATTGATTTATACAAAACAAGATTATGCATGAAAAGGGGCTAGTCAAAACTCCTATGATATTCTTAATATTTAGGTGAGCATGATGTATTATTAGATATCAATATTAATATATCAATGATATCTAATAATATATCAATGTAAATTACGTAATTAGAGGATTAAAGATAAATTTAAAAATCAATGTCTTTTATTATAAATATAATTTAAAGTTATAATTTATATCTACTATTAATATATTCGAAAACCTAATATGCTATACACAAAGAATGATAGAAGAGAAAAAAACGTAATTTAATCAAATTAGACTTAATTATAAAATTTAAAAATTTTGAGATCAAATATAAGATAATTAATAAATAAAGATTAATATTAGATATTAAATTTTATTATATTCTAATTAAAATTTAATTATAATTCAATCAAATTATCAAATGGTTTAAACTCACGGAGTAAGTTCTCCAAGAGTCAACTTTCTTGGCATATTATTCTCAGCACTAGTTGTAGAACTCTGTAGTGCATACTAATAAAAATTGGACACTTGTATGATTAAAATAGTTTTTAATAACATGTTTCATAAATCAATTTTAAAAAAATAAAAAATAAAAAGCAAAATTCATAATATGATATGATTTAGAATTTATGCTTTTATCAAATTTATAAATTTAATCACATTATAAAATTAAAGTGATTTTGATTATAAAAAAAATCATAAAAAATTATTTTCTTCTACCACGCAAATAATAAAAATTACTTCCCAAATTCTCAACAAAATGATCTTAGCCACGATACCTAATTAACTTTATATTCCGAACTCTTCTTTTCATTACTTAATTAGTTGTTACGAAATGGAACGTGACTGTCTAAATTGATGAGACTTTGTGATTGGACTACTACAGTGTTACATATGTTATTAATCTTACTTTCTATTGATTAGGAAGTATAAGATTGTTGAAATCGAAACAAAAGTTCTACCCACATTTAAGACAAAAGGGTTAATTTCTGAATAGAGCATGTTCCACGACAACCACTTCCACAAACGAACGGAACTACACAGATCTTTTCTCCAAATGTTCTCTTGTCTCCCCAAGCCCGAGGAGAAGAGCGTGCAAGATTCTTACCTGAGAAAGACTTAAATTATTGACAAATTGGAAAACTGAGGAACTGAAACGAAATGAAACAAGACAACAAAAACAATGGACGTGACTGCACTATAGCAGTTTCGGTTTCACACATGTCAAGCAGATTGATCGCTGCTTTTCCACATGATCGTCCCTTTTTCTTGTGCTACGGGGCATGCAAAAAGGGTCACGACCCTTTTCGAAAACCAATTGCCCCTTCCTCGAAAACTTCAACGACAAGTGTACAGTATATGATGTCTGCTTAACCAAAATAAACGCCCACGGTATGTATCATACCTCTTTCTATTTCACTTATATAAATTGCAGCTTAGAGCTTGTTTACTTTTCACCTAAACTTCAAATATTCACTCATCATTTACACTAAACTTGCCTTTAAGTTGGAAGGTTCTCGGATGGATGTGTTTATTCCGGAAGAGTATGTGATGAAGAGACGAAGTGAGCGAAGAGCAGCTGCTGCTGTTGCACGCGAAAGGGTAAAGGAATCAAGTAGTAAGAGACTTGTGCAGGAGAAGAACGTCCGGTCAGCGACAACCCCACTTCCTGGCGAGAGTCATGAATTCGCTTGTCGAAGCGATCTTGTAGTTTTTAGCTGCTTCTCAGCGTAGCTAATTATTGCAAATTGTAATTACGGTGCGAAGTCTCCCTGATAAAATGTAAACTTGGCTATAGAATCTGTATGCATAACATTGTGCTGACTTTGTTTCAGATGATTTCATCACAAATTTTTTTAAATCCCACGTATTTATGTGGATAGAATCATTTAGAACAAGGTTGGCACAGATTATGGGTTTAGAGGATTCGATCCCAAATTTGTAAGCTATACTATGACCTTCCAAAATGCAAAGGAACGAAAGTTTCCAAGTCCATTCTAGAATTGGTAATGCTAACAAGTCATCTTTTGGGTACCCAAAGTCCATCATTTTCAGCTGCTCGATG
Source organism: Erythroxylum guanchezii (assembly GCA_025629825.1). Taxonomy (NCBI): domain Eukaryota; kingdom Viridiplantae; phylum Streptophyta; class Magnoliopsida; order Malpighiales; family Erythroxylaceae; genus Erythroxylum; species Erythroxylum guanchezii. The sequence goes on along the minus strand of JAOTAX010000198.1, from coordinate 30,028,976 downwards.
AGACGGTTACATTGTTAATTAGAACGATGTGTCAATTACCTGCCAAGTCTCGATGTGCAACGGAGATTGACATTACGTTCTTCTATCATCAAGTCGCAATTTCAATAATTTCAGATAGAAAGGATTCTGAAGCATGGATTTTGAGATGGCAATCATTAGTACCTAAGTGTGCGTAAGGTAAGGTTATCATTATAGGTTGCTTGGGGGAACTTACAAAGGTGAGATGCATTTTTCCTTTCTATTCCGGAGTATTGTTGGAGAAAGTTTAACCCCAAAGGAGAAACATCTTTACAACTACAAGAGAAGCCCGCAATTCCAAATCAAGAAAAGATCATCCGAAGTCGTGATAGAATTAATAGTCCAAAGTCCAAACTAGCTAACACAATTAGCCCAAGGAATTATAATGGATATCACGAGGAATGAAGTATGGAGGTACGGAATATTGCTCCAAAAAGAAATATAAAAATATCAATAATCTAATTATAATATATTACCAACATCTCTTATTTATTCTTTTTTTTTTTGGGTACTAACCAACCAAGCACTCCCCTTAGCAACGTTAAATACGTTGGGTCAAATTTAATTAAAAAATAGTCCAAAATTTTAAAAAAGTTGCGCGTCATTTTGAAATACTATTCATTTTCAAATTCAAATCCAAACTCAACGATTTGCAAACATTTTAAATTTAAAGTCATACTTTTAACTTTTTAATGACTCTATAAAATATAAATAATTTATTAAAATAAAATAAATAACAAAAATTAAATTAGAAGAATAACTATTAAAATTAATAGGACCGAATAATATAACATTATTTGAATAAATAATAATTTAACAATAAATATTGCATGAAAGTTATAATTTAAAATAATTATAAGTTACTTATAAACATGTAATCATACTATTTTTATATATAATTCAAATTTAATCTTCAAATTTTTAATTTAATTTTTAAATTTAAACTAGGTATATGAATTCATTCTTAAAATGCAATCATTTTAAAATTTGAATTTAACTAGGTTAAATGGAATAGATCAATCTCTACTGGTCTAATTAAAATACCAAAAACCAATAAGGATGAAAATTATATATATATATATATATATATAAAGTTAAAAGATTGTTTTCATTATTCTTTTAAAAGATTTTTGTATTCTCTAAAAATCTCCTATGAAGTGATAACTTTTTTAAAGTTATCAAAATAGGATTTGTTTAAGGAGAGATGTTATATAAGTTTCATGCTAGTTGACAAAAACTTATTATGAGATTGATCTCTTTATTGCTAGGTGGCATATATGGTCTACCCTCCTTTCCTCCTTCCATCTTGTTTCTCTTAGCATATAGTTTTTCTCTCAAAGTTCAACTTCTACTTCTCTTTGCTCTTTGAGTTCAGCTTCTACTCCTATCTCTTTACTCTACGTGTACCTCAATTTGTTCTAGTGTTCCTCACTTTGTTGGTTTTCTCCTTTCATTTTTTTCTCAATTTCTAACTCTGGAATTGTATTATTGTCCCCTAATATCACATAGGGAAAATCTATTATTGCTAGTATGTTATAAACACTAAAAGAGCCTTAAGTTGGGTTGCAAACTTGATAGCTTTCTTCCTAGATAGCCATCCCTCCTACCCATCCATGCGCACTTTGATTCGTTTTCATAAGAAACAGTAGATTCTCTTTAGGTTTGATTCCTCAACTATGGCTTAAAACGTTAATGAATCTAGCCCTTGGCACTTTAACAACAAATGGAACCAGGCATCTTGATTCATTATCTAAAGCAAAAGTAAGTTCTTTTATAAATAAAATTCTATCCTACTTGAGTATTAGACAACAACGGGGCTCAACCATCTTGTGAGTTTTACTAATAAACCTATATATATGGACAAAGCTATTGCTAATATAATGAGAGTTAACTTTACCAAGATTTACATTCTCATTGACATTGACAAGTAGCTGCTTGAATCTATTCTTATACTCAGGTTTGATGAGAATGATAAATTATTTAAGGATCATATTTATATTTCTTCTTCTTGGAAATCAAATGACCCTAAATAGAAGAAATCATGGACACCAGTAGGGAACAACTTAAAAATAGGAGATTATTAGGAATTGATTCAAGAAGTCTTAAAAGAAGAGGTTAGTCCAAAGGATAATAATAACTAGGAGGAGTTTAATGGAGCTTCCATCCGTATTGGTGACTAATTGATTGCGCCTCAATAACAGGCTAAGGCATATTCAGCTCTCGATAATGAAAACATGTCTATAAACCAAATGATCAATCTATGTCAGGTTGGAAACATAGAAGAAGGTCTTAAGAGCTCTCAAATTCAATGGAAACAACCTCAAGGAAATGTTAAGGCTAATATTACCCTTGTAGGAGCTTACTAAGAACCTTAGCTCCTTCCTTTTAAAAGTTTTATAATGACTATGACAATAACAAAGAGTTATAGAATATCTTTAAGAGAAAGTAAAATCTTCCAAATCAACCTCCAACGAATGACCATAGTAGCATGGAATGTTAAAAGGCTTAATAGCTCAAATAAATAACAACTTTTTCGTGATTACCTTGATGATACTAAACCCTTTTTTTATAGACATTAGATCTCCATCTCTAATCATCATAATCATTAGAAGGGGAGAATAATTGTGGCTTATAATCTAGATAAGCTAGAAGTTACTAACTTAACCATAGAGGAGCAACTAATTCATTTTCACATTAATTTCAAACAAGAGAGGCTTAATGTTTAAATTATGTTTTTTTTTGTGCCACGAACCATGCTTTTCAAAGAGCTCAAATTTGGACCAAATTGGAAGATATTGGAAACTCAATGAATGATCCTTATTTAATCATTGGAGACTTTAATAGCTTATTATATCCTCCAAAAGCTGAAAGGAACGCTTGTTTAAGGAATTACTCTAATGACTTTTACACTTGTACAAGCCAAATTTAGATAAACAAACTTAAATTCAAGGGACATTTCTTTATATAGACCAACCAATAAAAAGGACATTTATTTTTTAGAAAGAAAATAGATAGAGCTCTTGTTAACTCTTAGTGGATCTTATATTTTTCAAAGAGTAAGGCATTATTCAACAATCCAAACTTCTCATATCAAACTCTCATTCTAATTTAAATCTTATTCAACCATCAGAAGAGAAGCATTCTTTTTAGGTTTGATAATTATTTAGTAAATATGGAGTGATTTGAGAGGGTCGTTTGAATTTTCCTCTCTTCATAAATCTCCTTAATGAATCCTTATAATTTGAGGACAATGAAGCTTTGCTAAATATAACTCAATATGCTATTATTAACCTCACCTTATTGAAATAGAGATTAAGAAAAATATGACTTAAATAAGGGGACAAGAATTTAATTCTTTTTAATAATTCAGTTCTTAAAAAAAACCAATAGAATAACTTCCCTAATGAATAAGCATGACACTTTGTTGAAATTAAGTAAATAAGGAAGTGGTGTCCTTCTTCTCCAATACAATTGACTCTCTAACTAAAGCTGCCTCCTCAATGTTCACTCTTCAATCATTCTTCAATAATTAATGACCTGAGTAGGAGGCTGAGCTTCTGACTAGGACCTTTATTGCAAGTGATGTAGAACTCTTTGCATTCAGCTCATACGAGGCCCCAAGATCTGATGGCTTAAATACTTTTTTCTTTCCTAAACATGGCCTTTAACTAAGACAATTATCACTTGAACAAGTCCTTCATTTCTCTTATTTATAAGGTAAAAACTCTAACCTTGATGAAAGAATTTTGGCCAGTTTCTTATTGTAATACCATGTACAAAGTTATAGCTACACCGATTATTGATAGGTTTAAAATAACTCTACTTAAACTAGTTCATTCTTCATAAGGTACCTTTTTTAAGGGAAGACAAATAAGGGACAACATTGTTATAACTCATGAGCTTTTCAAAAACTACAGTAAAAAGTGCTCTAACGAGAATTATATAATGATGATAGACTTTCAAAAGGTTTTTGATTCCTTATAATGGAATTTTTTTCTTAAACTATGTTCATTTTTTAGGTTTAATAATAAATTCATTGCTTAAACAAAACAATATATCACCACTTCTTCCTAAGGAATATTAATCAATGGAGAGTCTTCTCATATCATTAAAGGGTTTATGGGAGTAAATAAAAGGGATCCATTTTCTCTTTATCTATTCATTATTTCCATAGAAGTTGTTGGACCCCACACCCCACACCCCACCCGAAGGTGTTTGCGGGTTATACCGCGGCGTGTGTTTGCAGGTTATACT
>JAOTAX010000198.1:29970779-30010557 GCA_025629825.1 Erythroxylum guanchezii | reverse complement strand
ATACTTAAAACACTCGTTTCATGCATTACCCTCCAAATATCATCGTAAAATATGTAACACAACGTACTACATTCACTGCCAATTCCTCATCTAATAATTCTAACGTCCAATCAAAGTTCGGGGTCCAACAGTTGCCTTCATTGCCTGCAAAACTCCATTAAATATTAACTCACAAAATTAGAAACAAAATACTAAAACTACAAAAAATACTAAGTTACTAATGAAAATCCTACAAACTACTCAACAAAAAAAACCAACCAGTTATTGGATTACCTCCTAACCAATACTTTTTTTATAGATCGTTTAGCTAGACTTCTTATCTAGTTATACTTCATCCTAGATCTATAATTAATAACTTGCTTCCACCATCTTCTTATATAAGGCATTAGCCTACAAATAGTCCATGTGATGCAATATAATAAGGGTATATTGTTTCAAATTAATAAGATCAAATAAATATGTTAGTTCCCTTTTTAGTAGCAAATTGTTAATACAATAAGGAATAATAAAACCCCATAGATCTTTGAATGAATCTAGCAATTTGTTCTTGAAAAGTAGGAGCCTTTTATACTTAAGATAACATTTGATAATTCCTAAGTAACCTCTTTACTTTCCTCCTCTTTATCTTCATCTTTTTCCACTTCCTTCCTTTCTTCAACTTTTAGCTCCTCTCCACTTCTTATTCCCTTGTTTCCTTATACTTGGCTCAATGTATCTAGATAAAACACCTGATTGCTCTTCAGAATAAACTTAACAAGTTTTCTTGTCAGACGTCCTATATTATGAAAAGTGGTGAACAACTCTTTATTTTTATAGAGTTTAGCCTCAGTTGTAGCAATGGCATTTATAAGGAGCTCTTTGAGACATCGACCATCCTCCTCTTATTGTTGTCACAAATTTTTTAGTAAAGCTTGATCATTCCATTCAAATTCAAGATAGTTGCTTCACCCTAGATTATGCATATTCCCATAGGGGACGTTTTAAGACCAATTCCCCATGTAAATTAATTGCTCCCACATGTAATCCGACACCTAAAATTCATGGTTGGGTTGGCCATAACCACAAATTTCATAATGCATCACTAGTACTGTTTGAGCTTCTATATATGTGTTACCTTGCCTCTTGTTATAAGCTTCCAATGTTTCCATAAGCTATAGCGTACTATAATCACCTAGAGAATACTATACTCTCCACTCATCCATTGTGCTTAGTATCTATAACAACTACAAACACATGATCGAGGAAGAGAGATCTAAGGATAAATAAAAAATATAAAAGGAAAAGAAACAAAAATTTCCTATAAGAAAAATAAAAAAGAAGACTACATTATTAAAAATATGGTTTTCCTAATATTACAGTCCCCGACAATGGTGTCAAAAACTTAACTAAATGTTTTACCACAAGTGTATAATGTAGTTGAAACTAGCACTAGCAAGTACAGATCGAACCCATCGAGGACTAGAATTACTAAAGCTAACCCTCTCTCTATTATCTAGTCTAAAAAATTATAGCAATGGTGATTGATCCAATTCAAATCTAAAACAATAACTAAAACAAGTCAACATAATTGACTAACTAGAGAAAATATTGATCTATGAAAAAATCAATAAAAACAATGGTACCTGGATAGTGATTCCCCTAGTACTTCTCATACATATAAGACTTCACGTATCAATTTAACCTAAAGTTTATTAGATCATGGAAATTCCTTAACTATGTAAATATCATTCTCAAGATTGTTAACAACTAATCTCAGGTTGATTAATCAAAACCTCTTCCTAATTAAAATCCCTATAATTGCATTAACCGATTTATTAAATCCTATGTTATGTTTAACCTTAATTTAAAAGATTTAAGTCAATCTATCTTTAGGTTTATATGGAAACTTTTTTCAATTGTGCTAGATTAATTCATGCAAAGGATTTCTCAATCTCAATTGCATAAAATCAAACATGAATTAGCATACTTGAACATATATATTCAAGAATAATAAATAAAACATAACCGAATCTCAATGAAAATAAATAATAAATTGAGTTGAATTGAAATTACTATATAATCCATCTTTGGGTTTATCTTATCCACCTAACATAATGATTTAGCTCCTCGTAATAAAGGACATAACATCAAAACTAAAAGGAAAGATATAAAATCAAAAGAAACATGATGAAATACCTTTTATTCTTTATAAAATTCACTTTAAATCAATGAAAATCTACTCCAAATATGTCTCCTTACTTGTTTTTCAATTTTTTGTTTACCATTCTAGTTCATCCAATTATGCCTTCCAAGCTTCCTCTTTGCTTTACCCTTAAATTTTGCCTTCTATAGCTCAAAAATTATGTTTCTAGGTTGTATACAGGCAAGTACATGGTCATATATTTAAAAAAACACTGATATTCAAATTCAAAGCAAACACACATATAAACACTTGCTAAAATATAATACGAGCAAGTATGTAGGCATGTACTTCTCAAACATGGGTGTGTTTATAGCCATGTAACTCTCAATGTGAAACATGACCATATTACTTAAAATTTAGGCCATGTAATTGGTCATGTACTTTTCCTACATCTTTATAATTTGATCACAATAGCTCCAACTTGTTTCAAACTTGCTCAAAGTTGTTCCTTTTGCTCCAAATAAGTGAATTACAACCTAAAAAATAAATATGAACAAATTAAGTACCAGAAACAATAAAAACACTAAAATAAAAAAATGAAATGTACTAAATATAAACCTAAAAATATGAGCAATTAAACATTTATCACCATGCTCCTTAAGAAAAGCTAAAATACCCAACTATGTAGTCCTATAGTGAGTTTGATGTAGTATCACCACTAGTGGAGATACTCAGGGCTAGAACACTAAGACGGAACATGACCTTGTCGGTTATTCCTAGGTAAAAGGCCCTCATTCCCTTTTGCTCGAGCCTGGGCAGAAAAATAGGGAAATCTACGCTTGGAAAATAAATTTAATTAATGAAACTTCTTTATCATCAAATTTGGATGCGATGTAGGTATAAAAAAAATCCATTGAAATGGAGCCTTAGCTTACTATAGGAAAGCCACTGATGTTACAAAAGTGGAGGACATGGTATATCCTTGAATAAGAGTAGAACCAAGAAGATTTGATTTAGGTTAGTTTTGATAATGTTCCACTAGAATATTAGTCCACTATAGGCTTAAGCTATCTAGCTGGATTGATAAGGAGACTAATTTGCTTAGATGAGCATAAAATGGGGCTGAAAAGAATTGCATATGCTTAAATCTACTTGGAAATTGAGCTGTTAGAATAGCTAAATGACACACTTAGAATAAAAAGATTAAATGAATTTGGAGGATTAATAGAGTATGAATAACAATTATAGATGAATAAAAGCATGTTGCACTGTTTATGAAAAATGATTGGAAGACTATAAGGGAAAAAAACTTACTAGAGAAAGTTATGAATTAAAAAACTCAAAATTTGTGAATCCATAATAGAGCATAAGGAAAAGGAAAATTTATATTGAAAATGAACCAATTTGGCCCTTAAAAACTCATCAAATCACTACTGAAGCATTTCATAACAATAATTCTTCTGTTAAAGATAAAATGACTTTATAAGATATGGAATGTATAAATTAGAGGTTTACATAAATTCCTCTCAAAGATATAGATACTGAAAAGTAGAGTCTAAATGATAAAGTAAGTAAGGTACTAATTGAAATATTTTTTAAGATTAGGCACTGATGATGGATATTAAGGAGGATGTCAAAACATTTTTATAATATAGAGAAATTTGAGGTGAAGGTTAAAGAGATCCATTTAAGAAAATCTAGAAATATAAAAACTATTGTGGTTAGGTCAAGAAGGAAACTAGGAAGGAAAATAAAGTAGAAAAGGATCTTGATCCTATCTTATACCCCACGATTATAGCATGGGATCTTGATCCTATCTTATACCCCACGATTATAGCATGGAATATAAGGAGTATGAATTGCACTATTAAGAAGCAAGTAATATATGATATTTGTGGAATAGTAAATACTACATAATAGGTATTTTGTAAGCAAAGATTAAGGAAAATAAGATCAATATCTATAACTGGGTTTTTAAGAAGCATTGGAAGATATTAACAAACCATCAACTACATGATAATAAGAAAATTATGGTTGAATTCAACCCTGACCTTGTTAAGGTGCATTAAAACATAATCTAACCAATTTATACACTTAGAGGTGTGTATTAACTAGGTTCCTGATTGCATTGAAGTAACTTTTATCTATGCCACAAATTATGAATTCCAAAGACACAATCTTTGGAAAGACTTGACCTCTATAAGCTCATCTATAAAAAGCTCCATGATTGGTTTTAGGTGACTTTAACATTATCCTCTTAGCTAATGAAAAAGGAGGAAAGCTTGGAAAGATAGTAAGAAACATTATTTTTGTAACCACTTGAAGAAACATTTTTTAACTACTTGAACTATATAGGGCTGAGTGATCTGAGATATAATAATGCCCTTAGCTAGAGTAAACAAAAGGATAGCAGTTGTCTTATTGGGGAAAAGCTTGATAAAACCTTAGTCAATCCTCCTTATCTTACAAAATTCTCTAAAAGTAAGGCACGCTTCTAAGCTCCTCTTTGCTATGACCATAGCATAAGGAAAGATTTAGATGTACAAGTAGATGAATATGAGGGTTATAAGTGCACATGGAGGCTCCAAACGATGAAAAATGAACTAAAAATCTTTACAAGGAGAAAACTATACATAATAATGTTGTAATTAGAAAGGTAAGAGAGGATTCAAGTGTTATCCAAAAAGATCTCAAAAGACTCCCTCTAGATGTTGTTTTAAAGAACAAGGAAAAAAAAGTTCTTTATATGTATACCTAGGAGCTAAAGAATCACCAGTTTGTTTTGAAACAAAAAGAAAAGATCAAATTGATAAGAGATGGGTACAGGAATACCAACGACTTTCACAACTCTATATTATGTAAAAAAAAACACTAATAAAATCTATTCATTAAAAATGAAGCTAAAAGCATTATCAGTGATCAAGAGGAAATGAAAAAGATTGCTTTAAATTACCTAAAAGCATTATTAGGGTTCTAATTTATTCTATTTCCCCTCAATAGAAAGAGATATTGGTTCAGTCATTCAATGCCATAGAAATCAATAAAGAATTCATTAAAATTAATCCTAAGTAGTCCCCTAGACCTAATAGGCTACATTCAAGCTTCTTTTTGAAGATCTAACACTGACATGAGATATGGTAATGCAATGATGAAATTCTTCTGTAATGGCGTACTATTAAGAGAAATTAATAAAATATATATGAGTTTGGTACCCCAAAAGCATAATCATAGCATTTTAATGATTACAAATCGATTTTATGTTATAATGTTATTTATAGGATCATCTCAAAGATGCTTTCTACCAAGATCAAGGAGGTGTTAACATGCATAACAAACCCAGGCTAGGGAGCTTTCATCTAAGGAAGAAGCATAAGGGATAATCTATTATTAACCCAATAGCTCTTTAAGAGCTTTCAAAGTAAAAAGCCCTTGAAAAGAAAAGTTTCAACTTTATTGATTAGTGATTCATCAAAGTGCTTTTAGCTTCCTTAATCTCTTCATCTTTTCAATAGAACAATACATCTCTACCACTTCCTTTTCTATTCTAATGACTAGTGAGCCCACTTGTGCTTTCAATAGAGCTAAAATATTAAGACAAGGAGATCCCCCACTTTTATTTTCAATAGAGCTAATGGATTAAGACAAGGAGATCCTCTATCACCTTATCTCTTTAGTTTATACATTGAGGTCCTATATAGAGTGATTGCAAATAGAGTTACCCACGATAATACCTTTAAATTTCATCATCAATGTAAGAATTTGAGGCTAGTTAACCTATCTTTTATAGATGATCTCTTATTTCTACGTGGAGATATGATTCAAGATTTGTCAAGACACTAGTGAATATTTTGCAATCTTTCAAACTTATATCAAGTATAACCATAAACATCGAAAAGAGCATCTTGTATGTTTCATTTGATGCATAAGAGATAAAGAGCTCGCTCTAAAGCATTTCATGGCTTAATTTTCTGGAACTTCCATTTAAATACTTATGGATTCCAATCTTAGATAAGAGAATCACTTATAAATATTGTAAGACCCTCTATGATGCCATACAAAGGAGAATTGATCACTAGAATAACAAATTCATATCTTTCGCTAGCTATAATAAACCATAGTTGTGCTAAACAATCTCAATATTTACTGATATTACAACTTATATCTGCCTCAAAATCATATTAGGGATATCGCGAAAATGTTGAAGAATTTTCTCTGGTCTGGCAAATCAAATGTTGCTGGCTAAAATGAAGTAGTATAAGGTCTGCTCACTTAAGAAGGAGGGAGATTTATGGATGAACTCAAATCAAAAACATCAACAAAATGCTCTTTTCTATCTAGAAGCTCTTCCTAGGCCTTAAATTTGTTTGTATCAAATGGATGTACTCATACATCGTAAAGGCCTAAAGATTTTAGATCATTAAACCTAATTAGAGCAACTCCTAAAAGTATTATGAATCAGGAGAAGAAAGTTATGGTTGGGGGTGAAGGTAAGATGTGGTTTGGTATGATAATTGGAATGACCTTGGCCTCCTTCACCAAATAAAAGGTCTAGATAACCTCAAATTCTTAATCTCCTTAACAGTAAAAATTAATGTGATCCTTAAGAATATATTTTAATGTTATTATGAGCAATGTGCCAAAGTACAAACCAAACATAGAAGCATGATAGAACAACTTCAAACTGTTATAACTCAAAAAGGTTTCATTTGAAAATTCTGCCTATACCTACTCTAACAATATACCCCATTGGCAACAATTTTAAATTAGTGATCAAGTGTAGTACTTATGTGATTTAGAAGAAAAAGAATAGAAGAACATTTTATAATGAAGCAAAGTTTTCACTATAGCAATGGTCTGATGTACCAGATGATCTTGATAAAAATATTAACCTGAGAATGAACTTTGACCTGGTTTTTCGATGGAGTATATAATCCCTAGTTGAAGGGGGTTTCAAGGTTTGGTCTCCACTTCTTCTACATAGTGTGATGTTGAGGCTCTACGTTTCCTTCTTTGAAGTGAACAATTTTTATTAAAAAAAAATCTTTTAGAAAGATAATAATTAAAAATCTTATAGAAAGAGTAAACATGAAAAAAGTAAAAATAGAAAGTATGCTATGTAGCAGTGAGGTTGGCCGCGTGGTATGACATAAGTTTGAACATCATTATTCATATATTGGACCATCTAATATCTATTTTTACTCTTTTAAATTACCATAGCTCAAATTATTTTAAGAAGCTTTGACAAAAGCAACCTAAATATGAACACAAATTAGTCGCATAAGATACCATCGCACACCATGCTCACCTCATTGCCCAGGTTGAGGGCAAAACCATATTCTAAAACCTGTTGATGATATCAATATACAACAATCCCGTCATGGTATATTGTGGCTGCTGCTCTTGCCAAGGCACTTTAAGTTAATCCCTCATGTTTGAAAACTGTGGCTCCTCTTTACTTTACTGCATTTAGTCACAAGATTCTCATTTACTTGTTTCATTCAATTTTAAGCCACTGTTGATCCAAACATACTTCGATTGTCTATACAATAATTTCTCGTGAAAATGGCCCTTAAAAATTCGACCATATATTCATAACTTCACATTTAAAAAGCTAATCAATTTTTTAGGCATGGTAACCAATATTTATATAATCAGTTAATTAAATGTAGCCGCTCAGATGCTAATTAAAGCAATTTGCAGCCTAAAAGTCGTATATTTCAACGTCAGCCTATGTTCTTATCGTAAAAAGCCACTGATTGTCACTTCGTGGGAAAACGACCAGCATCTTCAGTTGTGTTACTTCAGTCGGCAAGTTGTTATTGAACCTGTTTACTTTTTCTCTGGTTTAATTTCCTGTCAAATTCTCCTATCGGCCATAGGAAATTAAACTATACCACTAAAATCAACGGAAAACAATATATGTTTAGTAATTTTTACCCAGCGTCTCGTAAACTATAGTCTTCTTCATATTTATCCACTTCTTTATTTCCCAAAGAAAAGTTGTTATTAACTTATTATTAGGTTGTGCTTTTTGTTTACGATATAAAAAATAATGATAATACAAGCAATGAGAAATTTACCTCATTTTAGGAAGGAAAATGGATTAGACAACAATAAAATTAAGGCGAGAAGTAGAGAAAAAGTTGGGAACAGCACTGGCATAATTGACATATTATAGAGGTTTAATGTTAGTGTTGTAGAATGTTTCAATCTTCATCAACAGGGGGGTCAATGGAGGAGCAGGAACCATTAGAAACCAGGCCAAGAAGAAAGTCAAAGATATCAGTGGCAATAACAGCAGAGGCAACATCTTCTTTGTGGAGTGTCCTCCTTTTCCCTTGTGTAGTCTCCATCCAAGACCTCTGTGTTAGCTCCTGAATAAACAGCTCACAAGCCTTGGAGAACACAATTGGAGCCTCCCCAGATATCATTTTCACATCATCACCGGATTTCTTCATGATCTTCTTGATCCTTGCCAAAGGCAATGAATGAGGACCCGTTTTCCCCGAAATCCCAGCAGAGAATATCCCTGAATACGTTCCAGCTTGCCTCATACTCACTATTGTCCTGGTTAAGTATAATATCGATAATGATTTATACGGAAGTTTGCTAGTTAAGGAAAAGTTCTTTGAAAGTGATGAAGAGAAGAAAAAAGCTCAAAGGAAAGTTGTGTTATAGCATGAAGAGAATACTGAAACAGTTCGTAGGTAGTTATATAAGAGAGTTACTTCACTGGCCGGCCAAGCCTGCTTTTAATTAAGCCGGCCAGTTGAATTCGAATGCATGTAATAGCTAGCTGGATTTTGTATTTAGAATTTTATTGCTTCTCTTTCTTGCATTCTAGTCCATGTACTTGTCGCATTATTTTGAGAACAGCAAGAACACGTACATTGACAAAGGAAGTTTAATTACTAATGCTTAGTGGGAATGCATGCAAGAGTAGTATATATTCATTTAATCTACAGTCCTTGTATGCAACATTTCGCCAGCCTGTACGTAGTTGCCTCTTCCAAATCAAGGATTTGTGCGTGTGTGCTAACGGAAAACATTAAATGTATCTCTGCCAAAACAAAATATATTACAGAAGTTCACTTTTAAAAGAACAAAAAATATATTGTTTATTGACATTTACAGTTCTATCTATCGATAGACAATGTGCAGACATTATTTATATTACTGAAAAGCTTTTTATGAGTTATATAGCTGGTACACAAGGGATAAAGAAAACTAGGAATAAGGTTACCCGTGATTGAAAAGTTACCGAAATAATCTCTTTGTAAAATATAAAAGAAAGATTGTGTACGATTGATAACTTTCCTCCGACTCTCAGCAAGTTAAGAAATTATGCATTGGGTGAGCCATTTTTCTGTCCAGTCAAAAATTTGATGGAGGTTGGGTTTAGGTATTCCATTCAAACACATGTAGGGTAGCATTTGCTATGAACTTCGAATCGCCATGTTGGGTGGCTCTCGGTTCACCAGGTAAAGTGGATCAAATCCAGCTACTTAGTAGACTTTGAGCTTCAAAACTAGGACTATGTTCCAGTCTACATATTCATTGCAAAAAAATGCAAAAATGCTTAGAAATTCCTTAGCCGGTTATCGTGTACGAAAATTAGCTAACATACTTGCACAGGTGTTATTTCCCTAACAATAATTCATGACTTGATCCACAAAATTGCTGAAAATTTTGAAATTCCTTACGTAATGGAAAGACATACAGGAACAGAGACGGAAAGTTACAACTTTAAAACATAATATGTAGTTGATCGTCCTACACCGAAGTTCCATATTATGAAGTGAAAAATTGTAGGAAAAAAACGATTTGGAATTATATATGATTGACCATCTTCAGCCTCCATCATTCACCATCTTTAAACTCGTTGCCAATATTCATGGAGTCACGCTCGGGAACTGGCACAATCCACTGCCTGCAAAATTCAACATTTGCAACTATCTTCATATAAAAGCTGGCATTGTTAACAAAAAGTAATCCACATAATTAGTATCTTTAAACATACTTGGATTCCTTGGGGTTTGCTTGGCAAGTCCATCGAAGAAGCAAGTAGCACCCTCGTTCCTGTACCTTGCCCAGTAAGAGCTAAACGCATAGCTGGCATGCCAAGTAATAGACACTGGCTCGTAGCATTCTTTCCCTGGAGCCAATGCATCACATGTCCCATTGCCGTGATTGCATGCAAACTCTAGTGCCCTCTCCAATCTCATCAAGTCAGCTCCTTTCTCCACCACACACCACAACTTGCCCTTATAGGCCACATTTCGGTGAGGAACAGGCAACGGTTTGTAGTCAGATAACCGCCTCTTCCCTGTCAAATCAATGTCGTATACAGGCGTCGCATTTGCGTACAACAAACCCCAGTGTCGCTCTGTTCCTGGACCTCCCTTGATGTTTTCGTCGAACAATGAGAAGATAAAAGAAGGTATTGCTTCTCTTGGTCTCGCAGGTGTGCCAATTGGGTAGTCAGTTGTCATCCTTTTTATGAAGTTTCGATTATAAGAAGCTGCATTATAGATATTTGCTCCTGGTTGATCAAGATCGCCTTCATGAGGCCAACCCGTCTCAGATATTCCTACTCTGATATTGGGGTAGCCTAGTCTTTTCATTGCAAAGATCACAGAGTCTATCATTTGGTCTAGGAGGTTTGTGTAGACCAAGCCACTGCCAGGATCTGTGTACCTAATGCTTGATTTGAACAATGCAAAAGCAAGGCTCTTGTTGGTGGGGTTTCCGGACCATGGAAAATAAGGATACACATCAACGAAGAAAAATGATTTGGTGCCATTCAAGAACTTCAGCAATGGCACGATAACTAAGCGAGAGATATCAGTTCGAAACGTTCCGTTTGATGGTGGGAATGGTGTTTTCAATACGTCCATAGCTACTGGGGTACCGATTTTGATGTTTCGAATACCGTGATTTTTTAGAGAGTTCTTGATCTTTCTCATTGCAGGTACAATATTGAGGCAAATTCGCTTGTCTTCTTCCGAATAAAAGCTGAGAACCTCGTTGCCCACCAGAATGAACCGAATCTTGGTTTCAGGGTAGTAGGAGAGGACGTTTTTGCGGACCCAATTGTTAGCTAAGGTTTGATTGGAAGCAATGTTGATGATTTCATGATTAGGGACCATAATGGAGACGCGGATTTTAGAACCTGACAAGAGTTTCAACAATTCAGGGTCTGCGTCGTACAGCTTTACGAGACTTGCGTTCATTGATTTCAGGATTTCAATTGACCGATATGCAGATGGCAAATTGTTCCCTAGTCTGCCCAAGTTCACGCCGATCAAATTTTTGTTTTGCGCATCTGTTATCGTAAAATATAAGAACAATAAATTAGTCGCGAGAGGTTAAAGAACTTACTTTAATATATAAAGATACTCACTTGAGGGGACAAGGAGAAAGAGCAGGAAGAGAACATAATGACTCATGTTTCGAGACATTGCAGAGCTTTGAATTGGACTGGAAGAAGTGGTTAAATGCTAGATGCTTTCAATAGACGGACTCGAGGTGATGCCGTCACATTAGTGTTTATAAAGAAGGTTTCAAAGAACATGCAGGTGGGGATGACACAATTAACATGAATTCCCAATTCAAGAAGTCTTATTTCTTTGGCTCAGTAATCTTTGTGAGGACCTAATAAAGAAGACAAGAATCTGTTCACTAGACTTAGTGTGACAATTAGGAAAGACTAAAGGGATATAAACGCCGATCGTTGATGATTTGGAAAAGGAAAAGGTAAAGAGCATTGGTTTTTTCTGGGCATTTATTTTGTGTAGATGGCGATTCGGTGAGATCATACCAATACGCACGAGTGTGGTGTGTCACAGTCTAACGGCCGTTCAGTGTCAGGGAGGATCACTCACACACACTCTCTCTCTCTCTATCAACATTTGAGCTACTTTTATTTGTTATCCACTTGAATCTAAAGCCTCCTGAGATACAGAGGAGTCGATCATTTGAGTTAACACAATTAAGTACACGGTCTGTTCTTTTTCTTCATACATTAGGATGGATATTCACAAGTTAGTGTGCTTGATCTGTCCAATAAAATCTCGATATGACAAACTCTGCAGATTCTGGACTGACTGCATCAGATAAAAGGCCTAAAATTGATATCTTTGGAGCTAGTATGGGCCATAACCCAATAAATGGCACCAAAGTTGAATAGCAGTAGCAAGTGCAACTGTAAGGCAAATGTTTGGGTTGTCTCAATTTCCATTTCCAATTGGCCTAGGTAAATTTCCATTCCATATTACGCACCTTCTTCCCTACACTTTTTGCCCTTTTCCTGTATAGAAAATAGAAGCTACCATTACTATTATACGGCATATGGATTGAATTGGACACACCACTACTATTGCTGCTGCTGATAATGACCCCACATTTAAGACAGAGACACGTGGATTTTCCTCGTCACGTGACACATGTAGCCTTTTCTGAGGTATCTTTTGGCGGCATCATGCAATCTTGGCATCTATTCCTGCTGCTCCTTTTCCCTGTATGTAACAAAAGAGCGTGGGGACATGGACATCATAGCTGCATAAAAAGATGATGATGAGATTGAGGGGTCATATTGTTCCCCCTTCGATCACCTTCATCTTCACGTGACCACCTTCTGTTGTCTCTCATGTGCACATATGCTTGCTCATCATTGTTTTGGCTTTCCCTTTTTTCTTGTCTTTTCCTCCTAACTACTAAGTTCTAATCACACTTTCAACACAACATCCAAACTCTAATCTTCATGTGACCCAAAAGAAACAAAATCAAACGCTAACTACCAACCAAATACAAATCATTTTCTTCTACCCGTGAACCATTAATTTTTGATAGACTATATACCAAACTATCAAAGTATTTCCGCTCCAGAAGTGTGTAATGTAGTTGTTTGATACCTACCAAATACAAGTCATTTTCTTCTACACGTGAACCATTATTTTTTGGTAGACTATATACCAAACTATCATGTATCTCCACTCCAAAATTGCATAATTTAGTTGTTTGAGGGGAAGTAGGAGGGGGCTTGAGTAAATATCATAACTTATTAAAACACTAAAGAGTGATTTCATGTGCAACTAGTTTAACTGAGATTTCATGTGCAACTAGTTTAACTGACAGTTAGACGGCCATAAGATAATGCTTGTACTTGTGTATCTTTTTCTAGGATGGGAAGCGCATGTTCAATTCGTGCTTTTGCCTTCTACACTCAACCTGAAGCGGAAATGTTCTGTCATCTCGGGAATAGGTCAAACTTTGACAAGGGGAAAACCTAATCTTTGTTCTCTTTAGGAAAAGAATAGCACATGAAAACAAAGAAATGGGGTATACCCTATGTAATGTCTTCCGTTGCACTGAATTGAGAGCTTCCCATATTTGCGTTTTTTTGTTGTTGGGTTCTTGATCCAAGAAATTTGTAGGGATGTTGATGTAGATTTACCAGAAAGAATGTCAGAGTGGTAATAGTTAAGTTAGTGTATGTCTGAGAAATAAGGAAGGCTAAAATTTAAAAGAGGAACATTATCCTTTAGTTAAACGTGTGCAAACCTTTCCATAGATGCAGGGCTTACGATTTGAGACAAGACGTATATCCATTTCTTGTTTCAAGGAATAAGCGTACGGGAGAAAAGTAGTAATAGTGTGATGTTTCTAGAGGGAGATGTATTATCTCTTACGACTGGTTCACCAACAAATTATCAGTGGCGTGACAGTGGATATCACTACTAAATTTCACAATGTCTGCAAAATAACAAGGCAATTATAATTCCTTCGGCTCCTCACAAGGCATAGGAAAACGGCCTTTTACCCTTTGGAAGATTGTGATTTCACAATTGATTTGATGCTTAATCTTCTCTTCCTATTAATTGGAAACATAGAAACAAGAAAGTTGCCATGGACCAGACATTTTTACAAGTGATGATGGCTTAATTATAATCATAAAAAGGTTGCTTTTTAATGCAATATGTGACAAATAAACGCACTTAATAGGGAATCAATAATCACAAGTCTAAAGTATGCAAGTGATGGTAATTAAGGAATGAAAATGGAAATAATGATGAATCAGAGGATTGAGGGTCCTTCTCAGGTACAAAGTTTAAAGGTTGTAGGGGACCATTCAAGTGATAATCATTATCATCGTCTTCTCTCTGCACAATATATAGGCTGTAAACCACATGCATCAACATCTTTAAGGTTCCAACTTCTTACCTCTGCTTCAACATGGCTTTCTCATCTACCCATAGCTGGTGGCAAACCAGATCTGTTAATTCTCAAGTTGCTTGATTTGAGCCCTCGAACTTCCTTGATTTAGCAAGTTTTTGGGTACATAAATATTGATTAGACCATTTAACCGTTGAGTTTCTTTTTTTTTTCTTTTAGCGAAAAAATCAGTCGTTTAGATTTTTGGCATAACTTTTACGCAAATGCTTCCCAGGGGCAGTTGGCATGTTTAGTGGTCAAATAATATGTCTCATTCTCCACTCCCGTCTGAAATGTGTGGGAATAGTGGAAATTTCTAAAACCATAAAAGGAGCTTCCCTTATTTAGTTAAATCATTCCCAAAAATTGTGTTTCCTTTTCTCTTTTGTAGTATTTCACTTGTATTATTTTTTAAAAATAGTAAAATATCAATATAATAGTGTCCGAGGAAGTAGGCATAATTAGCTAAACCTCGTTAAATTTTAGGATTCTTTATTTTTCTATTTAATAGCTACTGTCGGTTGTAGTTGTTGTAAATTATTAAGCTATTAAATTATTTGTCTAGGAAAATTCTGTCTAGGAGATTGGATTTTAAGTGAGATCATTTGTGACTTTTCTAGTCTTTCTTAGAAATTTAACTAGTGTGATTTTTCAGTACAATCGTTTACACTTTATTCATTTAAGCAATAATGTTCAAGGTGAATTTGTCATTATTAGTGAAAATTAACCCGAGTTTCACAATAATTGATATTAGAGCTAAGGTTTTTTCTTAGTATGTTGTATGATTGCAGCATGGTTTGATTTTCCACATCAAAAAAGATTTTCCCTTGGACTATTGACATTTCTCATTGACAGCTATTGAATAGAAATTGTAGCAGAAATGACAGAAATCAAAGATATGACCGCACTATCCACGTCGACAGCTTCTATCTTGTTTATTCTAGCAAGAACTGCTATGACAAATGCAAAATTTGCAGTGGAGATTTTTGATGTTACAGGTCATTTCAACATGTGGCAAAATAAGGTTCAAGACGTTCTTTTTCAGCAAGGTCTTGACATTACTATTGAAGAAAAGAAACCAAATAATGTTGAGGAGAAATATTAGAAAACTATAAATCATTTGGCATGTGGTACAATTCGATCTTGTCTTTCCAGAGAGCAAAAATATGTTTTCTCGAAAGAAACATCTGCATATAAATTGTAGAACGTGTTGGAAGAGAAATTCCTGAAAAAAAAGTAGTCAGAATAAGTTCCATATGAAGAAGAGATTGTTTCTTTTCTCTTATGTTTCGGGTACCACTATAAATGATCACATTACCAGTTTTAATCAGTTTGTTACTGATATAATGAATTTGGATGTGACATTTGAAGATGAAGATCTAGCTTTGATGTTACTAGGATCCCTTCCTGAGGAGTTTGAGTTTCTTGAAACTATTTTTCTTCATGGGAAGGCTGATGTGTCTCTTAATGAAGTAACAATTGCTTTGTACAGATATGAATTGAGAAGGAAGACAAAGGAAGAACATACAAGTGAAGTAGCAGAAGCTTTGGTAGCCAGAGGTTGTTCGCTGAGCCAAATTAAAGGAAAAGAAGGGAGATCGAAGTCAAGGCTCAAATTGAGCAAAGATGAATGTGCCTTTTGTCGGGAAAAATGGCATTGTAAAAAGGATTGTCCAAAACTGAAGAATAAAAACAAACCTGATAAGAGAAGGGCTATTGCAAATTTGAATATTGCTGAATGTGAATATACAGACTTAGATATTTTATTGGTGGTTACATTCTCAATAAACCCTTCTAGTCCATGGCTGCTCGATTTAGGATGTAGTCGTCACATGTGTCCTAATAGGGATTGGTTCTCTAATTTTAGAGAGCTAGAAGGTGGAGTTGTTTACACAACAAATGACAATCCCTACACAACAAATGTGATTGGATCAATTTGCTTAAGAAATTATGATGAAACAACTAAGACTCTGACAGATGTCAGATACATGCCAAGTTTGATGAAGAATCTCTTTTGTGTGGGAGTCCTAGAATCAAAGGGCTACACTATAAATGAAGCAAATAGAGTAATGAAAGTCATCTCTGGTGCATTTACGGTAATGAAAGGAATTCGAAGAAACAATAACCTATATTATTACCAAGGTAATGTTGTTATTGGAACAACACCAGTAGCTTCTAATGATGATCAAGAGCTAGAAGCAACTAGGTTGTGGCATATGCGCTTGGGACATGCAGGTGAAAATTCCTTGAAGATATTAGTAAATCAAGAATTGTTGAAAGGAGTCAAGAGTGAAGCAGACAAGAGTGAAATTCAGCGCTGCAATATATGATACGAAGGGTATTTTAGATTATGTTCACTATGATGTGTGGGGACCTTCCAAAACAGCTTTTTTGGGAGGAAAGCACTATTATGTGACCTTTGTTGATGTTTTTTCCCGAAGAGTATGGATGTATACTATGAAGACTAAGGATGAAGTGCTAGGAGTTTTTCTCAAATGGAAGAAGATGGTGAAAACTTAAACAGGCAAAAGGATCAAGCATCTCCGTACAGATAATGGTAGGGAGCAGTGACGGAGCCAGAATTTTATAATAGGAGGGTCTAAATATTTTTTAAAAAAAAATTTTGGGGGGCCCAATATACTACTAGCTATCAAATAACTTCATCCTCATAAATTTATATATATATAATATTTAATTTTTTAAAATTTTGGGGGGCCCACTGCACCAGTGGCCCCCATGTAGCTACGTCTATGGTAGGGAGTACAAGAGTGATCAATTTTAAAAAGTCTGCGAAGATGAAGGTATTGTCAAACACTTCTTAGTCAGGGATACACCACAACAAAATGAGATGGCAGAATGTATGAACCAAACATTGCTGGAGAAGGTTCGGTGTATGCTATCTAATGTTGGGTTGGGTAGAGAATTTTGGGCTAAGGTCGTTACATATGCTTGCCATCTCATCAATCGCCTTCCATCAACTGCTATTGGTGGTAAAACACCTTTGGAAAAATGGTATAGAAAACCTACTACAGATTATGATTCCTTACATGTGTTTGGTACCACTGCATACTATCATATTAAGGGGTTAAAGTTGGATCCATGTATAAAGAAATTAATTTTCATGGGGATCACCTCTGGTGTGAAAGGATATCATCTTTGGTTCTCAAAGTCAAAGAAAATAATTTTTAGCGTGGATGTTACCTTTGACGAATCTACCATATTTAAAAAGGTGACAATTGAAAATGTTAACTAGACAGATATACTCCAAAAAAGGTGGAGTTTGAAGGAAGAATTGTTACCCCAGCAAATGATGAAGAAAATGTAGAAACTCTTGTGGTAGAAGAGGAGCCAAGTGAAAAAGAGGTTCCAACCCAAGAACCTCCATAGCAACAATTACCAATTGCATTGAGCAATTAAAAAAGGAACATTCAAGTACCTGCTTGTTATGTTAATATGGTGGCTTATACATCTCCAATTGAAATTGATGACATACCTACTACTTATAAGGAAGCAATCCGAAGTTCAGAAGAAGATAAGTGGAGGATAACCATTAATGAAGAAATACATTCCCTTCATATGAATCAAACATGGAAACTAGCTAGTCTACCAAAGGGAAAAAAGGCAATTGCCAATTGGATACAAAAGGGTATATGCAAAAAAAGATGGATTTTCTGATAAGGATAATGTTTGCTACAAAGCAAGACTAGTGGCCAAAGGCTATGTTTAGACGGAGGGAATTTATTATAATGAAGTTTTCTCTCCAGTTATAAAACATTCCTCCATTCGAATTTTGTTGGCTTTAGTAGCACAGTTTGATATGGAACTAATTCAATTGGATGTAAACTACGTTTTTACATGGAGACTTAGAGGAAGAAATCTATATAACTCAACCATAAGGTTTAAAAGTTGCTGGAAAAGACAATATGGTGTGCAAGCTTGAAAATTCATTGTATGGATTGAAGCAATCTCCGAGGCAGTAATACAAGCGATTTGACAAGTTTATGATGGGGCAAAAGTACATAAAAAGCAAATACGATCACTGTGTATATTTTCACAAGCTACAAGATGAATCCTACATCTATCTTTTCCTATATGTTGATGATATGCTGATAGCTTTAAAGAACCAAAGAGAAATTGAGAGATTGAAGATTCAGTTGAACTAGGAGTTTGAAATGAAGGATCTGGGTGAAGCCATGAAAATTCTCGATATTCTCGATATGGAGATAAGTAGAGACAGAGAGTAGGGAGACTATATTTGACTCAAAAGCAATATTTAAAAAAGGTACTATAATGTTTTGGCATGAATGAAAAGTCAAAACTTGTTAATACTCCGCTCACTCCTTATATAAAGCTCAGTGCATCCTTATCTCCAAAGAAAGATGCAGAACGAGAGTACATAACTAAAGTACCATATGCGAATGCAGTTAGTAGCTTAATGTATGCTATGGTGTGTACAAGGTTCGACATTTCACAGATAGTTGGGGTTGTGAGCAAGTATATGCATGATTCAGGCAAGGAGTATTAGCAAGCTATAAGATGGATTTTACGGTGCATTCTAACACCATAAATGTTAGTTTGGTATTTCAGCGGGATAAGCAAGAGGGTCAATGTGTAGCTAGATATTGTGATTCCGGCGATAACAGTGATTTAGATAAAAGTTGATAAACTACTAGCTATGTGTTTACTCTTGCAAAGGCACCAGTCAATTGGAGGTCTACTTTATAGTCAATAGTTGTTTTATCGACTACAGAGGCAGAGTACATGATAACTATAGAGGCTGTGAAGGAGACAATTTGACTTCAAAGATTGCTTGGTGAATTATGGGTTCAACAAAAGCGCATCAAAGTGTACTGTGATAGTTAGAGTGCTATCCTTTTAGCTAAGAACCATGTTTACCATACAAGGAAGAAGCATATCGATGTCCGTTATCACTTTATACGAGAGCTTCTAGAAGAAGATGAAGTAGCAATTCAAAAGATTAAATCCACTGAGAATCCTGCTGATATGTTGACAAAGGTGATAATTGCAGTCAAGTTCCAACATTGTTTGAACTTGATTAATATTGCTAAAAATTGAAGAAGGGCGTTGTAAAGCGCATTTGAAGACACTACTAAAGATGAGTTTTGTAAAGATTTGAAAAAGTGGAAATCACCAAGGTGGAGATTTGTTTAGTGGTCAAATATTATGGCCCATTCTACAATCCTGCATCGGAAATGTGTGGGAATGGTGAAGGTTTCTAAAATCATAAAAAGAGCCTCCCCTCCTTAGTTAAATCATCCCCAAAAATTGTGTTTCCTTCTCTCTTTTGTAGTATTTTACTTGTATTATTTCCTAAAAATAGTGAAATATTAATTTAGTAGTATCTGAAGAAGTAGGCATAATTAACTGAATTTCGTTAAATTCTAGTATTCTTTATTTGTCCATTTAATAGCTATTGTCGAATATAGTTGTATTGAATTATTGTGCTATTAAATTACATGTCTAGAAAAATTCTGTCTAGGAGATTGAGTTTTAAGTGAGACTGTTTGTGACTTTTCCAGTCTTTTCTGAAAATTTACCTGGTGTGATTTTTCATTACAATCGTTCACACTCTATTCATCTAGGTACTAGTGCTCAAGATGAATTTGTCATTATTGGTGAAAATTAACCCGAGTTTTACAACATGCTGTGCCTGTATGTACACGACAATTGCAAAACTCGTAGATTACCTCTACTCATTCAAAGTGAGCAACTATTCTTCAATAAGATTATATATCAGAGTCACAATGTTTTTTGACATTTTACTACTGAATCTTGTTACAACAGAATATTTTAGAATCCTGGAAGAATGTAAGGCTATAGATTTTAAAGACCTTACATGGATTTGTAGTTATGTTCATGTAGCAGCGACATTACTTCACAAGATTGCAGAAAATTGTTATATTTGATAATATCGAGTATGTAGGAAGAAATGAATATAAATGACTCCTCTTATTTATTATCCAATAAAACAGTATGTATACCTATCTATTCTTTTGATTGGATTGTGATTTATGAATTCGACTGACCCTTCTCAGTTAGCACCCAACTGATCACAGGTCCAGTCCCTGTCTACCACATGACTCTGTTGCCCCAAACCAATGCTCCCCATCCCATCTTTAATTATCACTCTGTAAAGTTCCCAAGCATGTTCCTTTGGTGATTATATATATATATATACACACATATACAGTGTGTGGCGATGAAGAAGATTGAAGAACACTAAACACACGAAGGAAAAGAGGCAGAGGTGGCAATGTGGTTCATAGCAGCTAAAACTAAACCTATCTGCTTTAACAGGACCCCAATTAAAAGGGTAGTTAGAGGGGGCAGTTGCGAACCTCTGTGATATAAATTATTAAAGACAAGCTAGATATTAATTACTGGTTAAATTGGTAGAGCTATCTTGGGTTTTGCTGATCGCACATGCACGTCTCCACTCACGTGGGATACTCTCTCGTTGATGGATCCAACGGAGGAGGATAAGCTCTCCTCACCTCACGTCCAACCCATGACCAGCTTTAAAGCCAAGTTAAGCTAATAGACTGATAGCAACTACTCCTCTGTCCCTAACACCGGTATCCTTGTTGGCCTTGCCCACATACTATGGAATGGGTATGTATTTACCATACAAGTCCTCTAACTTCAAAGTTACATACCTACCTTAGGTTCTTGTGCGTGGGGTGAAATTCAAGTAATACTATATCTCTTTAAACATTTGCGCCAGTTCCATGCCAACATTCTTAGGTCTTGAAGTTCAAATGTCATTTTCGTGACAAGAACATCACAGTAGTAGTGTCAGTGAAGTGAAGAACATTGGAGGCTTAAAATAATTATGTGTTTGAGCAATCTAATTTTATTTTAATTATTAAAATTAAAGCGCCATTGATTATTTCATAATTTAAAGTGATGATGGTCTTGTGTTGTATAAAGTCAATTATTGTTTCCGAAGTGACAGCCTAATATGCGATATTTG
Organism: Erythroxylum guanchezii; assembly: GCA_025629825.1. Taxonomy (NCBI): domain Eukaryota; kingdom Viridiplantae; phylum Streptophyta; class Magnoliopsida; order Malpighiales; family Erythroxylaceae; genus Erythroxylum; species Erythroxylum guanchezii. The sequence continues at coordinate 29,989,228 of JAOTAX010000198.1, read as the reverse complement.
GCTTAATCTTGTTAAATTATTGAATTGCAGGCATCCCTCAAACTCATAGCTGTTTGGAATTCATCGTACTTCGGCCCTGTCTGTCCATGTTCTTTTCCTTCTAATGAATATTAATTTACAGTTACAAAGATGTCTCATGTATACCAAACGGCAGGTCGCTATACATATATGCACTAATTATAAAAGCATGACGTACAATAACTTAATTAACAAGATAATAATCTCACCGTTAATCATCTGCATATAGACATGGTTAGATCTATTACATCCAGCTTTAGAATAGATCAACCAAAGAAGAAAAATTATGACCCCAAATGGGCGAGCTCAAACCCTTTTCCATTGTCTCCTCTTGTTAGTTTCTCTTTAATTTTAACAGCTCATCTTTGACCAAGTTGGAATAGGGATGTGCAACTCATCCTCATCTTAATTATAATATTAAAAAGAAAAGCATATAGTTTTGTTTTCTTTTCCTTCATTTTCGTAAAAGGTTGTAATCGGTTTCTGTTAATTTAATCTTGTTCAACCTAGCTAGCATTGAAGTGTCCAATGTTGGAATAAGTCTAAACGAAGAAAGCAAAACGGCTATCAAAATCCAGTCGCAATCAAACTTATTGCAGATATTATTTCTGAAAAGTAAAACATGTTGGTAATTTGGTGCACCTGGCCCGTTTTTCTGTATCTCTCCGACCAAGGCCACAAGCGGTGGCGGATTGACAACTACAATGAAAATATACGCATAAGATTACTTAAGCTAAAGAAGAATTTTTTCGGTTAATCCGTCGTTTTCGTGGGAATTATACAAAGTCGTAGCTGACCTTTTGGCTTTTGTTTGTTCTCGAGTCCTCGGTAATATAAAAATAAAACCCAATAATCTAATTCCATTCCCTTTATGGGTTTCTTATTTTCATTATGTTCACCTTTGAATGTGGCATTGACGAGAGAGGAAGTGTACTTATAAAACCTTACTACTTGTGCTTATGGTACATGGTAAATGCCAAAGGGCCCCTTTTGGTGGGTACATAATTCTTGTGAGAAGAAAAATTTGCATGAATACCAACATGCCTGCACCAATACCACTACCGAATTATTATAAAAATAAGAACAGTAACGTTGTACCAAAGCTTAAATGAAACTGGGATTTGATTTTAACCAATACTTCCTTCCTCTGTAACTTCTTGTTCTTCTTTTCTACTCAACCACTGTACACACCAAGATTTGTACGAGGGATGCCTTCCCTTCCCTTTTTCCTACATTAGTTGACATTTGTAACCTCCACCAAGACAACAACTACTAAGGGGCATCTATGTCCAAATATCACCTTGTATCCTACACGGCACTCCTTGTCCACTTGCATAATCTACTGTTCCCTTCCCCCAAACCAATAACTTCACCTGCTATAAATATTTATTATTAGCTAATTAATTAAATAATAGAAGCTTCCTCTTCAATACTTTTATTTTATGCTCTCATTTTTCCTTTAATAAAAAAAAACAAGAGGTGACATAACTTTCTTAAAAGACTGTTACAGAGTTCCAAAGTCCGAGAGTGAGAAAAAAGAGGATACAGATTTAACAGCTTCGCCTTCTCTCTTAGATCTGCGCTTTTTTATTATCTTCTTGGCTTCTTTGTTCTCTAGGGAGCTTCTTCACTCGTCTCGTGACTCTCACCCAACTCGCATTCACTCAGCGATTGTGATCCTCTCTTGTTTGTGCATGCATTTTCTAACATTTCATTGTCCTTGCGTTGGTTTTGAGTCATCAGGGAAATGGTCAGTTTCCTGATGGTTTGTAACGAGCTCAGGTGACTGACTCAATTCGCTGGGGTGGAGCTCCCGTGGAGAAGATGTTCCGGTCGGCGAGATGGAGGAGCGAGAAGAACAAGATCAAAGCTGTTTTCAAGTTACAATTTCACGCAACTCAGGTAGTCCTCAATTTTTTTACTTTGGATATTTTTGGTTTAGAAACAGAATGTGTTGATCTTCTCAACCCTTTCTTTGGAAGGTTTTAAAGACCTTGTGGGAAACTGGAGAATTTCTAATTTTAGTCTCTGCATTTTGCGGCAGAAACTCAATAAACTAGAAAGACTGGAGCTTTTTGTGACAATCACTAAAGGGAAACATACGTTTGTTTTCATATTACTGTTCTTGGGGCTAATAAAAAGTTTAATGAAGAGTTATTGGCATTAATTCGGAGTCTGTTATTGCATTATTGTATAAATGAATGTGAAACTTGTGAATGTAGGTGGCGGAATTGAATGTGAACACATTGGTGGTTTCTGTGGTTCCTGGCGATGTGGGTAGGCCGACAGCGAAAGTAGAGAAGGGTGTGATCCGAGAAGGAACTTGTCAATGGCAATATCCGGTCTATGAGACGGTGAAATTTGTTAGAGATGCCAAGACTGGGAAGATAAATGAGAGAATGTACCATTTCATTGTCTCAAGTGTAAGGAATTGGTTAGAATGTGGCAGTTTTTCCTTCTGAATTTTCTGTTTCGATGAATAGTTCATTTTATTGGGTTACTATAGGGATCGCCAAAAAACAACTTGGTTGGAGAAATTTCTGTTGACTTTGCTAATTATGCATGGGCGGCAAAAGCTTCCACTGTTTCCCTTCCCCTGAAAAATTCAAAATCAAATATAGTTCTGCATGTAAGTTATCTCTCTTTCTCTCTCACATTTATGTTTGTCACGTGCTTTGTCCCCAGAAAATAATGCTTTGGAGCTTCTTTCTTATTTTCCTTCTAGATTTTGATTTTGTATGTTGGTATTTTATAGGTTTCCATTCACAGGCTACAGGCAGACATTGATCAAAGGTAACTATTTGTAACTTTTGGTTTATGTTAGTAACTATTTTCAAGCTTTTGAGGTTTCTTCATAGATTTGGTTATAGTTTTTGACCTTAAGAGAGCTTTTACAGAGAAATGAATGAACCCGATGATTCAAACTTGAAACCTCATAGTAGAAGCTTGAACACCCTTCTAAGCAATGGGCACACAGAAGAAAACTTAAAGACTCATACCCCTGAGGTAAGCTTGCTATATTTTTTTGAAATTGTTGCCCAAGTTTAGCTTGTTTGGATGAGAAAAGATTAAAAAAAAAAAACAGAGAATAGAGTAAGTATACATATCATACTTTTACCTTCTTCTCTTTCTGCATTTCACCTATTTTTCATTAGTTTAAGCATTATAAAAGTTTTATCCAAGAAATGAAATGTGCACCTTTCATTGTCCACAGGACGGATTACTTAACAATACCCCCAAAATCGCTGAATTAAATGGTTGTTATGGAGCCTCTAGTGGATCTGACATTACAATGTCAAGTTCTGAGAGCAGCTCTGGTCTCACTACTCCACGAGAACTTGGACCAGTAAATAATTCTCTTCCCCAAGATCATAATGGCTTCTTATCATCTCATACCCAGTCCTCAGCAGCCCATAAGACAATGGGAAATGCTTTGTATCCATTCTGTGGTGAACATCAGCAATCTGAGTGTGAGTGGTCAGCAGATTCTGATCATGGAGTAAGTGCTGATGACTCTACAAGCAGTTCTCAAAGCATCCTTGCACCAGAAAGACCTGAACAGGCTTCACATATTGAGATCGAAAAGCTAAAGGCTGAAGTTGATGCTTTAGCTAGACAGGTAGATGTATCAGAATTGGAGTTGCAGACACTGCGAAAGCAAATTGTTAAAGAGAGAAAAAAGGGCCAGGATCTCACAAAAGAAGTCACGTGTTTTAAAGAAGAGAGAGATGCATTCAAGGAAGAGTGTCAGCAACTCAAGGCCTTCCAAAAACGAATGGAGGTGTCAAAGAACAGAAATAAGTTGCAGTTTGATGGTGGGGATCCAAAGGCCCTTATAGAAGAAATCAGACAAGAACTGACATATGAGAAGGACCTGAATGCCAATCTTCGATTGCAGCTGCAGAAGACACAGGAATCAAATGCTGAGTTGATACTTGCAGTCAAAGATCTAGATGAAATGTTGGAGCAGAAAAGTAGGGAAATATTCGATCTTTCAAATAAGCTAACATCCAGTGGGAATGCTACGTCAAGAATTGAGACTGATGATGATGAAGAGCAGAAGGTCCTTGAAGAGCTTGTTAAGGAGCACAGAGATGCTAAAGAAACGTATGTGCTAGAGCAGAAAGTTGTGGATCTTTGCAATGAAATAGAGATATACAGGAGAGATAAAGATGAACTGGAGATTCAACTGGAACAGCTTGCACTTGATTATGAGATACTAAAACAAGAGAACCATGACATGTCATTTAAATTAGAGCAAAGTCAGCTGCAAGAACAACTGAAATTGCAGTATGAATGTGCCTCTTTCCCCAACGTCAATGAACTAGAAGCCAACATTGAGAGCTTGGAGAATGAACTCCAGAAGCAGTCAAAGGAATACACTGATGCTTTGAGCACCATAAAAGAACTTGAAACCCATATAAAGCGCCTGGAGGAAGATTTTGAGAGGCAAGCTGAGGTGTTTGAAGCTGATCTTGAAGCTGTAACATGTGCAAAAGTTGTACAGGAGCAACGAGCTATCCGAGCAGAGGAAGCTTTGCGACGAACCAGATGGAAAAATGCTAATACAGCTGAGAAGCTACAGGAAGAATTTAAAAAGCTGTCCACGCAAGTTGCCAATACATTTGATGCAAATGAGAAGGTGGCTATGAAAGCATTAGCAGAAGCTAATGAACTACGTGCACATAAAATAAAACTAGAAAGAATGCTTCAGAAAGCTAATGAGGATATCCAATCAGTTACGAATAACTATAAGGAAAAGGTGCATCAACTCTCGGATCAGCAAAATTCCAAAGTTGATCAGATTGAAAAACTGTTGGTGGAAATTGATAACAAATCCAAGCAACTTGAGCTCCTAAAAAAGCAAGAGGAAGAACATGCTGGTGCATTTTCCCACGAGATCATAAGGCTACAGGATGAGGTTAAAAGGCTTACGATGGACAAAAATCACCTCTCTGAACAAGCACAACAAATAGAAAATATGAGAGTTGAACTTGAACAGATGCAGATATCTGTCAAGCATGCTGAGACCCTGGTGCAGAGAGGAAACGTAGAAAGAAATGAAGTTGTAAGTGCAATGGCTTTGCTAAAAGAAGAAGCTCAAGAGTCAATGGAGGAGTTAAATAGGATCAAACGTCTCAACACTGAAAAAGAGACATCAGTTAGTCTCCTACAAGCAGAGGTGGAAGCACTTAGAGTTCAGTGTAAGGACTTGAAACATACTTTATTTGAGGACGAGCAAGAGAAAGAAAAGCTCAGAAAGCAAGCATTCCAATTGAAGACTGAGCTTAAAAAGAAAGATGAGGCTTTAGCAAGTCTGGAGAAGAAGCTTAAGGAAAGCAACAAACGAGCAGCATTTTCTGATGGAGCAAAAACTCCAAGAAACAAGTCTACTCCAGTTTTTCATGGCACCAAAGAGGTTGCAAGCCTTAAGGAGAGAATAAAATTGCTTGAGGTAAACTTACAACACTAATCCAATTGGTCAGAATTTCTCAAAATGGTCTCTAGCCTTTCTGGAAAATTCACGTAAATTTCTAGAATTGACTTAGACTTGTTGCAGCCTGCAGTTGACAGGACGGTTAACTCGCCATTTTGTTATATGTCTAACAGGGGCAAATTAAGTTAAAAGAAACGGATTTAGAAACCTCCACACTCTCGTTTTTAGAGAAGGAAAGAGAACTCAAAAGAATAATAGAAGAGCTGGAGAGCAGAGTTGAAGAACTCAATCAGAGCGATGCAAGTTTATGCAGTAACCCACACCACCAGGTTAGTTTCTTCTTATTTAGCTTTTTCTATAATAGCATATTAGTCCAGAGTTTCTAAGATTGTTGATATGGTCATGTATCTGGGTGATTGTAAGCAACTTGAACTAGCCCCACGAAATTATCCAATCATGTACTTAGTATAACAGTAGACCATTTTGGAACAACGTATTTCTTGCTGAACAACCTCACTACGCACTAATCACTTGGTAATAGTTTGAGTTGGTTTTTCTTGGACAATTTGTTTGGATCAAGCACCCCTGATATATTGATATGAATCATCACTTGCTTATCAATTAATCATACAAACGTTGTTATAATTTATTAGCATTTTGGTGCAGTTTATCGAAGAGAAAATTGGAAATGCTCCAAGTCTGCTTAAAGCTGACACCGTAACAAACTCTAACGAGAATGCGAGCAATGGGAATGGAATACTGTTGGTTGATAGGTACAATTTCAAGGAAAAGAGCTACTACTGATTAGAATTCATTTCTTATATATTATAATCCATTTATAGTAGATGATTTGAGGGCATTTATTACTTTACCATAATCAATCCATAACCTTGTTCCACCAAGTTGGTGACTTTTAATTTTTTGTTGCAGCAATCAGGCTGATTTGTCCGAGAAAGAGAAGGGAAACTCCGACGTTACTGATATTGATGTGGACAGCGATGAGTTGCAATGCGAACTAGAATCGCTGAAGGAGAGAAACAGAGCAATGGAAAGTGAATTGAAAGAGATGCAAGAGAGATATTCAGAAATAAGTCTCAAGTTTGCCGAAGTAGAAGGTGAAAGACAAAAGCTTGTAATGTCACTACGAAACCTGAAGAATGCCAAGAAGATCTAAATGTTTGACCTTGGTACTGAAACCTATACCGTGTATAGTTAAAAAATGGTGATGTACCAATCAGAAAACCACGACAGTTTCATCAGAGTGAATAATTACTTTGTAAAAAATTAATACGAAATTAACTAGCAACCATGTAGTTACGAGTTTTCTTCCCCCTCCAATTCTTTTTCTTTTTGTTGAAAAGTTTCAAGGCTTCGTATGTACGAAACGTGTTTCTATGAATTGTATTCATTGAACTTTTTCTTAGTCCAGACATCAAACCATTTTTATGTTCTTGTTTATAGTCTTTTGTGTTCCTTTCTCTTTTTTTTTTTCTGCAGTAGCAGTTTGCCGCTAAGATTGTAGGCCGACGCTGAAGGTTCAAACTCAATCCATCATGATGCATTTGAAGCCCATGTACCCTTTTTAAACGGCAGTCTCAGTGTTAAAGTAACAATCACATGTGAGTTTATGAAACCAAGAAAAAAAGTGGGTAGGTGGTGTTTTCATACCAATGTTAAAGGATCCTGGAACAGGCTGCTTGTTTAGGTTATAATCATACTTACAAGTGTCCACAATACATCAAATACACACTTTATTTCCTTTCACTTGGGTTCTCTTCTGCGTTAGATTTTTCTTTAATGATTTTCAGTTTACAATTTGTTTCTTTTCCTTCAAAATTTTGCTATTTCTAATTATTTATACTTTACCTTGTCTTTGTGTGCACTTTTATAGGCTTTATGCTTCTTAATCCACATTTTTTGAAATATAGTTGAAAGCCTTCCTTTTGATTATCTCGCAATTTAATACATAAATTTAAAAATCTAAAATTTAAAAAATTTCTAAATTATTTTGCAAACAGAAAAAGCTCTTAAGCATCTTAATCATAATATATATATATATGCATTAATATATATAATATGTCTTTTTATTGGAGATTGATTAAAATATTAATCTTATTATATATATGTCCCGTGATAAAGTTTCTCAGATAGTTTGCTTTGTTTTACCAAATAAAAAAGGTAATTATGAATCAAATTTGATTCTTGAGTTGTTTACTTTTTTTTTTTGGTTTGGTTAGGATATGATTTTATGTATTTTATTATCAATCTCTTTGCATAAATTTGAAATATTTTCTATTAATAAAGGATGTAATATCATAGTTGTTTTCTATGTCCTTCTTGTTTAATGATTTTAGTATCAGAGCCATCATAACAGAGAGTTAAACAGTAGTTTGCTTTCTTAATACTTGTGAGATATTTATTATTTGGCTACTAAGACTGCTTTTATACAGTCTGTTATTCCTTGCGCTTTGATATTTGCTAGGACCATTTAAAGATATTAATGGAGAATTTTCTTAGGCACTAGAGATGGAAAAAGGGCCCAAACCCAACCCCTCATAGACTTAATTTGATTTAATCAGATTTAGGGTCAAATTTAATCTTTTTATATATAAAAGAATTTTTGTCTTCAAACTCGACTAGAGCTCAAGATTCACGGTTTGACTTGGTATAAAGCTTGACTTCTATATTAATTATCCCTAATTCAACAGCTTCTTATTCTCTTCTCTCAATCATCGTGCTTGTCTTTGTTTGTTGTTAACAAATATTAGTAGATAGGCCATTATAAGGAGATGAATGGCTTTAAAAGCTCTCGAATCACATCATAATAAACCAAAGGTCCTCCAACTTTTCTAATTTCATCTTACAAATGGGGTCTTACAATAAGATCTCTATTTTTTCAAATCTCCATTTTTGTCTTCTCTAATTTATCTATATTTTGTTGTGACTATTATTGGTACTTATCAATTAGAATTGAGGGGTTAATTGATTGTGCCAAGAAATGGGAGCCATAAAAGGATTAAGGTCAAACTAGAATGCAATTGTTATCTAAATGAAGAAAGTTTAGAACTTTGGCGAAGGAGAGGGGCCGATGATGATAAGTATGAATTAAAGCTTTGATGGGTTAGGCTAGAACAGGTAGTTAGCCAAACAATTTGAACTTTAAGCGGGCTTCAGGCCACTCAAAATTTGATTAGACTCAGACTTAAGTAGCATGAGATAAGCTCAATTAAGATTCAAGTCAGATTTGAACCAATTGTAAAAGGATTTAGATCAGGCATATGTAGTTTTGGACTTGATCTAGCCTATTGCCAACCCTAATTGGTTTATCATTAAAAATGGTTTTGCAGAAGTAGTTGAAGGAGCAACCCTGACATATGTGCAAAGATAGAGCTTAAAGGGTAATCATGAAAGATCTCAAGAAAAAAAAACCTTTTCCAAGCAATTTACCACTCCATCTTAGAAATGATTCTCCATAAACCTATAAGTAAACAAATACATGATTCCATGAAGAAGAAATATCAAAAGAATGCAAGAGAAAAGAAGCAACAACTACAACATCTTTGTGTTGAGTTTAGAACTTTGCAGATAAAGAGTAAGGAGTCAATTGTAGATTATTGTTCTAAGAAATTGTTAATTGTAAACAAATTATATATCCATGATGAAAATATGGAGGATATGGCTATAATTGAAAAGCTAATTTAATCAATGACATAAAAGTTTAGTTATGCTGTTTGTTAGCCAAAAAATCTTATGATTTGGATACACTCGATATAAATGAGGCGTAAAATTCATGCAAATAAATAAGAAGAATATCATTAAGTAGGACAATGAAGAATAAGCACTACAAGCAATAATTAATCCAAGGGCATTGGATACGATAATGGCTAGTGGAAAGGAAAAAGAAAAAATAACAAGGAATAAGAGGGTAAACCAATAGAAGAAGATGTAAAGTATAGAACCATAATCATAAAGCAATAAAGTCTATCAAGTGACACTTGTATAATGAGATGGAAAATTTAAAACAATCTCCAACACCGACTTGATTTAAAAATGATTATTAGGTTTAGAAATAATCTCAAGTTGAATGTTTTTTATTTTCATAAGTTTGGTCATTATCATTTAGAATTTTGCATTAACTTAAGCAAATGGTATAGTGTAAGATCAAATTTGGCATAGACATCTAAAGAGGAAATCACCTTACTAATGGTGTTCTACCTAAAATAGGACAACCATGTAAATATATGGTACTTGAACACAACCTATAGCAGTTATATGTGTGGAGATATATCAATTTTTTAATGAGCTAGATGAATCTTTCTAAATACAATGATGCTTTGGAGATAATTCACATGTCTTGATTATGTGAAAAGGAAAGGTAAATTTCCAAAATGGCAAATTAATGTAGACAATATCTAATGTCTTTATACCTTAAACTTGAAGTCAAATTTACTTAGTGTGTATTATTTAGAAAAGAAGGGCTATGTGATTGTTATTAAGGATGGAAAATGGTAGATCGGGGATCCAAAATTAGGCCGAATACAAAATTTTAACATGTTAAGAAATCAAAGTTTCCTTTGTATTTGCAGAATATTAGGCAATCATGTCTCCTTATGAAATTGAAAGATGTAATACAACTTTGGCATTTTTGATAGGGCCCCTTGAATTTTTTAAGGATGGAAACTCTTCAACAAAAGAAAAAAATGGTTGGTTTCCAATAATTTGATGCTCCCTTTGTTTTGTGTGAGGATTATGATGTTAGTAAGCAACATGGATATAGATTTTCCAAAGGCAAGGTATGGAAAGCAAAGAAGATACTAGAACTGGTACATTCTAATTTATGTAAGCCTATAAGTCTACTGATGAAGATGGAAGGTGATGAACTACTGATGAGGTTACATTTAATAAGAATGCATGTGTATGTCTTACAGCAGGAATGAATGCACTAGGAATACATATGTCCCCCTTAGTTGATTTATGGACAATCTTTTAACTATTATGCCAAGTAGCTTTACAGTGTACTTGTAATTACTCCAATGACTCACATCGGCGTAAAACTTTTGATATATTAATTAATTGTTTAATTTAAAAAAATAGTGCAAAGTCTCTTCTCGAGAAATAAAAATCTAAAGGAATTTTAACCAGAAGCAAACAGTTGGAGTGTTCTTATTTTGAATAGAAGCCTTACTTTTTCTATTCAAAATATGATACTAAAAGAGGCATCTAGTCGATGCAAATCATCAATTATGAGTGTTTCACTTATGCTTATATTCTATATTCCAACAAAAGCAAATTAGATGAAAGAAAAAAGAGAATGCAATTTTCTTAGATAGTGATCATTCAAAAGCCTGTATGTAAAATATTTAATCATATTACTAAGAAAATTGTAATCAATGATTATCTTATTTTTCTTATATGTGTTTTGATATAGGAAAAGGTGATAAATGGAAATAAAGATACGATCATTACCAACAATAATAGTGAAATCAATATGAACAAAACCAAGGACCGTTCTGTTAAGATAAGTTTGATTCAAAGATATTAATATGAAATCACAAAATATGATATTGAAATGAGCAATAAGATTATAGAGTTTGATTGCCACTACTAATTTATATAAGATCGCAAATTTTAAGGGAACTTAAAATGAGAGTTACTCTTAAAGATTAAAGAAAACCTCCATAAGGTTTTTAATTGATCAATAACAATGGTAAAATCCCCAATTACATTAATATGAAAGCCTTTTGTATGAATACCCTAAAAACTAAATTTCTAAAAGGAAATAACACTAATATAAGCAAATCTTAAGTATCTAAACTATGATTCTGGTGCCTATTCTGCTTTGTAACAATGTCTATTACATTTTATAATTTTACAAGTGTAAAACATAGACATGTTTGACATTGGTCACTGATTGATGTTTGACTGAAAGTGTATAGTGTAGCTATATCTAGCAATAGCAAGTATTGTCGGTCTTATGAGAACTAGAATTACTAGTATGAACCGTCTTTCTATTATCTTGTCTAACAAATTATGGTGATGGAAATTGATCAAATTCACATTTAAAGCAATAACTAAAACAAAATCAATATAATTAAATAATTAGAATGAAAATTAAGCTAATAAACAATCAATAAAGACAGTGGCATCTAGAAGACTTCTCAGACAAATAAGACTTCACACGTTAATTTAACCTAAAGGTTATTAGACATGAATTGTTAAGTACATAGTTACTTGCATCACATTACAAATCAATGCAATTCACTTCATAATTCTTCAAATGTTAACTCAATTCCTACCATTCCACGTAATGCATAAACTGAACATACATAAGAAAAAATGTTAGAAACTTTAAATAATTCAAACATCAAAGAAATATTTAAATGTTTATTTGAAAAGTCACAAAGACCTTTGACATAATAGTAAACACTATATCATAAATACCTAAAATACTCCATTAGGTCACTATCTTAAATGGCTACCAGTATCGTTCTTTAGCTTTGACCTTTTTATTAGTTTAAAGCTAACGAGGTGAAATTATTTAAGCTCATTTATGCACATACTACTATTTTTTTCCTTTTTTTATTTTTCTATGTAGGGTAATGAAAATGCTAAAATAGAATTCACATTTAACTCAACATATGTACAAATTATACACAAAGTATTATTATATAATCAAGTATCCATTATCAAAATGAATAAAATAAATTGAAATCAACTTGATCATAAAATTGTAATTATTTTCCTAATTAAATCAATTCATGTTCGTAACTAAATAAAAAAGAATTATCTTAATCAACATCTTTTTTTTAAATTCCTGAGTTATTCATTATTAAGATAATTATAACAAAATTGACAATCTTGACTACTAAGTAACTCCCCACACTTAAGTTGTATATTATCTTCAATATATAAAACACACAAGAATAATGAAAAATATGAATAATAATAGGAGGAGGTCAGGATAGCTGGTACTTCCCTGATAATAAAAGATTCTCAGCCTTGTCCAATGTCATTAACAATCGTCTAATGCCAGTCAAATCCTCTCCACTTTAATGTATCAGGATGATGTTACCTTTATAACTTACGAAAATCCATCAAATGTCAACTCACAAAAATTAGAACTATAAGAGTAGAACTAGGAAAATAACTAAATAACTAATAATAAGCTACTCAGTCAAAATAAAAACACTAATTATTAGAACCATTGCTTCTTTACGAGTCTTTTACTTAAAATTTTTAGCAAGTTTTGCTTTGACTTGGATCTATAATCAACAACTTATTTCTACTTGTCTTCTTAAACAATAAATTCCTACTTTTCTTCAACCTTTAGCTCCTTTCTACTCCTCAAAATAAGAGCTCATTAGTTTACAAATATGCCATACGCTATAATATAATAAGATATAAAATAAATAAGACCAAGTAAATCTACTAATGTCTGTTTTAGTAACAAATCATTAATATAATAAGGAATAATAAAACCTCCTATATCATCAATTAACTATAACTTTTTTAGAGAGAAGTAGGGGCTCATTGTACCTGATATGTCTGTTAATAATTTCTTAATAGTCTCCTGATTTAGCTTTGGTGCTTCTTCCTTCTCTTTTTATAAAATAACTTCCTCCTTTTCTTTAACCTTTAGCTCCTTTCTACTCCTACAAATAAGAGCTCATTAGCCTGCAAATAGACCACATGATGTAATATACTAAGCACATATAATATCAAATTAATAAGACTAAGTAAATCCACTAATGCTCTTTTTAGTAACAAGTTGTTAATATAACAGGAAATAATAAAACCCCCTAAATCACCGATTGACTCTGACAATTTATTCTATGAAAAGTAGGAGCTCTTCAAACTTAAGATGACTGTCAATAATTTCTTGATAGCCTCCTTATTTTCCTCCTCCTCTTCTTCATCCTCTTTCTCCTCTTCCTAAATAGTAGCTTCCTCCTTTTCTTCAACCTTCAACTCCTCTCTACTTCTCCAAATAAGAGCTTATTATCCTAAAAGCAGACCTTATACTTCAATATAATGATACATGGTATCAAATTAATAATCCTAAGTAAATCCATTAACACCCTTTTTAGTAATAAATTGTCAATATAATAAGAAATAATAAAACTCCCTAGATCATTAATTGACTCCGATGATTTGTTTTGTGGAAAGTAGGAGCTCTCTATACTTAACTGCCGATAATTTCTCAATAGCCACCTTATTTGGCTCTTCCCCTTCATCTTCCTTTCTCTTCTCTTCTTTCTCTTCTTGAACAGTAACTTCCTCCTTGTCTTCAACCTTTATCTCTTTTATACTCCTCCAAATAAGAGCTCATTAGCCTACAAATAAGCTATATGCTATAATATAATAACAACTCGTGGTACACATTAATAAGATCAAGTAAATTGGCTAATGCCTTTTTAGTAACAAATTGTCAATATAAAATTAATAAGATTTTTGACATTCAAATTCTTAGGAATGAGGAAAACAAATGATTTGTTTAATTCTTTAAGAAGCTTACCCCTATAAAAAATTCCAATACCATAGTTATTATTATGTACCTATTAGATTTTAGGATTTTTCAAAAAAGAATCCACGAAATCAATTTGGGTATGGAGCTTTATCTTGGTTCATCTTAAATAAAAGTTATTTAATGTCCAAAGTAGTGAAAGGCCTTGTAAGTTTGTCTTCCTACTGTTAAGAGATAAGCATGAATACCTTGATTGCCTGCATTTGAGAACCACAACTACTGGAGGTTATTAAATAATCTATAAACACCTTTTTAATCTCCTCTTTCTCTCTAATAATGTTTTCATCACTTTTTATTAAGGAACATATATTTTTGGCTTTCCTTCCACTAAGATTTGCAATATAGAAGAACTTGGTGCTATTATCTCCATCTTTTATCCAATTAACACCTACCTTCTATCTTATTAATAAGTGGTAATTCTCTAGAGCTTGAGAATAACAAGAAAGATCCGTTTTCTTATAAGCTTTGAGATCTACATTACCATATTAAAGGTTCATTGCATCTTAAATTGCAATTAAGTTTTCTTTTAATTTATGAATGTAAGAGTTTATGTCTATATACTTGTCCTGATAAAGCTTTTTTATCTTCACTTAAACAACTTTAAGTTTCCTAACACACTTGTAAGATTTATAGTTCTACTTTAGCATTAAGAACTGTCTTAATTGTCTATTCGAACCCTTCTAAATTAGAGATAACGTTGTTGAATCTAAATTGGGTTTTTACTATGCTTTTTTTAAGATTAAAACTTACTTTGACGAGAGAGTGGTTAGAACATAAAAAAGAGTGGAAAAGAGAACTTCTATTGGATAATTTTAAGAGCCACAGAGGATTTGCCAATGCTCAATCTAACTTCTTCCTTATAATCTAACTTAACCCTTCTTTGTTGCTCTATGTGAAATAAGATCCCTCAAACCTTAAGTCTGTTAAACTTACATCATTAATACATTTGAGCACATTATCATTTGTTAGTTTATTAGTAATCCTTTCACCTTTGGCTTCTTGAGCTAGAATGGCGTTGTTAAAGTCACCTATTGTTATCTAAAGGTCTCTTATTAAGGAACTTAAAGTTGAGATGTTAAACTATAGGGAATTCTTTATGAACTCATGATTAGCTCCATATGTAAAAATTATACCAATTCTATAAAGGTTTGGTTTAATATTAACCATCAGAAGAATAAACTGATTTGAGCTAAAAGTATGATTATACTTTGGTGATAGGTTATTAAGATCCCTCCATTGTGATGGGCTTGGTGGTTCCATATAATTTCTCAATTCTTGTAAAAAAGTTAAGTACATTTATGTTTCTTATCAACTTTTACTCTTGCTTATAATAATCCAACCAGCTTTGGCTTCTTTAATACTAACAATCCTTAATCTTTCATTATTTTTTAGATAATTCATGCCTTTTATTTTCATATAATGATCATGTTAGAGAACTAAGGATCTAAAACCCTTTATTATTAGGTTTCCTTTTGGGTTTCTTTCTAGATTTTGTCACTAAGCTTGAAGATTTGTCACATCCCTTCATAACTACCTCATCAAGAGCAGAGTGCATAATTACTTGACAACTATCTTTTAAGTTCGCGATACTATTCTACACATTTGGATTAGTTCCCTCTAAATGGGTGGTTCCAATTCTCATCATAAGTTGGTCTGTTTCTTGAGATATATAAACCCCAGTTTTAACCTTATACCTAGTTGTCTATTATGTTACGAGTTTTAAGGTCTCAACTTTCCCCTTATATTCTTCTCTATTTTTCATTATGAACATTCTCTTTAGATATTCTTCTTCAAGTTCCAATCCATATTTCTTGTACTTTATGTCAAAATACATTGTTAAACCTAAATTTTCATATTATAAAGTTCTACCTATTGGCTTTTAAATCTTCCTTTCTAAGAAATGGGTGGTTTTATTGATATGAGAGCTTTATTTCAATCTTTTTAAGACCCCCTTCATCATTTAACCTTATTGGTTTCAAGGATTTAGGCAACTTCTACTCTATGTCCACTTTCAAACATATTTTTGCATATCACATTCTTCTCATCCCTGAGAAATGGGTGGTTTTATTAGTATGAGAGCTTTATCTCAAACTCTTCAAGACCCCCTTCATCATTTAACCTTATTGGTTTTAAGGATTAGATAAATTCTACTCCATGTCCACTTTCAAACATATTTTTGCATAACACATTCTCCTCATCCCTGTTGTGCTTTAATCTAAGAAAATTGGTCCTCCCAAAGAGCTTATAAGATAGCTCAGTCTTGTAGTGGATTAATACTTATGAGGGATATTATGAAAGTTGATCCAAGCAGGGATGCACTTGGTATTTCTTATCCAATTTCATTTTATGCTTCCATCTTTAGGATAAAAATGGTTTTCCTTAGACATGCCATGGACCCAATTTCAGAACCTTTTGCATGTTAGCTTTGCTTTCAAAGCTAAAAAATAAAGAAAACCTCTTCATTTATAAGAATTTTATTAAGCCCTAACCTTCCCTAGTTTACTTCTATCGATTTTTACACTAGGAGAAAAGGAAGTCTTTTGCTAATGAAGAATTCCACCAAGTAGGTTTTCCATCTGACTACTCTTGCCATAAGGACCTGCAAAGGAAGTGAAATATGGGGGATATTACTATCCATTATACTAGGAATCTATCTTTTTTTTTTTTCCTAAAAGGTATGGTCTCTTATAACCTATTTCTAACTTCTCATTAGTGACTTAAGAGCAGGGTTTGTAGAGCTAGGACCAAAAAGGGCATTTACATTTCTAAGGTAAAAACAAGTTGAGGCACCAAAGTAGTTAGAGGAGGACTAGAATAAGTAGTGGTGTTTGGTTTGTGTATAGCAGTAAAGGAACTGACTAAAAGGGAAGCTTAATCAGTAAACTTGAGAATGAAAGTAGAAGCAAAAGTTAGTTCATAGGTGTCTTAGGTTAATGAAACAAATAAGAAAAGCCGAGTAATGGGATAAGGAGAATGAGGAGAGAAAGTAATAGAGGATTGCAGAATAAGAGAAGATGAAAATGCTGCCAAAAATAATCTATAAAGGGAAGATGCAGTAGGTAGGAAAAATCCCACCTAAGTAACTTACATAATAAGGTAACGAAAAACTTAAAAGCTAATGGTCAAAGAAAAAATGGTAAAAAAAGAGAAAAGGATAAGTAAAAGAAAAAAAAGAGTAGAGAAAGGTGAATAAAGGTAATTAAGTACTTCGTATATGTATATGTATTTCACTATTATGCTAATTGTTCTTTTATTTTACTTTGTTTGTTGTTTTGTTAATGGTAATTGATATTGAATAATTCTTTTACAAATTAAGTGAAAAAGAAATATTTTAGATAGATTGGTGAAGATATAATCCACCATATCAAAGTAGGGTGGCTTAAATGGAGAAATAAGATATTTTGTGTGACAAGAAGATACCACTCAAGTTCAAAAGTAAATTCTATTATTTAGCGATTAGGTCGGCCATACTATATGGGGTGGAGTGTAGGCTCATCAAACAAGTGTATAGTCATAAGCTAATGGTGGCAGAGATAAGGACGCTTCGTCAGATGTGTAATCTTACTAGGAGAGATAAGATCAAGAATGTTTTTGGAAAGAAACAAATTAAAAGTGGCTAGTATTAATAAAAAATTAAGAGAAACAAGGCTTAGGCGATTATGGAATGTTAAAAGGAAGCATCATGATGCTCCAATGAGAAGATGCGAGAAAAAAGTACTTAGGGACTGTAAAATAAAAAGGAAGACCTAAGAAGAACTAGAGAGAAGTGATCAATAATAATATGACTCTGTTGAAACTTGTCGAAGATATGGCCCACAATAGAATGCTTTGATTCACTAAGATACGAATTAAGGATCTCTCTTAGAGAAGTCATTCTCATTCTCTTAGGTCTTTTAAATATATTTTCCTGCTAGTCTTTTGTTTTACAATTAGCCTTAATAGTTTGATTACATAGTACTTCCCTCCTAATTTTTTAACCTGAACAGTTTATTACTTAGGCTAATTATTTTCTTGTAATGATTGAATTGATTTATTCTTATACTTGTCTTTTTTTTTCTAGTTTGTATATTTATTTACTTATTGCATCTTTTATTGTTGATCTTTACCACATTCGATACGTAGGTTATTATGTATTGCACTGCAATTTTATATTTTTTATATTTCTATTTATTCGTATGTATTTATGTTTTATATTATCAATGTTTTGCGTTACATGTGTGTCTATCGGAAACAATCTCTCTAACATGAAGTGATAAGATTACGTACTATTGTACCTCTCCAGACCCTGCATTTTAGTAGAATTCTGACTGGGTGTTGTTGTTATTGTAAACACTACAGCAAAAATGATATACGGTAACAAGTGATAAGTGTTATTAAATATGAATAGTAACACTAATGAGTATGCTATGACAACCCATGTTACTAAAGATATGATGCTTTAGTAACAGTTTTGACATATTATTGTCGAGT
>JAOTAX010000198.1:29958211-29968538 GCA_025629825.1 Erythroxylum guanchezii | reverse complement strand
AGAATTTGACCAAAAGGTCTTCTTGAAGATTGTAGTTTAGGTTTTGATCTTTTCATTGATGTATAATATGTCATTTTGGGCTTAAGAGGAAGAAGATATAAGGTTTGGAAAAATACAGTTACTGTTCATGCTGTCAAAATTTTCATAATGAGTAGAAACTTTGACTGAGGTTTTGACCCTCTTAGAGTTTGAATTGGATTAGAAGGTCTCTTGAAGATTGTAGTTTAGATTGTTATCTTTTCATTAAGGTATAATATGTCATTTTTGGGCTTAGGAGTAAGAAGTTATGAGGTCGGGAAAAATTCAGTTACTGTTTATATGGTCTTTTTATAAGCAGTAGCTTTGAGAGAGTTTTTACCTTCTTTAGTCTCTAAATTGATTTTTGCATCCTTCATGAAAGTTGTAGAGTTTTCTTTGAGCTTTTTATTGATACCAAATTTTTGAATTTTGGAATTTGGTGTGAAAAGTTATAAATTTTCAAAGTTTCGGCTGCTTTGTTTCGTTTTTTTTTCTGATTTTCTAATTTTCTAAATTAAACCTCTTTCCACTTCTTAGCTTCTAATTTCTTCGTTTGACCTCTGATTTACTTGATTTTTGAAGCATTGGTTTTCAAAAAAAAAAATTCTACCCTTTTATGCAAATTTAGAGTTTTTGGGTTTAAGTTGAAATTATGGATGAAACCGAAGTGAGACATTTTCGGCAATTTCTCAATTTATAGAAATCCGAAGGAGGTGTTTTTAGTTCTAATTAATATAGAGACGTGCCATTTTATTTTATTTTACTTAGGAATCGGATTTCAATTTAGGGCCCTAAGAATTAATTTATTTTTAGGAGGAAAATTAGGATGAAATTTTCAAGATCTTTTCGGAAGTAAGTGAAATGGATTCGTGCTTAAGGTTTAGAAGTGGTGGGGAATTCCTCCCTCGTGGGATGCACGTCCAGATGTCACGTAGGACGTCGGACCCTTGACTCACCAGGGTGGGGTTCCAACATCAAATGTGCTCAAAATCGATCTAATTATGACAGATATTGGCAAAAAGGATTTGTTTGAATCAAGGCGTAGTGATTTAACAAAACAATAGCATGAGATGTCTTCAATTCTACATCTATATATAAAAACGTAATTATATATGTTTGAATAGCTGCTTATATCATGCAAATTTTGTGTATTTTAATAATGACATCTCCACAACAATGGTGTCATGTAAATATAGTCTAATTAATATAATACCAAGGCAATGTTATGGTATTCAAGAGTGAAACAATTTTTTACAAGTCTTAGATTGGAGTTAAGGTCAAAGTATTCACTTCAAGCTTAAAGAAGATGATTGATCAATAAGGTCCAAGTATTCACTTCAAGCTTAAAGTATACAAATATCATTTGGATCAAGGTCATTATTTAATTCTAAGTTGTTAATTTAAGTATTTTGTTTAGAATACACAATTTACGAATTGTTCAGTATAGAATGCTTCAATTGTGACTTTTATTAATATAAAATTATAATTCAATAGCATAAATTTTATATGAAAATTTATTGCTTCTTTTATATATAAACTACTCGTTCTCTTAAATATAAGCTTAAGAAAATTATAATGAAATATCATTATCTACTATAATTTAATGGGTTTCTCACATTTGTTTAATTTTGTATGATATTAGTAACTATCTAGATCTCTAATTTTCACATGCCAAATATTTAATTTAGAAGTGAAGAGGATGTATTAATTTTGTTAAATTCTCACTTCAGTTAAGAATTAAAAAATGATTTTTATATAAAAAATGAAACTGTATCGAATATCTTAATATTTGGTTGAAAATATAATATTCTTGTCTGTAGTAACCACTCTTCTTCTAAATTAGAAGTTAAAAAATATAATAAGTAATTAAAAAGTGTATTTTGAACCTCAATGTTTTAATCAAAATATAATATGAATCCTAACATTTCAATGCATTCAAATTTTAACCTTAGCATTTGTAAAACATTCAAAAAAGACCCTAAATGAAAAAATTAATCGTATATTAGTTAAATGTTATTTCAATATTGATGTGACATTGCTTATTTTTTTTGTAATCAAATAGTACGCTCTACTGCCATATGTTCAAGTCGGGCCCACTTTTAGAAATTAAAAAAAAAAGCTCTATTGTCACCCCCAACAATACCTTTCTCTTCCTTCTTCTTTATATACTTCTTTTGCTCCTTATTCAATTTTGTTTACGAGTCCTATTTTTTCTTACCCACGAACTCTTCCTATTCTTTATTAACCACATGTCCATTGCCAAGTTCTTAACCTCTGACATGTCAGCTTCATCATCCTTATCGACCTCAACCTCCTTCTTCTTCTTAAAAAGTACCTCCACTCTTTAGATTGGCAGCATGTTTATCTTCTATAAATACAACAAAAACGTGGTTTGTGAATAATAAGAATTTATGCAGAAAAGAAAATTTCTAGCCCTTCTCTATAAGACAAAACAATAAGTAGTTAATAGTAAATTTGTTCATCTTCAACATATCTTATTACCTAAAACCCACCACTTCTTATATATTGCTTAGTTTCCTTTTATGGTGAAGTATTACCTCTTCAAAACATAGTGATGGGAAGCCTTTATATCAACAAGCCATTAGGAATCTAAGTGACTAATATGAAAACACTCACTAGTCACATAAATTAACAACTCCTCATTATCTGTGCTTGAAGTTGTTTCTATAGTGTTATTGTCGTCTCCATCTTTGTAGTTACCTTGTTTCTTCAACTCTCTCTTCTACTTATAGTATAACTTCTTTATATGACTAGGTTTAGTGACTTAATCACACATCCTAGTCTCCTTGCCATCTTTAGACTTGGACTTGTTTTTAGACTTGCCCTACCCTTATAAATCTCTATTGCTTCTTCTTCCTTTGTTCTCTACTATAAGTGTTTTTAGACTTACCCTACCCTTATGAACCACTACTCTTTCTTCTTCCCTTGTTCTCTATTATAAGAGCATGTACATTGTTGACACCAATCTCCTTGCTGCAAATCTCCTTATTGAACATGCTCTCTTTGATCACATCCAAATAAAGAACATTATCCAGAGTGGACTTGCTTATTGTCACAACCAAAGTTTCCTAACTATTCAGCAGGGAACTAAAAAGGAGCAAGGCTTATCGTTCATCATCAAGAATGATCTTTATTGTAGTCAATTTATTGATGATATCTTAAAAATCGTTGATATTCTCCGACGCTGATTTCCTAACCTTAAACTTTAGGTTCATAGGTCTTTTAGTCAAAAAAGCCTTGTTGTATGCAATTTTTATCTTATAAGGACCTTCCAATTTCTCTACAGCTCAAAAGGGTCCGTCTTTTGGGATACATAGTTGAATATGCTGATATTAATTTAGTATCTAACAGTTCCTGAGGGTTTTCATACTTTATCTTTTTACACTCTTTGTCTATCATCTTCTCCTGTTTAGAAAGGACATCATCTTTTATACTTTTACCCTCAATGATTGGTTTATAGAGATCCTTATAATACAAAAGATCTTTCATCATAAGTCTTTATATTAAATTGTTGGTCGACGTAAACTTGACCATAAAGCTATTACCACTATCTATATCTATGGGTCTAATACTAGTTGTCGGACTCCAAATAATAACACTTATAGAACCAACAAAATCATTCAACTAATAATGATCCACTTAGATGATATAGATGATTGAAAGATAATTTGGATCACGATTTCAACATGGAAAAACAACGAGACAAATTGATGATGAATTAATAAAATAAAAAATAGCAGGATAAAAACGTTTAAGATTTTGGGCTTTGACTCTAACTGAAGAACATCTCTCAAAACAAACATGTATAATCTCTTTTCTAAATCTATAAAACTACTAGGATTGAGTATAAATTCGCACACACACACACACACACACACACACACACACACACACACACACACACACACATATACACACCCATACACACCAATATACTCCTAACTAATCCAAGAGATCAAACTTTAATTAAACTGTAGTTGAACAATGGTATTTGGACCCTAAAACTCTTCCTTCATCATATGTTTCTATCTCATGCAACTTTTGTCTATTATTAAGCATTCTAAATTTGAAAAGATAAGATTTTTAACTACAAACAGTTGCCTACACATCTGTATATGATGATTATGTCCAAATTTTAAGCTTCAAAATTTGACATCACAAATATATATGATCTTATAAACTTACGCAATTAGTGGACATGGTTGTTTCCAATAATGACACGAGCATGTCTGACTTCACATGTGTATGTTTGTCCTCAAACATCATCATTTAACTCATACATGGTTACAAAAGCCTACATGTTTATTCATATGATCATGTCTACCATTGGTACAAACCTGTGCAACCTAGACATTGGCGAGTGCCCTAGAAACAATTTTTAATCATTAGTTTCTACCTTTAATTCACCTACTATTTATTTATTTTTATTAATGAAGATAGATAATACTTTCGGAGACTAAATTTAGTGGAATTATTCTAATTAACAAGTCTAAAATGAGGCTAGAACCACAAAATTTTCCCCTTCAACCTATTTCAAAGGAGAAATATATCACCCTATTAATCACTTGAAAGCCATCCTAAAGAGTTTACTATAAAGTTCAAGCTTACTCCCAAAAACAAACTTTGTCACCATGTTGACATCATTCTTGTATGTGTGAATCTTTTTCAATTTCATTAGTTGCTACTTGACAATAAATTACAACTAATGATCCTAAAATCAATATTCTTAATGTGGAATGATAGATGGAACCATAACACTTTGGCTATCACAGAAAACCATGAACTCTTCTTATTCCATGTCAAATTCTTTAAGAAAATGCATTAACTAAAGCATCTCCTTACCAACTTCTACAGTTGCAATATAATCTACCTTAATAGTAAACAATGTGGTAGTATGTCATAACACTACACAAAATAACTAAACTTAAAACTATAGCTAGTGATGAGTCTTGGTCGATCCTACAGAGATTGTATGTAAAGCTTTTGCAATAAAAAAAGTAGTGTTTAGGTTTGAGGGGGATGGGTTGATTTGGTTTTGAATAACAAAATAAAGTGAAATTAAAATAACTAAAGTAAATTAAAGCAAACAGTTAAAAATGATGAAAGTGATAAATGCGTTTAGGATCTGATCCTTGGTTCAATCTCACCCTACACACAATTAAACACACATCATTGTCATATTATTTTCACACCTTTATTAGAACTACTGATCGTTGATTAACAACAAGCTATATTACTCCTAGTTTTTCCTTAGGTCATGTTTAATTAAAACAAGTTGTTTAACTAAACCTAACTGTTGAACAACCTAGAACAAGTTGATCTAAAACAAGCTCTCTAGATTTAATTGGACAGCCATATCATGAATAAGGAAAACAGATCAATCTGGGCAATAACCTCAAAAGTTCAGATCATTTAACCTATGTTACGTTATCCCTAATGAGTTAACACCAATAACTGTCACAGATGAATATAAAACACAACAATTATGTATTGTATTTAAGATTCTAACAATGGGTTCATAAATAAACAATCTAATGAAAAAGAGAATAACAATTATCCATACATGATTGCCCAAATCAGTAGATATAGAATAGCGTAAACAACTATTAAAGAGAGGAAGAAGAATGATACACAATGACGGTATGCTTAAATTCGATCATCAGCGCCGATTTCACCTCCGAACCAGAATAAGGAAGCTTAGCCCTCCATAGGTCTCCAAAGAGTAAGTTCTCTACCCCTTCACGAAATCCCCAAAATGATTCTCTTTGTTTTTGTCATCCAAATGTTCTATTTATATGAAAAATTAGGTTTCTAGGCATATACATAGTTTGGTACATGGCCGTGTATCAAACCGTATAAGTCAAAAAATTTGAAACTTATAAAGATACACGATAAGCCAAAATTTATTTTCGAATGTACACATGACCGTGTATCTCCCAGGTTTTGCTAAATTATTGTTCTTTTTGTAGTTTACTGCCCAATCCTCCCTTTAATCCATCTCCTTCTTGTTCCATAAGGACAATTAAGATTGAACATCAAAATGTTAGCTTAAGAAATGAGCTTTAAACCCATTTTAGCTCTTACGCTTCCAAATTGTACCTAAAAACAAATATATGAACTAAAATGAATGTCTTAAGCATTTTAAAGCATTAATCACTAAACGTCTTGGAGTAAAAGTATAAACAATCAAGCACACATCAAGTTCCCTCACACTTAGCCTTCAACCATCCTTTGGCAAATCAAAAAAGTCAAAGTTACAAACCAAACACTTTCACAATTTCCATATTTCCTAAGAATAGATAGCCATAAGTAAAGAGAAATAGCTTTCAAAATCATAGCAAGAACTAAACATTAAATTCCTCTCCTCATGATCAATCAACAATCATCACTTTAGAAACTGAGAAATATAGTGGTAGACTTGGACAGAGTGTGTAAATAGAATTGATCCATAGGTACACTCAAATAACATTCATGATCATGACATTCTATGACTTTACATATCATTTCATTTCTCCACCACTAGGATTCACTTGCATAATGATGGATCAAACAAATTGTTAAGGTTGTAATGTGCGCAAAGGTTAAGGTCAAATGTATTTGGGTAATGTAGCATAAATGTCATCAAAGCTAGTAAAGTAAGAAAAAAACTCAATATAACATCAAGCTCAAAAATCAACATTCACTCAAAACTATGTCCATTAGTTATGATGAATGCAAAAACTTTGTTTCATAGCTCAAATTCAAGCCTTCACACCATAAACCACATGAAGTATAAATCACTCACAAAAGTTGATCATAAACAATACTTTGTGACCATAAGGAGTGACCCTTGAAAACTACATCTCCCTCATTCACATCGTAATCAATTAACCCTTTCCATACAAGTATAGCATTTGTAGAACATTAGGTAGTATAATATTTCTTTTTACCTCCACACATATTTTTGCATACTCAATTCGCTCCATTTTAGATGTTTGAGCATCCATACAAAAAGGCTCACTTAAAGAATTTGCTATAAAACTCAATCCTTCAATTGTCCAAAGTTCTAATGGAAAATTATAAAATGCACCTATGGGAAAAAATTTCCACACATTCCCTATCAAATGTTATCCCATGTTTCCTTTTGTAAATAAACATGGGCTGGCCTCCTATATGCCAAGGCCCCATTTCTAGTAATTCATTCAAGTTGCTATTAGCAACAAATTTAAATAAAATAGTGCCATCATCTATGAGTAAAGATTTTTACAAACCTTTCTTACCCCATTGTGCAGTGGCCCAGGCATTGATGACTGGAAATGCGAGTCTCTTGCTCCAGAAAGAGCCAACCAGGGCAGTAGACCAAGCCTTATCTTCAGCTTGCAACAATTCAATCGGTGTACTGACAACACCATCCTTTATAACGTTCGGGTAGTATTTCAAGTATATCTTACGCTGCTGCAATTGAAAATTCTTTGTCCAAGCACTAGTATTGGGGAAGGGTTTCTAGGAATTTGAAGCACTTGGTGAACTTAACCCTTTCCATATGCATACTTCTAACAAACCTCTTGGGTGAGTGTAGAAAAATATTTCATAAATAGGGATGAAGGTGCCCAATCCGCTGATATGGAGCTCACGAGGGTCTTAGCAAGGAAGCTTTACCAGAGCTTGCATGGGTCTCATATGAAAGTTTATCTGGAGCTTATCTAGGTTTGCTTTTCAGATCTGGAGGACTGATGAGGATTGGGTTGTTGCTCTTGTGTAGATGTTGCCGCTAACCGCTCACTTGATGATTCGCCACTCGCCTAGATCTAGAGGACTAGATCACCACTCACCCAAATCTTATCTTTGGCAATTGCTTGTCTTATGTTGTTGCGTATTAGTCCAATGTTTGCAATAATATAATTGAGTGAGAAATCTTTTCGAGTGAATAGATATACCATAATTGAAAGGAGTTGCATGCAAACCTAGAGATAGTTGACATAAATCCTCTAAATCAGAGTCAAACCTAATAGTGAAATTCATGAATCAATAATACAGTCTTAGGGGGAAAGAGATTTTAGTAACCAACTGATGGTTAGTCGTTAATAGTATTAAGAAAGATATTAACATAAGATATGAATTTTCACGATCTAATAACCAATAATTAATTGCATGATAAAGGGTCAATGTTTAAGATATCTTAGGAGGATTCATCACTTAGATACTCCTTATTTGATATTGATTAATCGTAGTATTTTCTTTATCTTAGTTCATTATTGTGTTTACTTTAGTTTAGATTATTTAATTTATTTTTCAATTAAATTCACAAATCAAAATAGAAAAAGGGTTAATACTAGTTCTTAAAGTCCTTGTGGAATTAACTCGTTCTTGCCCGTACTAGCTACTGCTACATCATGCACTTGTAGTTAAAACTTATAGTTCTTTATGTCACTTGCAGTTAAGTTAGAGAAACATTATGGCTTCATATGGAGAGACAATTCCTCCCTCCAAATGGTCTGATATCATACAATAGAGTCAAAAGATCGCAAATATGTCAAAAGGGGACAAATGGTTGGTACAAATTGCATTATCCTATCTTTTCAATGGTGTATGGAATGAAAGAAATAGTAGAATCCACACAAGCACAAATTACAAAGTACAAGAGTTCATCAAGATCATACGTGACAAAATCAGATTACATCTCAGCATATGCAACCACAAGCATAAAATTAGCCATAAAGTCAAAACCTTTTGGGGAACCATATGTTCAAATGAGAATTGAAACAAATAAAAATATTTAACCTCTTCCTTTTGGATATGTTTTCATTAAGCTTTCAATGTAATTACTTTTAGCATACACTTATATGTAACATTTTTGTTTTATGAAATTATTTCTTTTCATTAAAGGGGGCAAACCTTGGAGCAACTGGTAAGGTTGCTCCTTTATAATTGGAAGGTCACGGGTTCGAGTAACAGAAAAAACTTCTTTGTAAAATACAAAGGAAAGGCTACATAAAATTAATGACCCTCTCCAGACCCTCACAAAGTAAAGAGCCTTGTTTACTGGAGTTTGCCCCCTTTTTATTTCTTTTCTTCATGAAAAAGGATTAAACAAATTGGTTCCTTAAATAAATTAAATTCTTATTCCAAGTAGAAACTTAATTTGATTTGAAAACAATTTTCAAATTTAATTGGAAATTATTTTCAATTGTCTTGACTCCTTTAACAAAATTTAAATGAAAATAATTTTCAATAAATTATATTTCTTACTTATCATAATTTAGAAAAACTCTTTTTTCAAAATTGTATAAGTAAGACATTCTAATCCAATTACAAATCTATTTCTAATGTAATCAGAAAATTATTTCTAATTAAATTAGAAATTATTTTTCGTAATTATAAAATTATTTCCTAATATTAAAAGAAACTACTTTCAAAATTAAATAAAACACTTTTAATTTAATTAAGAAAGTTTTTTACATTATTTATTTGGTGATTTAATTTTGCAATTAATTAGAAAATCTTTCCTTAATAAATTAGAAAAATATTTTAAAAATATTAAAGAAAGTCCATTTTTCTTAATTAATAAATAAAAAAATTCAAAAATTCAATCAAGTAAAATAATTTTTATAATAAATTAAAAAATTTGTTATTCGTAAATAAAGAAATAATTTCTAAATAAACATCATAATAATTCTCTGAATAAAATAATAAATTTAATTTATTTCAATTAAATTGAAATAAATAAATATTAATTACAAATATCTTTCTTAATTATTTAAGAAAACTTTTCTTAATTTTAAGGAGTCTAATAAATTAATTTTAATCTAATTAAAAATAATTAATCCTAATTTTAGAAACTATTTTCTAAATTTTAGTTAGGAATCTACATAATTATTAATCTTAATCAAATTAAGAAAATAATTTTTTTAACTTTAGAGTTGAATTTTGAATTTAAGTCAATTTTAAATTTTGTTTGGAAATATATTTTAGAAGGAGAAAACATAACAGTCACTTACAAGGAGAAAACCATAACGTTTCTGACTTTTTATTTCTATGATATCAATCTTAATCAATGTCAGGATAACCATAAAATCGACAATAACCTTAACGTTTCCGCCCCGTATCTCTTTTATTTTCTGGTTAGCTATTCAGAATAAACTTTCGACTGCTGACCGTCTTCCTTATGTGCAACTGGATCCTTATTGCCCGACGTGTTCCCTTCAAATAGAATCTTGTTCTCATCTCTTTTCCGAGTGCTCCTTTACCTATTCTATTTGGAGAGCTGTTTGTGGTGTATGCTGTTGGACGGATCCTGGATCCGACCTTA
>JAOTAX010000198.1:29945123-29958111 GCA_025629825.1 Erythroxylum guanchezii | reverse complement strand
AGCATAAAATTTGAAATAAAAATTGTTTAGGAAGTGCTTTATTTTATGAATTATATATGTAATTTTCATACTTATTTTACGAATTATTATTTTATATTTTCAGTTGGCCTCAAGGAATTTTTTTTAAAACTATTATCATATGCATTTAGCGAGGTTATTATTTTATCCTATTGGCTCAAGTCGGGATCGGATAAAATTATTATTTAATCGAGATTATTAATTTATTGAATATTCATTTATCGAGGTTTTACTGTAATACATTTGGTTTATAAGTTAAGACGTCTTTTTCAAATTATTTAAAACCGCAACAATAAGATCGTATTTAATCATGCTCTTTAATTAATAAGATCAATTTTAATTTAATTTTATAAATAATCCAAAATAATAAACTTTTGTCAACGGTCAAAATAAAAGAAAATTTATTTATAATTAAAAATAAATAAGAAAGAAAAGGAAATTATAGAAGTTAAAATGGTTTCAAATCGTTTTTTAATAATATGAAGTTTACTTCTGCCACAGTTTGTCTGGAAAAGGAAGCAATGTTTTACAAGGCAGAAATCTTATTGGAAATCTGGTGTTGAGTCAAAGAGAGCATTCGGTCTTAGCCGGAGGGAGGTATATGTTTATATAGACCATCAAAGAAGAATCAGTCAGATAAAATCACTTGCATGACCTCATCATTATGATGAATTTAGCTATTATTTCTTTAATGGAATTAATGGGTTGACAATAACAACAATACAAGTTGGGAAAGTTTGTGTTGGCGGACAGGTACAGTTGGTTTTCCGAGGTGAGAAATGCCTGATTTTACTTTTTGGAAACGTTTGACAACACACACTCGTGTGAAATCAACTCTTCCAGATATTTAGACCTGAAGTGGAGATGTTTGGCCAGGGAGGGGTCCTGTCGGAAGAAAGCATGGGGTTTGAAAGTTAAAGTTACAAAAGTTGGTATTCAGAAAAGAAACAATGGCGAAATGGCTTGCTATCTTCTATCTTTTAACGGCGGCTCCTGTCACATGCCACAGTTCGACTTTCTGGGTAGTCAGAGTTGAGAATTTTCAAGCATAAGACTCGAATTTAAGAGAATTTTGGGTATTAATGTCTAAACTGGGCTGTTGGTAACACAATTTCCAAGTCTTTTAGACGTGGCCGTCACAATGTCTGCCTAATTGGACTCACTTTTCAGCAAACGTGCGTGCATGGCTACATCTTTTTTGTTTCGGTTAAATTAAGGCGGGGCCATCATTTAGTGATATATATTCAACAGCAGTGCTTGCCGCTAAGATTAAAGTTTGCGTTTTACTTTTTTTTATTTACATCAGACCTCTTTTGTCCAATGTATGTACAGTAACTTTATTTTATGTGAGAGGTTTATAGGATTTGGATTTTTACATTACAGCCACAATTATATGATTAGGTGATCTCTGCAAATCTTTGATATTATATTTTCATAGAATCTTGTAATCTAAAGCGTAAAATGAGGCAATCATCAAGACAAACAATGTGATTGAAACTTACACAAATTAAATACTGCTTTGCTAATTAGCAAAACAATTGTCTGCTGTTATGTGCCATTTGTAAACGATTTCATGAAGATTAGTTGTCTATGTAAGCGTTAATATATAGTTGATATAACATCTAGAGAACCCGTAAAAGCTTTCCATAACATTTATTTAACTAACCACACTCGGCTTGCAAATAGAGAAAAGCACGAAGGATCAAATAATCATAGATTTGCAAAGATATGATAAAACCAGGTGGAAGTTTTCTCATTTCTGAGGAGAGGTGTCTAATTTCTGTCCCTCACAGAAGTATAAACATTTTCTTACATGTAAACTTCTTTTTCTTGCAAATATTAGTAATCTACGCTGTCTCCAATCTATTTTCTCTTCTCCTGTTGTTGACCTCCATCTCACAATCCTAACACTGGACTGGTCTAGGTTCCAAAACAAGAAATCATGAATCTTATGTATGAAAAATACAAGAGAAATAGGCATATACATATCAAGCTAAGAATTGAGGAAGAAGCTATGCACGTTAGCCGCCGGGTCTACTTTACAGCTTTTGATTGATTAAGCCATAGACGACCAAGATTGCCATGACAAGGGAATGATCAATGTGAGGTTCCACAATTAAAGTTAGAACATCATCTCCTAAAGTGATTCCAGAAGATAATTGTTTTTGCCTAACCTGTATGGATCCAAAATCAGAGTTCATATGATGTCCATAGAATTGCAAGGTCTTAAATAGGACTTTTAGTAATTTTCATGACTGTTGTTGAGACTCATTACAGCCTGTCATAATCGCGACCATATATGCTCAAAGCCGCAGAATCAGTCACCACTCAGAACCTTCAGCAGCAAAGAATTAAGATGAAAAGACACGAAGTTTAGAAGAACATTTATACTGACCTCGGCAAGCACATAACCATCAATGTCCACAATCCTGAATGCTATTTTTGGAGCCACTTTCTCCACCCAAAACTTGTCAAAACCTACACTAACTTGGCACACTAAATTTCGCATACAAATCCTGTAACATCTTTTCACTTGAAACCATGGCTTGTCATTGTTAATGTTCGTAGGAGATCTATAGCCATACCAACGTCCAAAATTTTGCAATCCCTGCAAATAAACAGCAAACCCGGCACACGTCATATTCCAAGAAATACCAACTTCCGGTGAAAAAGTTCTCTTGATTAATTGGTCGTACCTTTCTTCGTATGGCTACAAGAACCCTGCCTCGAAGATCCATGAGGTAAGCCTCGTTGCTGCACCTTTTATCATAGTTATCGACCCTGTAAACAATATCACCATTGGAGTCAAAGACAGTGCATCCATTGCTATGACAAACCAGAGACTTCATCCATATGGTAAATGTTTCTCTTTCCAAAGACATGAAAGGAGAGGAAACCAATCTTTGAGGGAAAACCTTAGCCATTGTTGAAGACGAAGAAAACTTGTTTTTGAAATGCAAGTTTGCAAAGTTACGGATTTTAGTTATGATCCCTTAGACGTGGTTTGCGACTTCGATGATTATTGAATTGTGAAACTCAGACTTTGATCGCAATATAAAAGTACAACTCCGAAAACTTATCTATTTCAACCCTTCTTATATAATATGATACTATATCTCGGAACACGTAGTACAAGACATTTTATAGGAAAAACAAGCAGACACAGCCAGAAACACAAGAAAGGAGTACTTTTAGTTGTAGGGTTATATTAATCCTAAGATGTTTTATGGCTTTCCTTATACAATTTTCAATAGCATTTTGGTAAGCGTCATCAACGACGTTTATTCGTATTCTGATGTCATCATGTGTGGTTTTATTATGACTGTAATATAATAGAGCATTAATTAATTCAAAAGAACAATTAAAGCATGCGGATCGAGTCGTTTAATTAATTAATCTTTTCCTCTATAATTCTTGCGTCTTGCATAAACTGAGAAGTTAAGAATCGCAGTATGAGATCATCAGCTGCTTGATTATAGTATGGAGAATCACTTTGTTTAGTAATTAATTAGGTAAATTAAAGTGTGTTCTTTTTTTTTTTTTTTTTTTTTGTAATAGATCGATTTGAATGAAGAGGCCTTCTAATTCGGATAAGGTAACAAAGTATGAGTCAACCAGCGAAGAACGGGTATATCTATATTCCTGCTGTTTGTTCATTTGTGCAGTTAAATAGCTTATAGGTGTAGGTTTAAGTTCAAAGAAAAGCGCCCGTAAAACTAAGATGTTGATTGAAGGAATTAAAAAAGAAACAACCAGCTACGTAATACTATTATGTCTATTTCTTGATGTCAGGCACCTCTAGAAGGCAAATCCTGGTATATACAAGAATTACACAAGCCCAAGTAATATGGACACGTATATCTTATGTGTAGATAAGTTCTGTTAAAACGTTAGTTTTCATAATCTAGATCCTATGCTTCTGGCCAACAGTGCATTTTCAGTCCTATTACCTATGCTATTAACTAGCTAATAGCAAGATTATATGTGATCATAACGCTAACAGAAACTTCGTATTGATTGTTTCATCCACAATCTTACATGTTACGTTGCACACTGTTTTATTGCAACCATGTTGGAGAATGGGCACATTTGTGAAAAAAATGAAATGAAATAAAATTAATCCGTCTGAGATTGTGGCTTCTTATCCGTAACCTAACCCACAAGGAATATTAATTAATTGTCGTACGTCAAATTTGTCATTTTCCATCGTTGAGTCATATTACCACTTACGAAATTCACCTTATTACAGTAAAGAATGAATATATATGTTAAGATTTGAATAAGGCTGCGTAAGTGCTGATTCAATCCGATCAGTGGTGGCTCACGTTGCCAAATTGGATTGCAAGAATATTAGCAGATGGTGAGGTGTACAACCACGTAAAGGGTTTTTGGAAAAGTGCATCTCCACCTATTAACAAACGCCTACATGTTTTTGCCTTCTCATTTTTCCAATTTCTCCTCCGCTTTTGCAATTGACAAGCACTTATCGGTGGCCCGTTTTCTAATAAGACTAGTGGGGTTTGTTGGTTTTCTTTTCCTATCACGACAACCTATCCATCAAATGTTTGGCTTCCATCTCTATTTCCTCCACAAAGGTAAAGTGTTTCCTACAACCTTTAGCTAGTCTTCGTATTAACTGAACTCATGTTGGTCAACTGACCACTTGTTACCTTTATTTGCTTTCCACATAACGTTGTTACTGAATAATCAGTCATTTTGACATTCTAAATCCGTAAGCGCTTAGATACGCAGCCTATACAGCTTTACTCATTACCCAAACATTTGACTAACATGTGAAAAATGAAGTGGAACTCTATGAGTGCGTAAACTATAAAGATAACTAAAGTCGAAAGATGGAAACTCCGTACTTTATTTATATAAATAATCATTTTAATATCCCATTTTGAAAATTTATAGTCCTTTATTTATATTATTTAGTTTGTTAAATTTGTATTTATATTTTATTGAGTAAGTCAATCTCATATTTTTTATTTTTCTTAAGAAAATTTTATATTTTATGTCGATTCTTCATATAAACTTTGATTTCCTTAGTTTTTGATATAATTGATTGTTCTAAATATTTTTTTTATAAATTAAGTGCCTAAACTTTGTTCCAATATTTACAAAATTGCCTGAAGCCTACGTTTTTTTGAATCTAACAGTGGATGTTATGCCAGTAATCCCTGAGCTCTTTTTTCTATTAGCCTTTGTTTGGCAAGCTATTGTAAGTTTTAGATGAGATCTTAAATACTGTCCTTCTTTACTACTGTCCGAAAATACTTAACTGCATAAAATTTAAAATTTATTAGTGTTAAAAAATAAAAGTTAATATTTTCATCAGTTACTTTTGATAAGAGTGGTGAATTAGCAATTCACATGACTTTTAACGTATATTAAAATTTTAGTTAAAGAGTCAACTCAACTCCCTTACTAAGTAAATCATTAAATGAAATTATAAACTTTTTATAACATAAATTTTTTTAAAAGTTTGAAAATTTTACAAATTCCCAAGTGGGTCTTTCCATCATCAAATCTTGATAAATGGCTCAGTCTCACCTCTATTATAAGTACAAGATTCTCCTTATATCGAGCTACCTTCTCTTACTTGCAACCTTTAGATGCATAT
Source organism: Erythroxylum guanchezii (assembly GCA_025629825.1). Classification (NCBI taxonomy): domain Eukaryota; kingdom Viridiplantae; phylum Streptophyta; class Magnoliopsida; order Malpighiales; family Erythroxylaceae; genus Erythroxylum; species Erythroxylum guanchezii. The sequence continues at coordinate 29,952,467 of JAOTAX010000198.1, read as the reverse complement.
TCTTCACATACACTCTTCACTTGTACTCATTTATGTGCAGCTTCTTCCTGATCCTCCCCCATATCCTAACTGTTGTCAGAACAGTTATCAATTACGTTGGGGCATTGTCGAGATCTAATAAGTGGTATTTAGCTCATATAATAAGAACTTCACTAATTGTAATATTTTAAGGGATTGTACCTATAATTATCTTTACTCAAATGAGTCAATTCTTGGGATGTATTAAAATATATAAAAAGGATGTTGTAATGATCCTTAATATGGTTAGCGGACTTTAGATATTGAGCTTCTTCTTGAAATAAGTTATTTCTACTCTTGCTTTCCTACTTAGGTACTATGCTTTCATTGAAGGCAATGAAAATGCCTGCAATTCATTGCCTTCAATACTGGTGGTCGATCATGTACCAAAAATAGAAAAGGCCTGCATTAGGTGTTGAAAGATTAGCCTTTACCATTAAGATGGAAATTTCTAGTGTTCAGATTTTACCAAATTTAGGGATTGGATTTCTTTTTAATATTTAGGGTTCATTTAAGGATTATATTTTTTATTATTGAGGGGTTTATATCATTTAGAATTTCAATTAAGGATGGAGTTTTTTAGTGTTTGAGGTTTCATTTAGGGAGTCATTTAGTGGGGGAATTAAGTTGGCTTTTTAACTAATATTTTAATTCAGATAGAAGCCACGTGGATTGCTATATCACTAATAAAGGAGGGCTTATCATTGATTCAACACTTCTATCAAAAGTCATTGATGGAGTACCAAAATTGTGATACTCAAATTCTTGAACACCAATCTAGTAATTTTTGAAATAGACACTCAATATAATATTAGGACAAAATTTATGCACTCTTAGAAATATTATCTACATACCAATGTAGTTGATTTTTTTTAATAAAGTGAACACATTTAAATCCCTTTTAATTTGAATCAATATTTTAATTAATAAAAGGGAAAAAGGGCCTTCTTGAATAGTGATGACAATGGATCAGACTAAGTCTAGGCCTCGACTCAATTTCTTTTTCAACCTAATTAAGTTCGATTAATCCAAAGATCGATCAAGGTTAACGTCAATAATTTCATTATAGTCTTAATTGGTTTAGATTATTCCTAGCCCAGCTTGAACCTTAAGGCATGGCCTAAGCCTAATTTGAAGCCTAACCCAAGCTTAAGTCGTAAAAAAATGATATCATTTTGGTTTTACTAGTCAAAATAACTTCCTCTTAATCTTGGTTTTCTTAAACTTGAAAAACCAAAACAACACCATCTTAAGAAATTAAACAAAAACAATCATTTAGACTGTTCATGTTTAAATTTAGGTTAGTTTCTGAAGTTCAATTAATTTAAGCTTAACCTGTCGACCTTAGGTCGATTCGAGTCAAATTAGATTGAATTTGCCAGTACTAGGTTGAGTGGGTCGACCCTCCCAAACCTAATTTCAATCTAAAATTCGATCAACTCGATTTTAGCCCATTAACTTTATGCTCAACATAATATTCTATCCCTACGTAAGGTTTACATAAATAAATGTCTTATCCTAATGTTTGAAAGTGTTTAAAAACAATCTCAACATTTATGACCCTCATAAATTTAACTACAATTTGATGAAACTTTGACCCTATTAAGGTTCTTTCAATTTTTGTTAAAGGGGACATTTTAATATTTATAATGGGACCTGCAATTCCCTAGAATACACATAAATTTGGGAAATTAGGGATCAAATCCATGATTCTCCATATTGGGCCACCATTGTGACTTTTGAATTGTAGCAAGTACATATCCATAAATTGAATTGTTTTTACACGAATCACAAGGGGTGACTTGTGGCAAGTCTTTAGAAGCATAGGTTAATGCATTGGAAAACATAAATTACACCTCGTAACATTGTTTTTTTGTGTGTGTTTTGATCTAAGCTCTTTAGATATAATCTTAAGCATTGCTTTGCTTATTTGAAACTTTTATAAAATCCCTCTTCTGAAAAATCTGAATGGTTATAACAATCCCACCAATCTTTAAACTTGTCTTTGACCCACAATCCTCTTTGTTGTCTTAGTCCTACTTTAGCCCCAATAACACCAATACCATAAGTAACAGTCATTGAATACCACTTTCTAATTCACAATTGAAGTTACAATAAGTAACAGTCATTGAATACCACTTTCTAATTCACAATTGAAGTTTCAATATACATAAGTCAATACCCTTGATAGGTTTGAATCATTTTATATTTTCTTATGCATTTCAATGTCTTTTCAATCCTATTGTTGTGTTTAAATACTCAATTTGTGTTCATCTTGTGTTTACATATAGATTAAAGGAGTGAACAAAAATATATGCTAAAAAGAAAAAGTTTGACAAAGTTTGGAGAGCCATCCATGGAGGAGAAACCATCAAAGGCATTCGGAGGAGAATCGGAAAAGATCAGGGAAATAACCCAGGGCCATGATCTTGGCATCGTAACAGAAGCTTGATTAAAGGGCCACAATCGCGAGGAGTCAGCCATGATCGTGACAAAAGTTTGAGCATAGGGTCACGATCATGGGGTGCCAGCCATGATCATGACAGAGAGCAGATAAACTAGCCACGATCGTGCACTAATGGCTTGCGTGTAAGCAGACGTGGACGACCTTTCGAACTTAAGTTTTTTAGGGGCTTTTTGGAATTTTGAGGCATAGAAAAATCCTAGGTTTTACCCTAAGTGGAACATACTACATAAAGAAAGAGACGAGGACCTAGAGGGGGGCTACACAATCTGCGACTTTTGGAAAACTTCAAGAAGAGAGAAGAAGAAGAGAGAAGGAAGAAGCAGATAAGCTTTGTTTTTTTCTTTATGCTTAACTAGTTTATTTCATTTTCAATGCTTTATCTTCATATGTCTTAATCTATTCATTCCATTAGTTTAGAGCTTTCTTAGTGTTAATCACGTTTTTACATATTTTAGAATATTTAGAATGAATGTTTAATGGATTTTTAGTTGAAACTCATGAATTTTGTAATGAACCTTTGTGATATATCAATGGATGTTTATTCATGCAATTTTCCAGGTTTGATCTTGGTTGTTTGAGTTTATTTATGTGTTTTTATAGATCTGAATTTATTGGGTATTTGAATGTTTAGTGGTTTATGTTATTTGTTTTTGTTTATTTGTGATGCTTTTGATTAATTTGTGCTTAATAGTTAGGATCTATGCATGTTCTTAGGTTTATGATCAATTAATTTGGGTTTGTGTGCAAGTTATGTGTACTGGAATTTTCATTTTGACGTAATTAGTTCGGATTTTGTACTTTAGGTTATGATTAGTTATTTGTTAGCATAAAGAGTTTTGATTTTTATTAAGTTAGTGTTGAAGTTTGGTTTTTACTACTTCTTTTATAATTTTCAGCCTTGGTTTTATATGAGTAAGTATGAGTTTTGTTTATTTAATGCCTATTTTGCTTGATATGAACACGTGTGGCTAGACTATTTAGGGGTTTTGAGATATTATAGGGGGTGAAGGGATGGAAATTGTGAGAATGAAGTTGAACTTGTTTTGAGTTGGTACTTGTAGGTCTAGGTTGGTTTGGGATTTAGGATAAATGTCATGAATTAGAATTTCCTTATAGGCTTGATCACCCTTTAGGTAATTTTCTAATTTGAAGGCTAGGGTTTAGCGTGTGATATGTAATAGTCCATAGTGATTCTCGGAAGTAGCAATAAGTTAGTTGAATTTGCCAGGATACCTAATCAACTAATCTAAGATCCCATACCTTTAGGTTACACCTTTCGAGCTTATGAGTAGGTGGCCTAAGTTAGTTGTTTCTTAGTACCTAATGCATCTTTGTAATTGAACTTAAAGAGCCTATTCTAAGTTATAGTAGAGATCGGGGGCAATTTTAGAGCTTATTAGTTTTGCCTATTTTAGAGAAATTAAGGGTTCGAGAGCTTAATCGAGTCCATAGGCTAACACAATGATGAGATTACCTTTTATTTAGAGTCAACAATCAATAAACATCCCAGAATCCCAAAGATATCTCTAGCCCACTTCTTTACCATTGTTATTAGACTTTTCTAAATTTGCTTTGTCCTTGTCTTTTTGATTACGTTCATTGCATATTACTTGTCTCGTCTTCATCAGTTTAGGGTGTTTTGTTTTCTTTTGTTACAACATTTGAAATAGCATTTGCATCTCAGTTCTCTGTGGTTCAACCCTAGCTCACCATTTACTGCATAGTTTTGTAGTTAGGAATTTATTATTTGGTAGTTAGCAACAGGCTATCAACACTTGTTTATTTAGGGAATGATTCGTTTCGTCTAAATTAGAATGATGGATTTTCAACTAGGTGTGATAATCATTCATAACTTGAACTCTCTTTTAATAATTGGAATCTAAAATCACATTATCTAGTTACAACTTGATAACCCATTATTGTTCTTCTTACTTCTTGTCTTCATACAATATAATAAAGGTATTAATATTTCTTATTACAAGCTTCTTAACATCATCTTGCTTCACTTAGTGAATATGATATCTGTTATTACCTTCCTCTTCTTCTTCTTCATCATCCCCTTCTTTGCTTCCATAAATTGTTGTTATAACTATTCGCAAAGAAATTGTTACTGATACTTTATAATTTGGAAGTGGAAGGCCCGTAGGGGGATGGGAAGCGGAAGGGTCGTAGGGCCGGATGAGATCCCTATAGAGGTTTGGAAGCGAATAGGAGATGTCAGTATTGAGTGGTTAGTTCAGCTATTTAATGTGATCCTTGAGTTAGCCAAAATGCTGGATGAATGGCGATTGAGTAGGTTAATCCCCTTATACAAGGCCAAAAGAGACATCCAATAATCTCACAATTATAAAGGCATCAAATTACTAAGCCACACCATGAAGTTGTAGGAGAAGGTAGGAAAGAGAATCCAGAGAGCTGCTTCTATATCGGCCAACCAATTTAGATTTATGCCTGGTAGGTCCACGATAGAAGCAATACATCTACTTCAGAGACTAATGGAATGCTACAGGGAGCGTAAACGGGATTTGCATATAGTTTTTGTTGATTTGGAGAAGATGTATGACAGGGTGCCTCGAGAACTCCTATGGAGGTGTTTGGAGGCAAAGGGCATTCCTATGACTTATATCAGAGTAATTAAGGATATGTATGAAGGAGTATTGACTAGAGTAAGAATGATAGGAGGCGACACAGAAGCATTTTCTATTGGTATTGGACTACACCAAAGATCGGTCTTAAGCCCTTTTTTGTTTACATTCGTGTTAGATGTCCTTACCAAACATATTCAAGGAGAAGAACCTTGGTGTATGTTATTTGCTGATGATATTGTCCTGTGGATGAGACCAAGGAGGGGGTCAATTCCAAGTTAGAATGATGGAGAGAAACATTAGAATCGAAAGGTTTTAGAATGACCAGATCCAAGACAAAGTATTTAGAATGTAGCTTTTCGAGAAGCCAGATGGTACAGGAGGCAGCGGTAGCAATTGGTACCAACGTCATACCACAGAAATTGAGTTTTAAATACCTCGAGTCCATCATTCGAAGAGATGGTAATATCAATGCCGATATAGTACATCGTATTAGATCTGGGTAGGTCAAATGGCGAAGTACATCAGGTGTTTTATATGATAAAATGATTCCTTTAAAACTTAAAGGGAAGTTATATAAAATGGTGATTCGACTAACCATGTTATATGGGGCAAAGTGTTGTCCTATCAAACATAGACATACAAGACAGTTGTTGCTAGTAGAAATGTATATGCTTAGGTGGATATGTGAATTTACCAAAAGAGATAAGGTGCGGAATCGTGTGGTGAGAGACAGGCTATAAGTGGCTAATATTGCCGACAAGTTAAGAGAGACCAGGCTGAAGTGGTTTGGGCATGTGCACAAGCGGCCTTCAGATGCTCCGGTTCGGTGCTGTGAGAATATAACCCTTACTGAATATAAGAGAAGAAAGGGAGGCCTTACAAGAACTAGAGAGAAGCGATCAAGAAAGATATGTCAAAGTTGGCCCTTACTGAGATAGTGGCTCGAAATAGAAAAGTCTGGCGTGACTGGATAAGGGTAAAAGATACCCTTTAAAGCTCCTCCAAATCAATTGAGTAACTATTTAAGAGATGTTGATTTTACGCTCGGGCCACGTAGTTACCGTGTAGGAAGTCCAACCCAATGTCCCTTTGACCTTTGCTAGTTATAAGGCTTGGACAAAGTTTTCGGGCCTATAACTTGGTTTCAAGATAGGTGTGTTAGAGAAAGATCCCACAAGTCCGTCTAAAACCGTAGGATTGTCTTACCCTCAGGGTCTCTGAGCAAAGACCCTTAGCTTATCTAGCGACAAGAAGAGCCGGTATTTACAACGTATTCAGTACTAGCAGATCTGGTCACCATTAGGTATATCCTTTGGCTATATTTAATTTATTTATTTATTAATGTATTTTTTGGTAATTTTATTCACATAATTATTTAGCATGCCAGTTTTACTTATTTACTCTTTAACATGCATCACTCTTTTATTGTCACACCTGCATGTGGGTCTACTGGAAACAACCTCTCTATTACGTAAGGGTAAGGCTATGGACTATCAGACCTCGCTTTATTACGGGACTTCGGATTGGGTGTGATGAAGATGACTTTATAATTTGGAAAAAGACTAAAGAAATGTGAAACCTTGTCTTGATTAATAAGCACCTACATGTTTGTTTAAGTATATCTATACTTTAATTTATGAGATTAATTACTTTCTTTATAAGAAAGAAACATAACGTGTGCTAATTCTATTGTTTCATTAATATTCCATATTGATGAAACTACAATTAGTAACAACATATAAATAATACATAAATGTAAATTAAATCTCATCATTATAATATCATCATAATTTCAGTTGCACAGTAATTATTCTACACATTTTATCTTTAGTATTAAAACATCAAATTTAATTAAAAATATATATAAAGATAAATAATATGTTTATTAATTAAAATAATAATGTTATACATAAAATTGCAACCATCTGATTGGTTGTAAGCGCATAAATTAACAATTTCCCACTTGCACTGAATTTAATTGCCTATGTATCTAATACCATATCCATCCATATATCGATCATTTCTTTTTTGAGACAATAGCTTAGTGAGAGGACCTTCAAGATTCTCTTTGGTAGGAACTCAATCTAATTCTATGTCTTTTTACTGTACTATCCCCCTAATTAAGTGCAACTTTTTGAGTACATGTTTGAACCGTTGATTAGACCTTGGATCCTTTACTTATGCAATGGCTGTTAGCGATCTAGAAGGGGGGTTGAATAGATCTTTAAAGCTTTTCGTAGAGTTCTACAATAAAATCACGGAATTAATACA
>JAOTAX010000198.1:29870133-29898337 GCA_025629825.1 Erythroxylum guanchezii | reverse complement strand
ACAAGTGCTTAGAAGCGAATTACAATATTTTGTGATACGTTCACTCAATAGTTCTGAAAAAGTAAGTTGTTTAAAAAGGGAATTATTTGTAAAAGAAAGGGGGTACACAATTCAACCCCCCCTTCTTGTGTGTTTTGTATATCAAATATAAAGGTTGTACTAACGTGTGATTTACTTCATCATGGTCAAACTTTGCATGATTTTAGTATTAAATGAAGGGCCAAGAGGAGAAGTTTAATATGGAACGAGAAACTATAGATGCTTAGGTTAAGAATTAGAAATATATTAACTTAAGCAGTAATTAGTATTCAAGCTTCTATAATTAATTTGGACGATATCTGGTTGAATACGAAAGTTAGATTAGTTCATTATTCGAGTTGATTTAGAACCCAACTATTAATTTTAGTAAGACAACTTTCTAATCATTTTCCCTTAGTCATGTATAGGAGATTAAATTAGTGAAATAAATTCTCAAGAGCCTTCCATCTCGATTAATCTATTTGTCTTTACTTTCTGTTGAATCGTTACTTTTCATTCTAATTTCATGATTTTCTTTAAAGCTTTCACTCAATACTTCAGGATATAGTGTCTATGATTGCATCTATTTTTATTTTTCGTTCAAGATTAATTTAGGTTAACAAATTTCACCTCCATGGGAGACGATCAGGTAATTACTACAACTACCTCGTATACTTGGGAGGAGGTTGGCCTAGGTAACTTTTAGAACTTTTTAGGCACAACACAAATCGAAAAGTAAAATTTAATTTGCTCTTTGATTCAAACTAATTAATATATTTACATTCGACTCATTCCTTATCCAACAACTTGTTTCTTTTTATTTTTTATGTTTCTTGTTTTAGTTTTTTAAAAAGAATTATACTAATAAAATATGTTTGTCTTGATATGTTGTACTTTTTATTTTAAAAATAAAAAGAACAATAGGTTACAAAATCACAAATTCTATTCTTTTGAATATTATCACAACTGTTTTTTTTTTTTGTATTATCATATATGGTTTAAAAACCAAAAACAAGTTTTTTTCTTTCATTTTTCGATTACAATCCTTCCTTTCGTATTTCATTCTTCATACTTTGACATTATTCATTTCTTTTATTTTTCTTTTGCTGTTTTGAACTTCTTCATTTCCTTCATTCCTCATGCTTTGTTTAACATCTTGTGGACTTTTTTTATCATAATCTCTTGTGGTTTTTTTTACTTAAGCATCTCCTTAGTAACCAGGTCCTACATATCTATTTTTGTTTGAATATGGACAATGATGATATTGATTCTTTTTTATGTGTTATTTATGTTTTTTAGAAATTTTGAGATATAAGTTTTTTGGCTATCGACATGATTTTGCTACATGTGTGTGTATGAAATTTTCTACCTTTGTGTGTTTTTTTTATGACCATCGACCCACCCCCTCACTAGCTCCCCTAATCTAGATACCTCTAACCCTCATAAGAGGAGTCGCCCTTTAGACTCTCGTATGGAATATGTAATCCTATTTATTAATTATATGTCAGTGCTAGGATAACTTTAAAAATTATGGTATAGGTATAGGTAGTGGGTTAAGAGAATTCCAAAGCCTCATCCCTTATAAAGTATAGGAAGAATCATCCAATGAAAATCATAACAAACAATATCATTGAAACAAGGTACCAAATAAGGCTTACAAAGAGAATTGCCAGTGGAACCATAAGGTAATTGACCCTAAAATAGTTGGTATTGAACTTGAAGCAAGTCATGGCTTCTCTGTACTTGATAGGTGTGTAAAAGATGCAATCTTTAGAAGTTCAGACTATGTGTGACACATGGTCATCATAGCTTGGGTTATGGCTATGATGTGGGAGAAGAAAGCCAACGAAGTGCTAATGTTACTTTGTATCTATAGCAAAAAATTTGTGTTTCTAATTTTTTTTAATCATCAAACTATTGTCTAGTGTTATTGTACATGCACAGTTGGGAACTTCATTTCTTAATTAAGCTCCTTTAAATCCCCTTTTGAGTAACATTGTTTCCATTTTATTGTCATTTTTATGAAACCTTGTTAGTTCTCTAAGGAATCAGTGTTTCAAGCTTGGCATTGAACAATTAAAAACACATTGCATCAATGACATTCTTTGATGTAAGAAAAAAAAAAGAACAATGAGTTCAAACTTATAACTATACAAGCATGTTTAATGCCTTCTAAGTTGTCTTGTAAAATTCCTAAAAAGATGTCTATATGATATACTTATAGGTAACAACTTTTCATACGCATCCATTTTTGCTTTTCAATCAAACATCAAGTACTAAAAGGATAGAATATGAATCAATTATAATAAAATTGACATTTTCTTTTTACAAATTTTTAATTATTTATTTTTTGAATATAAAGTATTTGCTATCACATAAAAGTGTTATAGCATTGAAATAATAACTTGGATGCTTTTTTTTCATGTGATTACCTACAAAGCTATTAATTTTGTGGCAAAAGAAACTTAGATGCTTTTTTTCATATGATTAAATGCACTATATGATTAATCTATTTATTACCATTTTTCTATTTTCTTTTATATGTAATTATTTTTAATGATAAAAGCTTTGAAAAATATGAATGATTCTAATGATTGAATGGATATAAATGAAAAGGATAAAGTATGGAACAATGCTATAGAGATGCATTTAATCTCTTTAATGGTTGAAGAAGTGAAGAAGGGAAATTGAATAACTACTACCTTTTCTAAATCCAGTCGAAAGAATATTAAGGTAGGTTTTCAAACAAAATTCAATAAAGAGTATATTGATGTTTAATGAAAAAATAAGTATAATGCCTTAAGGGAAAAATTGAAGAACTTTAAGAACTTACTCAAAGAAATATAAATCAGTTACAATTCCTTCACTGGTGAAGTTAATGTTATAAATGAACGTTGAGAAAATCTATTTAAGGTAAATTATATCTTTACTTATTAATATATCACATTATTATTATTATTTGTTCTCTTATAACTTTTCATCATTGTAGGAACATAAAATGGTTCATAGATTCAAGAAAAAAGGATGCAAGGAGTTTTTAAATTTGTGTCAAAATTTTGGAGATACTACTAAAACTAGTTTGCATACACATCTATCAACTAAATCTCCATCAAATAGTATAGAAGATGAATATATAATTAATGCCGATGAAGTTTGTTCATTCAGTGAAAAAGGAGATCAAGTTTTAAACTCTCCTCTAAGAAAAAGGAAATCTCCTAAGAAGAAAAAGGTAAAGAAGATATACTATAGCATTCTATAAAATATCTTGCTTACAATTGGTTAACATTGAAAAAGATAAAATGACTTTATTAAAAAAAAAAAAACTTGCAATATGACCTACTACAGATATTGAATTTGAAACTTCATTAATTAATGGAGAAACTAATATAAGAATGGAATGTTTGAATTCCTTGCATGATTTGGGTGTCATTGGTGTGCAATATGGAAAAGCAATAAAAACTTTATATTATTCTCCACCTTATAAGGAGATTTTTATGAAGATGCTAAATGAAAGGAAGATGAATTTGATTTTGTCTCTTGAGTCATATTTTCATATTATTACATATTAATATCTTATTGGATTACACACTTTTATTTTAGTAAATATTTTATGGTTCGAACATTTGAAGTGCATGTTATGTATGAACTTTTTGACTAAATGTTTAATACAAACTTAAACTTTTGTTAAATGTCATAAAGCTTCATAATCATTTTTGCATTTATATTTCAATGTTTTTATTAATTATTTAATGCTAAATTTGTAGATAAATGGCCTCCTTATTAGATTTCGTATCAAATTCAAATGATGAACTAATGAAGGTGGATATAATTTTTCTAGCTAGGGAAGACAATTAATATTTTCATTTATAAAAGCAACAACGTATAACTTCTGCTCTATCAGGTCGTGATTAGATATTAGAACTTCTAAATTGAAATCTTAAAAGGATTTATGGAAACTTAAGAATGAGCAAAATGATATTCTTGAGCTTATATGATGAGTTGAAGAGTTTAGGAAGCTTAACACCAACAATTCATCTGATTATGGAGAAATAAGTTGTAATTTTCGTAATAATTATAGGCCATAATAAGATAATTAGAGTCGATGTATATGATTTAAACATTTAACCTCAAAAAAATTTGAAGTATTTTTGTAAAATATTATATGTAGTTAATCGTCTTTCAAGACAATTCATTACTCCACCATCCTTTACCAATATACCTCTTAAGATTCAACATAATTCAAAATACTTTTCAAATTTACAGGTATATCCATATATTTTATTAGTATTTTTGTTATGTCCTTATATTTAATTAATTATTTTGATAATATAATTTTAGTTTTTAGGATTGATTAGGAGCAATAGATGGTATACATATTGATTTACGTGTTACAACTGATGAACAAATACCATATATGAGTAAAAGAACTAATCCAACCTAAAATATTATGTGTTGTTTCTCTTTTTATTTGCATTTTACAAATGTAATGGCTAGATAAGAAGGTACTGCAAATGACTATTGAGTTATTTTAGAAATAGTGACAAATCTAACAGACCAATTTCTATGCCTGCACAAGATACAAGGTACAACATTATTTTAAAATAAACAAATCTAACAAACCAATTTCATATGCCTTCATAAGGTAAAACATTATTTTAAAATAATATAGCAAGTATAATTAATTTTTAATAGCTTTATGTTAATATTATATTCTTTATATGTTTAGACAAGTTCAATTTGTGTGACTCAGGCTACATTAATATAACTAGATTTTTTTTTTCAGCATATCAAGGTGAGAGATATCATTAATAAGATTATAGAGGAAGAGGAAGACCTCAAGATCTATAAAAATTATTTAACTATAGACATTTTTCATTAAGAAATGTTATTGAAAATATTTTTGACATTTTAAAAGTAAGATTCGCTATACTTTTGAACATGTTGAGTTATGATAAGAGAAAACAAAAATACATCATTATTACTTGTTGTGTCATATATAATTTTATTAAAATGCATGGATAAAGTGATGAATTGTTAGACGATTATGCTAAAAATGAAAAGCAAGTTGTGAAAAGTATAAATGAAAATAAAAGTTTTCAAGTACAATAGCATTTTAGCATAACTTTTGAATATATCTCAAAAACGGAATAAAATTGCTAGACAATTATCAAATTATTATATCAATAAAAGTTCCAATTGATTTATTTTTTAAAGTGATGCTAATAGTATTGTTAAAAGCATTGTAGCATAATGAACATCTTTTATTATTTATTTAGAATGAGTTAATATAAGTTATATATTTTGCAAACCCTTATTATATAAAGTAGATGTTTATAATTTTTATTATATTAAATATTCATATCTTTTTTCTAATGAAAATGAGAATTAATTAATTTAAGAATATAAATTTTGATATATTAAAAATAAATTAAATAAAAAATTTAATATGGTGGATGAGTGCATTAAATATTTACCTAAACTAGTACGACCTTAACTGAAACACGCACTATTCCTAAGATGTTGATCTCTAGCTAGATAAGTCAAAGCTTAAGCTCGAAGCTTGCCCATCAAACTTACAAGATAATGAAGTAGACAAAGCAACAAGCAATAAAATTAAAAATGAATAAAGTAACTAAACTATAAGATAAATAATTATCTCTAAACCAAACAAGTGCACAACGCTCTCATACTAAGGCTTTGGTTAAGATATGTCGTATTTCACCACTAAGTACACAGATGGAACCTAGCCATCTACGTCTACCTAATGTATCTTTCAAAAAATTAGGACTAATGACACGAATAAACTTCAACCAAATAAACTTTTATTTTTAATTTTTTATTACAAATCTCAATTATACGTAATTTTGTTTTTACCAAAAAAGATAAAAATAAAAAATTATCTTTTTATTATTTAGCTCTTGGCATTCAATGATTAGGGGGCCGGCTTGGTGTGAAAGCGCTTCATCGAGGGTTTCTAAAAGATATTTTTAGATTAGTTTAGAAATTCCCAGAAAGAATAGGAGCCATTTTCACAGAGGAAGAAATCGAGGTTGGTTGCATCAACCTGGTTAGTAGTCCTGGAGAAAGAGACATTACCGGTTGAGAATGATGGAGCTTGCATTTACCATTTTGGTACGCCAGCGTGATCCAGAAGCAAATCAATGAGAGAGTAGTCTTTTGCTTTCAACCAAAACCTTTAGAAATTTCTTGTCAACGAGGCTGACAGCTCATCTGAGAAGTACCCTCTTTACAAGCTCATCCAGCTAACTTCAAATTTTCAAATCTTATCCTACTTTTAAGAGCAATAACATTTTTATGTGAACATCATGTAAACGTTGTGAGCAAACCTTGCTCAACTTGGATATGCAATGTCGATATGGTTGGAACTTAATTGTATCCCACTCGTTCACCTTTCTTTTCGGATCAGAATGTTTTTGGCCAATAAGCACTGAATTACATTGAAGCTTCTAACGGTTTAAGCTCAGCCATTAGTTGAACATCATTTCACTTCCTTGCGACTTTAATCCCACTCTACTCTGTAGTGACTTTTGTCTTGCTTGGAAGAATAGCCAGTTAGGACCCTTCAGCAGTGGCGAAGTCAGGAATTTGTTTCAGGGGGGCAATGTATATATATATAATTTTTTTTTTTAATCCAATTCACTATGGGCAAGACATTTTTTTAGGGTGGGCAACCTCTATATGCATATATATCTTCTTTAAAAAAAAAAAATTTGAGGGTGGGCATTTGCCTACCCTCCCTTAGCAGTAGCTTCGCTATTGCCCTTCAGGCTTAAGCATGTTTTACATGGTGTAATATAATTTTACTCTGTTGATTTCCAACGAATAATACTTTCTCGCTTGGTCCTTAATACATGAGAGAAAAAAATGGTAGCAGATCAGCGAAAAAATGAAAATAAAACTGAAGAAATGTAATTGATAGGCACTTCAATCATTTGTGTCGGTTCTTTTATAAAACTGAAGTAAAGGGCATTGTCAGCTTGCGTTATTTAAGGCAGTGAAATGGAGATGAGAGAGCATGTCACCGTTAGCTAGAGATGGTTGACTCACAAACCATACTTCCTTTCCAAAGATATCTCTGAAATCATACCTTGTCCTGTCCAAATTGATATAGATATAGCGGTTGGTTGACCCAACTCAATTAACTATACATATATGTATATATATTGAATGACATTTGCTCGCCCTAACTCGTTTCATCTCTTAAATTCAACAGTGGACTCGTCCCCGTTGAGAAATTATATAAATTACAAATCAACAGATTTTTTGAAAATATTAAGTAGGTAAGGTTACTGTCTTAAAATTAAACTCATTAATAACTAAATAGTCGTTTTATTTCAATTTTTTGGTTATAATTTTTAATTTCTATTTTAAAAAATATTTAATTGAAGGTGAGTGTTGGAGTAACTGATAAAATTTATGGTCTCAAATTCAAGTCATGGAAAGAGATTCTTTGCAAAAATACAAAGAGAAGGTTGTGTATATTACAACCCTCCTCTTGTACACTAGATAAGCTTATTTTAGTTTTATTATTGAAAATAATAAAACCTAAAAAAGCTAAATTTTATATTTATTAATTAAAATAAATATTTCATTTAAAAATAATCTTATTCGATAGAATAAATGAAATTATATAAATTTAAAGATAAAATATATTTATGAAATAATTATCAAATTTAAAACTTTCTTCTTTTAAAAATAAATTTTATTCTAAAATTAAATTTTAATTAAATAACTAATTATATTACAGTAATTGGAAATTCTAGAATGAAAATAAGAAATAGTAAGTAATATACACCTAACAAACTCTTGGTGGGATATCGTGTAGCGATAATTTAACGAGATGATAAAAGTAGCGTCGGAGCTCAAAGAGAATGATTAAATGACCAACACGAGTCGAAATTACCGGAAAGGGTTCCTCCTTCCTGCTTTATTGCTAGCGACGGGGCCTTTTATTGTGTTAGTGTTAGTAGTCTAATAGCATATTTATTTATTTTTCAAAAAAATTGTTTTTTTCAAAATTATTTTACATTTTAAAATGTTTTCCATTTAAAATTAATCAAGATTATTTTAATAAAAATCATAATATAACTAATCATTGAATACGTGAAAATATTATATTATATATTTTAATTGATTTAATGAGAATGAAAATAAATATTAATTTCTTTATTATATTGAATATATATGTTAAAATAATGCGTAAATATAGTCCAGATTACAAAATCAACTAATCTGTAATTTTTAAATTATTATTATTACTATTACTATTATTATTATTATTATATTTTCAAGTATATCCTTTAGTTATATTATATTTTTTATTTATTCACGTATTTATTGTTATTTTATTTACATAATATTTTAGCGTGCCAGTTTTACTGATTTAATCTTAAATCTGCATCATTCTTTTATTGTCGCATTTGCATGTGAGTCTATCGGAAACAACTTCTTTATTATGTAAGGGTAAGGTTGAGTACTATCAGACTTCTCCAGACCTTACTTTATTGGGAGACTTTAGACTGGGTGTGATGATCATGATAATAAATATTTTCACATAATTTTAAAACATAATAATTTAAAAAATAAATAAAATATATAATAAATTTGTATTTTTGCCATATTATTTATTATGATAAATTTGAATTGTTGGGATAGAAAGAGATAATTTTGAAGTAAAGGACAAAAATAAGAAACTATTTCAAAGTACACGTATAAGCGAGTTTGTATTTGAAATTTAGCTTTGCTTCAAATAATCAACTTCTTGGTAGGTTATCTTGTAATCTAATCATAAGGTGTGGCAATGAATGATGGACGTTTGACCATTGCACCATTTCAGTGATGATTTGAATCCTTAATCAAAAGCAGGGGTGGCACTGGCAATAGATGATGCTTGACTTAAGTTAAATTTGACTATGTGACTTTTTTAAAAAATTTAAATTTTGAATAAATGAACCATTTGAATCTGAATAAGATTTGAATTCTAAAATTAAAAAATCTGAAATTAATTCAATTTGAATCAAATTAAAATGTGTTTAAAGTTCTTAAATTCATTTTCTCATCTGGTGAGATTCACAAAGTAATATATGTCAATGCAATATAAGGTAAAAACTTAAGAAGGACGGATACGACAAAATGGAGTCGTGTCTGTATGTCAGACACACACGTGTTTGTATCAGATACATGTCTTACATAAACATCCACGAAGAGTGCATATATATGCTCTATGTTTTTTTAGAGGGGCTTATAAAGTACAAAATATGTATAAACTGTAAAGATATTGGAAGTCTTGAACTACATCAATCAATATATATCATATTATAAATTTTGAATTTTTTTTAGTTCTAAATTTTATATATATATATATATATATATATTGTGTTCATGTCCACCAAATTTTAAAAATTGGTGTGTCCCCGTATTCATATCCGTGTCGTGTCGCGTGTCTGTTTCCGTATCCGTGTTTCTTAGATAAAAACTAATCAACAAAATTTTTAAGGAATCCTTAACCCACTCCTACCTAAATAAATATAAAAGACCACCATTTTAAACATTAATCAGAAGAAAACAACACTCTTCATCAAAAATTGCATTTACTTTAAAATTCCTGAACTTGGGACTGACTTCTCTTTGAATCCAAGTTTCTTTCACATCTAAGTTTGTGTCTTTTAACTCATTTTAGTGATTTTGCTTTCGTGGGTGGTTGCCAGATCTTGGGTTTATACTCCATAGTATTTGGTGAAAAATAATCAAAGTAGCCAACTTTAGCAGATTACCGTATTAAAAGTTTCAAACTTTGTGGTCCAGTAGTTTCCTTCTACTGTTAAAATCGTAGCTTTTAGCTACTTTGTTCTTTTCCTCTCCTTTTTTCTTTTCTTATTTTTCACCTTCTTGCTATCTCTTGTGAGTTCTGAGTTCTATCTTGATGTTGGGTGCTGGATTGATGAGCTTTGCTGGGTCTTTCTCGTTTTCTTGAAAGAAAGGGAGTGATGAAAAGAAAGTGGCTGAAAATTGTTGCAGAGAAAATGAGTTATTTTTCTTCTTTGCAACTTTTTTGTGCGATCTCTCTTGTGCTGTTTGTTAAATGCGATTCCTTTCCCAAAGATGAAGGTATGTAATACCATTTTAGTTCTCGAATCTTGGTTTACTTCGTTATTGAAAAACTGTGTTTTGGGAGCATGTATGCAAAAGGATAAGAAACTAGAAGGATTCTTCATTTTGCAGTTGCACAGACTCTACTATGCCTCCCTAGTTACCTCCAGTAGGTTTTATTTGCTTCAGATCTTTGACACTACTATTCCAAGATCCAAACTTTGGGATTCTTTATTTTGCAGTTGCATAGACTCTACTAAGCCTCCCTACTTATCTCCAGTAGGTTTTATTTGCTTCAGATGTTTGACACTACTGTTCCAAGATCCAAACTTTGTTTAATTCTAGACCATTAAGTACATTTCTTGGGGTAACTGATCTGAGTTCCAGAGTTTAATGTTGCACAAAATTATTAAATATGGGATAATATGCTATGCATAGCATCATGATTGTAGTGAATTGCCTGAGAATCCAAATCATTTTACTAATTTAATGTGGCTTTACGCAGTTTGGGCACTTACATCATTTAAGGAAGCTATATATGAAGACCCACGTCTGGTATTAACGAATTGGAATGCTCTAGATGCTGATCCTTGTGATTGGCTTGGCGTTTCATGCTCTTCTGCTCGAGACCATGTCATGAAAATGTAAGACATTGTGTATCACTTTCCTAATGTGCTCAGGTTTAGTGCATTAAGTTTTTCTGGTTGTAGATGTCAAGATGTCAAACAGAGTAGTGTTGCATTGATAAAAATTATGTTTTCCATGTATCTATTGAGTTCCATTTTGCAGAAATATATCTGGATCATCTTTAAAGGGATTTCTTGCCCCAGAATTGGGTCGGATCACATACTTAAAAGAATTGTAGGTCCCTTTAAACGCTTCAGCAGTTTATGCCACAATCTAAAATGCACTTCAATTGAGCCTCTTGTCATCATTTTGTATTGTGTAGAGTCTTGCACAACAATAATCTGATTGGGACTATACCTAAAGAGCTGGGCGTGTTGAAGTACCTTGAGGTCTTGGATTTGGGAGTGAATCAATTAACGGGTCCAATTCCTCCAGAGATAGCAAGTCTAACCAGCGTTAAGAAAATGTAACATTGCTGTTACCTTTAATGCTGAAACTTATAGCTTGTCAGAATCTCAGTTTTTTCTTACATTAGAAGCTCATTGTATTGTAGAAACCTTCAATCTAATGGGTTGACTGGGACTTTACCTCCCGAGATAGCCAATTTGAAGAACCTTGAGGAACTTAGGCTGGATAGAAACAAACTTAAAGGTCCTGTTCTGGCCGATAGCAATTCAGGTTTCCTACCAAAGGTACATGGAATGTAAGTAGAAAAGACTTGCCCTCATGTGTTGTATTAAACTCTGTGTTATCACCTCTTGGTTTGCTTAGAAAGATATTGTCGCATAAGATCAAAGTCTGTTTCACAAAAATTTGAGACAATTTAAAGATTAAAGCCATGTTGTATACCCTTTTTCGTTCAAGCTAAAGGTTTCCATATTCATAACAGAAACTTACTGGCCATGCAAATAACATTTGTGCAACGTACATTTTGGAGAGGTGTACTGGAGAATGACATTGTATGTTTGATTTTTAATTTGTTTGTTGGGTGGATTATTATAAAGGTCGCAGGGTTTGCTAATTGTTGCCAGATATTAGATAAAGAAAATAAAGCAAGAAGCAATCAAATGATCACACCAGCATCTCAGTTATATGGTATTTATAAGGTGTTTGGTGTTACATTAAAATAATTTCATGTCATAGGTAACATGTCTGGGGGTATAACTTGAAGTTATTGTTTTTACTTTTGGGTACAAAACATGTTACCATGATGACCATGGAATAAAAATATGGAAGACATTGCTTGTTATTGGCTTTTCTAAGGTCTTGTTCGTTGAGATTTATTGTTCTTCAGGTATGCTTCTAGTGCAAACTTGACTGGCTTGTGTGGAGCATCTCAATTGAAAGAGGCAGATTTTTCATACAACTTTTTTGTTGGAGGCATACCTAAGTGCTTGGCACATCTTCCAAGGTTTCCTTTCTCAGCCTTTCTTACTGGCTCATTTATTGTAAGTAAGCTAGTTACTGAAAATCTATGCCACACAGGACAAGCTTCCAAGGGAACTGCCTTCAACCCAAGTATCTTAAACAACGTTCGGATGCACAATGTGGTCTGTATGGAATTCCTGTCAAGATTATGTTTTGTACTTCAGATGCAGATTAAAGATTTCAAAAGGGAATGAATTCCCACGTATTAGAACCTTTGAGTTTGTTGTCTCCCTTCTCTAAGTCTGGTCAGAATAAAAACCTAAAACATCAAACTTGATATAATGAAACTGAATTTTTCATTTGAATATACACATTTATTTTATGTGCTGATATGCTCTTTCTTGTCAAATATAGTCTTACTCGACATTCCAAGAAGTATCCCATTAGTGTGCCACACATTTTAAGCATAGCTTCATTGGACGTTAACATTGAAACTTATTTACTACTTTGGTGACGTATCATAATAATTTTCATGCACCTGTGAGGATGAATAGTTTTACAAAACTTGCTATATTCCATTTGTAGTTGGTGCACCAGCTCCCAAATCCCATCAAACATTGAAGTCTAACAGCCAGCCTCGGGAGGTTTCATCAAAGCAGCATCATGGGACATCAAAACCTACCTGGCTTCTGGCTCTGGAAATATTGACAGGAACCATGGTGGGTTCTCTATTTCTCATTGCCCTTCTGACAGCCCTTCAGAGATGCAATAGCAAATCCTCGATCATTATACCTTGGAAGAAATCAATTAGCCAGAAGGAGTATATGACTGTGTATATAGGTTTGCTTACTTTTTAGCAACTATTCAATTGTGTATCAGCATTTCACTTGAAGTGTCTCTTTAGCATCAATATGTGTATGTTTATTTTGGGTTTATTTGCAAACAGATTCTGAAATGTTGAAAGATGTAATGAGATTTAGCAGACAAGAGCTTGAAGTGGCCTGTGAAGACTTCAGCAACATTATTGGATCTTCTGCAGACAGTTTGGTTTACAAAGGCAACATGAAAGGTGGGCCTGAAATTGCTGTTATCTCCCTCGGCATCAAAGAAGAACATTGGACAGGCTATCTTGAGCTATATTTCCAGAGAGAGGTACACACACACAAAATAACTAGATATACATTTTCCAAAGGAATTTACTGAAGATTTATGGTTGAATTGGCATATAGGTGGCAGATTTGGCTAGATTAAGTCATGAGAACACAGGAAAGTTACTGGGCTATTGTAGAGAGAGCTCACCTTTCACAAGGATGTTGATTTTCGAATATGCCTCAAATGGCACACTTTATGAACATCTTCACTGTAAGTCAAATTCTTATATGAAAAATTGTTACAGGGTTGTTTAATAGTATCAAAGCTGTGTCATCAATCTAAATATATGCAGATGGAGAAGGATGTCAGCTATCATGGACACGACGTATGAAAATCGTTTTAGGCATTGCTCATGGACTCAAGTATCTTCACAACGAACTTGATCCCCCATTTACAATATCTGAGTTGAATTCTAGTGCTGTATATCTAACAGAAGACTTTTCCCCCAAGGTATACCAGAAACCTTACTTTGTCTGATGAAATTTTCATATTCTTTTTAATAAAGTCCAATGTTAGCTTATTCAAGGTAACTAATCATATCAACATGCTGAATTGTTTCAATTGGGTCAAGTAAGCTTTGTTGATCTAGAAGTTGATGAACCAGATGAACTAGACTTGGTTGTTATATCAATTTTATGGGTAAAGGATCTGATAAGGTTTCCAAACTTCTGTTTCAATTTGCAGAAATCTTTTCATATGCTCAACCCTCTAACTCAAAGTCAATAAATAGCATACCTTACCTAATTAGTCTTCTAGTAATTTGGAACTCTGGATACTAATCAAAAGCTAAGATGGAAGAACAACAAGCTACTTGTGTAATTTCCCCTGAGGAAAATATTCAATGTTTTGCAGTTGATTGAATTTGGAAGTTGGAGAATTATTCTTGAAAGATCAGAAAAGAATTCAGGGTCCATTGGCAGCCAAGGCGCTATTTGTGTCCAGCCAAACTCTATGGAGGAACGCCATCTTGATATCCAAGGCAACATTTATGCATTTGGGATACTTTTACTGGAAATTATAAGTGGCAGGCCGCCATTCTGCAAGGATAAAGGGTGCTTGGTAGATTGGGTAAGGAGATCTTTTGAAGCACGAAACTTGATATCTTGATGATAGAGAAAAGAAAAAAAACTGAAACTTCTCATTTCTACAGGCAAGGGAATATCTTGAATTGCCGGAAGCAATGTCGTATGTGGTTGATCCTGAGTTGAAGCACTTCAGATACGAGGACCTCGAGGTTCTATGTGAAGTTGTAAACCTCTGCGTCAACCCAGATGCCACCAAGAGGGTATCGATGATGGAACTAAGCTCCATGCTAGAGAGCAGAATCGACACATCCATGTCCATTGAGATGAAGGCATCTTCTTTGGCCTGGGCAGAGCTTGCGCTTGCATCATGATGAAACTAACAAAATGTAAATCAGATACTTAACCATTGTAATTCTCTTCTTTCCTACAATTAAGTTCTATTACTAGTCCTTGTAAATGGGTTGTATGGTAAAGATAGTTAAAAGAAGACTTGCATTACGCAAGTCTGCCCTCATTGTATGCCACTGAATGATGAGTGAAGTTACTAGTGATGATTCGCCTCATAATATTATATATATGATTAAAAATATTTTTGCTATGATTTTTTTAATATCAATTTATACCTTTATGTTATAAAATAACATGATATGTATCTTTAAAGCTAATTAGATTTTCTTCATACCGTCGTTATAATTCCAAACTCAAATGTTGGAGTGATTATTATGAAATTTTTGTTTTAATTTTGTCAACATTTGATTATTTAAATTATTAGGACAAAAACATATTATCATTTTATTCTTCTACATGCAATAGAAATTTGTGAACATAACATATTACATACTATAAATTAATATATTTTTATAAAAATTAAATTACATTATTAAAATATTTTAATGTGTATTTAAAGTTGTCACATTTAAGAATGGAAATTTGTGAACATAACATATTATATACTATAAATTAATATATTTTTATAAAAATTAAATTACATTATTAAAATATTTTTAATATGTATTTATGAAAAAGTGGTCACATTTAAGAAAAGATATGTTCTTATCAATATTATAATTATTTTTCAAATATGTTCTATAAAAAAGTGACTTTATTTAAATTGTAAAATATTAAAATTTTATTATATAATAACAAAACCTAACATAAAAGTTAAAAAAAAATTGACATCCATTTATTAAGAAATTCAGTTGACTTCAAATACTATTTCACGTACTCCAATGATTGTTATAATTATTCCCTACTAAAAAAAGTTTATTACAATTTTTTAAGTAGAACTTTTAAAGGAACGAATATCGTTCCGTATCGGCCAGAAAATGGAACGGTATTTATTCTATTGATACCGACCTTAAATACGGGTTAGTACCAACATTTTTCATTCGGTACTGGCAGGTACGTATAATATCGTGACATACTAGCTGGAACCCTAATTTTCGGAAAATCTAAGGACCATTTTGCAGTTTTTGAAAATTCTACCCTAAACTCGACACTCTCGGACCTTCTCCTCCTTCTCTTCTCTATTTTTTCTCTCTCGTTTTCATCGTTACCGATGCTCACCGCCGTCGTCTTCTGCTTTTTCTCATGTTGTCGCCCCCCCTCCCCCTCGTCTCTGTCTTCTCCACCCGAACCTTCTTCTGTTTCTCTCTCACCAAGTCTCACGTCTTCACTCACTACTACTGTTGTTCTCTCTCTCTCATTATCCTCTTCATCTCTGACTTACTGGTCCCTCTCCAGCAGTGCTGCTCCTTCCGTCATCCTCCTCGACCCCTCCCTTGGCGTCCCTCGAAAACGCCACCGTCTTCAATCTTCCTCCATGGGGGCCACTGCACCACGTCATCGCCAGTCGTCACTGAATGTCTGAAGGAGGAGAGAAGGTCGTAGATCAAGCACATCTACACCGGAAGCCACCAGATGCCTTTGACCCATCATCCAACCCGAAGACCCAAAGTGTTTTTGGGTGTGTTTCTTTTTGTTTTCGAATTTTTCCTGCTTAATTGCATTTGTTATTGTGTTGGATTGGAATTGGATGATGTACTTGTGAATTGGTTGGATGATGGATTTGTGAATTGGTTGGATGTTGGAAGTTGGTTTTCTGATGTGCAATTTGCGTGTATCTGAATTGGTTGGATATTGGAATTGAATTATTGAATGATCACATTCACAGTTTTGTTTTGTCATTTGTGATTTGAATATTAGAAATGAAATTATGAATGCCACGATGATGACTGATGAATGAGTCTAATGGTTGTTTTGTTATAATGAATAAAGATTGGTTTATGTATGATATGTAATTTATGATAAGTTTTTGGATGAATAAAAATTATGACATGCGCGACTGAATATTGATTCTGAAAGTTGAAAGTCGAAGTTGGAAACAACTTAAGTTTAAAACATACATAAACATAAACCGAACTGATCCAATTATTAAAGTTGTAAAATTGTAAAAACTTAAATCATTAATTGACAATTAACGTTGTAAGTTGTAAATCAAAAATTGTAATTTATTTTTAATGTTTGGGTATTGACCTAAGGTAAATAATTAGTTGATTATAAAATTATACAATTGGAAATTAATAATAATTCGGTTGTAGTTAATGATAGTATTTGCCTATTTGGGTATTAGTTTTGGGTAAATAATTAATTGAGTATAAAATATGTTGAACTTGAATTATTTGGTAATATATATGTGTGGCTGGGTATCATAAATATTTATAATAAATAATGTGTGAAAATAGTGATGTAATAAATGTATCCAAAAAGCAAGTTTTTGTTTTCAAATTGTGAATATATTGTTATTGTAGGTTCCAATTATTTATACTTAGACTTATTAATAAAAATTAAAACTTGTAAAAGTAACTTTTATGTTTAAGAATGGAATATAGAATGGTGTATATAATATCATGGTTTGTTAGAAATGAAAAAAATATTCAAAGTTTTAAATAAGAAAAAAAAACATTTCCAAAGAAGTTATATCCTTCAACCTGATCGGTTGATCCTCATGTTATGAATATATCTTCCAACTTGATCATGTTATGAATAGATGTGTATGAACAATTGTATAAGATATGTCATTTATTATTTGGCAATTATGTAAATCATATCATACCCTTCAACTTGATCCTCATGTTTGAAACTTTGAATTGAAATTGTTGGAAATGGAAATTGTTGAAAATTGTTGGAAATGAAAATGAAATTATGTATGATTTGTGAATGTTGGAAATGGAAATTGTTTTATGAATGTATTGTGATTATTGGAAATGGAAATGGAAATTGTTGAAAATGGTTAGAAATGGAAATTGTTTATGTATGATTTATGGATGTTGGAAATAGAAATTGTTTAGGTATGATTTGCGGATGTTGGAAATGGAAATTGTTTTATGAATGTATTATGATTATTGAAAATGGAAATGAAAATTGTTGGAAATGGAAATGAAATTATGTATGATTTGTGGATGTTGGAAATAGAAATTGTTTATGTATGATTTGTGGATGTTAGAAATGGAAATTGTTTTATGAATGTATTGTGATTATTGGAAATGGAAATGGAACTTGTTGAAAATTGTTGGAAATGGAAATGAAATTATGTATGATTTGTGAATCTTGGAAATAGAAATTATTTATGATTTGTGGATGTTAGAAATGGAAATTGTTTTGTGAATGTATTGTGATTATTGGAAATGGAAATGGAAATTGTTGAAAATTGTTAGAAATGGAAATTGTTGAAAATTGTTAGAAATGGAAATGAAATTATCTATGATATATGGATGTTAGAAATAGAAATTGTTTATGTATGATTTGTGGATGTTGGAAATGGAATTTTTTTATGAATGTATTGTGATTAATGGAAATGGAAGTAGAAATTGTTGGAAATTGTTGGAAATAGAAATTGATTATGCATGTTTTGTTATTATTGGAAATGGAAATTGTTTTATGAATGTTTTGTGATTAATGGAAATGGAAATTGTTGAAAAATGTTGGAAATGAAAATTGTTTATGCATGTTTTGTGATTGTCAGAAATGCAAAGTGTTTATGTATGTTTTGTGTAATTATATATGTTGAATGTTTTGAATTGTTAGCTTTTGACTTATGGTGAACTTTGTTCCATGAAATTGAATCGTGTGTAATGTAATCATACAGAATGAATTATATTATATAAGATTGATATGCATATTGTGTACTAAAATAATGTGTTATTTATTTTTATGTTTTATTTATTTTGATATATGCATTAATTTATTTTTACAGATAAATGGAAGAAAGTTCAAGTACTCCTGATCAACCCACTTTAGGAAGATACAATGATCCAGCTTGGGCTCATGTTGCATTGGTTCCCGGTATGAGGAACTATACTATTTGCTTGTTTTGTAACAAGCATTTGAAAGGTGGAAGAATCACCTGATTAAAAAAACATTTAGCTAGGGTTAAATGAGATGTGAAATCTTGTAAAAAAGTACGTCATGATGTGAAGTGACAGATGAAAACATTGCTTGATGAATATCAATACTAGAGAGATAGAAGGGAAAGGTTAAATTTTGAAATTGGTAGTGGAAGTTTGTTTTCTAGTTTTTGTGGTGATTTTGGAAATGTTGAAGGTAGAAGTGGTAGTGGTAGTGGTGGTAGTGATACTGGTAGTGCTCCATCTCAGGCTCAAGAAGAAGTACCTGAATCTGATATGAGGAAGGGAAAAAGGCAGTTGACTAGTTTCTTTGCACCACGAACAACTCCTGGAACCCAACTTTCAATTCATAGTGCAATTCAATCAAAAGATGCGGCTCACAATGTCGATATGGCAGTAGCTAGATGGTAGTATAATACAGGTTCGTCATTCAATGCTTCTTAGTCTTATTATTATCAACGTATGATGGATGCACTAGTCTCTTATGGTCTAGGATACAAAGGTCCTTCAATTGATGACTTAAGAGGTAAAATTTTGAGTTGTGTTGTTTTTGAAATTAGAAGTTATTTGGCTGAAAGAAGGGTGAATTGGGATACTTATGGATGTTCAATCATGTGTGATGGTTGGAAAAATAGGAGATAAGAGCCTATTATAAATTTTTTGGTTTATTCTACAAATGACTCTATATTTTTGAAATCTATTGATGCATATGGCCTTATTAGAAATATCGAGACTTTGTTTGCGATATTTGATGAAGTTGTAAATGAAATACGGCTAGAAAACATTGTTTAGTTTATTATTGATAATGATTTTGTTTATAAAGCGGCAGAAAAAAAGTTGCAGAATACATATAATTTATTTTTTTGGACTCCTTGTATTGCACATTGCATTGACCTAGTGCTAGAGAATATAAGGGATCCTAGTTATTTTTCTGTTATTAATAAGACTATGCATAAAGTTAAAAAGGTGACAAAGTTCATTTATAAACATGCATGGGTATTAAATTTGATGAGAAAGGAATTTACCAATGGTAGGAATTTATTTCGTCCTGCCATGACAAGATTATCACAAATTTTTTATCACTTCAGTCTTTTGTTTCGATAAAGAAAGAGTTAAGACAAATGTTTACAAGTGATAAGTGGATTGCATCTCAGTATGCTAGGTCTAATGCTGGAGTGGAGGTTTGTAATATTATAATAGAAGATAGAGAATTTTGGTCTCAATAACAATTTGTTATCCGAGTTTATGAGCCTTTGGTGAGGGTACTTTTCTTAGCTGATAGTGAAGAAAAGCTAACAATGGGTTATATTTTTGATGCCATGGAGAGAGCGACAGAAGCAACCAAGGCCAATTTGAAATGTAGGTCTTCTTTATACACACCATATCTTTTAATCATTAATGAGAGAAAGAAAAGACAACTTTCTTCTCCATTGTTTGCAGATGGGGCATTTTGAATCCTAGTGTCTATTTTAGACCGAATCTTGCTAAGCAAGCTAAAATTAATAAAGGAATGCTTTTAACTATTACAACAATTATTAGTTTTGATGCGATGCAAGATCTTTTAAGCTCACAAATGGAACTTTACAGGTTGTCTTATGGGGATTCTAGAATGTTGATTGCTATTCGACAAAGAGGAAAACATTATCCAGGTATTAGTTATTTCCTTTTTCTTATTTTTTGAAAATTAATTGTCACTTTATTTTGTTTATGACACTACTTTTCTTATCTTATGACTTACAGTTTCTTGGTGGGATCAACTTGGAAATAGTGTTCCAGAATAAAAAATGTTTTCAATTCGGATTTTAAGTCAATGTGTGAGTGAAACAGGCTGTGAACAAAACTGAAGCACATTTGAATTTATCCACTTAAAGAAAAGGAATAGATTGGAGCATAAGAGGTTGAATGGCTTGGTTTTTGCTCATTACAATTTAAATCTTCAGGAAAAATATGTTATTATCATTATTGTCATTATTAATTTTGATAATTTTTATAATTTTCTAATAATTAAATTTAATTGTTTACTACGAGTCTTAATAGCATAAGTAGTTCAACTGATCCAATTTCCATTGATAATATTAATCTTTTGGCGGATTGGGTTTCTGAAGAACTGAATTTGGTAGATGTCAATGACTTGGAAGATAATCTTGGATGGGAAAGCATTAACATGTCATTTGGTGCATTAAATTTGGATGATAATGATGGCGAAACTCCTCTCAATGATGAGGATTTTATACCAAATGATAATTGGGTCAGTGCAGTTATAACGGGTATCTTCCCATTGACGATTGAATTTTGTTCCAGGTTTTTGTTTGTCCTCTTCTTTTAATTTTACTTATATTTGATGTTTATGTTAAATTCTATATATATAATGTAACTGTAAATGTTTTTGTTTTAGGTTTAACTTCTACTTGATTGTTTCTTCGTCATGAACCCTTTTTGTAAATTGTTTAAGGATATTTATTATTTTTATTGGATGTTTTGACATAATTATTATTTATTAAAATTATGAAATTGTATTATTGTAATATTTTAAAAACTTTGTATTATTCTTAATTTTATACTTGTATGATGATGATTGTTTTTCTTTATATTAATTGTGGTTATTATTTATATGTGAAATATTTAAAAATTATTGTTATTTCATATTAATTGTGATTATTATTTATTATTATGATTTTTGGAAACATGGTTGATGTAAACAGTAAACTTGTAAAGTATACAGTACAACCGTACAATATACCAATGAATTATTTTGCAAATTTTAAAAATTTTAAGAACTATTTCATAAATTTAAAAAATTACTCGAAATGATACCTGATATTACCGGTACCAATACAGTACCGTACCAGAACTCAATTTGGTACCAAGTCTAGTACGGTATTCACAACTTTGCTTTTAATTCTTGTTTGGTAATTAATAATGAAGAAATTTGAATAAAGAAAAATAGGAATGAGAATAAAAAGCAAGAATTAGAGTTAGGATGAAATTACTGATTATGAGTATTTGGTAACTATTAAACAAAGTTAGTAGTTACGCTAATATTTAGTAATTTGATTGTGAAGGAAGGTTGGAGATAATTAAGGAAGCAATATTCGGAATATAATTTTATATTGGAGTGTAACTCCTAAAAGGGTTGAAAATTTTAAAGATGCTGCACAAATTTTATGTATTCTGAGTTCAAAGAAGTTGGTTTTGGATTGTCTGACCAGATGGAACTCAACCTTGAAGATGTTAGAGTTGGCAATCCCATATGCTGAGGTGTTTATTAAGTTAAGGGATAAGGATTCTCAGTTTACCTACATGCCAACAAAAGATCAGTGGGAGTTGGCTAAAGAACTTTGTATGAAGTTGGAATTATTCTATAATGATACTAATATTCTTTAATTTTTGGGAACAAAATATCCAACTTCGTAAAGTTGCTTTAAGATTATGTCTGATATAAAGCATGCTTTATCACAGTAGATGTTCGAATCCAATGAGATTATTCGGATTATGGTGGAGCAGTTGATGGATAAGTTGAATTATTATTGGTATAAGGTTGGAGATGTTGTTACAGTATTAAATGTGTTGGATCCAAGATACAAGATGGATTGGGTTGAATATATTTATGGTGCATTGTATGACAAACGAGATCAAGAGTATGTAGATATCATTAAACAATTATGGTATCAATTGTTTAATGATTATCAACTCAGATTGGAGAAAACTCATACTATGGATCTTAGTAGTGCGGGCAGTTTAGTTTTGGGTTTGGTTTTATCTTCTAGCCCAAGATTGACACATTCTCTTAAAAATTTTTAGAAAGACAAAAGGGCTAGGATTTCTTATAATATGATGGAGTTAGATAGATATTTAGCCAAACATTGTGTGTCCGAAACTGAAGGTGAACAATTTGATACATTGTCTTGGTGGAAGCAGTCTGGAAATGCTTTTCGAATCATGCAAGTGATGGCACAAGACTTATTGGCTATTTCAGCATCCACCGTTTCTTCGGAGTCTGCCTTTAGTACTAGTTGTCAGATTATTACTTCTCATCGTGCTCAACTTCATCCTCATACTGTGGAAGCTCTTATGTGTGCCCAAAGTTGGTTAAATGATGAAGATATTGATGGTACTTTTCTTTTTAATATATCAGTTTTATCTATTTTTATATTTTCTTACCTAATATTGTGTTTTTAATTTTTCGTTACTACAGCCACAGATATTAATGCGAAAGAGTTGATTAGTCATATTAATCGATCAATTGTATGCTATTTTGACAAATATATCAAGATGAAGGTATATTTAATTGTTTGTATGCTATTTTGACAAATATATGAAGATGAACGTATATTTAATTGTTTATTAAATATTACCATGTCCTAAATATTCTTTGTATTTTAATATTATATTACTGAATATAACGTTTGTACATACAGATGATTTGATCGAAACTGTTAATGATCCTAGCAACAAGTACAACAATTAGCTGCTCTCTCACTTCAGTCTCCAGTATCTAGTGTCCAAGCTTCGTCTGTCAGTCATACCGTCATTATATTATCTTAATTTTTGTAAATTGTATCATTTACTGTAGAATGATTTGGATAATTATTCGTGAATAGTAATGATTGTTATAGTTAATAAATTTGGTTTTACCATTTGTCTTTTTTAATAATTAATAAATTATTAAAGTAAAATTGAAATTCTTAACTATAATTAACTTAATGAATTTTCCTACAAATTCCTAATCAATTGAATTAAAATTCCTAATTAATTAATTATTTATATAATCATATGTTTAACCAAATTCAAATTAATTAATTCAACTTTAGCACTTTTTAATTTGTATTTTTATAACATTTACACTATAATTAATTGATATAATAAAATTACTAAATTGAAATTAAATCCATTGTTTGTAGCGAATAATTCTAAGAATATTATCATAGCTACATATTATAATGATTAAGGTAATCTAAATATAACAGCTATATACATATATGTTTTTATAACTCAATTACTTTTATATTCTTTTTATATTATTTTGAAATTTATATAATAGGATTAACAATAATTTAAGAATTAAAACATATATGTATATGCTTATAAATTATTTAATAAACATAATAATTTATAAAAACCTAGCAAATTATCAAAAGTATTTATAAAATGTATTCTATTTTTAATAAAATAATAGCTATTTTCAATATAATAGCCATGTCAATATATGTTTTTATAACTCAATTATTTTTATATTCTTTTGAAATTGATATATTAGGATTAATAATAATTTAAGAATTCAAACATATATGTATATGTTTATAACTTATTTAATAAATATAATAATTTATAAAAACTATCAAATTATCAAAAGTATTTATAAAACGTATTCTAGTTTTAATAAAATAATAACTATTTTCAATATAATAACTATATCAATATATGTTTTTATTACTCAATTACTTTTATAAATTATTTAATAAACATAATAATTTATAAAAAAATATCAAAGTATCAAAAGTATTTATAGTTTTAATAAAATAATGGCTATTTTCAATATAATATTCTATATGTACGTGCTTTTATAACTCAATTGCTTTTGATTAATAAAGTGATTGATTCATTCTAATATGTAGATAAATACATATTTGTGTAATGTATATATTGTGTAAATATGAAATATAAAATATAAAAGTTTAAATACGTTAAAAGTAATCATGATATTAATTTCTTTTAATATGTGTCATAAAAACATAAATTTTATAATGATTATTTGATAATAGATATAATATAAAAGGGCAATATTATTGCAATAATTTCAACTTTGTACTTTTTTAAATGTGGATGTGGATATAAAAAAAGTTTTTATAATTTCTTTAGTCGCGGAGATACAATAATATTTATAGAAGTAAAAAAAATCATTAAATCAACAATAACTAAAAGTTACATGTATAATTATTATTTAAAGTATATAATTTACAACAACAACATCAATTAACTTTTTTACATTTACAATATAATTAAACGTTATAATAAAATTACAAAATTGAAATTAAATTCACTTGTTTGTAGGGAATAACTATAACAATATTATCATAACTACATATTTTTAATAAATATGATAGTTTTTAAATAAATATATATTAAAAATAATTTATATCATTATATATATATATTTATTTATATAATTTCTAGGTAATTCCATC
The DNA here is from genome assembly GCA_025629825.1 of Erythroxylum guanchezii. Lineage (NCBI taxonomy): Eukaryota > Viridiplantae > Streptophyta > Magnoliopsida > Malpighiales > Erythroxylaceae > Erythroxylum > Erythroxylum guanchezii. The sequence continues at coordinate 29,873,446 of JAOTAX010000198.1, read as the reverse complement.
CTACACTTTATTATAAATGATTGTGCTATAATTTATAATTTAAGAATTCAAACAAATGTAACTACAATTTTAAAATGTTGTTAAAATAAAAATATAAAAAATTTATTAAAATTTTCAGGTCGCCAGGGTTGTAGTGGCCCACCCACAGGCCTTGGATCGCCGATGGTTGGCCCGGGCCATGGGCCAAGCCCTGGATGTCTTCTTGCTTAGTCAGGCCCGTTGTCATGCCTACTTGTATTCTGATGGATCTGTTGATGATTTCTTTGTATTTTCTACTTTCCTGAACCAAAATCGTCTCTTTTGGACATTCTCCACGTATGAAAATTGCCTCCCAACGTCTCCTCTCTTTATTTGCCTCTGAAACGTTGATTTTATAAGAAAATCTAAGCTTTTGGGTTATGCATGGTCGTGCACAAAAATGTGCATAATTGGAAATCACTAGATATCGCGAAAGTGCACGATCCATCGAGATTGTTGATTTTCTGTTTTACGCCGCGTTTTCATTCAAATTCGTCTCCTTTAAGTCCATATGAAGACAAGTGTCATCAATAAACACATTTGAAGCATATTAAGTAATAAATATACAATAAAAGTATAAAATATTAATCAAGAATATATTAAATATGGGTTAAAAATATAGTCAATTAACTATCTACCAAATATCTCCACACTTAAAATTTTTGCTTATCCTCAAGCAAACTATAATCTAAATTATAAATTCCATAACATCAATCTATCGTCAGTCTCAACCTGTTAATTTATACTATACATCATCATATCATATTCAATCATATAACATTCAACTATCCTTACTTAAAGGCATTATGGAACCATGCATTTAATATCTAGAGAATTGGTTGCTTGGCTATCCACGAAAAGCTAGTGAAGAGAGGCAGTTTGGCTTTAATAGGGGTTTTTTTCAGAAGGCTCGAGCTTTAACAACGTCCAATGTCATCTCACTAGGTTCTGTTGCTTGCAATTCGACTTGAATCCCATCAAGCTCTCGCTTGAATTCTTTCCTTTGAACTCGCATATAGCATCTTACTCCTCACCTTTGATGTGTCAGGAGACCTACATATAATAAGTTCGCCATTGCATTCATTTAGCCAGACCAATTTAAATAGACGAAGATTGAAAATACCATGAAATGAAGAAAATTTTGCTCTTGTGAACGTTCTCAGTAGTTGTGAAATCAAAATCATAGACACCATATCTACACTCATTGTCAGGCAAACTGGCAGTAAAATCATTGTAGCTCCTTTGAGGTTCACCCAATTTCTCAACCGTTACTTGCTGAATCTTTTCTTCAAATTTGAACACAATAAACCGATAGCTCCTCTTTGCCTTTAGTTCCAAGAACCTCATAATGCACTCGTCATTAACAGCCTTTCCAGATGAATTGTTTTCCCGTTGAAAAGAATTGCAAGAACTAACGATTTCCGGTATACCAAAGATAGAAAAGCATTCAAATCTCATAGAAAGGTCAAAAATAAACGTTTTACTTAGCTTGTTAAGAAAATTATCGATAATGATTACTCAGCTACCATCAATCATACCAAAAACAGAATAACTGTTTCTTCAGGTCATTCATAAGTTCTTAACATAAAAACATGTTCCATCTTCCCATCGACAAAGAACTTTGATCAGCCCTTTCGGGTTATTAAAAGAGAAACAAAAACACCTTAAATTATTTAAAACGCATATGGAGTTGAGAATAACAATCACTGTCTACTGGTACCTTTTGTTTGCGATCCTCTTCAGTTTTGTGGTCACGTTGCAGTATATGAAGAAATGACGAAAGAAGGTGCCATTTTGACACCAGAATATGCATGGAATGAATAGAAAGAGCTGTAGCCGGTGGAAATGTAAAAGAGATTGAGGAAGGGGAAATGGGGGGTCTGAGAGTTGAAAAATAATTTGGAAAAGAGACAGGAGGCTTGCCACCACTTTTGGAGGGGTGAAGGATATTTTAGAGCAGAAAGGAAAAAGAAGGGTGCACGGGTGGTCTTCTTGTTTGGCCCGATTTGGCTGCACAGTTTAGAGTTGGCTAATTTAGACTTTGTAGCTTTGATCTCTTAATTCTAATTAGTATTTTATCAAGAACATGCCTTTTGGTAAGAACGAAGCATATGTTGTGAAACAAAAAGGGCAATTGCACCCCATTGTCTCTATCGATCTGAGTCGATTTATTTCTCTTAAATTTATTATTATATTAAAAATAAATAGAATAAAATTATAGTTTTATTTTTATTAAATAATATATATACATTTTATGATAGAAACTTTTCTACTGTTAGAGTAATTTATTAGGATTTTGGTGATTTTTTGTAAGGAAAATATTAAATTGTCTACGCACTTCAATAAATGATTTTATAGTATTTCAGTCTATAATGATCATAATAATTATAAAGGTGACCGAAAAAGAAAAAGACAGGTCACTGATATGCAAAGCTTAACTAGATAGTTGGCTGTCGATCATGGACAAGAATCTGGAAAATGCGTGGCACCAGATTAGGTAATCCAACACTGTTGGATTCTGAAGCAGAGTTCCAAACAATATATATGGTTCAGTCTGATTTTGCTGAAGCTGGGCGCCGTTGTTTGGATCCATGAGTTTGGTTAGTTTCAGCCAAGGAATATCTGCAAAAACAATAAAGGCACACTGGGGGTTGATTGCCGGTCGGCCCCTCCGATGCCAAAGTCAGTTCTTTGGTAATAGTTGCTGTGACTGTGAACAGAGAGTATTAGGGTTCTAGTGTCATACCTGCGTCATGATGAGGTAGTGAGCTTATATAATGAATACCTGCTAGGATTAAGTCATTGTCTGGGAACGGGTCGATCGGCCAGCATGTCGTTCTGGGGTTGGGCTTGGGCCTAGCAATACCGACCCAACCATAAGCCCCCTACTCCTCGAGTCCGATCAGGGAGAAGGATCGATGGAGTACATAAGACTTGTGCGGCTTGTCTGCATGACAGCTCATGATAGGCTCGAACGGTCGGACATCGGCGTCTAGTCAGAGCACTAGGTTTAATCGTCTCTTATGGAACGCGTCCCCTGACAGATTTTTAAAATTTGAAATGAAACGTCGCGTCCTTTCAACTGCTGCGCCTCCCTGGGTATCTGACAATCCTAATTCGCCACGGCCCAGATTTTGCCACACGTCCAACTTCGATTGATGCGCCCGTTCAGTTGATCTTTGTGATAAATGCTTGGAATCGACACATTTCCTTCACCTGTATGTGATTCTCCATCCTCTGTTCTCTCTATTCTTCATCTCTTTGCCTGCAGTCATCGGAACTTCCTTTTCACCGC
>JAOTAX010000198.1:29847993-29870033 GCA_025629825.1 Erythroxylum guanchezii | reverse complement strand
AAAAGGCATCCAAGAAGCTGAGAAGCTCATGCCCTGATGTAGAGTCTACCAGCTGATCGATTTTGGGTAGGGGAAAGCTGTCCTTTAGGCATGCTTTGTTCAAGTCAGTGAAGTCGATGCACATTCTCCATTTTTCATTTTTCTTCTTCATTAGTACCACGTTCGCCAACCATTCAGGGTACTTTACTTCCCGAATGAAGCCAGCATCAAGCAATTTTCCTATCTCTTTCTCGATCACCCCTGCCTCTCTTTGCTTTGCCACCGCTTCTTCTGTCTGACTGGCTTGCAGTATTTTCGAATACCGAGAGAATGAGATGTCACTGCTCGAGAAATTTCAGGCATGTCGCTCGGTACCCAGGCAAAGACCGATCTGTTAACTACCAAGCAATATGTGATCTCTTTGGCAAGCCCTTTTTCATCCAATATGATCTGCTATGTTTCTTCTACAGGGTTCATCCTCTCAGCTTCTTCATCGGCTCTCACATCAAGAGAACTTGTCAAAACTACCGCTCCATCAAGGGTCTTCGTTTCTGCCATGTAGCATTCCCTAGCGATTCTTTGCTGACCCTTGACAAAACCGACTCCATGAGGTGTTGGGAATTTCATTGCTTGATAGTAGGTTGAGACAATTGCTCTGAGGGCGTTTTGGGTGGCTCTTCCAATTATTGCATTATACGCTCCTACAAACTTCACAACCAAGAATTCAACATTCCTCTCTATTTGACATGGCTTTTGTCCAAATTTTACTTTCAAGAAGAGTCGAGCGAATGGGTAGGCTGATGCTCCTGTTACCCCTTTGATGGGCCCCTCTATTGGCAGTAGTCGCTCCTCCGGTATCTCCATATGCTTAAACGCATCGTAATACAGTAGGTCGACCAAGCTACCTGTGCCAATCATTACTTGTTTTACCTCGCTACCATCCATATTCAAAGTGACTACTAATGCATCATCATGAGGACAGCTAACACCTTCCAGATCAGATTCATCAAACGAGATCACCCCATCGTTTTGCTTCTTTTTCTTTACCAATAAGTTTTCAGCGACCTGTCTGGCATACCTCTTTCTTCCTCTGACGGTGGACCCTCTTACTGCACTTCCGCCAGAAATCATGTTGATGACCTTAACCGGTTGGTTATCCTGTTGTCCGACATTTCTGTCACCCCTTACCCTGGACTGTCCTCTCGTGTCGCATCGGTCGTCTGAATTCCTGTTCTGCCCCACTCCATCGTTCGCATTATTTTGCTTCCACGGCTTTCGCTAGTTGTCAGATCGACCACTCCGACCCTCATTGTCCCACTCGGCATTTTTACCGTACTTCAAAAATCTACCCAGCCTTCCCCTTTGGATAAGGAATTCGATTTCTCGCTTTAAGTCCCAACAATCCTCCGTGTCATGACCTACATCTCTATGAAAACAACAATATAAAGTAGAATCCCTTTTTTTAGGGGAGTTTTCAACTTACTAGGTTCTCGGAGGGATTCCCCTTCTGCTCTCATGACTGCAAGTACTTCCTCATACCGCCTGTTGAGCGGGGTGAAGGATTCTCGTCTTTGGTCCCTGCGGTCGATCGGCTTCCTCTAGCTAGACTGATCCTTCTGTCGCTTGTGTGAATTATTTATTCTGTCACTTGGCCAACGGTCATCTGCCCTACGTTTTGTGCTTTTCAACACTTCCTCGAACTGGATATACTTATCCGCTTGATTTCTTATCTCTTGAATAGACTTGGGCTAATCGAGGGCCAATGACTTCTTAAACTCTTCATCCCTCGTGTTGCTCATAAGGGCAGCCAACATGGACGAGCAGGTGAGGTCAAGGACTTCAACAGCTTCATTGTTAAACCGTGTGATGAACTCCCGTAAACTTTTGTTCTTTCCTTGGGTCAACTGCATCACTTCCAAGGCAGTCTTCTGTGGCCGTTTACTTGTAGCAAACTGGTTGAGGAATAGCAGCTTAAAATCCTCAAAACAAGTGATGCAACGTGGGGGTAAACTGTTGAACCATCGTCGGGCTCCTTCTTGAAAGGCTGTACAGAAAGCCTTACATTGAATGGCATCGGGGATGCAATGCAGGTTTATCATCGATTGAAAGTGCTGAAGATAGTGGAGGGGATCGATCTTTCCGGTGTATTTTTCAGGCGCTGGTATCTTAGTATCGACCGCGGGAAGGCTATCCAGGATCTCCGGAATAAAAGAAGAGCTGTATTGTGTTGATGGTTGATCCGGACAAGAATTTATAGCCATGTTGATTCGATCGTCCACGATTTTTTCAAGAGTTTCAGCAGAATGGCGATCGGCCATCATTCTTATCTGCTCCGTCTGAGATTGTAAGATTTGGCGAATCAGTAGATCGGTCGCTTCCTCTATTTGTCTTTGGGTGAGGGAGATTTGTTGTGGTGCAGGAGGGTTTGTGTTTAGGGGGTGTTGGATGTGAGGGTGTGAATTGTTTCCAGCGTTATCCTCCAGGGCTACACTCTGCTCTTCCTGATCTCGGTTTTGGGGTTATGGTTGATCATTCGGATGTGAAGATTGTGTTTGGTTATTTGGATTTAATGGGGGTAGCTCATCTGTGCTAGGGTTTTGGGTGATGGGTAGAGGACGGATCTGGAGATCGTGATGCGTCGGTGGAAGGGCGGCGAGTAATCGCAAGTCCATTTGTTGTAATGTAAGTGCCGCGACAGCGGCTACATCAGGATTTGTTGCTGCCGCCTGACTTATCTGAGTGCTTTTGGACGTGGTGCCCTGACGCTCGGCCCCCCGGTGGGCACCAACCGGTTCGGTCTGATTTTGCTGAGGCTGGACGCCGTTGTTTGGATCCATGAGTTTGGTTAGCTTCAGCCAAGGAATATCTGCAAAAACAATAAAGGCACACCGGGGGTTGATTGCCGGTAGGCCCCTTCGATGCCAAAGTCAGTTCTTTGGTAATAGTTACTGTGACTGTGAACAGAGAGTATTAGGGTTTTAGTGTCATACCTGCGTCATGATGAGGTAGTGAGCTTATATAGTGAATACCTGCTAGGGTTAGGTCATCGTCTGGGAACGGGTTGATCGGCCTGCATGCCGTTCTGGGGTTGGGCTTAAGCCTAGCACGACCGACCCAACCAATATATAATAGGCATTTACTTGGGCGGAAGGCGCTTTATATCATAGGATATTGATGACCGCGTTAAAAAGAAAGTAAGAAAAGAGTCATCACTGCAGACTTGAATCCATCCGCAGTGAGCATAGTCAAACCTTCAAAATTTACTCTTCGTGAATGACTCCCGCGAAGGCTTTGATTCTCCGGTTGTTGTGAGCGTGGAAGGTATTGTTTAATTTAATCTGCTTTCTGACTAATGAATTGTTTGAAGAACGATGTATGTTGTTGCCCAAATGATTATCGTCATTGGAACATGCCGTAGATCTTTGGCCTATCCTTTTTAACCTTACCCACTTCATAGCGAAGCTACCTTTTGAAACTTAAACACCTCATCTTCAATTTGAATGCTAACTTCCTATCAGTCATTTGCTTCCTTTGTTTTCTTTTACTATTTTGTGCTGCTCGACTTTTGGGAGCTTGGGTTCGCAAGACATTCCTACATGAGGAGTTTTAAAAGATAACTGATTGTTCCAAGTTCCAATTAGATTAGTCTTCTATATATGGAACAAATTGTAAATTGAGGTTTATTGAGGCAAAAGAAGATGAGCATAATTCCATAGCTTCCCTCGCTGTTGCCTTGAATGGAATCATGAATTAAAGATGAAGGGCTGAGCCTGTTCGACAGTCAAATTTGCAGGAAGTGGAGCATCCATTACCTATCTCCATTGAGATGCAAGGTCTAATTCTATCCTTTAGCCTAAGAATGTGCATCATAAACTAGGAAGTAGTGGTTTTAGGCTTAATGCTCCAGAAATTGTGCGTGGATCCACTTTACCCATAAGGAGTGTTTATCCTTAACGATTCTCCAAATCCTCTTAATTAAGTTGCATTTGATTATAATGTTTGATAACTTGACTGTCAAATTTAAGATATTTAACTCATAAGGACCAAAATTGAATAGTCACTTGTGACCTAATTAATATATAATTAGAATTAGTTATAATTCTAATAAGTTCTAATTATAATTATAAATATATTTGAGATGAATTACTAAAGTGTTCCAAATTTTATTATAAACAAGCATAATTATATATGGTAATTAATATAATCTTATATTAAAGCCATTATCAAAGGTCAAGCCAAATGGTAATGGTCTACCATTTCACGACGGTTTTTTAAATTGACAATAAATGGTATATTTCTTCCTAATTAATCGACAACGACGTCGTTTTGTTTAACTAAAAACAACGTCATTTTCTACTAGGATATTAACACCAAAACAAACCTCTCTTCATTTTCTATTAGCCGAAATACTTCGTTCTCCGTTCAATAAGCGTTGTCGCCTATGTTGTGGTTGTCTCCTAAGTTATGGTTGTCACCGTCAAAGAAGCATCGTTACCTGTGTTGGTATTGTTCTTCTTTTCTATTTTCAAGAACTCTCCTTCTTGTGCGTTGTTTTACTGCTACGTTTAGGAGTTTATATGAGTTTTGTGTTCTACTTATGGTGTATAGGTTTTTGTTTTTGTTTGTGTTTGGAAGATGATGAATTGTGTTTTTATGTTGAATGTGTATCTATTGACCTTTTTTTTTTCACCTTCCACACTTGTTTGAGAAATCACTGCTAATTGTTTGATGAAATGTCTGTTAGAGAATGAAGTCTACTTTTGCAACGAATGTTTATGTACATATTTACCATATGATTACTTTTACACCAAATCTCTACCACTTATATTATACAGATGTATCCATTAAAATGACTTTATTTCAACATGTTATGAGACTGTGATTAAACATAATAATTAAAAGTCAAATGAAGTAGCTTAAAACTAACAACTTATTACTCTTATTCTTAAAAGACCATAAATCTTTTACCATACACACATTTGAATTTATTGAATATGTGATTTATGGAAACATATATATAATGGAGTAGCTTAAAACTAACAAGCCAATTATTAAAATAAATCAAAGCTAAATCACAATTACACAACTCTTTACATTAGAGGATTCTACAAGGGATATTTATGTACACAGAAGCAATCATATTTTGGAGCTCCAAGGGATGTTAATGCATCCCCTAAACGTAATGCATTCACACTTAACATTCTCAACCTTATCATATGAAGTAGTCTCACTTGATAGATCACAAAATTAACATTACTAGAATGTTGGAACATTCAAATAACAAATCTTCTATTGACTTTTTAAGAATAAAATTATTAACATTAATTCATCACAGAATGTCGACGTAACGACTAGTTTTCAATGACAAAAATGGGTTTCGCTGGGAGGAATGTGGCAAAATTCTCCTTAATGAAGAATAAATCGATGCTGAACAAATTTCTTCATTAAACACTAATCACCCCTTGCCTTCTATGATCGATCTTCTTCTTCAAAGTTTTTAGTATCATTCGAACTACCTCTATTTCTTTATTATCTATATCTCATTTTCTGTTATGAAGCTATTATATGAACTTGTGATTTTATATACTATATGTTGTGTTAAGCTTTCTCTCATCTTCAAGAGAATATAGATGGAAATGAAGGAGGTGGTGATGTCTTAATGGTGCGTACAACATTAGGGAGATCGGTTATTTTGAAATAGTAGTCCATTGTAAAAACTATTTCTGTTTGTGATGATAATGGAGGTATGCATGCATTTGAATTTGTGTTCCTAATAATGTTTGATTTAGCTTTGATTGTTCTACACTGTTTGCCCATTAGCCGAAATGCATACTACGTGTGGTTCATTTAATATCATCATGCATACTGCATCTAGGAAATCGTTCATTGTCTCTTCTGTAAGTTTAGTTAAAGAAAAGAAGTTGTTGAAAGAGGGTGTTAATTCACTAGGGAAGATCTTTAATTGTTTCAATTAATGGCTTGGAAGGTGCAAGGAACCTTCTTGGTAATCCAGACATTAGAAATCCCCTTACCTTTTCTACTAACTCTATTGTCACTTGAAATCCAAAAAAATAATTATTTCTTTTCCTTTTCAATAGAATATTAAGAGTTAAACTTTATTTAATTTTTTTTTGTAAGAATTGTTAAACTTCAAATAAACATCTTATAGTACTTATATACCATATATTATGGTATTATATTGCTTAACATATTTCAATATTTATAAGTATTATTATTTTATTGTCAATAAATATTAATGATTAAGAATAGTAGTAAACTTAAATTTATGATATTTTGATCTTATTAACATTAAAATTTTACATATGTTTATCTTTTCATGTCCAAAAATATCTACTTTTCAAATTTAGAATTACCTACCATGTAAGTGTTTTTCACCAATATGTTTAAAACTTTGAAAATATTTTACAATTTTTAGATGCTCCATTCTTTTTATATATATGAACAGTGGTGTAGTAGTATGAACAATAAGCATCATTAAAGAATCGTTTGTGTATAAATCCATAGATATAAAAAAATTTATATAGTTTGAATGCATTAACTATTTAAAAAATTTATGAAGAAGGCAAATGAAAATATATGAAAAATCATATAAATGTCAATTATGAATCACTTAGGATTATTAAGCACACTTATCATTAAAAAATTATCTTTTTAAAATTATTATTTTTAAGAATACTATCATGCATTAAAATTCATCAAAATTCCCTTGAGAAGTACATAAGATATAAAATTACTATTAGTGATGATTTTACAACTTTTCACAAAAAGTCTAACTTTTAGGGATGATTTAAAACTTTGTTGCCAAAAGTTGAACTTTTAGCTACGAATAATATGAATCATCGTATAAGGTTCCAACATTGGTGAAGCCAGCCGTCGCTAATTGTTAATCATTTTGCAGCGATTTTCAAAATTTATAGCAAAAAATATTTATTTAGCGACGATTAAGTAAAACGTTGCAAAAAGTAAAGCTCGTCGCCAATAGCTATCTTTTGGCTACTATTGATTCGTCGCCAAAAAAACATCAGCAAAGGTGCTTTTTTGTTGTGGTGTCATCTAATATTGTTAGATGCTGAAACTTGTGTGATTATTATTGATATATCGCGTCATAACACTACTCAAAATAACTAGACCTATAATTATAGCAGTGGTGAGCCTAAGTTGATCCTACAGAGAGTGTGTAAAGTTTTTGAAAGGAAAATAACTGGTGTTTAGGTTATAGGGGAGGGGGGGTTTGTTTGGGTTAAAATAAAATGAAATGAAATAAACTAACAAAAGCAAATTAAAGAAAACATTATAAAATGATGAAAATGATGAAATCGTTAGAGACGTGGTCATCGATTCTATCTAAACATACACTTAATTAAACATTCTTCATTGAATTTTTGTTCTCTTACCCCTCTTAGCAACTATTAATCATAGGTTAATGATAAGCTCTATAAACCCCGATTTTCCCTTAGGTCGTGTTTAATTAAGAGACGTTTATTAACTAAACCTAGCTATCAAACAACCTAGGATACGATCTCTAGATTTAATTGGATAGCCGCATTGCGAATTAGGAAAATATATTAATCAAGGAAACAACCACACAAGCTCGGATCATTTAACCTAGGTTATGCTACCCCTATTGATTTGACACCAATCAGAAACACAACAATTAAGGATTGCATCCTTAATGATATGAAACCATTAGTTGCTACAAATAAATCTCAATATAACAATTACATATTATATCGAAGATTCTAGCAATATCCAAACACAACAATTATGGATTGTGTTCAAGATTCGAACAATGGGTTCATACATAAACAATCTAACGATAACGAGAATAAAGATCATTCATACATGAAAACCCAAATCCATAAGCAGAGGATAATATAATCAATCCCTAAAGAGAGAAAGAACAACAAAAACAATAAAAGAAATGCTTGACCGGGTTCTTCGGTGTCGATATCACCTTCGAACTAGTGTTGGGAAGCTTAGCTCTCCTTCTTCTCCATGGGTCTCTGACAATGTCTAGCCCTCTTCCTCATTCTTCTCCCTTCAACCCCTAAATGTTTCCTTCAACCTTTCATATCTGTTTTGACGGCAAAACATTGTTTTTATACCAAAAAGTAGGGTTTTTAGGTGAACTGTCATGCTTTCATGGGCGTGCATATGTTGTTCACAATCGTGAGTGTAAGTCATGGGACTCATGGCTATGAGTCACCTTATATTGACACACACTTCTCATGGCTATGACTTATTTTGTCATGGCTGTGCGATGTATCTTATGGCCATAACAATGTCACTCTTCATTCCATTTGGTATTTTCTTGTCTCTTTTAAGTCTAATCCTTCACCTTCTTATTCCATGAAGACAAGTGATTGTGACTCTTAAGAAGACGATTCAAATAGTATGCTTTCGACTCACTTTAGTTCTTTCGCTTCTAAATTGTACCTAAAACTAAATATGAATTGAAGTAAATGTCTTAAGCATTTTATAGTTTGAAACACTAAATATTATGGAATAAATGTATAATCAATTAAGCACATATCAATAATAATTTTTAATGACATGTTCTAAAAATCCATTTCATAATGGTATTAAAAGAATAATCAAGCTTCATAATAAGGTAAAATTTATAATTTATTCATTATTTTATTTTATTATTAAGTAAATAAATATTAATTATTAATAAGAAATATGACTAATGTATTTTAATAGTTTACATTATTTTAAATAATTTAAAAGTAAATTTTTAGATAAAATATTTTAATTTAATAAAATCTTTAAAATACATATATTTTATCTAAAATTTTTAATATTTAATTGTTTCTAATAATAAAAGTTGATTTTTTAAAAAGAATTAAAGAGTATAATCATTAGTGAAAAAAGAGGTGTTATAAAAGACCAAACATCCTCAACATAAGGAACTAATATAGGAACTTTAAAGTACTACTACTTCTTTTTTGTGGTGTCTAAGCTATTCTCATTTTTAGTTTGGGGGCTATTATATCCCCCTTTCAACCCTTATTATATGTCTATATTGAATCTTCATGCTTATACCATCTTTATGTTGCATTTTCTATTCTCCTTTTTGTTTACTAATATTTCTATTACCCACATTTTAATCTCCTTCAGCACTTGATCATCAGGTTTCCCAATCCTTTTAAAACATCTTTCATTCCTTCTCTTTACAACTTATACATACAACATCCCATTGCTATAATCATCACTGCTTTGTCATCTTTAGGTCTGATTTTATCTTCTTCCATCCAAGTAAGTGTTTATGGAAAGTTCATCTTATTGTTAGCAAGCTTGCATCTGTATATTATGCTTTCCCATATTTCCATTAAGTACTTGTGTTCAAAGGAAATGTGAATGCTCCATATATAAAAAGCATCTTCCCACCATATTCATATATCCTAGCCTATTTATTGTATTAGTTCTCTTTCTTGCCACTAATTGTAAGAAAAAAGCTACAATAGGTGGCACATTTTTGTTCGATATCACTTTGTCCCATTCCATTCTCCGCCTTCTTATTCTTAGCATCTCTTAGTTATTACTGAAGACTCTCGAAGGATGCTTGAGCCATATACAATGTTCTATTCTTCTTTAGTAGGTCTGTTGGTATTGCTAAGGTTATTTCTATTGGAACATTGCTTCATTTCTCACCATTTATGCACACTTTAATTTTAAAGTCAATAGAGAATCTCTCCAACATTGTAGGAATGAATTGTGACTAAATTAAGGGGCTAACCTCACTCTAGTAATTAAAGTATATGAGGCCAATTCCTATTTCCCAGATTTGATTTAAAGTTGTCAACTACATTTCCTCTTAACTTGAATAGTTGTGACAGGAACCATGAAGCATAAGGCTTAACTTTATACTTTAAAGACGTATATATGCTCTTATTTAATCCCCCAGGATTTATTATTCTCTATAAGCCTGCATAACCTTTTAACTATGAAAAATTTATAGCTAAGGTTAATTGAAGTAATTCCTAAACCTCCCTCCTCTCTTGGCTTACAAACTACATTCCAAGCCACTTTTACATTGTATCTCTTACTATATGTACCTACTTATAGAAAGCTTCTCATTGCCCATTCAATTGTTTCGATTAGTTTAATAAAGAATAGATGTGAAGTACAATATATATACAAGGAGTTTAATACATACTTGATCAGAGTCACTCTCATCATCATCATTAACGCCTAATTGAAGCCCGATGAGGCACAAGATTTGAGGAGATTCGCAGTCTTACCCTACTTAGTAGAGAGGCTATTTTTGATAGACCCATATGCAATGTGTCATGAAATACTATAATAATTACAAATGGATGTGCATATGCTAAACAAAAATAATAAAATAAAATAACTAAGTAAATAAGTCAAATAAACATAAAAGATGAAATAAAATAACTAAATACATAAATACAAATAAATAATAAAGAGAAAAAATAGTAAAATTAATAATATAAATAGGTAAGGCTATGAAAATAACTTCCGCCCAGAACATTTCAAAGATTAACAATAAATGGTAAGATAAGAATACATACCAGAAAAGACTTGTATAGAGGTAAACTCTAACTAGGCCAAAAGAAAACAAGACTTGTATATGAGTAACTCCGACCATGCTAATTATGCTAAATAGAATACTAACTGAGCTAAACTACCTAGAAGGAAAATACTACATAATAAATTCGCAGTACACAGATTCATATAACCTACAAGACTGTTAATTCTCTCTTTAAAAGATATCCTTTACTCGTATCCTAGTATGCCAAAGTTTTCTATTGCAGGCCAAGTCCTCAGTAAGATCCAACCGTGCCATATCATTCTTGATCACTTTCCCCCAGTTCTTTTTAGGCCTTCCTTTTTTCCTTTTGCAGTATCTAAGTATTATTTTCTCACATCGTCTCACTAGAGCATCAGAGTATCTCCTTTTAATATGTTTGAATCACCTAAGCCTTGTCTCACGTAATTTGTCATTAATATCAACCATCATTGATTTTTCTCTTACTGTAAGATTCCTGACTTTATCTCTTCTATTAAGGTTACACATCCAGCGGAGCATCCTCATCTCTGCCACCAAAAGCTTAATATTATGTATTTGTTTGATAGGGTAACACTCTGCCCTTTATAACATGATTGGCCTAATCGCTAAGCAATAGAATTTACCTTAGAGCTTGAGTGGTATCTTTTTGTCATATAAGACCCCTGATGCACTTTCCCATTTGAGTCAACCTAATGTAATACAATGGACTATATCTTCATCAATCTCTCTATTGCTTTGGATGATAAACCCTAGGTATTTAAAACACTCCTTTCGTGATATAACATTAAAGCCAATTTTTACATCCACATCAGTAACACCACTTGACGGCCAGAAAAGTTACTTTCTAAGTGCTCAATCTTAATCCTTCTCATTTTAAAATCTTTCAACTCTAACAGTTGTCGCCAATATTCTAGCTTGACATTGATCCCCTCTCTTGTCTCATCCACGAAGATAATATCGTCAGCAAATAATATACACCAAGACACATCCCCTTGAATATTCTTGGTAAGCTCATCCATCACTGCTGTAAATAAAAAAAGGGCTTAATGTGAAGCCTTGGTGTAGCCCAATGTCAATAGAAAAATTCTTAGTGTCTCCTCTTATCGTCCTTATTTTAGTCATTGCCCCTTCATACATATCTTTAATTACCCATATATAGGACATAGGAACTCCCTTAACCTCCAAACACATCCACATGATTTCCTTAAAAACCCAGTCGTGTGCCTTCTCTAATTTAATAAAACCCTTGTGCAAATTACTCTAATGTAATGCTTCTATCGTGGACCTTCCTTGCATAAAGCCAAATTGGTTTTCCGATATAAAAGCTGCCTTTCTGACTCTCTTCTTAATTACCTTCTCCCGTAACTTCATGGTGTGACTAACTTATTTAATGCCTCTATATTTGTTACAATTTTGGATGTCCCCTTTGTTCTTGTACAAAGGAATTAACATACTTAGTCTCCATTTATCCGACATGTTGGTAGACTCAAGGATCACATTAGAAAACTTGACTAACCAATCAAGACCTTCGACACCTAGGCTCTTCCATTCTTCTATGAGTATCTCATCCGATCCTACTGGCCTTCCGCTCTTCATCTCCCTCAAAGTTTTTTTAATTACTTCCTTTTTGATATGTTTACATCGAGACTAGTTATGAAATCTCTCAAACTTGTTGAGGTCACCTAAAGAGATGTTGTTTGGTATGCCTTCAATAAAATGGCCATAGAAGTACCTTTGAATTCTACTTTTGATGTCATTTTCCTCCATACGCATTTGCCTTACTTCATCTTTTATGCATTAAACTTGGTCTAAGTCTCTCTTTTTTGTTCCCTAACTCTTGCGAACTTAAAAATGTTCTTTTCTCCCATTTTTGTATCCAATCTCCTGTACATATTCTTATAAGCTTCACCTTTAGCCATTAACACTATCTTCTTTGCCTCTTTCTTTGTCGGTTTGTACCCCTCTCTATTAGCTTCTCTCTCTGCCTCTATCGTACTTTCCAATAAGGCTTTATATGCTCCCTTTTAGCCTTCACCTTTTCTTGTATATCTTCAGACCACCACTAAAACTCCATCTTACCACCTCTTAGGAATGTCAATAGGCCGGGTCGAGTCGGGCTATGGGCAGGCTAGCTAACCCGGCTCAGCACATATTTTTTAAAGAAAAACATAAAAAATGACGTCATTTTTAAAGTAACGTTCGAAGCACAGGCTGAACCGACTCGGCCCAACCTCGACGTGTGGCTCTGTCAGGTTGACCATGGTTGACGTATGGCCCAATCAACTTGGGCCAAAATTGGGCTAGGCTGGGCCGGGTCGGTCCAAATATGACATCTTTACCACCCCTCGACCTTTTAGAAACTCTCAAGATCTTTTTGGCAGTATTCCTTACCAAAGTTGCTACTCACTCCCTCATTTGATTAGCATCTCCTTCTAATGTCCATTCGGTTCCATTTCTTATTCTATCCTTAAATTGTTCCACCAAGTCACCTTTAAGATTCCACCATCTAACTTTAGTACATCTCTTAGTATTTCACTTCTTCCTCTATCCCTTAACTTCAAGATACAAAACTAACATTCTATGTTGAGTTGCTAAGCATGCTTTCAGAATCACTTTACAATCCTTGCACCTAGCTCAATCTCTCTGCTTTACAAGGAAATAATAATTTTGAATCTTTGTGGTTCTACTGTTATAAGTTACTAGGTGCTCCTCATTCTTCTTAAATAAAGAATTAGCTATCACTATCTTAAATGCTACCATCATGTTCAATACAACAATCCCACTGTCATTCCTATCTTCGTACCCAAAACCCCCATAAGTCCATGGATAGCTGTCCGAAGCTACCCCTAAATGACCATTAAAATCTCCTCCTAAAATAACTTTCTCACTAGTAGGGATCTGTTAAATCACTTCATCCAACTCCTCCCAAAAATTCATGCATATGTTGTTCGTCCAAACCCTTAAGGTGCATACGCACACATCACATAGAGAACAATATTGCTAATCATACTCTTAACAACCATAATCCTATCATTTGTCCTTTTTATCTCCACATCAGGAATTATATGTTCTTAACAACTAAGATACATACCCCATTCTATCTTCTTGATCCCCTTGAGTACCATAATTTGAACCCATTAATGTCCTTTGCTTTAATCCCCATCCACTTGTCTCTTGGATGCATGCTATATGTATCTTATACTTGTATAGAATCTCCATTAAGTCTAAAGACTTCCCTGTAAGGGTCTCAATGTTTAAAGAACCTATTTGTATTCTATCATCATCTTTTTTATTCTTATATACAAAATTCACCGAAGGGCTAGCCCTTGTTCCATCCTTGATATACAAAGCCATCATTCCTAACATAATGCCCCCCACAAGTCTACGGAAGCAATTCCTAAAATTCCTTAGAGTCTCTAATAAACTCTAAAGATTATAATAACCTAAGTAATGGAATATTAGAGTAGAAAATTTATTAATCTAATAGGCTCTGCTAATAGAAAACTAGGAAAAGGAAACTAGAAAAATGAAAAAGAAATAAGGGAAGTAATCAATATATGTATAGGAATTGGAAAAAACAAGACCGTTAACAAGCTAGAATAATAAAAAGTAGAACGCAGATCACCCAAAGGAAAGTATCCAAAGAAATAGAAAAGGAAAAAAATCCTGCTAGACAAACAAAACCTCTGTATTGTAGTTTCTACAATAATCGCCACTAAGCGCCAAAAACACCTAAAGATGGAGAAACAACTTCCTGGTGGTACAAAAGAAAAAAAAAAAGAACCAATTGTAGCAGCACAATAACAACTGTCAAGAAGATGCACAACTTGTCAACAAGATGCATGTGTCAAGGGGTTCACATACACATCAGACCTTACATATAGTCATAATAAAGATACATTCAAGAGTTAAAAGCATTAGTTAGAACGTATGTAGCAAAAAAAGATGAAGTAACTAGAAAGTGATAGATATATTGTTACCAAAGTTGACGAGAGCCAGAGATGAGCTCACTCCTGGAACTTGATACCTTCACTTCACGGACAAACTGTGAAAAAAATATATAAAGAAAAACAACAATATAAAATATCAGGTGTACGACTCTTGAGAATGGAGTCACTTAAAAACTCATGAGGGAGAGCTTCGCCATCCTACAAGGGTTTTACCCGGCTCAAATCTGGACTAGTCGGTTGCTCCTGTAGCACCGGATATTGAGTGGCTTGACCAAAAAAAAAAAAAACTAGGTGTTGTCAATTGTTTGTGTTAAAGATTCCCCAACTCTTGTGATCTAGTTGGTTTGTTTTGGCTAGGTTTTCTCATTGGACCTTGTAACTTAGACTTTCTTTGCCTATGTTTCTTGGATTTCTTGTTGTTGCTGTTGCTTGGGTTTCTGGCTACTTTTTCCTTTGATGCGATATCCCTTTGTTTATTTTGGTTTGCCTTGCGGTTTTGCTGGTCAAGTCTTTTGAGGCTGTGGTTGTGAACTTTCTTGTATATATTTTGATTATTTATTTGATTTTTCTGAATTACAAAAAAAAAAAACTATGACTTAACAGAGGACAAAATGAGAAAACAGAGGAACTCCAAAGATTGGTCCCCTATGTCAAATCTAATCTTTCAAATCCCTCCCTGCAAACTTCTAACCCTTGCAAACAAGATCACAAGAGAAATCTATAGTAAAAGCAAGAGGAATAAAAGCGAGATGAGCTGCGACTGGAGAATCACAAGAGGGGATAAACGCCATCCTGAATGGGTAACGATGAAGGATATAGACTGGCAATATCGATGGTGAGATTTGCACAACATTCAACAACACCTGACACTGTTAATGGAGCTTCCACCGACGATAAGTCGTTGTTGGTGAAGACTCTGTTTACTGATGACTACAAGCTTAGCGACAATATTGCCACTCAATGAGATTGAGGCTAAGACTGAGGCTCCCGATATGAAAGAAGAATGGTAAAATGATATAGAAGAAAAAAAAGAAGCATATAGTGGTTTAAATATCCCACCACCAAGAACAGAAATAGATCTCATAGATGTGTTGGGAACACATAAAGCTTCGATTTTTCCATTCTTTAACAAAAACCCAAATAAGAATGATGGAGAAATGAAAAATCTATAAAAAAGGATGAATACTGCAAAATGTTCAGTTAGAAGAAAGAAGAAGTAATGGAATTGTGTGTGTAAGGAAAGAGCACTTTATCAGAGTCACTCTCCTTACTGATAATGCTTTGTTAGACCAGTTGTCCAGCCTTTTATGGATCTTCTCTAGTAATAAAGTTCACTCTCTATAATGTAGTTCATTGTTAAAATAGTTAGTCCAAGATATAAAAATGGAGGCTACTTGACTTGTACATTATAAATACTAGAAAGCCAATTAGATCTTTGGCTTATAATAGAGGAAAGAAACATCAGAATCTTATGAAAGTTTAACCTGATAAGGCTTTAAAGGTTTGAATGGAGATCATTAGGTTGCTCACTAATTGATCACAATCTTTGGAAAAGATGAGGAGATCATTATCAAAGAAATGGAAAAATAGCTCCATCTTCTTGCATTTACTGTGGTATTTGAAACTAGGATCTCTAGATATATTGTATTTTATTAATCTTGTCAATGCTTTCATATACAAGATACACAAGTAAGTTGATAAACTATCTCCCTACCTAGGTCCCTTACAACATAAAAACATGTTAGCTAGTTAACCATTGATTAAAACACTAAAGAAAGTTATTAAAATGCATTTTTTTGATCCAATTCCTAAAAAGTTTTAGAAATTTAAAGGTCTTGAAGAGATTCATGATAAATTCGCAGTTGATGGAATCATATGCCCTATGTAGAAATCCACTTCTATAACACAGTTCTTTATGTATTTTCTTCTTAAACAACTTTTGAGCAATCAACACTTTATCACCAATCAACTTATTTTTTTTAAAAGGCTCCTTATGTGTCATTAATGGGACACTTGGTCATTTTCTTTAACTTTGTGCCAGCAACCTAGAATGATTTTGTAGAGGATATTGCAGCAAGAAATGGGCCTATACTCATCTAAGGAGTTTGGAATTAAGGTTTTGGGAATAAAAGAAGTAAAGACTTTTTTATGAAAATTGAAAGAAAGTTTCATTGGCTATAGTTAAACTATGTACAACATTACAATGAGGTCACCTTTAGGAAATTCAGAAAGACTACTTTACATACACAAACAGTTACACTACTAACAGTTCAAGCAATTAAGTTATAAGTTCCATTTAGATTTCATTCTAGTAAACAAGTTATGTGTTGCTTCCTTAGTTATTACAAGAGCTTTGATTTCATTAGTATTGTTCTCTGCTAGTTGGTATTTGCTTGTTTCCTCCCTTATGTAGAGCCTTCTGTTTCTCTCTTTCCAAAGGCTGTAAATTGTGATTTTGAAGGTTGTTTTAAAAAACATGCCATCCTTCTTCTGATGCTTGGAAACTCTAATGAGCTAGCAATCCAATCGTACGAATTATAGTAAGCCTCAATTTATGAAGCAGTTGGCTCCACACAGTTTCGGAGTATGTGCAGTTGAAGAATAGGTGGTTCTTGTCTTCAGCTGATATCTTGCATAACTCACAAACTGGGTCAAAACTCTCATGCTATCTGTCTTTAGTGCTTAATAGATTTTTGATTGTTATCCAAGTGATCATTGAGGCCTTAGGGCTCAGACTTTTCATCCAAAGTAGTTTGGACCATGACACTATTTGATATTCAGCTTGGAGAATGCTATCGTAAGGTTTGTTTGTGAAGAAACCTTTAGGGTTAGGTTTCCATACAATCTTATCCTTACTACTGATGTTGTTAATAGATGGAAAGTGTTGATAGATTTGGTTAAACCCTCTGAAAGTACCAGACTATCTCCCTGTAGATATGAGTGATGAAACTTTAGCATTGAGAAGTATTCTGCTTCTGAGGTGAACTAAGTATTAGTGAACTACAAATGAGACTGTAGTTGTTGGACTACCAATGGTGCTTATGGAGAAAGAGTGAGCTTCCTTACGAAGATCTTCTTTTGATGTTATTAGACTCTCAATTTTGTCTCTTAATTATCTAGTCTTACTGAAATTTTTCATTGAAAGTAAAGATTTATTAAAAAAATCTTGTATTTTTTTCATTATTATTCAACAATAAAATCCTTAATCTTTACCATATAAGTTTATGTCATATGCTTTGTTTACTGATAGTGGGCCAGTTTTTCCTCTTCTTGAAGTTCTACATCTTAAATGGAATTACAAAGGTCTTAATTAATTCTTTTAAATTTCTCCTTTTTTGTTTGAACCACTCCCTTGAGTTCATTCTTTACATATTGCCCAAAGAATAATTTAGGTAATGTAAATATTTACAGCTATTAACAATCACAAAGTGATTGTGTATGTAAAATAAAAGGAAAACAAAAAGTGTTCTACCATGTAGGAATCATATAAACAGTATAGCTATGATAGGTGAGTTTTTTTAATAGTGATTACGTATACAAGTAAAATCTAATCAGTCTTAATATATTTTCTAAGGATATCATATCAAGTTCGTCGAAAATTTTAATTTGTCCTCATGTGGCTTGGCGAGCTTTTCTAGACTCTTTAACTAATCTTAAAATCTCAAATTATGGTTTTTCTATTTCCTTCTATACAAACACTTTCACACTTTGATTCATTATACTTATCCGAATTGAGGTGGATTAGAACATTTTAATATATACATTATATAACATATTCTTTTATTTATTATAAGATATAAAAATGAATTACAATTCATTCATTAAAAATCAAAATGTTTTTTGCTTAATAATTTGTATGATATATTGCCCTTTTTTATGATTCAATTACCTATGCTTATTTCAGTCTTATAACATTAACTTATTAAAGGCACTTTACTAGTATAATTAGTGTGTTACAAACGTATTTGAGTCTTTAAATTTATTTTTTTTGAACATTCTCCTACTCTCCTATCTTATTGTTGGGTTATCTTCTTTTATAAATCTTAATTGTCCAATAAGCTAATTGTTCTCTATATCAATAATGTGTAATCTTATTTCATGGATTTTTTTAGCTAGGTGTGAATCTCTTTATATACAATATTGTTTTAGGTGCAAATCTCTTATAGCATATAAATCCTTTAAGAACATAATCACTTTTGTAGTACAAGGACAATATATTAGAATATAGTTGTCTTGTGATTATTTTAAACCATGTTTAGTATTTAATTCTTTATGAAAATTGTTTTGATTGATCTCGCTTATATGTAATTACATTTAGTTATGGGAGTTTTGAATAATATGAACAATTCTAATGATTAAGTGGAAATAAATAAAAAGGATAGGGTATGGAATGATACCATAGAGATGCATTTAATCTCATTGATGGTTGAAGAAGTGAAGAAGAAAATCAATTTTCCAAATCTACTTGAAAGAATATTAAGGCAGGTCTTCAAACAAAAATCAATAAATACTATACTGATGTTCTATTAAAGAATAAGTATAATGCATTAAGGACTAGATTGTAGAATTTCAAAAAATTGCTCAAAGAAACAAAAATCAATTACAACACCTTCATAGGAGAAATTAATGCTACAAATGAATGTTGAAAAAATATATCTAAGCTAAAATATGTCTTTGTTTATTAATATAACATATCATATAATATTTGTTCTCATGTTCCTTTTCATCATTATAGGTGCATAAAGTGACTCATAGATTCAAGAAAAATGAAAGCAAGGAGTTTTTAGACTTATGTCATATTTTTGGATTTGCTACTGTAACTAGTTTGCTTGTACATCCGTCAACTAAATCTCCATCGAATAGTACAGAAGAGGAATATAGAATTGATGTTGAAGAAGATTTCTTATATAATGAAAAAGGAGATCAAGTTACAAATTCTCCGTCTAAGAATAAGAAGGCAAAGAAGAAACATTCTAACATTTTAGAAACGGTTTTGATTATGATTAGTGAACAATAAAAAAGAAATAATGATTTACTTGAGAAAAAACTGATTGAAACATCATCCACTGTAAAGAATGGATCTAGAGCCTCGTCAATTAATTAAGAGGCTAATAAAATGATGGAATGTTTGAATTCTTTAGATGGATTAGGTGTTGAGGGTGTGCAGTATGGAATAACTATGAAGGCTTTACAAGATTCTCCACTTTATAAGGAGATTTTTATGAAGACGTAAGATGTATGAAGCTGGATTAAATTATGTCGCTTTAGTTACTTTTGATATTATTGCATAACAAATTGTTATTGAGTTGACACTTCTATATTAGGAATTATACCATGGTTTGAACATTTTAAGTTTATGGTTTGTATGAATATTTGACTAAATGTTTTTAAGTCTATGCTTTGTATGAATATTTTAAGTTTACATTTTGTATGAATATTTGATTAGACCTTTTCACTTAATGTTTTAATTAATTATTTAACGGGTATTGAAGATACATGGATTCCTTATTAGATTTCGAAGCAGATTCTGATGATGAACTAATAAAAGTAATTATTATTTATCTAGCTAAGGAAGAGAAAAAAAATATTTTCATTTAGAAAAAAAACCATGTAGGACTTTTACTCTATCAGGTGACAATTAGATATTAAATTTTTTAATGAGCTGAAAAGTTTAGGAGGCTTAAAGATAACAAGTCATTTGATTATGAAGGAACAAGTAGCAATTTTCTTGATGACTATAGAACATAGTGAAACAACTAGAGTCAATGTAGAATGCTTTCAACATTTGACTTAAACAATTTCAAAGTACTTTCACAAAGCCTTATATACAATTAATCGTCTAGCAAAAAGAGTCATTACTCCACCATCCTTTACGAATATATCTCTTGAGATTTAACTTAATTAAAAATTCCTTACTTATTTTCAAGTACATTCATATATTTAGTTACTATTTTCATTATGTTGGCCCCCGAATTTTTTTCTTTAGTTATGCATGTTTTAAATAATTATGAGGTTTGGATAGGTGAATTTTTAGGAGTTAATTTTTTTTAATGTCTATGTTAGTAGAAATTATTTCATGGGGTAGTTGAATTAATAGTGGTAAGAATGCATAAAGGGTATTTTTGGTAGCTCACTTAATTTTAAAAACCATAAGGCATTAAAGGAAGGGCAAGGTAGACTTTTCTCGCTCATTAAGGGTAAAATGGGAAGAAAGAAGTGTTGCCTTCTTCCTAAAGCAGAGAAAAACGAAAATAGGAGAGAAAGAAGAGAAATAACGAAAACAAAGAGAGAGGAAGAGAGTTTCGGTGGTTTGAGATAAAAGAAGAGAGTTGAGCTAGGGTTTCAATTTTTTTTAGACTTCAAGAGAGATTTTAAGGTTGTTCCAGAAGGGAAAAAGGTAGAGAAAGAGAAGAGCGTCCATTTGAGCCAATAATCTCATAAATTGGTGAAGATTCAAGGTAAGTTTGATTTTAATCCTTTGAATTTATGGAAGGGTTTTGGTTCATGAAGCTTAGGAAATGCATGGGTTTAAGTATTCTAGGATCAATTTAGTGAATGTATTTTCTTAGGGTTCTCAAATTAGAATTCCTATTGAATTGAGATTTTGTTATTGTTAAAGGAAATCAAGAGAGGCAAGAGGAGAGGCATCTTTGAACAAGTCTCAAGCAAGGAATTCAAGGTGGGCTACATTTTTATAATTGAGTAAAGAAGTCATAAATGTTTCTTTCAAATAAATGGAATTAAATAATTTCCATCTACTTTATAAATGTGCATTTATTGTTCTTTAAATGCTTTGATATAGTGCTACATGTTTTGTATATGAATTTTGTAGATAAATTATGAACTGATATGGAAATGATTTTGAAAAGACTTTATGCTTATGAAATCAAATTTCAGAAAAGTGCCATTTTGGGCAATATGTTTACAAGTTGTGAAATGCATGATTATATAAGTTTGGTTTGGTCCATTCTGTATGTCAAGTGCACTTCGACTAAAGGCTTCTTCCGCCTGCCTGCTAGTGGTATAGAGTCCCTTCACGGACTCCCTTAAGTTCACGGCTAAGCAAGACCATTATGTGGGATTGTGATAGTATGTTCTGTTCACGGCTATACAAGACCATTTTATGGAAATGTGCTAGTACGTTCTATTTATGAACCTACCCAAACCATTATGATGTGCTTATGTGTTTACATGTGTTGACAAGTTTGATGAATGTATGATTTATGTTGCTTATGAATTGTTTGATAGATGAGAATTTGGAAAATATGTGCTTTATGATTCAATGTGAATTTTTATAATGGAAATAAATATTTCAATGATTTTTGCTTGTTACAGATTATAAAACTGTTACCCACTAGCTTTAATGTAACATCCCGTTACCTATGGGAATGGTAAAATAGGAATTTTAAGTGAACAGTGAGAGCTTAGTAATGCAATTGCATGTTCATGCATAGTGTGGCATACGTATACATGTGAATAATGCACTTTTTGCACATGAAATTACTTGTACATGCATTCATTGACATTCCCGGTATACGTGGAAATAAATGAGA
>JAOTAX010000198.1:29813582-29824182 GCA_025629825.1 Erythroxylum guanchezii | reverse complement strand
TGAATTGTGGAAAAGACAAGGTATGTTTCGGATGAGATGAGTTGGGTTCAAGTGTAATGTATCGGAAGAAGTTTTCCGTTTAAGTTGATAAAGTTTGTATATGAATCGTTGGTATATATATATGTGTGGAAGAGTTTTATGAAAAAAAAAAGATATGACGAATCATATGAATTGACGATTTGAAGTTGGGATAAATTCAAGGTGAGGGATCTACGAATACCATTTGAATTTTTGAATTGCTTTGAATGGCATTGAAAAAAAAACTATACCGATTTGGATTGGTTTAAACTAAGTCGTCTTCTCGGAAGATGTAACTTGTCTTTCTAATTTTTCAACGTTTTTCTAAAATATGCGTTTTCGGATGTCGGAATTAAAAGTTTTGATCTTAAGCGTTTTGATTTCGTTGGTTTTCGCCCACGTTTGTATTTCGAGAAATTCTGTACGCGCGTTTATATTTCCGAAGGTTGGGTTCTGAAAACGGGGCCCAAAAGGCATTTCATTTCTTCTAATTATATTTCCAATTCGTTGACATTTGTCACATTTAAAGCAGAAGAAATGAGAATCCTTAAGCAAAGTGGGTGGGCCAATACAAACTGCTTTGAAAAATCTTAGAAGCAGTTTTTCGCCCTCCAAAATGGCCTCCACAGAGGAATTCATGAAAAAAGGTCAAGACACTTACCTACTCATTCTCTGTAATGCATCTCTAAATGATTTTATCCTTATAAATCCAGTAGAGATATGGATCATTCCAAAAGTAGTACCTGCTTAGGTGAAGGAATTTTTTCCTTTCCTGAAACCTTGGTATATTCTATAATTTTATAGGATAATTGATATTTGGCAATTCTCTTAATCTAGTTCTTAGATTTATTCCTACTTTAGCTACATCATTAAATAATTAATCGATATAAATTTGATTTGTATTTTTAAATTCAATACTATGACGAGAATTAGTTAAAACATAGCTAATTTGATAAGTAATTGAAAAAGGATATTACCTTGTTGTCATTAAATTTTCGCAATAAAATTTATAAGCTCTAGTAGTTGTTTGATCTAAATTATGTGATTGTAAAGGAATTCCTAATTTAAGGTGGGAATTAAATTTAATTTTTCCATAAGCTAAATTTCTATTCATGATTTTGATTCCTTGGGCTTTTAAATTAGTCATTCTTTCATCAATTGTAGCCATTCTTATAGGAGAATCTATTCCTTCTTGAAAGATAGATTTTAACAAAATTTGAATTGTAGAAAGATGTATATATCCAATTTTATGTCTTTTTTCTTCAGACATATTTTGTAACTGTTTATAAATTTGTTCTTGGTCTATTAAACTTATGCAAATATGTCCATTACATTGATCCATTCTAATAGGTGTTTCAGGTATAATTTTTCCATAATAAATGATATTTTTTTCTATTAATTAAGTTTTTAAATGGATAGTGTGTAATATTTTGTCCAACTTTTAAATTTAATTGTGTTTTTGCTATTTGTTTTTGTTTTTCTTGTGAGAACAGTGTATTAATATGGAAAATATCAATAGATTCAGTTAATTCTAAAGTATCTACATATAAAATAGTATTATTCTTATTGTTAGTGCAAGATTCTTGAATTATTTCAGTCATTTTGATGTTAGTTAGATTGATAAGAGATTCTTTGATGTTTTGTAAGTTGGTTATATTTATGGATTAAATTTTGATTATGTAAATTATAAACATTGATTGCAACCATTATTATTAATAAAAAATCATAGATAGTTATATCGTCTTTCGTAATACTATTTTTCTGATCTATAATCAGTGACTAAAGTTTCTAAATGAATAATTTCTTTTAATAATTGGTTACAGAATGTACAGTTATGCATTAAAAATAATTGTGACATAAATTGACAAATAGGACAATTATTCATGAATAATGGATTTTGTAATGTTCTTGAAATTGTTTATAGAGTTATTTTTAACTCTGCTCTTTCTTGATTATAGTTTTCTGTACCTCGATTTATTATTTCTTTAAACTTATGAAGAGTAGCTTCAGAAGCATTTATTTGTTCTAAATAATTATAAATGTCGCTAAAGTTTTACTAAGTGAAAATTTTCTTTCAATATGTATTATTGCTAGATGAATATTTCTACAAGTATTACAAATAGGCATTTTTAATAGATAATAAAGAGAAAATAAGTAAATATTGTAAAAATGAGAAAATAAATAGAATGAAATATATAACAGTGATGAAAAACAAAATACAATTGATCATACCTTTTGTTTTGCTCTTTACGTTCTCTTTTATGACACCAATCTTTAGGCTTTAACTGAGAGGTTTGAAGAGTTTTCAATAAAAGATGATAAACAGACTTTTTATTTTCTCATAGAGAGAGTTGAGGCTCTCTTGTTACATTATATAGACAAAGGGTACTTAGAAGTGTCCAAAAACAACTAAAGATAACAAAATAGTAAAAGTAGATTTTCTGTCGAGAGAATTTGCTTTTACTGTTGAGAAATAGTAAAAGTAGATTTCTTTGTAGAGATAATTTGCTTTTACTTTTGGGATTGTCAACATAGGTGGCCTACTGATAAGTGACTTACATAATTGAAATTAAAATTACATCACTGCTTACATCACTCTAATTGAAACTACATCGCTGCTTACATCACTCTTCAATAATTACATCCACTGAG
This sequence comes from Erythroxylum guanchezii, assembly GCA_025629825.1. Classification (NCBI taxonomy): domain Eukaryota; kingdom Viridiplantae; phylum Streptophyta; class Magnoliopsida; order Malpighiales; family Erythroxylaceae; genus Erythroxylum; species Erythroxylum guanchezii. Next base: position 29,821,512 of record JAOTAX010000198.1, on the reverse strand, counting down.
GAGCTATCATCTTTTTCTTTTGAAGTGGAAGGATAGTTGGTTCATTGATGCGATGGATATTGCTGGAGTTGTTAACTCGGCAAGACTTTTTAAATTGGTTAAATAAATAGTATCTACTAAACCACTTTGGAAAAAGAGAAAAGTAGTGAGTGCATTTGTTTATGGAAAAATGATAACTTTAGGTCCATATTGTCCTCGGTTTTGGGGGTAGTACTGAAAAACCTTTTGTTCCTCCTTCCATTCATTAAGTGCTTGAAAACAATCATAAAAAATTTCAAGAGTAATTCTTTTCATTTCGTCCTTTAATGCTCTTGTAGGTACAACATTGATTCTTTCCATATTAATAGGTTTTCCTAATGTTTTCAATTTTGAATCTAATGGCTATTTTTCTAAGGCTTGTTTATAGTGAGGTTTTAATGTAGGATTTTTGAATTCGACTAAGGCTTTTTCTGCTTTTGAACGATTTGAATAACTTCAGTGAATGATTGAAGATTTTCCAATAATATGGATAGAAGCCTTATGCCATTGGTCCATTAAAAATAACATAGACTCTAGATTCTCTAAAATTTTCTTGTTTTTGAGACATGGATGGTTCAGATTTAGGTAATGGATGAATAGGTTCAGTTGAAATGTTTGAAGGAGCAGGGGATGAATGTGTTTGAGTAATTTATTGAGGGGTAATTGGTTGGCTGGCAGTGATGTTTTATTTTTCAAGAAGAATAATGGTTGATCTTAATTGGTTAATCTCTTTAATTACTGACCTTACTTATTGAAGATTCAATAATTCTGCTTCCTTTTTGGTGAGTGAATCTTTGAGGCTTAGGATTGCTGCTTCCATTCTCTAGTTAAGGTACCTGCAAAACTGTCAGCTAAAGATTTTATATAATGCGTTTGAAAGTTATATTGATTTAACTCTAATTACCATCTAATTAAGCATCTTTGATTGTAATTTGTTTTAATATTATATTTAGTAATTCCACATAAATACTTAAAGTCTATCTAAATATATAATTCGACAGGTAATAAACCAACTTTTCATTTTCTTAATGTTTTAATACATGCCAATGTTTCCTTTTCATGGGTAGGATATTTCCTTCCAGTGGGAATAAAATTACCATTGATATATTTACATAAGAGATAATTCCTTGACTTAGGTGGTTGTGCCATAAGGCAGCTAGCCAATGTATCCATACTTGCATCAATTTGTACCAGTAGTGTATCTTTATTATTGTAATTATTTAATGCTGCTAAATTCTTACAAAGATTTTTTAATATACGTACCGTTGCTGTGTCTTCCTTTGCCCATATCCATTGGGTTTTTGTACTGCATTTAAGTTGTAATAATTGGAATTATAAACCTATAGAACAAGAAGAATTAAATCGTTTTGGATATTACAAAAAAGATAATAAGATACGAAAATTTCCTACAGAATATACGCCAAAATATATAACATTAGGACTAGATGGAATTCTTAATTGAGATTGTGTTTTGTCTCCAAAAAAAAAAAAACAAAGCATCACTGCCATCTAACCAATTACCCCTCAACAAATTACTCAAACACATTCATCCCCTGCTCCTTCAAACATTTCAGCTAAACCTATTCATCCATTACCCAAATCTGAACCATCCATGTCTAAAAAATAAGAAGATTTTAGAGAATCTAAAGTCTATAATAATAATACTATGAATTGATTGAGGGTTTTGAGGCTTTTCACCCTAAACACTTAGGAGTGTATTAAGTGAGATATTGGTGAGGGTGTAAAGAGATATGCTTTTGATTTCAATGTAATAATTGATGTGATTATTATTAATATTACTTAGGAAATTAATTTTAGGATAACTTGATTCTAATTATATGTTAATTTGATTCAACATGATATGATGATGTATACTATAAATGGATAGGTTGAAATTGACGATGGATTGATGTTGTAAAATTTATAATTTTGATTATGGTAAGCTTAAGGACAAACAAAAACTTAAGTGTGGGGATATTTGATAGATGTATAATTGACTATACTTTTACATCGATATTTGATGTATTTTGCTTGATATTTTATACTTTTGTTTATATTTAGTACTTAATGTGTTTCAAGTGTGTTTATAGGTGATAATTGCCTTTATGGACTTAAAGGAAAGGAATTCGGACAAAAGCACGGAGTAAAATAAAAATTGATATATTTGAAGGAATGCACCACCGTGCATTATAACCGTGTACTTTCTTGTGACTCTGAACTTTTGCGATATCTAGCAAATTCTGATTATGCACAGTCTGATGCATCACCGTGCAAGAGACTGTGCATTGACCAAAACTTAGAATTCCATATAAAAGTGATGTTTTGGATGTAAATGAGGGGGAAAGTGACAGTCATCGTTCTGAAGAGTTTAGAGGCGATTTTGAGCTTGAGGAGCAAGAGACACGGAGTTTTTATCAATAGATCCATCAAGACGTAGAGTTTTTATTAATAGATCCATCAATAGATACATCATTAGAATACTTGATATAGAACAATAAAAAAGATTTAGAATTATGATTCCGTTGTTTTCTATTTTGTTTTCTGTATACATATATATAATTTTGTGTTCGTCGATGTATAACTAATTTTTTCTGTTAGTATTTAGGCTAGATGATATTTGATATCAAAACATGTTTTAATTATTTTGTGAATGCATAAGCATTTGCTGCCGGAATATCTCTCAAAGTTCATTCCTTTCTTAAAATTACTTAAGTTGTGTATTTTATAAGCTTCAGCTAGGCCTCCTAAATTCCCCATGTATTTCCCTCATATATCCTTTCAGTTCTTCCTTCATAGACTTAAGTTCCTACCCCCGTGCAACATTAGTTTCAATAATAATTGTTCTAGATGATTCTTTCAATCCACAAGGACCATAATTATGTTCTAATGTTAATTGATAGGTGAGTTTGTGTATAATAAATAGGAAGAAAATGAGAAGAATGAGAGAAAACAAAGATACGTATATTGCTCATTTCTAATAATTATCTGTAATGAACAAATAACCATTGTCATAATAGTCCAAATAGACACAGCAAATATTAAGTGTCTATAGGATTTTGATTTTTTAATAGTTGTTAGTTAAGTACGATGACATCATCTCATTGCTATAACATCTTCTTTTTCATGTAACACATACATATAGCTAAACAATGTGCAGGCTTTAGTGAGGACCATTGTAGTGTATGTCAAGAAAATTAGAGAAGATGAGGAGAAACCTATTTGGGAAGAAGTATGTGTTGGGAAATTGAGCCAAGATCTGATCCTGTGCATAACGAAGTAATTACATAAATTTTTTATATGATTTCTCGAAAGCCATATCACTTAAATTTCTATAAAATGATTAACACATAAATCATAATAAAGCATGAATTTTAATTCTTAACTTATTTAGAAGCTTGATCCTTTTCTAGTCGTATTCCTCAAATCGTTTATGAAATTGTTCCATCTTAACCACCATAGCCGCACAAGTGTTTGGTCTCTAACAATATCAACAGAGATGAGAAAACTATGTAACTATTACAGAAAGGGTTAGGCAAGGAGTGATAGCTCCCTTAGGCTTATACCTATTCATAATAGGTTTTGGATATTTTAGTATTAAATTAAAATTGAATTCTAATTTCAAATAAAATTTAATTAGAATTACAAATAACTATAATTAAATCCTAGTTATGCCCAAATAAGATCCAATATCTTATATTGACCCTTATTTATTAAATATCTCATATTTAATTATAAAGTTTCTCAAACTTTGCAATTAAGGTCAACTTGATTAAAATATCTTTTCTCTCTTCACCTCGTTCCTTTTGTGTGATCCATTAGGTTCTCAAATTTGTGAGCAATGGATACAAATTATAACCCTAAATCATATTTAGGATTAGATAAATTAAACTCCTTTAATTTATATGTAATTATCTAGTTAAACAATCTATATCTATAGATTAACATTGTTGTCTAGCAACACATTATGACCACCTAAATATTTAGGAATGTCAAAGCAGTTTTAATTAACCTTTCTGTGTATGATTTTTTTCATATAATTAAATCCTTTCATAATGTGTACTCTATTTTGAGTTTAGTCCTTTTTGCTCTTTATCATTAGCTATTGATTCAATTAATAACATATGAAAATTATTTCACTAAGTATCATTTCACCTTGGCCAAGGATTTCCCAAATTAATACTAGTTTAGAATAATCAACATTCTCCCTAATTATTTTAGGGTGATGAATCCTATATTGATCACTCAAATACCTCTATATAGTTCATGCTACATCCATTGACTTTCAACGAAGCTATCTTTGGCTAGAACAGGTCATAAGTAGTATCAAAACATAGAAATCCCTATATAAGATAACTTTGGAGATCTCAAGTCAAAGGATAACATATACAATCATCAAATGAGAATATCTATAGACATACAAGTAATGCTCCAATTAGATTTCTCATATGGGTTAGTTCAATGAACTTGTTCTCTAAAAAGCACCCGTACAGTTTTTTTTAATTATTTATATACTTTAGTCTATAAGATCAATTTCTTCCTTCATAAAAAAAATATCATATGCTAGTCTTTTTACATTCTATTAATGTCTAATATTAATAGAACAATAAATAGGAATAATTTAAGCATAATACATAAAAGCAATATGAATCCCATAATTATAGTCTCATCATAATTTTATTTGCAATATATAATTATCTCATTAACTTTATCTTGTACATCTAAATATGTACAAGATAAAGAATGCCTTTAATTATTTTTTTCATTAAACTATGACCAACCGATTGACTATATGGCATAAACCAACAATCTCTCGCTTGCACTAAGTCAATCATTTAAGTATCTTATACCATATCACCATATGATGACCATGCTACTGTTGGGATAGTGGTTTAGTGAGAGACTTATGAAAGATTGTCTATAATGAGTACTTACTTAAATCTTACAACTTTCATCTCAATTATCATCATAATTAAAAAGAAATTGCCTAAATACATCATTAGATCTTTGATGAGACCTTAGCTCCTTTTGCACTCCTAAAAGGCTCTAGTATATTACTATCTTGAACAGTGTAAGGAATTATATCAAGTTCAATAAAGAACTTATTGATCCAAATAATTATTTCCATTAAATGAAAAATGTATTATAGCTTAATTAGCAACCATTGCTACATTGGAACCTTTCCAATCTCAAAATAATATTACTATAAGTAAAATAGATGTTAATTTGGATTGCCATGAGATTTCAACTTTTCAAATTTCATCTTACTTCCATTACTTATTTTGAGAACCATTCTCCTATAAGTATATATTGAAACGAACAATTTGTTCAATAATTTGTAAGATTATATCCAACCTTTTGGATGTCTCATAGCCTTTTATTATCCAATTTAGTTCTAAAATTAGTGGATAATAGATGCTTTAACTAAGCATCACATCCTTAAATCTTTAACTTCGACTCTTTCAAAGTCTTAGCATTTCATATGTAATATTGAAATCTTACTAATTGATCTAATTGGAACTATTAAGGGTAAGTCATTGTACTAAACGTCGCTATAGAAGAAATAAATATTGTATGATATAATATCTCATACTATATATTCCTCCTTACATAAAACTATACTATTATGAATTTAGATATAAAGATATTCATTAGAGAATATCATTCCTTATAGATAATTTTTTTTTAAAACTTACCACATCAATCTCATCGAAGTGCTTCAACATTCTCAATACTTAATTTATGCTTATATTTATATGAGAGTAGTGCTCGAAAGGCAATCACCTTTAACACTTTTGTACAAACTTTATTTTGATTAGTAAAGCGAAAGGCAATTTTCATTAATTTTATGTTCATTTATTTATGAATTGACGTCGTTCTCAAATCGAATTAATGAAGTCCATGTTACAAAACATAGCATGAAGGAAATCATGATGAGATCATGATAATGAGATTCCTATCATGTGCAGTTATGTTAGTATCTAAATTATCCCTAGATATAGGATTAATGAGACAGGACATTTTTAATCCGGATAGACTAGCACATATCATACTCCTTGATTTGAGCAAACAATCGATCTCATAAACTATAAACATGATATGTTTAGAGTTAACATTTGGATGCTTACGAAGAGTAGTAAGTACATCGGATGACCTGCTATGAGATTATCATATAGATGATTTATTAAATGTCAGTGATTAATCTCATCATAGCAATGGTGCAAATATCCTTAGACTTGAGGTACTTAAGGATATCTTGGATACTGAGCTTATGCTTTGACACTATTCCTTGTTGCCTCAAGATGAGGTCACTCATAGGGTAGCGATTGGGTACAACTATTGGTATTCGAAGGTAATTGAGTAGCCAATAAATGATTCACTACTCCTGATAGAAGGAGATGATATCTACGGCCTCCTATCGGGGTTATTACTCGAGAGTCTCTAACTAGAGCAATTATGTGTCATTAAGAGAGTCTTCAATGACAAATAGAGTAATGAGATCTCCAGGACGAGAACTAACATCACTTGGACTAGACCTGACATAGTCAGTTTAGTGAGAGTTGACACATAGCCCATACTCCAAACCAAGTAGGATATAGGATGGTGGAAGGACGAATTGCATAGTAATTGACTATGGAAAGGTTCATAATTTGAATAATTAACTATCGAAGAGTTCGAGTGTTAACCCACTTACATTCCAGTAAATTGGCATAATGAAATCGTTCATGATTTGCTCGAATTAAGAGTTAATTCAAGTGACCAAAATTACTGGGAACCTAAAGGTCACATGCATAAAAGATTGGATGAAAAACAAAGTGTGCATGGCTGTCATTAAGTCAGTCACGATCGTGGTCACATGCATAAAAGATTGAATGAAAAACAAAGTGTGCATGGCTGTCAATTAAGCAGGCCACGATCGTGACCAACTTAATGACGGGTGGTACACAAGTGAGTTCTTCACTTATGTACACATGAATTTTTAACCATAAAACACACTCAATAGAGAGACTAAGAGTCTAGAAGAGTTTTGGAAGTTGAGAGGAGTGATCTTGAGATTTATTCATGCAATCTTAAGCAATTGTTGCAAGAGATTAATTACATGAAACTTGGTTTTGATCTAACTCTCACTAGAGCATCTACTTGAACTCATCTTGTTTGTTGCTCTAACCACCCTTACACACTAATTTTTCTTCATCTTTGCGTGCTATTTAGAGGCTAAAGAAGGTGTTTGGTCTTTGCTACAACCTAAACAAGGAGAAGATTTAAGAAATGAGGAGTATTTGCAAGGTACATATCTTATAATTTCATGTTCTTATAATCTTCTTATACATGCACATAGATTTGGATTTTCTGGGGATGTCGTGGGGTTGGAATTTTGATTCCAACACTTCTGTTGCCTTACCATGTATGTGTTGTATGGATCCACGGCTCCCTAACAATTTGAACTTTTCAAAATTTTTAAATCAATATTTCATTTAATATATATAATTGTTTCATATAAATTCATTAGTAATACTAATGAAATATAAGAATAATCCTTTTATGAATTGTTATTCCAATTAATACATTATATGTATAAATTAATAATTCAATACCATCATCATACTTTACCAAAAGTTGATTTAGTATTCTTCAATTTAACAAGTTTCATATGCTTCATAATCAAAATGATACATATATCTTTGTATTTAGCTTTATAATTGTTATTATGTTGATTTAACCAATATGGCATGAAGGGATTGTCTTGGTTATCTAACTTTATATTCTTGCCACTTATATTAAGGAAAAGTGCCATTTGATCTAACATATAAAAATTATTTGCAGAAACTTGGATCAACTACTTTTACTCAACAATCTGTTCTCATCTTGCCTTAAACATTATAGTGATGTTGAATCTAAGTTCAGTATGTATATA
>JAOTAX010000198.1:29789103-29804042 GCA_025629825.1 Erythroxylum guanchezii | reverse complement strand
TTCTTAAACAACCCCCCCCCCCCCCCCAAAGAAATACATTGTAAGTATGGACATCACTTTTTTAGAGTGTGAGCTCTATTTCACATAACATCAAACTCCTCTTCAGGTGGAGAATGAGAGCGAAGAGGTGTTGGTTGACTCTATATTTATATTAAAAAAAAATGTGATCTAAGGAAAGAGAACAATTTAGGGGGAGAAAACTAGTTTAGTTCAAGAGGATCGAACTGGGCGTTTAGATAGACCAAATTTAAAGACATACTCAAGACGAGATAAGACAAAAAAAGTCATCATGCAGTCTATGTTATCCTCTTCCCTAAAAAACATTGATGAGTTAGAACATGATTTACCTGATGATTTAGATAAGCCTTTTACTCTTCGAAAAGGCGTAAAAACTTGCATACACCAAGTACCCAATTTCTATCTTTGTTTCCTATGACTCACTATATCCCTCCTATAGAACCTTTGTCTATTTCCTCTGTGTCTATTCCACAGGATTGGAGAGAAGCAATGGAAAATGTCTAATAGAAGCAAGCTATGGCTGAGGAAATGAAGGCATTGGCAAAAAAATGAGACTTAGGAACTTGTCACTACTCTAGAAGGAAAAAGGACAGTTGGCTATAAATAGGTATTCACAATGAAGCGTAAGCTAGATGGATCCATTGATAGAGACAAGGCAAGATTGGTGACTAGAAGTTTTACTCAAACATATGGAGTAGACTATCAAAAACCTTTGCTCCTGCTGTTAAGATGAATACAATCAAAATTCTACTCTCTTGGGTAGCTAATTTTGATGTTAAAAATACTTTCCTTCATAGGATCTAGAGGAGAATGTGTATATAGAGATCCTCTTGGGTTTGAAGATGAGGAGACATAAGGGAAGGTTTGTAGGCTAAAAAAGGCGTTGTATGAGCTAAAGTAATCACCCAGAGCAAGGTTTGAAAAGTTCAGTAGGGCCATTAGTTCCTTTGATTATCAACAGAGTAATGCGGATCATACCCTATTTATCAAGCATTCCCAAGATAAGATCACGCTTCTCAATTGTCTATGTTGATGACACTGTGGTAGCTGGAAGTGATACAAAAGAGATGGTTAGGCTAAACAAACTCCTTGCTCAAAAATTTGAAATTAAGGATCAAGGGAAGTTGCAATACTTCTTGGGAGTTGAAGTCGCTAGATCAGAAAGAGGAATCTTGACCTCCTAGAGAAAATATGTCCTAGACTTGTTAAAAGAAATCAATATGATGAATTGTAAACTAATTGAATCTCCTATCAAAAGCAACTACAAACTGCAAATAGGAACAAGTGCATCATCAGACATAGGGAGATATTAGAGGTAAGTTGGGAGACTTATCTCTCTCAGACCAAACTAGACATAGAATATACAGTTAGTTTGGTGAGTCAATACATGCACGATCCATGAGAACCATACTTATAGGTTGTATTTTGCAATTTGCAATATCTGAAGTTTGCATTAGGAAAAGGCCTTTTGTTCACTAACAATGTTCACCTTAAGATAGAAGCATTTACAGATGCTGATTGGGCTGGATATCCAGATGATAGGAGGTTAACTAGTTGCTAGATCCAGTGCAGAAGTTGAATATAGAGTTATGGCTCAAAGTGTGTGTGAACTCCTGTAGGTAAGAAAGCTAATGAATGGATTACAATTGACGGATGAAGAAAGTTTATCCCTCTATTTTGATGACAAAGCTAACATTAACATAGCTCACAATCTTGCCCAGGATGATAGAACAAAACGCATAGAAATTGACCAACACTTTGTAAAAGAGAAACTTGTGAATGACTCCTTACACTTATTCCATGTGAGTCTAATGAACAATTGACAGATGTATTCATCAAAGGACTCTACAATAAATAGTTTCATAATCTTATTTACAAGTTGAGCATGTGTGATATCTATGTACCAATTTGACAGAAAGTGTTGACTAGAGTTCTTACTGTAGTTATTATAATTGATTGTATTTCCTATTATACATTTAGGAATTGATAGCTGTAGTAATTTCTCCTTATTTGTTCTGAATTCTTCCTATAATTGAGAGATTTGATAGTTGGAATAGTTTCGTAAATAGTCTTAAGCCTTGTATGTATAAACCATAGGTAATAGAAAACTTTTGGTTTCTCTATGATTTATTTTCTTCATAATATGAATATTTCGAGTAAATGACAACAGAAAGAGCGTGAAATGTTGCAACCTTGCCTGTAAACAGAAGTACTGCAAACAAGTTGCACTAGAATGCCACCATATAATGAGGCAACTTCGTGATCAAAGTTTTACCTAATCAATAAACACACTATTCCCGTAGAAAGCAGCTACTACTCTAAGCATCCATTTTATCATCTTAACTGTCTGAATGTAGAAAAGGACAAGAAGAGAATTTGGCCATACACGGTGGCTCTGTTCCACTTAACGTGGGCTCTCAAATATTCTGGAAAAATCACAAGAGTATGTATATTCCCCTTCCAAGATAAATCATCAGTCCCTCCTATTTTTCCTGGATAGAATAAAATGGAAGAACAAAAAGAAATTCTTTTCTTCTTTGAAAAGCACAAATCGAGTAACAACTTATTAGTACACAAATTCAAATATTTGAGCTCTTGAAGACACAATTTGATATATACTTGGTACATGAAAAAGCAACAATCATAATCTCATTACATGTTGAATCATATAGGTAGCACTCTGTCTGCATAAGCCTCTCACCAGTCGACTCATACTAGTGTCTTGTGGAATCCTTACATCTTGGACTCCAGACTTGATTTTGATCGATATTCTGTCCCGTCCATACGAGTGGGTGACTGCTTCTGTAATTGTTCTTTGGCTAAGAATATGACTTTATGCACTTCATCAAAATGTGGTCTTGTTGCGGATTTTGTATCCTCAATCCACTTCTGAACTTTCTTGTGTGGGCCAAGTAATCGATTGCGGTCCTTTTCATGCAGAACCTATTAAAATAGATTTCAAGATGACATGAACAAATGATATGGTTTCATAACTTCTTTTACTAAAAAGCATCATCAAACTCGTAGCAGAAATGGACATATTAAACAATTTTTAAGGGAAAATATACAACTTTTACGCCTTTGGAACCGTTCTGATAAACTTCTGTTCAACCGATTACACAATATGGAAGGAACTTATGGGAAGCTTCTCAGACGAGGAATGAATTTTGATTGTGACAAAAAATAAACTAGAACCTCTTCAAAGGCACATAAAAAATACTACAACCATGGCAATTTAGCTTGAGAGGAAGTCAATCAAGAGCTAATATAGCATCCATTGGACTTGAACAAAAACTGAACGTATATTCATCAACATTGAAAGATTTTGTGAAATTGAAATATATGGTGATGTTTTAAGAAGGATATGGACTTACTAGAAACTACTATGTAGACAAGCCACAAGATCCGTATCTTATTTAGTTTTTCAAACGTTACCAATGAAAATAACTACTCCTTCCCGAATATTAATTAGACAGGAGTCAATGAGTTTCTTATATCCAATCATCAGGAAGTCCGCGAAGTTCGTTGCAACAATTATGATAATTTTGGAAACATCAAGTTATACAAGTAGGAGTTACATACCTCCAGCTGCATTATCTCACAAACTAGGCTTAGATCTGCTATGGAGGGTTGCATGCTACCTAGCAAGAATTTCCCATTACCCTTGAGCCAAATAGACTCGATCACTGACAAAGACTCAGACAATACTTTCTCAGCTTTCACTGCTTCTTTTGGATTCAGGGGTATGCCAAGTGCAGGTGCCAATGTAGAATTGAAAACATATCCAGCTAATAGAGAAGCATCAAATGAAATGAATGAGAACATAAGTGGGAGAAAACCAAGTGAAATATACTACAGATGTTACCCAAAAGGCAAACAGAAAGCAGATACACCAAAAGAATAGCATGCTTTTGCACTCAATGAACAGCAGAAAGGAACAAATTACCACCAATCACATTGCATGGTGGTCCATTACAAATAATGTCCAATAAAAACCAAAATACAAAGTGCACACAAGATGACACACAGTCTTTGAAAACCCGGAGAAGTACCATGAGAGTGCATCTCCCCCTTCTCACAAGCTTCCTTTTCTTCTTGCTCTTCATCTAGGATGCTCCTTGACATCTGCCTGTCCCAGTGTTATCTCTCTTCTAAGCCATCTCATTCTGTGTGCAGTAATCCTAGTTTCTCCTTCTTGTGTTATCTCTCTTTCCTCAAGTGAGGTCTTTGGTGCGGTTTCCTAATTTTTTTTGTCTTTCTCCACCTCACTATTCAAGGTGTGCAACCCCAGTCTTCTCATCGTTAGATCATACAAGCTTAGACCCTCCTCCTTTCTTGTGCCTCCTTTGTCTCCTGTCCCTGACCCTTTTGGCTACAGCTTTTATTTCTCACTTTTCCCTTTTTAGCAACGGTATTTTAAAATTGATGTTCTCCTTGATAGCACTTGACCTTTCTTGGTAACATATCTAAATTCTGTCACTTACAAACCAAACCAATCCTGATCTTCCAACTTTCCCCTCCCTCTTCTTCTCCCCTCTCCCATGCCTCAGGTCATGCTAATTCATCCCTTCCTTGTACTAATATCATCAATAACCCCTAGACTCTTCTTCTGGAGAACCTAAAGCATCTCATCCTTCTCCCCGACTACTCTCCAATAAGCCCTATAGACAAGTACTAGGAGATTCTTCTCTTCTCCTTCCTTGAACAGCACTTAGACTTTTTGCTAGAAAAACAAATATTTTCATAGAAAGACGGATAGATAAAGTACAAAAATTATTCAAACACTAGAGCATAATCCAATCCAAAAATAATTTCAAGGTGGGAAACAAGACTTGTTGGGTTCTTCTTGGACAAACATCTGCTTACTCCCTCATAAACTCAAGAGTCAATTCCCAATGGAAAAGACAAAATTCAAAGAAGTTCTAGTTAATGATCAGAAAATTTTCTTTTCAAATTCGACAATGAAACAAATGCTTAACACATCATTTCTAATTGTCAAAATTTGAATAAGAACTCTATTTTTTGCATATCTCTAAAATTTACATGTATTACTTATATACAAAATTCTAGTACCTAAAAATGGAAACTAATAATTCTAATGCAATATCTAATACCATAATTTATGAGATACTCTCTAATCCCATGATTTATGGGAAATTCTAATATAAAAGGAAACTTAATAAAATAAAATCAATCAATCAATATACATGATTTTTCCACACTCCCCCCTTAAGCTGGTGAATTGGTATTCTCCATTCCCAGCTTGGATACAATAGTCTAAAAAATTGAGCTGCTCAAATCTTTGGTGAAAATATCAGCCAACTGACCATGTGTAGACACATAAGCAGTGCAAATTAATCAGTTTTCTAACTTTTCCTTGCTAAAGTGACTATCGATTTCAACATGCTTTGTACGATCATGTTGAACTAGGTTATGAGCTATGTTGATTGTAGATTTATTGTTACAGTATAGTCTCATAAGGCAATCCCACTTAATCTTCAAATCTTTAAGAATAATCTTCAGCCAGTGTAGTTCACACACACCTTGAGCCATCGCCTGAAACTCAGCATTTGCATTTGATTGAGCCACACCACCTTGTTTTTTTGCTTCTCCAACTCACAAGATTCCTACTAAGAAAGTGCAATATCCTAAAGTTGAAATTCTATCAATAATAGATCCAGCACAATTAGCATCATTGTATGCCTCAAGAACCAAACCTCCATTTCTTTCGAACAAAATACCCTTCCCTAGTGTTCCTTTAAGATATTGAAGTACTCTTTGAAGGAACTATGCTATGAAGAAACAAGTTTTGTGTAATCTTGTTCATGTAAATTTCTTTCAACATTATTACCCTTTTAATAATCACTTTCACGCCTTAAGCTTCATTATATCTTATTTAAAAGACCTTTTGATTTTTGTTTCTAGTTTACTCATTAGTGGTAGAGATATGATTTTATTAGTTAAGACTCCTTCTATGAATTGATTTAAGAGTTTATTATATTTTTACCATAGACACTTTTGAGTGCATCCTTTGTGAGGGTATGGAATTTGTGCTTTTGATTTCAGAAAGATGATTAATTTAATTGCTTCGATAATGATTTATGGAGGTTTGTTCTAGGAATGTTGGAGTCAAATTGTATATGGATTTGATTCATAGGATAAAATAATATAGGGTGTGAATGGACATGTTGAAATTGAAAAGAGATGGATGTTTTTAAGTTTAATGATTTGGTTATGATTTGCTTGAGAACAAGCAAACGCATAAGTGTGGGGATATTTGATAAATGCTTAATAGACTATATCTTTAGTTCAATATTTAGTCCGTATTATTTGTTTATTTGAGATTTTTATGTTTTTTTGGTACTTCTTTGATTCTTAGTATGTTTGTCGGTCTTATTTGCCTTTATAATCAAAAAAAGGGAAAGACAGATGAAATCAGGATAGAAAACAAAAGAATTGAAGCTATTTTGGAAAAATACGCCCGCGTAAGTCATGTAGACTGTCATGTGAGGAACCATGTAAACCCCTGCGAGCATGTATAACTTCAAAGATATTTTTCCCATGTAAAGGTCAAACACGCTCATGTAAGCAATGGACACAATCGTGGTTACTGCTCGTGTAAGCTTTTGGGACCATGTATAGTTTTTGAAGGACATGGTCACTGCCCATGTAAGCTTTTAGGACCATGTATAAACACAACTTTCAAGTTTTAAAGAGTTTTTGAAGGACATGGACATGCACATGACTATGTGGCAAACCATGTCCAATGTAAAAATCCTAATTTTGCACTGTAAAAGGTAATTAAGAACAATTAATGGGAGTCGAAGATTGAGACCTCAAGTGGGAGTTTTGACATAATTCTGAACCTGAGAGCAGTAGAGAAGCAAAGATTGATTAGCGATCCGATAGAGAGTAGATTTCCATTGAATTCTGAAAGAATCATATTAGAGAAAAGAGGATATATATAGTGAAATCTCTTTTTTTAATTCTTCATTTGACCCTCTGGCTATGTTTTCAATAACTATGAGTTAAATTTATTTAGTGCCTAAGTAGGATAAACCTTAGGATAGACATTGTGATTTGATTCTTTATTTATTGCAATTTGATTATTGATTTATTGAGATTCAATTATATGTTTTAATTAGTCTTTGAATTAATACATCTAAGATATTAATTATTTTATGTTTTAATGCAATTGAGATTGAACAATCCTTTCATAATTGAAAGGAGTTGTATTCAAACCTAAAAATAGGTCTAGATTAGAGTTAAACCAAATAGTGAAATTCATAAATCGATTAATGCAAATGGGTTTTAACCAGAACAAGATTTTAGTTAATCACGGAGGATCAAATGTTGATAGTCTAGACCAAAGATATTGATACAATATAAGAATTTCAATGGTCCAATGATCTTTAGACTTTAATTAAATTGCATGATAACAAGTCAATATCTTAAGAAATCTAAAGGAGATTCATTACCTATGTATTGTTCATTTGACTTGTCAATTCTCTTGTGATCTACGTTCTTAGTTATTCTTTACGTTGAACTTTTATTTTAGTTTTATTGCTTTAATTAAACCATCACTTTAATTGTTAGTCAGATAATAGAAAAGCGATAATTACTAGTACTAGTAGTCTCTATGGGATCGATACTCAGTATTCACAATTAATATACTATAGATCATATGTAACCTATTAATCAATATGTAAACTAACCTTTAAGATCTATAGATAGGGATCTTGGTTACCATACTCAAAATGCATAGGCTAATGAAGCACACCTGGCAACTTAGGATAAATTACATTGTCCACTTAGCAAGTATTCTAACTCACCAGGGAAGCAAAGCATAGCAAGTCCTAGAAAGGGAGTTCTTTCACTAGTTAAGTAAATAGCCATAAGCTCCCCAACTAATACTCAAGATATCATTGAATTTAGTAAAGACTTCAAAGTGGCTATGAGGAGAAAATCTTGAAGAAGGAAGATTAAGAGCAATTGTTCTAGCTCTCGTACTATAACTTAATATCTATTCTTACATGGAATGTTAGAAGGCTCAACTGCACCAAAAATCAACAAATGTTGAGAGATTACTTATTTGATATTAAACAATTACTAGCTAGTCTGTTGGAAACTGAACTGAAAGAGAGTAGTTGCTTTAAGCTGAGATTCCTTCAAAGGCAATAGAAAACTATCAACAACCATCATCCTCATTATAATGGAAGAATTATTGTTACTTTTAACCCTAATAAAGTTAATATTCTCTACTCTTGATCCATTGACCATAAGATTAACCTATTAGTCCTCTTATTTATGAAAAGGATTAACTTCCAAGTCACCTTTGTATATGCATCTAACCTTTTGTTTCAAAGTTCCTGCTAGGACAAATTATCATAAATTCAACCTAGTTCCAATATCCTTGGGGTGATTCTTGGTGGTTTCAAAAGCATCAAGCATCATTTTGAAGCTGAGGAAAATCCTTGTATCAAAAATTTCTCTAATGATTTTAGAGATTGTGTTAGCCAACTGTAAGTTATAAACCTTAAAATGGAAGGTCATTTCTATACCTAAAACAATAAATAGCAAGGAAGATGGTTCCTTAAAAAAAAGCTTGTTAGAGCATTAGCGAACAGTCAATGGCTCACTATTTTCCAAGAAAGCAAGGCTACATTTGGATGTCCACTCTTTTCAAATAATTCTTCCATAGTGATCCAAAATCTTACCTTGAACATGCTAAGGAGATTTCCCTTTAGGTTCAATAACTTTTTGGATGAAGATAAAGGATTTGAAGCTGCAATTAGGAATGGTTTAAGCCATAAATTTAAATCCTTAAACCCTTCATCCGTTGTAGGAAGGTGGATATGGTTAAAAGCCGATAGGACTAAATCTCAAGAGGTATGGGAATACATGTCAAGTAGTTTCTTAATAGAAGCTCAACATTTATTATATATGGATCTCTCAAACACAACTAGATAGGAAGCTGAGAGAACTGCTCTAGGCACCAGAAGTTAACTTTTCAATCCTTAAACAAAGGTCTAGGCTACAATGGTTATTAGTAGGTGATAGAAACACAACCTTTTTCCATAATTTAGTCATCTCTGAAAATAACACTAACAGAATCACATCTCCTCATTCCTTTAATGATACTGATGTGTAGAAGGCCCTCTTTGAACTTAATGCTAAAGCACTTGGTCCAAATGACCTCAATGCTTTTTTCTTTCAAAACTCTTGGAGATTTACCACGAGTCTTGTAATTGAAGCAATCCTTGAATTCTTTAATATAGGTAAATTGCTTAAGGAACTTAACAAGACATGCATTAGTCTTGTCCCTAAAGCTCCTAACCCACTTCCTTTAAGGAATTTAGGCCAATTTCCTATTGCAACACTAGTTACAAGATTATTGCCAAACTCACAACTTCTAGAGTCAAAGTTATGAGTTCAATCATTCACCCATCTCAGATAGGTTTTATAAGAGGGAGACAAATTTTTTATAGCACCTTGCTTGCTCAGGAACTCTTCAAGAATTATAACAGGAAGAATTCCTTCAAGAGTTGTGCCATTAAAGAAAACTTCCACAAAGCCTTTGATTCTATTAATTGGCAATTTATCTTATACACTCTAGAGGCATTTGGTTTCCCAATTCATCAACTAGATTGACCAATGCATTACTCAGTACCACATAGCAGCTTGGTTAAAGGAAAATCAACAACGATCATTAAAGGAGGTAAGGGCTTGAGACAAAGGGATCACATTGCTACCTTGTATCCTTGATGAGAACTTGTCTTAATAAAATTCACTTTATTTTCTCAACAAATGTACAAAAAAAAGATATCATCAAAGAAACATAGAAAAAACAATGCATTTCTAACTTAATGTTAAAATGGAGTTCCATTCTTATGGGTGCAACAACTAAATGATAAAGACAAAATATTCCAACGGGTGCTAGTCATCATATTGCTTTCAAAGAACATATTAAATAACCAAAATAAAGGTTTATTTGGTTGACATTTTAGAATTTGATTTTAGTATGTAAAATTTATAATTGCTAATGACATAACAAGTGCGTAGTTTTGATTTAAAAGATGTATCAGAATAGGGCAATAGATACACATATACCATATGCAATTCAGCATATCATTATTTCTAAGTTGTGATCATGTCTTAAGCAAACAAAATGATGGAATTTCTATAAAATTAGTAATAAAGCACCTGCACCAAGTCGCAAGTTGGAGTGATGCCAATCCAAAACAGAGTGAACCTTAGATCTCTTGAAAAGATCAGCTGGATACCTTAATGTTAAAAAAGAAAACTAGTTACTCAATAGATTGTGACGTATGAATACTAAAATTAATGATAAAGCAAAATTTCATTGAGAACAAAGAAGTCCTCAAACCAAAAGCAAATGCACATATAATGAACAACCACCCATAGCAAATCAAAATCTTCAGGCTTCTTGACTGTGGCTACTTGTAGGAACCGTATTAGTTTAAAGTGACAAATGTGGAGTTATTCCCCTGTTATTATTATTCTAACCTATTCCAAAATCATTAATTTTTACAATCAAGCCCTAAGGCTAAAACCAATAAAATAGGAAAGCTAGTTAAACATCAAGGTCTCCAATAATCCTCTAATAGAATGGCTCACGATTATGTTAAAAGGGACTCAGGAGATGAAATTAGACATTCTAAATACATACCAGAACATTTGAAGCTTAGGGAAAAGTAAGCATCTTTAGGACAATAGATCAAGATTTTGTCTAGTTTTCATTCCTAGAATTTACACATGTGAGATACTTTTAACACTGTCAAACTTATTCATTAACAGAAGCAACAAACTGAAATTTTCTAAATTGACCAATTTAGCCAGGCTATGTCAAAGTGGAAGTAATAACAACATATAAGTAAATTGACTCACCAATGATCAGCAACTCCAGGAAAAGCACATGCAAGATAGATAAGGATTGCATGACTGCAAATGAAAATTATCAAATATGTCAGTAATTGGGTTTTGCAGCTTGACGAAAGGGAAAAGGGAATACGCAGTGTTCACATTTCTATCAGGTAATAATGAAAAAGAACCTATTGCAGTAAGCAGTGAAACTAAATTTTGGAAAGGAGAAATGTATAAGATCTAGTATCAGAAAGGGAACAATTTAAATACCTCTCAAACAGCTTGAATCTTCCATCAACTATAGCTGGGACTTGTTTCATAGGGTTTATGTCTGCAATATCCCCATTCAAACATTTAATTATGCGCTTCTAGTAATATTATTTCCTATGCCGTAATTTTCAGACAGTTATCTACCATTCTTTAAATAGTAAAATCAACCCAGCTCTTAAAAGGACTCAATATTTTCGTTTCCGGAAAGTAAAACATCAAACAAAGAGATTATAGAGAAGAATGTTTATAAAGGTACCTTTAAATTCAGAAGACAAATGCTGGCGCTTGGACAAGTCCACTCTAATCTCTTCAAACTCTATATGGTTCATCCTAATTTAATTTCAAACAGGGGGAAACTTAGAATCCCCAGTTTATACATAGATAAGCAGAAACAAAATGGGAACAAAAATAAAGCTAAAAAAGATCAAAAACGACAAACAGTCAAATCGAAAGGAAGAAAAATTACTTGCAGAAGATGATAACAGCACGTGAGGGCTGGGACATTCGATCAGCGTACACTTTGAGCTTCATTTTCGTTCTAACTCAGAGACTTCGTCTATGTCTCTCGGGCTCCTTTTGATTAGTAGCTTTGATGTGTTTGACTGCCCTTGAAATTTAAATAATATCTATTTGATTGATATTTGTAATAAAAAAAACACAAAATAAGAACGTATTTGATTTTATCATCTTGTTTTTTTATTTTTGTAATTTTACTCTTATATTAATAATTTTAATATAATATATTATATTTTAAATTAATTAATTACTATTACAACTAAAATTAAAATATATGCAAATTAAATATAATTAAAAAATTACACATTAATTGTATATAATAAAATTCTACAAATTAGAAAATTATATTAAGTCATTATAATCAATAAAAGAAGTCTGTCATATTATAATTCTTGAAAACATAATGCTATTATTTACAAAAAAAATAAATCAATTAGAAATAATATAATCACTTTACATTTGTCTAGCAATTTCATCTCACTTTCAAGACAAACCACGAAATTATGATAAAGTGATATTATACTCTATTTAAGAACTTGCATCTTCATTTTCATTTTTCCTATTTTGTTCTTCATTTTCGACACAATTGTTAAATAATTTATCGCTTTGTCCATACATTCTAATATAATTGTGTATAACACAACAAGCAATATCAATGTATTTTTGTTTTTTCATATTATAACTCGGCATGTTTTTAAGTATAGAGAATCTTACTTTTAGAACGTCAAAACATCTTTCAATAACAATTTTTAATAAAGAATGCATGCAGTTAAACAATTCATGTGGACCTTAAGATCTTTCTTTGCCTCTATAATCTCGCAAATGATATCTTTCACCTCGGTATAGTAAAAGAAATCCATAAATCAACAAAATAGAACTTAATTGACATATAAAGAACATAAAATTAACAAATTAAAAATGAATCAAAATTACTATGCTTATTTAAAATAATATAATACCTCATGGAGGTATAAGAAATTGATTCGTTAGATTTGTCATCGAATCTTAAAAAAACTTTAGAGTCATTTGTAGTATCTTCCCATCCAGCCATTACATATGTAAAACGCATTTTAAATAAGTAACAATACATAATATTTTAGTTTGGATTAATTCTTTTACCCCTGTATGGTATTTTTCATTAGTCAGAACACGAGCATCAATATGTGTACCATCTATTGCTCCTATACAATCTCAAAAATTAAAATATATTAAAATAATTATTAATGATAAGGACATAATTGATATAGTAATTAAATATATTAATGTACTAGAAAATATGGAAAGAAATTTGAATTATGTTGAATCTCAGGAGGTGTATTAGTAAAAGATAGTGAAGTAATAACTCTTTTTGTAATTCGATCAACTGCATATAAGACTTTACGAAAATACTTCGAAATTGTCTAGGTCAAATGTTGAAAACGTTCTGCATTAACTCTAGTTGTCTCACTATGCGTTATAATCATCAAGAAAATTTCTACTGGTTCCTCCACAGTCAAATGACTTATTGCCTTTAAGCTTCCTAAACTCTTCAACCCATCACATAAGCTCATGAAGATTATCTTTCTCATTCTTAAATTTTCATAAATCTTTGTAGGATTTATATTCAAAAATTCTAATATCTAATCATGACCTAGTAGAGGAGAAGTTCTACATAGTTACTTTTGTAAATGAAAATATTTGTTCTCTTTGCCAACTAGAGAAATAATGATTACCTTCTTACATTCATCATCAGAATTTGATTTGAAATCTAATAAGAAATATATGTATTTACAATGCCAATATTAAATAATTAATAAAACATTTGATCAAAAGGTTTAATCAAATATAGACAAAATATTCATACAAAATATAGACTTAAGATTAAGTTAAATATTCATACAAAACACAAACTTAAAATGTTCAAACTATGGAATAGTGCTTAATATAAAAGTGTCAAATTAATAAGAATTCAATATGTAATACACATCAAAATATCACGAAAGCGATATAATCCAATCCAGTTTCCTTGTTTTTGTCATCTTTATAAAAATATCCGTATAAAGTGGAGAATCATGTAAAGCCTTCATAACTTTTCCATATTGTACAACATCAACACCCAATTTATCTAAGGAATTCAGACATTTCATCATTATGTTAAACTTTTGAGATCTATTGTCTACGATGCATGATGTTTCACTTAGTTTTTTCTCAAGTAAATGTGTGTCTTCTTTACGATGTTAGAATGTGTCTTCTTTGCCTTCTTATTCTTAGGAGTTTTCTTTCTCTTAAATGGAGGACTTATATCTTGATCTTCTTTTTCATTATACGAGTAATCTTCATTAACATCATTTCCATATTCCTCTTCTGTACTATTCAACGGAGACTTAGTTGATAGATGTGCGTGCACACCAGTTGTAGTAGTATCTCCAAAAATATGACACAAGTCTAAAAATTCCTTTCAGCCTTTTTTCTTGAATCTATGAGCCAGTTTATACACCTATAATGATGGAAAAGAAATATGAGAATAAATATTATATAATTTGATATATTAACAAAACAAAGATATATTTTACCTTAAATAAATTTTCCTAACATTCATTTGCAGCATTAACTTCACCAGTAAAGGAATTGTAACCGATTCCTGTTTCTTTGAGTAAGTTCTTGAAATTATTCAATCTAGCCCTTAATCTATTATACTTAAATACATCTCTATAGTATCATTCCACACCCCATCTTTTTCATTTATTTCCACACAATCATTGGAATCGTTCATATTGTTTAAACCTTCCATCACTAAATGTAATCGCATGTAAATGACATCTGCAACATCCCACCACCATAAGTTACATACCCAAACATTTAGAAACATTCAAGTACATATCCTATGATAATGGCATGTTAGAGCAAAAACCAATCCAACTTACACATGGCATCAACTAACAAAATTTGAAAGTCAACAAATTTTTAAAATCATTCATTGCATTAATCCACAAGTTTTACACTGTTTCCTTAATACAAATATTTATAGTCTCGTACAGGTTCTAACTAAAACAACAAAATACAAGACACAACACTCCTGGAGCTAGCTGTTAGACCTCTGAACCATTACAAAATCCAAAGGGTCCTTTAGTCCTGCCTAAAGAACTAGGTCTCATGTCTCGTACCTGAAAAATCACATTGTAATTTTTATGAGTCTTGCGAACTCAATGAGTGAACCATCATTGATGATTTCACCGGATCACATACATATAATACATATTTTACAGACACTC
>JAOTAX010000198.1:29738998-29749605 GCA_025629825.1 Erythroxylum guanchezii | reverse complement strand
TAATAAAGGGATTGACAAACCAGTAAAGCAATCCTATAAATTTTAATATAAGTAATTCAGTTGAAAACCCTTAGGATTAGTTGCTATTAGACTTAAGGTCAGCTATTAGCATACCATAGGAATCTCCATAGTCTAATTAATTAATAAAACAATTATATAATAAAATATCAATCTATTAAGGGTTGTAGGGAGATTCGAAACCTAATGTCGATAGTTTACTAAGTGCTTCCTTAATTTTCTGAGTTAATCTTATTGCCATTTATTTTACTTGCTTAGTTTTATTTTCTTTTAAATTAAAAATCAAAAATAATTTCGTAGACTTAATAATAGGATAACGATAATTACTAGTGCTCATAGTCCTTGTGGGATCGACCTGTACTTACCGGTACTACCTATAGCTATGCTGTGTACTTGCGATTAATTCATAATTGACTAACTCAGAAAAAATCAATCAAGTTTTTGGTATTGTTGTTGGGGACTTTGATATTAGGAACATCAAAATGTTATTACTCTAGTCATTATTTTTATATTATATTATATTTTTGTTTCATTATATTGTATCTTATTTTATTTGTGGCTTATTCATTTAATTATCTTTTAAACTTCTCTACTTGATCTTGAGTTTGTGATTTATTGTAGGATTTAAGATTTATTGTCATCACAACAGTTCACAACGGAATAATGGAGGGAACAGTACTCTCATAGGAGCTATTATATATCTTTGCAATACGAAACATCACCATAAGGGAGGAAGAGGTGTTCTCAAATGTTTTCAGTGGCTCAATTGATGTCTATTTCGTGGTGCAACATTTATGGGAGTACTTACTCCAATTATGAATGTTGAGCATTGACTTATATATAGGAGCAACCGAACATGTACAATCATCCTTAAGGTGAACTATACGGGAATAACTACAATTCAGAATGGAGCAACTCCTACGCTATGTATAGAATGATTATGCTTCAACTGAATATTTACAACACCAAGAACCTCCAGTTAACAAGCCAACTCTAGAAGATGTGATGAATAATTTCATTCAAGAATCAATCTTAAGCCATCAAGAAACAGAGGCTTATATATAAAATTTGGTGAATCAAATGGACTAGCTAGTAGAGATACTATCTGACAAATTGTAAGGGAGTTTGCCTAATACTACTGAAATAGACCCTACCGAATATGGAATGGCAATCACCCTTAGAAGTGAAAAAGAGCTCCCAGTAAAAGAGGAAGAGTAAGAGAGTATTATAGAAAAAATAATGAAACTCCTTACTAAAATGAGAGTTAATCGATATGTATTCGAAAGTAAAGAAAAGACAAACATTGGTTTTACAAATGGAGGGACATTCCAAGAAGAGCATCCTGAAGAAGAAGACAAAGAAACCTCCATCCAAGAAAAGCAAGTAGACAAGTGTCAAGAAATAATTGAAGAAGATAAGCCAGAATCCTCTATTTAGGAAGAAGAAGAAGAAGAAGAGTGGACAGTGGTGGTTGAGGAAGAACTAGCGAAGGAACCAAGTAAGGAAATTACTAATGAGGCATTGGTAGTGACGTTAAATACGAAGGGTTCCTACTTCTTCTAAGACAAAATTTTTAAGCCAATTGACGATGTAAGGAGTTTTGGTATTCCCTCTTTTATTAATAATTTGTCATTGCAACGGGCATTAATAGATATGATTGGAGTAATCAATTTTATAAATTTTGTCCTTGTTGTTATCTTTCAACATATGACTTACTTACAGGCTACAAAACCTTTATGTAGGGAAATGAGTGGAAGCAAGCCACTCAATATTGATCCATGATGAAGTTGAGAATAAATGGTACGTTAAGCTAATGACGTCAAATAAGTATTGCATGGGAGGCAAACCATGAATTAGGATAGGTTTTATTTTAATTTTGTTTTGATTTTATTTCTTATGTTAGTATAGGATTTTATTGCATGTTAATTTATGTTATGTTATTTCCACGTTCCTTTTATCCTTTTGTTGTTTATATTTTGTGAAAATGTAGTCTATTATTGGATGGATCAAAAATCATCACAAAATTGCCATATTCAAGAAAGTGCCACTAAACTTTTACCTTATTATATATGTTGTGTACATTAGGGACAATGTATAACTTTAAGTGTGTGGAGGTTTAATGAATCTTTAATGAATTCTTTAAGCTTATTATAATCTTGATTATTATTTTTTATAAATTGTTATCTTGAATTGGTTGAAATCTATCCATGAATCCTATGTTTCATTATTGAACATTGATTGAATTGGTATGCAAAAGGATGAGGGTTAAAAGAAAATTGCTTTTGCAAGTTATATTTTTAATTATCATTGAAGTATTGAAGTTGAATGATAGTGCATATTATTTACACACATAATACCTATCTTTTTTGTTAGCTTTTAAGCATAAGAGCAAAATTTTCAAAATTTCTAAGCTCTTATTATTCTTTCATATGTGGTAGAATAATTCTAGAACTTGCTTTTATTATACATATTGAGATCATAGTTGTTAAATTAGAAGCATTAACATGATAAAGGCATTTAGATTCAACAATTTGTTTTAGCTTACTTCTTGAATTATTACCATACTCATAATTTATCCTTTAGGAATAACCAAGTTGAGCCTCAATGCTTTTCACTAATTTTACCCACATATTAACCCTTTCTTCCATTTTTCTTTGAAGTCTTTTTATTATTTTGAATCCTAAAGGTTATTTACATTATTTACTTGTTAAGACTTTAAATTCCTGAAAGGGCCAATATTTTTATTATTGGGGTACTAAATGTTCAAATTGGTTTGTTTGGAATGCCAAAAAAAGAGCAAAAAAAAAAGAATAAAGTATAGAGTACCAATGCATTTACAATAAAAGTACCTATGTGTTTGGTAAACAAGTCTTGTAATTTCTTTTTAGCAAATTTCCTTCAAACCCTTTTCGATATCCCAACCATACCATACCTAAGCCCTATTATAGCCTTATAAAGACCTTTTCATTTTTGTTTCTAGTTTATACATAAGTGGTGGAGATGTGATATTATTGCAAGCTTATGGTAAAAGTTCTACTATGCATTAATTGAGAGTTTTGATGCTTTTCCCTCAACACTTGAGTGCATTGAGTGAAATTTTAGTAAGGATGTATATATTTATGTGTTTGATTTCAATGTGATTATTATTAATATTTACTTAAAAAGTTAATTTTAGGATAACTTGACTCTAATTGTCTGTTAATTTGATTTAATGTAATATGATGATTTATAGTATGAATGGATCAGGTTAAGATTGATGAGGGCTTATTGTTGTAAGATTTATAATTTTGATTATGGTCTGTTTGTGAACAAGTAAAAGCTTAAGTTTGGGGATATTTGATAGATGCATAGTTGATCATATTTATACCTCATGTTTGATATATTTTTTCTTGATATTTATTACTTTTATCGTATATTTGGTACTTAATTAAGTCTAAGTGTGTTTATAGAGTATAATTTCTTTTACAAACTTAAAGGAGAATGATTTAGATGAAAACACATCATAAAATGAAGATTCGAAGCACAAAAGGGATGCACGGGTGTGCAACAATCAATGTACTTCTCTCAGGCTGCGTAGATTCGTGAATTCTAGAGATTTTGGGTTATGTATAGTTTGATGGATGGCCATGCATCTACCCAAATCCTTAAATTTTAATATAAAAGGACATTTTAGTCTTAAATGGGAAAGTAGACAGGAGGAGGTGATTTTAGACGTAGAGATCGATCTTAATGGATGATTTTGATCCAAAGAAGTAGAAAACATGAAGAAATCATCGAAAGATCCATTAGAATATAAGATCAAACCTCTACCTTGTAAGAACATTCAATAGAATTGAAAGGGAGATTTAGAATTATGAAACCTCTATTTTCTACTCATTTTTCTTCCAATTTACGTTTGATTTCATGTTCTATCATATGTAACTAAAAGTCTTCTTAATGTTTAGGCTAGATGAATCCTATGTTGATACTTTAACAATGTTTTGATTCTTTTATTAATGCAATTGGATTGATTGATATGTTTTGACCCAATTACGTGTTTTATTTATGTTCTGATAGATCTATAATATTAGATCATAATCTGATTTCATTCATAAAGATTGAGAAATTTCATTTATGAATAGATCTACTTTAATTGGAAGGAGTTAATTGCAGCCTTATAGATAGGATGACATGAATTTTCTAGATTAGGGTCAAACCTAATAGAGGGATTCACAAATCGGTAAAGTAATCTTATAAAATGTTTTTTGAAAAATGAAAATGGTATTACTATAGTTGAAACTAAAACTACATGATAGAGAGTTCAAAGCATAATGCCAACGTTATATTGTACAACAGATCAAAAGGAGCTAACTAAAGGTAATACAGCAATCAACAAATAGAAAAAAGATAACTATAGATTCCTCCGACATTTCAACTCCATATTCTAAGCTTTATTATTTGTTGACTCCTTAGAAAAATCAGCTATCCAAATGTTTGTGCACCTTAAATAGAATTCATGTAATCATTTAATTTAGAGAGCTTTATGATCAATTATAACTCGCCAAATCCTCTTGCACATTAAGACATTTTTCATTTCATAACTGTAGATGATTCTGAGTCCACCAAACTTCTTAGGGACTATCACTTTAGACCATTTGATATTTTCTTTTCTTGAGTCATCAAGTTTGCCAGACTATAGGAAGGACTTCATAATTCGATCCATTTCCTTCATAGCCTTCTTAGGGATAACAACATGAACAGTCCAGTGCATGTGCATACTGTTGAGAACCAATATGATCAAAGTAAGTTAGGCTACATAGGACAAAAATCGATTCTACCATGCTAACACCTTGGATTTCATCCTTTCAATAATTGGTAAACAGTCTGCAAACTTCGGTTTAGAGGTTGTTATAGGAATGCCCAAATAGGAAAAAGGTAAAGGATGGATATCCAGACCTATAAGACCACCAAAAGCATCAATATTTCTCACATCAGCTTAGTGTTATATACAAATTTTATCCAAATTTGATTTCAGGCTAGACCATCGCGCAAACAAATCCGATATATGCATCAACATTGTGATAGAGTGTGAATCAGCTACACAAAATAAGATCAAATCATTGGTGTATATAAGATGAGTAAGGTTTACCTCTCGACATGTATGATGAAACTTGAAGGCACGATTGCAGCTGATGAGTTTACGTAATAGCCTAGAGAGTCCTTATATTGTAAGGGTAAACAAATAAAGGGATAAGTTGTCCCTTTGTCTGATTACTTTAGTTGTTTTTTAGCCGCTTTGAAGGAACACCATTCACTAGGACACTAAAAGTTTGGAGATTGGATGCACGTCATGATCCATATTATAAACTGTTATGGCAGATGTAAGGCTTCTAGACAAAACTGAATATACTACCAGCTAATAGTGTTAAAAGCTTTGTAGAAATCGATTTTTAAGAAGCAACTATTGATCTTCTTACCAAATTTATAATATTTAATTAGCTCTTGAAGTAATAGAACATTATCACCAATAGAATGGCTCAAGAGAAAAGCACATTGTGCTTCATCAACTATGCTGGAGACAACCAATTTAAAACGATCAGCAATGATCTTGGATATCACCTTGCAGATTGTATTACAACATGAAATAGGGCAGAAGTCACATAAGTTGCTAAGATTCAATTCTTTTAGGACTAGATAGATATGTGTAGAATTAATTTCTTGAAGCAATCTTAAGGATTAAAAAAATTCTAGAACAACGGTTATAAATAGTGGTCCTGTGATGTCCCAATTAGATTGGAAAAACATAACATTAAAGCCATTTCGACCAGGGGATTTAAAGGGATGCAAACTAAAGAATGTTTTCTTCACATCATGTGCAGTGATAGGAGAGAACAACATCTCTTTGGTTGTTTGATCCTACTAACAATCAAATAGCGACTGGAGGAAAGAATTTGGAGAAAAAGAAGAAGCAAAATCTATCAAGTTAAGAAAGTAGTTCCTAGAAATTTCCATGAGTGAATTTTGTTTAACATGTGCTTGCCCCTTATGATTGTGTAATATAGTTATTTTGTTGATATTCCTTTTTACAAGTAAAGAAGAATGAAAAAATTGTTTATTGGCATCCCCATCCTTTAACCAATTTAGCCTTGCCTTCTGTTGCATCACAAAATTTTGAAACTGAAGAGCATCACGATATTTATGTAAACAAGTTCATTCTAACTGTTTGTATTTAGAGTTATATAGAGACAAATAAAAAATTTTATGTGCTTGTCGAAGATGCTCCTTGAGATTAAGATTCTTTTGCAACAAAAAAATGTTCAGCATAACTTTCATCAATCTGAATTTAGTTATAAGTTGATAAGAATTGTAACCTTCTACTTCAGATACCCGATAGTTAGCAACGACTTCCTGGAATCCCTCCAAACCAATAAATGCATTTTAAAAAATGAAGGGAGAGCTTTGTATTTTGAAAGAACCAAGACGTTGTATAAGCATAAAAGAGTGATCTAATGTTAAGTTCTTACCAAAATGAATAAAAGAATTATTAAATTCTATCAGCCATAGGGAGTTAACAAGAGCACGATCAAGCTTCTTTCTAAATAACCATATACCATGTTAGTTATTTGACTAAGTAAGGAATCGTCTAGTATGATTGAGATCCACCAAATCCATATGCATGAGGAAGGTAGCTAATTCCTTTATAAGTCATAGATGCACATCCCGACCCCCCTCAATTTCTGTTAAAGTAAGGGAGTAGTTAAAATCACCTACCACCAACTAAGGTAGTTGAATTAAGGGTTGAATGCATTGTAGGTCCCTCTATAATTTATCTCATTGGAAGCTAAAATTAGAAGCGTATAAAAGTGAAACGTCAAAGATGAATCAATTAATCAGTTTCTTCTATAGCCTTTACTACCATTAGACAAGAGTTAAAAAGACAGATAATCTTGCCACTTAAGTGAGAGTTAATGTTGGATATCATCTCTCAATGAGCACCCAAAAAACTTAATCTAGAGAGGGTATGAGGGTTTTTTTATTTTAGTTTCAAGCAAACTAATGAAAAAAAGTTTCATCTCTCTTATCATCTCCTTCATAACTAGTTTTTTAAGAGGCTTATTCATCCCTCTAGTGTTTCATACCAGGATTTACATGTGAGGGGGAGTCCCCTATTGATGTCTTCTTACCCTTTTTCCATGTCGATCTCCTTTAGGTTGTGTTGTTCAGAATTCTAATGTCAACCTGGATAGTTGTGTTGACAATAAGTACGTTAAGACTTGTAGCTTCCAATGGTTCCTCCAGTACATTATCAACTGCAATAGTATCTGGTATATCTGGATCATTAACTAGCAGTTTCATTTGCAGAGGTGTAGCTCCCTCTGTGACACTAATCTTTGCCTGTCTTATATTAGCAATCACCCCAAGTTGCTTACCAGTTTCCTTTGTAAAAGTAATATGTTGAGCCGCTTCCTCATATGTCTTATTTGAAGGAGAAGTCCCATTGCCCTAATTCTCCATAAGCTCAGTTTTTCAAGTGCAGTAGTAACTTCTATTAAAGTAATCTACTGAGCCACTTCCTCAGAATTCTTACCTAAAGATGCATTCCTATTGCCTTAATTCTCCATATGCTCATATTGTTCAAGTGTAGTAGTAACTTGTTTATGAGCATAAGTATCCCTCTTAGTCGCCATATGTTCATCATACCAGCCAGATGTAAATGTCTTGCTAGTTGGTCTCCATTGTTTGGTAGTATTGCTAGGCCTCCATAAATAGGTAATTGAAATCTCAACTTGTTCAAAGTCACCCAATTCACTCAGTCTCATGGCAGAAAGCTTATTAGGAAGAGAGGTAGATTTCTAGACTTCTATTCATATCTTAACATAACAAAGTCTCTGCATTTTTGTTGTCTGTGTATCTATACAGATGGGCTTCCTTATGGAACTAACTAGAAAGCTAAGTCTAGAAATTGTCCAAAACTCTATAGGTAAGTTATAAAAGTTCACCCATAGAGGCAACAAATCAATCGAGCTTCTATCGAGAGTCATACCCAGTTTCCACCTCTAAACAAAAAGGGGTTGATTCCTAATATGCAAAGGCCCCTTCTCAACAAGTTGTGTTAAGTTGGTATCATCCATAAATTTAAAAAGAGTGGATCCATCTAACATGAGCATCACTTTGTCTAACCCCTTATTACTCCACCGAGCTTTAGCCCAAGCTTCCACAATCGGGAAGGTTGGTCTCTTAGACCAAAAGAAATCAACTAAAGCACTTGAGCAAGCTTGCACACCTGCTTTTAATAATTCAATAGTAGGGGGTAACTACTTGTTCCTCAACCACATTCTGATAATGAGCGAGATGTCCTTTGTAAATGTTAAATGTGAACCTTATTTTTCCATACAGCAATAGATTAGTTATGCGATTGTTGATCTTCAACAATATGCTTACTGTTATCATCCAAGACAACATTTCTAGTAGCAAATGTATCTCGAGAGAGAACAAGAAAATCTTCCTTAGAAAAAGAGGACTCTCCATGCTTTATGGTAGCCTGGAAGGGCAGAGAGCCTTTCGATGAGGCTAGAGACTCCGCTGTCAAACCCTGCATTTAGCCCAAAAGGGAGGAAGAAAACTCTAGCGGGAAAAAAAGTGTTTCCAAAAAAGAAAAAAAAGGGAGGCAAAATGGGAAAATCAGTAGAAAGAAGGAAAAGGAAAGCTGGGTAGAGAGATGTCGGAAAGAAATTTTTGTATTCCTATAAACTTTGACCTGAGTAATTTAGTTAAAAACCTTAGGATTAGTTGCTAGACTCAAAGTCAACTATTAGCATACCATAGGAATCTTCACAGTCCAATAAATCAATAAAACAATTACATAATAAAAGATCAATCTATTAAGGATTTTAGGGGGATTTGAAACCTAGATACTATTTTTATGATATTGATAGTTTACTAAGTGATTTCTTAATTCTCTGAGTCAATCTTGTTGCCATTTATTTTACTTGTTTAGTTTTATTTTCTTTTAAATTAAAAATCAAAACCAAGTATGTAGACTAGATAAGAAGATAACAATAATTAATAGTACTTATAGTCCTCATGGGATCAACTCGTACTTGCTAGTACTAGCTACAACTACTTCATGCACATGCAGTTAATTTATAATTGACTAACTCATAAAAAATCAATCAATATACAATTATTTTGTTAAGAAAAATAAGGAACAGTTGGTGATTTTTGAAAGTATAATCACGAAAACTCAAATTAACTACTTCTTTGTAAGGTAAAGTGATTGACCTAAGTGCAAGGATTATAACGTGATACTGAACATTTGCTTGTCAACTCAGCATAGAGTATTAGTTTTGGATATGATAATTAAGGGATGGAGGAAGAAGAGATGTCCTAGAAGGTGTACTAGATTCAGATGGTGGAATCTGAAAGGGACCACGATGAAGCAACTTAAGGATAAAGTAATATTTGGAGCTAAATGAAAATGAGAGGGAGATGCTGAACAAATATGAGAGAGAGTAGTAACTCTTTTAAGAAATACAACTAAAGAGATCTTAGGAGTTTTCAAAGGGCCAAGGGGTAATAAGATGGAGTCCAAGTGGTGGAATGAAGATGTACAAGAAAAGGTTAAGATTCAAAAGGGAACTTATAAAGCTCTATTGGATAACACCACAGAGGTAGAGAGAAGCTAATAGAGTAAAATACAAACTGGCTAAAAATGAGACTAAAAAGAAAAACTCTGTTCGACCCCGTTTCTGAAGTCCAACATTCGGAATCATAAAAGCATGGAGGACACACCACTCAAACTTATTGATCATAATTGGGGAACTTCCCTTTGGAAATTCAGACCGGGTTCTTCAGAACATTTGTTCCCTATTGACTTACAATTCTAACGCCACCAAAAACGCTCAATTTGGTTCAGAGATGAAGGAGTATTGGCCAAAACACTTTCTGCTTTTATAAAACCTAGACTGAAAACTATTACCAACTTCACTTCGGAAATTAAAAATCTTAGGGGCTGAATTAAAATTTGATTCCTTCAGATAAGTTATATCTCCATGTCTCTAGTTTAATTTGAAACAAAAATCAACTCAATCGGAGCTCTACCGATCAAGATATCATAAAAATACCGAAATATGTTCAGAAAATATCCAACTCATAACCTTTTAACCAATCCTCTCACTTTGATTCAATCTATCTTTTTGAAATTAATATCAAAACCTATAAATTTGGTATAGAGAGATAGAGAAATGTCTTAGGAATCCAACGCTTCAAAAATTGAGTCAATAAGAGATCGGACGAAAAAGTTATGGTCAAAAGAATAGAGAGAGGTCAAATCTGGAGAAAAATTCGAAAATCGGTCGTGCGTGCAAGGCAGGCACATGCACGCGAGCCGGCGCCTCGCCCTCGGGAACGCGCGCAAGCTTAGTGCTCGCGAGGGCGAGCATTTGCCCAAAAATTGCAAATTTGGTATCAATGGAAAGATAAAAGACAAAGATAGCTTTACAACTTCCATGAAGGGCTTAAAAACAATTTCGGTCTCTAAAGGGGTCAAAAGTTCATGCAAAAGTGACTGGTCAACTAGATCATCCTAAACAGTGACAGAACTTTTAAAC
>JAOTAX010000198.1:29725946-29738898 GCA_025629825.1 Erythroxylum guanchezii | reverse complement strand
TTCTCTCCTAGTTGTGGTCGTTGTGTGTTTAGATTTGGGTCCTACATGCTTTGTGGATTTGTGGTCCGAATGTCGGGTCTCAAAGTCGGGGTCCGATATTCGGGGAATGTTGGGCCTCGGGGGCGGGGTCCAACATAGTTACACCATGAATTATGGGAGAAGGTATTGAGAAAAGAGTGAGAAAGGAGATGCTATCTTGGAGAACCAATTTGGCTTCATATCAAGACGATCCACAATAGAGGCTTTACATCTCCTAAGAAGATTAATGGAATAATACAAGGAAAGATAGAGTAATCTACACTTAGTTTTTATTGATTTGGATAAGGCTTATGACAAGATACCTAAGGAAATCATATGGAGGTGTTTAGAAGTTAAGAGAGTTCCTTTGACCTATATACAAGTTAGTAGGGAAATGTATGAAGGGATAAATACTAAAGTAAGAATAATAGAAGGAGATATGAAAAAATTTCTATTGATATTGAGACACCAAGGCTCCTCTTTGAGCCTTTTTTTTGTTTGTAATAGTGATGGATGAGCTCACCAATAATATTCAAGGAGAAGTACCTTGATTTATATTGTTTGCTCACAATATGGTCTTAGTGGATGAAACAAAAAAGGGTGTCAATTTCAAGTTACAAAGTTGGAGAAATACGTTAGAGTCAAAGAATTTTAAATTAAGTAAGATTAAGACTGAGTACTTAAAGTATAACTTTTTGGGTAAAAGGGTAGCTTATGATGTGCAGGTAAAGATTGGTTCAGAATTTGTACACGAAACGAGTGTTTTAAATATTTAGGGTTTATCATCCATAGCAATGGAGAGATCAGTCCACCATATCATATCAAGGTGGTTTAAATGGAGAAGTGTATTAGGAGTTTTATGTGACAACAAGATATCGCTCAAACTTAAGGTAAATTACATCAATTAGAGATTAGGCTGGCCATGCTTTTTCATTTGGGATGGTAGCAAAGATGAGGATGCTACGTTGTATGTGTAATCTTATTAGAAGAGAAAAAGTTAAGAATGTATTGGTAATAGACAAATTAAAGGTAGCCAGTATTAATGATAAATTAAGAGAGACGAAACTTAGGTGGTTAAGACATTTTAAAAAGAGACATCCTGATGCTCTAGTGAGGAGATGCAAGAAAATAGTACTCAGAGATTTTTAGAGGAAGAAAGGAAAGTCTAAGAAGAACTGGGGCAAGTAATTAAGAATGATATGGCTCTATTATAACTTATCAAGGAAATGACCCGTAATAGAAATTTTTGATATACTAGGATTCAGATAAGAGATCTCACTTAGAGAGGTCTTCCTTGTTCTCTTAAGTCTTATAAACATTTTCCTTTGAGTCTTTCGCTTTATAATTAGCCTTTTTTATTACATAATGCTTCCCTCCTTTTTTTTTTTTTTGCCTAAGTAGTTTCTTACTTAGTGTAATTACTTTCTTATAATGACTGCTGTGATTTATTTTTATACTTATCTTTTCTTTGGTTGGTGTATTTATTTACATATTTATCTTTTATTGTTATTTGTTATCATGTTCTTTATGTTATATATTATGTATTGCATTTTATATTTTTATATTTTTATTTATACGTATTTATTTATATTTCATACTATCATTATTTTAAGTTACATGTAGGTCTATCAAAAACAGTCTTTCTACTTGATAAGGGTAAGGCTGCGTACTATTGGACTTCTTCATATTTGCATTTCAGCGGGACTTTCACTAGGTGTTGTTATTGTTATTTAATGATCTCATACCAAACACGCATAGTCATTAATTTCATTCTTATTCTAATTCTCATTTTTCATTCTCATTCTCATTTTTTATTTTGAATCCTTGATTACTGATTACCGAATTGAATGAGACCTAATTGAATAAGTTCTCAATCATATTGGACAAATACATCGTGGATGGAACAATTAAATCGTTTAACAAGTGTTTTAAAAAATATTATCCCACTTTTCCTTCCTCAATATGTTTCATACTTATAATGTTAAATACATTAAATAAAGAACGACGTTATTATTTGTTTAAAACAGTCAAACATGGTGTCCTCAAAATTTAGAATAATGAATTATATGTTTTTAATGTTGTATTTTTTTTTCCTACTGATGAACTTCAAAAATAGAATTCTTTTAATTTTCAATTTTTGGAGCAAATGACTATGATATGCACGGTCGCTTAGAAAGTGCTACTTTGCTGAACAAAGCAGTATTTTCTGCTTTCACAGTACCAAAAGAAAATATTTCCATTCGATGGTTCAAGGTCCGCCTAACATAGACCAGCAAAAGAAGTATCCAATTATATTGTTTGACTCCAATAACTATTCTTAAACTAGCAGTGTCAAGTCATGTTTCAATATGTTTGTTAATTGACCTGGAGTGGATGATGCACAAACATGGCATTTTATAAGCGACAGAAAGGTCTGTCGTCGAGTCCCACTAATCATTTCTTCTTTTTCCTTTTTTAGTTTCAAATCATCAATTCTCACAATTCATGGACACAAACGTGCAAGCAAACCAGGTGGTGACCTTGATACGTGCGGTCAATTTCAAAGACAACTACTGTGTTTGGTGACAATCTGCTACTAGAAAACCAGAAGGAAAACTGTGAAAGCAACAACAGTGTTTTTCTCAAAATGGCAATTTATGTGTCCAAGAGAAAATCTAGACCATCAAAAAAGGCTGAACCGAAAGAAGATTGTTTCTTTTTTACATTTTTGCTTAAGGTTCTGCTGCCAATCCCTTCTGTAATTCTTCTTTTCATTCTCATTTTTCTGTGGGCATCATCCACTACTATTATCTCCACCAACGGTGTTCATGTTTGCATCTCCTCTCGGAAGGTCAACAATCTTTATTGCCTCTCTGCGGGTACCAGGCCTAACTTTGAAGTCCCAATTGCAGTTCTTAACAACAGTTCAATTAGTCCTGACACCAACATTACCAATACCAAAGAAATCCATGTTAGTTCCAGCGACGGTGTTGGAAGTGTCAAAGACAAAACTGATGTCAGTCCTGACAATACTGTTAACGACGATATTAAGGGGATTGAAAAGGTTGTCGGGGAGAATCCACAATATATTGTGACGGATGAAATTATCACAGGGAAATATGATGAAGAAATTGCAATTGCCAACAAGGTTGTTGAGGACCAAATGCGGCTTCATCGATCCTGGAAATCGAACAGAACTTTCCCAGCCTGTGAGGGAAGGGGTTTATATGTCTATGATCTACCGTCCAAGTTCAATAAGGACTTGATAGGCCAATGTGGAGATATGATTCCATGGGCAGATTTCTGTAAATATTTCACTAATGAAGGATTGGGTGAGCCATTGTCGACAGAATTTGGAAAGGGCTGGTATAATACTCATCAGTACCTATTGGAGCCAATATTTCATGCGAAAATTTTGAAGCATCCATGCAGGGTTTACAATGAAAATGAAGCAAAGCTCTTTTATGTCCCATATTATGGTGGATTAGACATCCTGAGGTGGCATTTCCAGAATGTGTCCAATGATGTAAAGGACATATTGGCACTTGAACTTATCAAGTGGCTTGAACCCAGAAAAACTTGGCTTCAGAATTCTGGTAAGGATCATGTGTTTGTGCTGGGAAAAGTTTCATGGGACTTTAGAAGAAGGATTGATTCTCCTTGGGGTACTAGGCTTTTACGTCTAGAGCAAATGCAAAACCCAATAAAACTCCTGCTAGAAAGGCAACCATGGGAAGTTAACGAGATCGGAATTCCACATCCAACCTTCTTTCATCCAGATTCTGACGATGATATTGTTTCATGGCAGCTAAAGGTTATAAGAGCAGCCCGAAACAGTCTTGTGAGTTTTGCAGGGGCGGCAAGGCCTTATCAACCCGAGAGCATAAGAACAATATTGATTGATCAGTGCACTTCAGCAAGCGATAAATGTCAATTTTTGAACTGCAGTTCAGGTGGTTGTGGTCGACCTGAGAAGGTTCTTGAGCTGTTTGTCGGGTCTGAGTTCTGCTTACAGCCTCCTGGTGATAGTCCAACTAGAAAATCTGTTTTCGATTCTCTGATTTCTGGTTGCATACCAGTACTTTTCGATCCTTTCACTGCGTACTATCAATACCCCTGGCATTTACCTGAGGATCACGGCAGATACTCGGTACATATAGATCAAGAAGAAGTGAGACATAGAAAGGTGAATGTGACAGAAAGGTTAATGAATGTCTCTGTGAAGGAGCGAGATGACATGAGAAGGTACATAGTATTTGAACTATTGCCTGGGTTGGTGTATGGAGATTTAAATTCTCAGCTTGAGAAGTTTAAGGATGCATTTTCCATTACGGTGAACAATCTGCTTGAGAGGGCCAACATATTATGAACAAGTTTGTAATTGTGAATGGATCACCAGATCTTTGCTTTGTTATCGAATTCCTTTCGCTTGTAAAACGCATAGAGCATAGTTGTACAAGTACTCGCAGAAGTTTTGATTTTGAGTACAAATTCCTTGGATCTTTTGCTTTAACAAATTTTATTTTCTATTTTAGCTCCCAGACTAAATTTCTTAAATTCATAAACTGCGAACAGTTTTTTGTTAAGTTGACAGAGTGAACCCAATTGCCAGTTTCGATTGATCTATACACTGCTCTACTGTGTTGTTCAAGTTTCTTTGTAATTGCACACAGTTTCCATCCATTACAGAAAGACAATAAACAGACAAAAAGATAGTCGTTTGTGTTGAAAAATCAAATGGAATTGCTGTCACAGTAAAATAGTTTGATGAATCGTTTTACAGTAATAAAAAAAGTAAGAAGGTTAATAACAAACTTAATTATATACTGTTTTTACTTTTTAGTTGAAAAGTCAACCACAAAATTATCTATTGAGAAATTCATAGAGTAAGCTAATTTTAGTGTTTTCTTATTGTATATAAAAAAAGTGGAATCATAACTTAGAATTCCATGAATGTGTTGCTAAGTTAGGGCTTGCTAATCTAAAATATAAGGTTTGATTCTATAGTTGGAGTAATAACAAACAAACTTCAAGATGATTGAAAAGGGAGAAAATTGATAGGGCTATGGTTGATGGCAAGTAGTTGAATGAATGTCCAAAACGTAAAGCAGATTTCTTAGTCCCTAGCGTTTTTAATCAGTACTCCTCGATTGTGATTTCAGTTGATAGTAATTGGTTGAATGAATGTCCAAAAAATAAAGTAGATTTCTTAGTCCCTAACGTTCTAATCACTCGTCGATTGTGATTCATAGGTTCCTTGAGCATACCAAAAAGGTTATCCCCTTCAAATTTAATGATTTTATGGCAGAATGTGATGATTTCTTGGAAATAACTATATGTTATGTAGATATTGAAGTTCATTAAGGAAAAGCCAAAGAAATGTTGGAAGGGAACAAATAGGAGTACTTGGTTCCAAGTTGAGCAAACAAAAGGGATATTGAAGAATAGACCCTAGAGGTTTATAATCACGCTACGGATGAATGGTGAAGGATACAAGAAAATAGGCTCTCAAGGGATATTTGAATGCCACGAGGGATCATAATTCCTTACTTAAGCAGAGAGCAAAAATAAAATGGCTAAAAGATGGGGATTTGAGTACAAAGTATTTCACAGTAATATCCTAACTAAGAGGAACATCAACAAAGACTTTTAACTTCCCAAAAAAATTTAGGAGGTGGTTACTAATGTGCCCTACTTCCCTATCTTATGCATTATTAATCAATGAAAAACCTACAATGGTACTTAAAGGACATAAAGGAGAGAGGCAGGTTGATCACTCTCCCCATACACTTTTACCTTATATATGGAGGTTCTATCTATGCTTTTAGAGTACAATATTTGGATGGAGCTTTAAATATCATTATAGATATAAGGAATTGAGAATATCTCAGTTGATGTTTGTGGATGATTTGACGCTCCTAGGGTCCCCCAATGGTTTCAATGCAAATTTATAAGTGGTGTCAGGGTTGAAGTTAAATGATCAATGAGCTTTCTGATAATCTCTAAAAGCGTAGAATCAATAGGGCTTTAGGTTGAAATAATTATTGGATTGAAGATTTAAAAAAAAAACCCTTAAATACCTAGGTTTACCAGTATCTTCCAAAAGATTATTTAGGTGTATGCCTTTAATAGAAAGGATGCTGAAAAGAATATCTTATTGGGCCAACAGGTACATTTCTTTTAAGAGAAGAATGACACTAATAAAGGCAATACTCAACTTCATGTATATATATATATATATTATAGTTCACATATATTCTTGGTTAAAGGAATGATGAACTCAATGGAGAAAATGATGAGAAAAATCCTTTAAAGTGGTGGGAAGAATGACCGATTCATGGCCAAAGTTTATTGGAGTAAAGTAACCATGCCTAAAGAGAGAGAAGATATTAGAATACTTGATATAAGTAGCACCAATAAGTTATTAATTAGGAAAAGATTGTGGAGACTGATAACAGATAAATAATCTTTATGGACTAAGTGGGTGAATGCAATCTATCTAAAGGATAAGGGTATATGGGAGCTAAAAGAAACTAAGAATCAAACTATTTTCATTTCCCAACTTCTAAAATTAAGAGGGGACATACTGAGGAATGTAGTGTGCGTGGAGGGGGATAGAGCTAGGACTTCACTTTTATTTGACAATTGGACAAAATTCAAACCCCTAAATGAATGTGAATCCATTCAGGGCATCACTGCTACCTTATCTAAAGAAAAAAGGGTGAAGGAATGGATTTTTAGAAACCTATAGAGCAATTATCCTAATGAGCTCGGTTATTTTAAGGGCATAAAATAGGTTAGAGTGCATTATTCTAGGATAAACATGTCACTTTGACTACTGACCTTGACAAGATTACTTTCCTAACTAATCATTCTATATGTAGGCTATGTAATAAGGCTATAGAATCCCTAAATCATATATACTTCAATTGTGTTTTCAGAGCAATCTAGAAAGACATAATTGACAATATTTATCACAATTGTCTCTACAATTAGAAGGATTTCTTAGACTGGATACTGGGATACAAAAGCCAGTATAGAGGGGATAAAGTTATAATTATGATGGCATTTG
The DNA here is from genome assembly GCA_025629825.1 of Erythroxylum guanchezii. NCBI lineage: Eukaryota > Viridiplantae > Streptophyta > Magnoliopsida > Malpighiales > Erythroxylaceae > Erythroxylum > Erythroxylum guanchezii. The sequence continues at coordinate 29,731,829 of JAOTAX010000198.1, read as the reverse complement.
GCTCTAAACTATGCGTTATTTGGAAAGAAAGAAACTACAAAATTTTTAGGAATGCACACCATGAGAAGGAGAAAATTACTAAGGGGATTATGATAGGTGTAAATTACAATATATTTTCTAGGATTTATAGTGAGTTTTTAATGTTATCTTAAACGATAGTCACATTTTTGTAAGCCCCCAAATTGTACCCTAGTTGGAATATTACATGTTCATGAAAGTATATGTATGATAGATGTTAAAATTGTAAAATGATTGACAATTGCATTTGACTTGATTTTGGGTTTAGTGGATCCTACTTAGCGAATTGGAATTAATTGATACCATTAGAGAATTGAGGTATTAAAATGTACATTTGGATTAGGAAAATTGTTAAGTGGCAAGATAAGTTGATACATGAAAATTGGAATGACTAAGCCTATGAGTTAGTGACATTTGGCATAGTTGATGCATTGACAAATGGCATAGTTAGTAAATTGACAAGTAGCAGCAATAAGTGAGTGACAAATGGCTTATTATATTGTTGACATGTGACAGCTCCAATGTGGGACAAATGAAGATCATGCATAGTGACACATGTTGTTACAACTTCATGACACCTAGCAATGGAAGAGGCAAGTTTTTGCTGGAGTCATTTTTGTCTTGTTCATGCTTCACTTTGCTCCTCACCACCAAAACCTCTTACTTCCTCTTAACTTCGGGAATTTTGTTGAAGTTTGAATCATCAACACTTGGAAGCTTTACAAGAGCTGGTTGCTAGGAAGTGATGGTGTAGCTAGATCTTTGAAGTGATTTGGAGTTGTTCTTTAAAGTTTAAAGAGGTAAGGGAATACTAAACTTGGTATCATATTAGAACATTTATTGTTTGATGTTTGAAGTGGATAAAATGTGTACTGACTTAATGAAGAATTGAGGTTAGAAACTTGATACATGATGGATACTTGTTAGAAGGGGTGGGTCTATTGAACAGACATCGGTATTAAGATTAAACTAGATACGTATATCTACAACTTTAATGAGGAATCACATTTGATTTCTGTCACTAAGGGTTTTGAAATTTAGCTTAAAGTTGAGTTCTGGATGTTGTCCATGGTTGAGAATAGTCTGTAGTATTTTGGGTATAACTCTCGTAATAATGAACTAAATTGCATTAACTTTATTTCGTTTGAAACTTAATCCAAAGAAGAACATTTTTTAGAAGAAAATATTGTCTAAAAACCTCAATTTATAGGTCAGAATGGCCATACAAAACTGATCCAAAAACCTATCCTATGAAAACAATTGTTTGAAGGTTTCGGGGTCACTTATCCCACAATTGTGGGAAATGGTTAGGAAGGTGAAAAAATGGGGTATTGTGCAATTGATAAACTATATAAGGTTTAGTTGATTTATTGGGTACAATAGGACTTAAATGGTCTTGTTGAAGTTATGTTTGAACTTAAATTGGTATTCGATGTAATTGAGTAATTGTTAGTTTAATTATGCATTATTAATTGAGATGATGATGTAAACGATGTATGGTTTAATAATAATGTATACAATGTTGAATTGCTTGGTGTGATCATGAATTAATGAGCTCCAAAGGCTTATGTGTTATGAACTGGATATGGATGTTTGTGAAGTGGGAATTTTTATGATAATATTGTGATAATTCCGGATGAATTGGAAGTCCTTTCTAATTGTGTACATATATATAATGTGTGATGACTCAACACTTCTATTGATGCATAATTGCACATATTTGTATTTATAAGGTATGTTATGTAATTGTCAATGAATAAGTTCAATTGGAGCAAAATAGAATAAAGACATGTGTCGTACTTCATCTTTTGCATAAAATCTTGAAATTTGAAATGGTTTCTTTTAAAACTGCTGAGTCTTAGTCGTGGGTAAATAAGCATACCTAGAAGGGTTAGCAACTGCTTTTGTAATTAGACACTAAGGTGTCTTCTGTGATCAAATACTTCGGTGTCTTCTATGATCAAACACTTCGATGTCTTCTGATTCCAAACACTTTTGTGTCTTCTGTTTCAAAGACTTAGGTCTTTTCTGTTTCAGATACCAATCATGGTGTCTTCTGTTCTGGTCCCGTTACCCACTTCTGTAAAAAGAATTAGCAGCCTAACTTGATTTGTATTATGATACATGTTTAATTTTAATATAAGTAAATTCTGTTCTGATATAAAAGATAAGCTCTAATATGTTACAAAACAAATTCTATTCTGACATAAGTCATACTTTGATCTGAAAGGATTATATCCTATTCTAATATTCAATTATGATATTTGTACAATTTGTTTTAATATTTATGCATTTTGTTCTGATGCAATAATGTTCTGTATTGATTGATGAATCATATTCTGTTCAGAGACATAATGTTTGGATTACTCTGTATTATGATCTGTATATATGAATGTTAGAACGACTATTAGAAACAGTCGCCATTATGCATTAGGTTTAGTTACCTCCACTAAGCTATATGCTTAATATGGTAGTTTTGCCTTCGTGTAGGTTCTGATAAGAAGGTTTGAGACTGGGACAAAAACAACCGCAATGGCCAAGAAGAATATGTTTTGTGCTAAAAATTTTTTGTTTGTTTTTTATTTGTATTTCAATCTAATGAGATATATTGTATTTTGATGTAAATGGTATGTAATAACCTTAAAATAGGTTGGCTTTTGAATTAATGAAAGGTATTTTGTTAAGCACAATATGTATGAAATGTTCTGCTTGTAATATAATATCTAATGATATATAATATATGTTTGCTTGAAATTTAGGAAATGAATGTAAGGGATGTTTGGTATGATTTGAAATGATTCGGTTCTGTTTTGTGTAACACTTGCATTTCCTCCTAGGGAGTATGTAGGTGTTACATCGTTTGGAATCAGAGTATGGTTTAGGTAATTATAGTTTAACCAGCGCTTAACCACTATTTATACTTGAGTGTAAAAGTTGTGCTTTGGCCTAATGCGATTTGTCACATGTTTTGGTTATAGAATTAAAGATATCACGAAGCCGTTGATGAGGTTGTTGAGAGTAATAATTCTGAGCGATCTTATCCATCGATATCTGGATCCTCTGGGGTCAATCGAGGTGAAGTTGAGGTGTCAACTCCTCCTCCAGCTTAGGGAGAGGCTTCAATTAAGTTGGCTTAGGATATGATAGCGTTACTACATTGTATGACTGCACCCAAGGCTCCGATTGATCAGGTGCGAAAGTATAGAGTTGAGGAATTCCAGAACATCATTGGAGGAATCTGAAAGAGTTGAGTTCTGGATAGAGAAAGTAAAGAGGGTATTAGATGAAATTAGTTATCCGCCAAATCAAATGTTGCACTGTGCTGTCTCTATTCTTTAGGGAGCAACTTATGAGTAGTGGAAGTTTATTTTGAGGAATCCTCAGCTACCGGTGCCTCTAACTTGGAATTTCTTTTCCCAAGAGTTTAAAGCTAGGTATGTTACGGAGGCTTCCAGAAAGTAGAAATGGAACTAATTTCTGAACCTAAAGTAGAGAAACTTATCTGTTGCTCAGTACGATAGGGAGTTTAATTGACTCAACAAATATGCCTCCGAACTGGTACTTACTGAGCAGTTTCGGTGTCATCAGTTCGAGGACGGTTTGAACGATTCGATCAAGGAGCAACTTATCGCATTCACTTTACCACATCTTATTATGTAAGAACTATATCTATTATTTAATACCCAAGATAATATAACAAATGAAGAAAATATCTATTATTTAATACCCAAGATAATATAACAAATGACGAAAGATTGATTTTAATCATAAACACATATGAAGATTATCCTTCCTTAAAGTTCTTATCTTTTAAGTTAACAAGATAAAGTTTGCTATATGTTTTTGGTATCCATTGACTTTACAATAAAACATGTCATTATCATTATTTTTCTTAACACTATCTTTGACTTTGCTACTTTAACAAAAAGCTTCTGCTTCTTATTCTTATTCTTCTAAAGTCCTTATTTGTTAACTTAATAAAAATCATAAGAAGAACATAACCAAGTTCTTTTTAAAGGATTCTTGTGTAATTTTGAAGTCTTTTTTCTTAGCCTTATTAAATTTCACAACAAGAATAGAATTATGTTCCTTATTCCATGATCTTGTATAATGTTAAGTATATTCAACAATTTTGATCATATTACAATAAACATATAAAATTAATAAAAGGATCTTTCTTCTTTATTAAATATTAAATAAAAGGGTTAAAAAAACCCCAAATTCACTCAATTTTATAATATTAGTTCAAGCTTTTAAAATTAATGTTAAAATGCTCAAATATTTAATTTTTTACAAAAATAACTTATTGTTAATTCCAGTGCTAATGTGACATTGAATCGTGACCTATTAATTTCACATCATATTAAATATTCAAAAATAATGAATAGAAACAAATTGCAAACTATAAATGAGCATGATCGAGCTTGGAAGGTCTACCCAAAATATGAATCATCATTATTTTGCAGATTATGTCCTTCGATCTTTTTGGGATCTGGAAATTTACCTCTTAGAATTCTTTAAAATCAACGCTCTTTAATGCCATCGTCTATGGTCTTAGGTTCAGGTACATATTCGTATATTGTATTGAGAGATGGGATTTTTGAGATTAATTAGTGTTTCATCAAAATTGGTGACAAAGTCTTTGATTAAAGTAGAGAAATGGCTGGTAGTGTAAGATATTGGGAATCTGGTATAAACCCTAAAACAAGTGCCAGGGTGTTGACAAAATAGCATAGGTGAATATTGTGAATTAGAAAACGAGTGCCTTTAAGTTGGTATATCTTTCATTACTATGTTTGATCAAAATATAAAGACAACAAGAAGTGAGCACTACATGGATAGAATTTTGAGGAATATAATTGAAAAATCTTTGTTTTTGCTGCTAGATATTTTCTTTTTCATTATTGTTACAATCTCTTTTTCTTTATTTTTCCTTCATGATTTGTATTCCTAACAAATTATTGGGAAGACTATTTTTATTAAAAATTTAAGTTAGCGTTAAAAGTTTTGTATCTTATTAATGTCAAAAAAAAAAGGAAGTTTCATATCGTATTAAAAATTGTTATATAGTTAATGATATTAGGAAGACTATCGAAAAATATTTTACTGATCAAAAACTTAGCTCATTAGTACCGGTTGATATGTAATCGGTCAAATATCTGCTGGTATTATAAACTTTAAAAAATTGAATTACTTTACTGTGGAAAAATAAAACAATTTACCCCTGCGTAGCCTATCTCTCTCACTCACATTTTTTTTGTTTTTCTCTCTCTCTATCCTCTTTGTTTTGGGCATCTCACAACTCCCAGACCAACTCTAGCCACCATCATCTCTCCCTCACTATCTCACCTATTGCTGTCGCCGACCACTATTCCACGATCATCTCTTCCTCATATCGCCTGCATGTCCAATGCCCAAGCCAACCGCACAAGCCTCTATAATTGTCGGTTGTTCCAATTGCTATAACTGTGAACTTGATACCCAGAATCAACCCTCTTCTTTAAAACTAACCTGCAGAGAACAAAAACGTAACAAAAAGAAAAAAACGCAAAAGAAAAAGGTGAATAGAAGAAAGTCGATAGAAGGCATGTGAAGATAGGGAACAAGATCCTCTGTCTGATTTTACTCTGTCTTATGAAATCTCAGACATTTATTTTGTGGGATCCACGCGGGATCTACATAAATAAATGATTGAGATTTATTGGACACAATAAGACACCGTAATATTGGACAGAGGATCTGGACTCTAATGACAGTGGGGTGTCAAAATTATTCTAGGAGAGAGAACATGGTAAGGGAGTAAAGGACAAAAACATTTTATTTATTTGATATTTACTTTTTATAATTCACATAAAATATGGTCAT
>JAOTAX010000198.1:29709864-29720587 GCA_025629825.1 Erythroxylum guanchezii | reverse complement strand
TTCATGAACCAAATGGATCAAGAATTGAGAGTTTGATGAAATAAGTTTGGTGTTTGAGTTGTTATGTAGTGAATTGGTACTAAAAGAGTTGAATTTTGGAAGATTATCAGTGTATATGATGTTAGATTAGATGTAGGAAGCATTAGAGAAGGTTTTGAGGGGTTTTGGGAAGCCCCATGTCTGTTTAACGGACTTAGAGTCCGTTTAACGGACCTTTTCGAGTCAAAAAGGACCCTTTGTATCGAACATGGATGTTCGTTTAACGGACCTTCTCGGGTTAAATGGTGCAGTTTGGTCGATTCATGTCTGTTAAACGGACATGCATGTCCATTTAACGGACATTCACGGGAAATATTGTGATTTTTGACAATGTTAGAGGTAGAATCAGACTTTGTAGTTTTCATGAAAGTTGTAGGTCTAAATGTCTTTTTTCTAATGGTCCAAAAACGAAAGTAATCTGACATTTGTGGTGAAAGTTATGGCAATCGCTCCATGAGAAGTTCAAATTGATTTGAGGTATAAACATGTTCGATTCTTTTGAGCATAACTCCCTCATTCGACCTCCAATTGAGGTGATTCTTAGAGCAATGGATTCCTAAGACACGTATCTACCTCTCCATGAAAAATGGTATCTTTTGGAGTTGTTTTTGAGAAAGTTTGTATTAGAACAAGTAAGAGATCGGTTATGAGAGTGTATTTAGGGTTTGAACATGCTTAGGCTTTTTAAGCATATCTTAAGCTGTAGAGCTCCGTTTGAGGTGATTCTTATTTCAAATTAAACAAGAGACATAGAGTTATGATTTCTATGAAGAAGTCGAATTGAAATTAGGGTTGGAAGATTTCCAAATTCTGTTCACAAGCAGGAGAGATGAGTTCAAGCATAGTGACGGTTTTGTATGGGCACGCCTTTGAACAAATTGTGAGCAAATTTTTGGGATGTTATGAGCAAGAAGATAAATCTATGATGGTTAAAGAGATTACAGGGAACCGCGCTTAAGGTTTCATGTTTTCCGCAAGAGGTTGGATTCCGAAATTCGGACCCAACACAAGTGATATCAAGCAAGTGTTGGACTTTGGAATCAAGCGGAGTCCAACAGATGTATGAGTCCGCAAGAGTTGGGTTCCGAAAACGGGATCCAACATAGGTGGTATCAAAGCAAGAGGTTGGGTTTCGGAAACAAGCGGAATCGGTGCCTAACAAAGCCACAATTATCATTTTCTGAAAACAAACCTTTTAAAGAAAATTCTTTATTAAGATCACAATCTGTAAGATTTGAAAGACCTATTAGATTTACCGAACCCAGTATAAGTTTAGAAAAATCTATTCAAATAATTGAACCAAAAATAATAAAAAGGAAGAACTAGATCTAAATAAAGAAATAGTTACGATTAAAACTGAACTAACAAAATTAATAGAACATCTTAAAAATACTTTATGAAGCTTTTCAAGTGATAAGAACAGCAGCTTTATGCCATTCATCATATATTCCGGCCATAGGTCCATTGAAAATGACATAATTTTTACTTTTTTTAAAGTCATCCTTTTTCTGAGAGATGGGTAAAGGTGTCTGAGTGATTTATTGGGGTGTTATTGGCTGGATAGTTGGCTGGATGTTTTGTGGTTGTGGTCGTAGTTGTGGTTATAGTTGAATATTGGTTATTTGAAGATTTGTAGAGTGTGATTGGGGAGTGGATATCTGTTTTTTAAGGAGGGTAATAATTGCTCATAACTGATTAATTTCTTTGTTTATTATACTCACTTGTTGTTGAAGCTCTGTTAACTCATTTTATTTTTTAATGAGTGAATTTTTCATGCTTAAGATGGCTGTTTCCATTCTCTTGTTAATATATCTATAAGACTATAAGTAGATGGTTTTATATAATTGATGTGAAAAGTATATTGATTTAATTCGAGTTGTCATCGAATTAATCTTCCTTAATTATAGTTAGTTTTAATATTATATCTGGTGAATCCACATAAATATTTAAAATATGTTTGAATATAAAATTCAACAGGTAAAAAAATCAAATATTCATTTTCTTAATGTTTTTATAATTTATCCTAAATAAAAAATATATAAATAAAGATTTTTTTGTTAAATGAACGAAAAATATTTGTACATAAAATTGTAATCAAGCTTTAATTGTATAAACCAGGTGGGAAACTCAAAAGTCTGGCATTTGAAGGCAACATTCTTACACGGGCGTTTGAACTAACATGCCTCTTCATACTGCAATCCATCTTCAATGTGGAGTCTTCCCACACGCTGATCCCATCAGAATCCTCTCTAACAAGTCAATTTTTTATCTTGAGCCACAATTAAGAACGTAGTGGATTACACTAGATCCCATTATTATGAGAAACTCAATGTGAAACTACAAATGTGCAGCGGCGCAGCGTGACCAAGTGGAACGGAGCGGGGTCCTCGTGGGAACAGCCTCCCCTTTCTCATCAACAGACAAATCCAAAAATGTAAAATAACAAATACAAAGAGGCCATCGTAATCTCCGATGCAACAAATCTGACGGTCCCATCATTTTTAACCAAAGGCGGACACATGGTTAGTCCGTGTTTACGTGCTCGTATTATCTATCAGCCACGTGTCTTCACAATCCACTTTTGCATATTATGAGCAACGCCCCTGCTTTTGCACTAACCAATGCTCTGTTCTTCGACTCCAAGTGTGCGTAGAAAAGTTCTCAGCCTCGTACCTTTATCTGCTTCTCTTCTTCAAGGAAAACAAAACCTTTTACCGTCTTCGCAATTCACGCCTGTTGTTCCTGTTTCTCGGTCCGTTCTAGTGGAGTGTCCAAGACCTGTGTTGCGTTCTCTCAGATTCGAACATAGAATGGCTAGCCAGTCCAATAATCCTTCGATCTACGACTTCACTGTCAAGGTATGGAGTTTTTCCTAGGGTTCTGTTAATGAAATCATTCGTTTGATGTTGGATTTTAGTGTTGGTAAAGCCTTTCCCTGCTTGTTTTGCAATATTAGGAGATGGGTTTTTCGGCTTTATGCAGTTAGGTTCAAGTTTGATTTCTGTAAAATATTGTGTTTAATTGCTATCAATTGAGAAAATTAAAATGTTCTTTAGTTTGAAAATGAGGCCTTTAACCGTTTCCATGGTTTCCGAAGATTTTATAACCAGGAGGACATAATAAAAATTTGGAAAAAGTTTACCCTAATTGGCTCTAATCGACAAGTCGTTATATAGATTTTTGTAATGAACATCTTTTTTAGTTTTTAATTAAGATTAAAAGATATATGCTGGGTTTGAAAGATTGACGTGAATCAAGTGGAGTAGCTAAACTCTTATCGGATATTTATTTCAAGAGGGGTTCGTATTCTGCCGTCTGGCCTTCATTTCTCCATTTTACTAAATATGGATGAGAGATGCTTGAATTTGTCAATTTTATAGACCTCTCTTTTCGTCCATGCCTTTGCGTTCTTATGTCTGCTTGTTGCCTTGTTTATTTCCTAAAGAGATTCTTATCCTGTTACTTGTAGGATGCAAAGGGAATTGACGTTGATCTTGGCATGTACAAGGGAAAAGTACTCTTGATCGTTAATGTTGCTTCACAATGGTACTTGGTTTTTCTTCTTTCCCTTTTTGTCTCGGTTAGTGTGTTTGCCGGTTAGTGTATGCGAAGATAGATTTTAGTGATTAGACATTAGAATTATATCCATTTTCCTAACTCGTTTTCCTTTAATCTAGTATTTGTTTATTTGTTTTACTGTCGTAGTACCTGCTTGGTGATATTTCTTTGACGCCTCGGAACAAGCATGCTGTTAAAACTGGACAATCGCTTTTAGTTTATTGAATGGAACTTATTGACTTTGACGCATATTACTTTTAAAATTGTTGTTGGGAAAAAAACGAAAAAAACGGACCGAGTATTCCAATCACTGGATGAACCTTTTTCTCCAGGTCTCATAATTTTTAATTCTTGAAATCCTTACTTAAGCCTTTGATTTTGTTGCAGTGGTTTGACCAATTCTAACTACACAGAACTAACTCAGCTGTACCAGAAATACAAGGATCAAGGTTTGCCTTTAATGTATCATTTGACAACTATGGCATTTTGATGTTTAGTATCGTGCACCAGAGCATACAAATCATGGACTGAACTTCACTCCTTGAATTTTATGATAATTTTGGATTGAGTCGGTTTTCCCCTATGATACAAAGTCCTTCAATAAATTCATCAATCCTACAATTTTCATTTTGCGGACACATTTCTTTCAAGTTATTCTTTATTTGCTACTATATTAATGCAGGGCTGGAGATTCTGGCATTTCCGTGCAATCAATTTGGTGCTCAGGAGCCAGGAAGCAATGAACAGATCATGGAGTTTGCTTGTACCCGCTTTAAGGCTGAGTATCCCATATTTGATAAGGTAGATCTAAAGTTGCAATACTTGCCTGGCTTAAAACACAATTTAACAATAGCATTTCTCCCTTTCCTTTTAGTTCATGTTTTTGTTATAACTTGTGTCTTTTTGTCTCATGATAGGATAACTTGAAAGAACTTTAGGACTTGGCCTACATTGTTTTGGAGTTAGAGCAACTAGATGAAAATCTTGGGTATGATTAAGTGTGTTTAATTAATTCAGTTCCTGTTCCTTGATAGGTTGATGTGAATGGTGATAAAGCTGCACCCATTTATAAGTTCTTGAAGTCCAGCAAAGGTGGACTCTTTGGAGATGCTGTTAAGTGGAACTTTACCAAATTCCTAGTTGATAAAGATGGCAACGTTGTTGAGCGCTATGCCCCAACTACGTCGCCTCTTAGCATCGAGGTATATCTTCTTCACATTTTCGCGTGGCAATATTTGTCTTTGACTTAGACATGTGATTGACTAATACTATTACTAATTCTTTGCAGAAAAACGTGAAGAAACTCCTGGGGGTCGCATAACTAGTTATATATGCCTGTTTACTTTGATTAGCTAATCTGGAAATAAGAGATGGGAATAAAAGTGGATAAACGGTTACGTAGGATGTGTTTAGATTGGATGTAATATACTAGTGCTTTTATGAGTTCACTTGCAAATGAATACAACTGTTTAATTCTCATACTTTTTGTTGTATAAACTGATTGGAAGTGTTTCGTTCATCTAAATAATTAAAGAAAAATGGTGCCATCTTTTCAATCCCAAGAACAATTCTATTAAACATGATGACAACCTTTGACTACAATTTGCTTGTAAATATACAGAGTTTTGTGAATGAGATGCAATTTAAAAGGAGAGGATCATATATATTTGATTATACTTTTGAGTTATGTTGAATGTTATATAGATTTCGTCGCTATTTTTATTTGAAACCTAAGAGAGGGATTTTTTTGGAAAGTTGAGTACTAGAGAAAGAAAAGTTTGATTTACGTGTTTAGTTGATGTTTTTTTACCGAACCTTCAAATGTTCTAAACATGGCTTGTTTAGAAAGTATTTACTCTTAAAGAGCTAACGTGTTTTCTACTGCGCCAGTTAAAGAGTTTGGAGGAGTGGGAGTTCACAGTAGCAGCTTTCCTTTTAGCTTTCCGAGTAAATCCTTGAATTAGGTTCTCTTGATGCATAATAACCACATTGTTCCCTGCTTCCATTAATCAATTATAAGGTGATATCTTATTCTCTGAGAGGAGGTGTTTCACTTATTAATAGAAAGGAGGTGTTTCACTTATAAATACTGTCGAATTTTAGAACACACGTTAAAAACTGATAATAAGTTCACTAAATTGAAATTTACTAAATTGAACAACAAAATGCAAGCATTTAAGGTTTCAATCTTTTGACTTTAACTGAAGAACATCTCATAAATAATCACAGTTAGTTTATTTATACTCTCTAAGATTTATAATCACAATTAGTTTCTTTATGCTTTATACTCTCTAAGATTTATAATCACAATTAGTTTCTTTATACTTTATACTCTCTAAGATTTATAGTAATATCACTTTCAAACTAATCCTAGAAATTAAACTCCAATAAAACTATAGATGAAGAATGACATTTGGAATTTAAAAACTTTTTTTCAGTCGTATGTTCTCGTCCCGTGCAATTTCCATCTCTTATTAAGCATTGATAATATTTACATATTGCATATGGTCGCTTATATAGTCGTATTTGGTAATTATGTTTGACTTTTAAGCCTCAAAACTTGTCATTATAGAGATACACAATTTGAGTGACTTATACGGCCATTGAGATCACATTCGCGTCTACCAACGACATGGGCATGTCTAACTCCACACTTGCGTGTTTGTTCTTAAAGTGTCACGATTTTTTGAAAGTGTCACGATTAAACTCTTACACGCTTATAAGAACATAAATAGTCATTCATGATCGTGTCCACTATTAACATGAGCATATGCTCTTGAAATAGCTTTCAACCATCAATCTTTGTTTTGAATTCATTTGATCTTCTTTCCTTTTGATTTAAGAAGAAAGTTTAACACTCCCAGAGCCCAAATTTGGTAGAAATGGTCTAGCAAGTATGTCTAAACTGGTGTTGGACAAACAATAGTCTCCCTTACCAACCCATTTTCGAGGAGCAATCCATTCATCATTTAAAATCCATCTCAAAGCTTTACTCCTAGGGACCACTTTCGTTAATATTTCAACACCATTCTTGTTTGTATGATTCTTTTTCAATTTCATTGGTTGCTCTTTGATACATACCACAATTAATGATACCTTACATTCAACATGCTTGCTGCAAGAATAATCTATAAAATTTTTGCTCAAATCTATTGTATTTTGATTATCACAGAGAACGATGCACTTATCTTGTTCCACGTACAATTCTTAGAGAAATCACTTCAATCAAAGCATCTCATTTCCTGCTTCCACAACTAGAACATATCATGTTTCAGTAGTGGATAATGATACACACTTATGCAACTTAGATTTCCATGAAATCACTCTCTCAACAAATTTGAGCAAGTAACTTAAGGTCAATTTTCTATTATTGAGATTATTAGACATGCTCGCATCAATGTATCCTTCTAGAATCAGTTCACTACCTCTAAAACACACATAATTTGGAAGTGGCCTACAAATACTTAAGATCCACTTCAATACTTCCCAGATACCTTTTCAAGCTTAGGTAAAAATTTGCTCACTAACCCAACAATGTGTGCAATATTTGATCTAATGCATACCATGACATACATTAAGAAGTCAATAGCAAAGGAATGTGGAATTGAGGACATACCATCTTTCTCCTTTTTAGTGTTAGGACAGGATCTCTTGCTTAACTTGAAATGAGCTGTTAGTGGCATATTAGTAGGCTTGAGATGTTTCATGTTAAACCTCTTAAGCACCCGTTTAATATACTTTTTATATGATAACCACTACTTTCTGGCCTTGCTATCATAAATGATCTTCGTGAACAAATTTTGTTTTGTAAAACCCAAATCATTCATGTCAAAGAACTTAGACAAGTCCTCCTTTAACCTGCAAATCATGCCAACATCTTGTTCTACTATCAACATATCATCCACATATAAAAGAAGGATGATGAAGTCACCATTAGGAAATTTTCTAAAATATATGCAAGGATCAACTAAAGTTTTCTTATAACTATTACTTGTCATAAATGAATCAAACTCTTGTGCCACTATTAGGTGCCTATTTGAGCCTATAAAGACTCTTCTTTAACTCCTCCTTCCTTTTGACTTTGAACCCTTTTGGCTGCTCCATACATATATATCTCCTCATTCAAGTTACCTTGTACATCAAGTTGTTCGATTTTAAGATCTAAACGTGCAACTAGATTCAAGATAGTGCATATAAAGATCATTTTGACTATTGATGAGAATTTCTTGTCAAATTTAATAACTTTTTCGATTGTATTCCTTTACCACCTGTCTCGCCTTATACTTGACTAGTTTTTCACCATCTTTTTTGACTTTGAACACTTTCTATTTTCAATGCCTTTATGCTTTTTGGAAGCTTCACTAACTCATAGGTCTCATTCTTCTTTAAGTAATCCATCTCCTCTTGCATTGCTTTGATCTAAAAGTCTTTATTTTTTGCACTTTCTGGCAGGTCTCTAGCTTCCCCTCAACAATGACTAGGAGATATTCTAAACTAGCGTATCTTGTCAAATGCTTCTTCTCTTTAATTGACCTTCAAAGTTGGACATGCTCCATCTGTAATGCCCACAGATCTCATCTACATCATCCATAGGATGTAGCTCATCTCCATCAGGTTGCATTCGATTATTATCATCCTATGCTAGCTCATAAGTGTGAATTGCATCATGATTTAGGGCTTAGTTCGATATGCATTTAATTGTTAACTTACTTGTTTAGTATGTGTTTAGGTTAAAATTGTGTTAGTTTGTTAATTAATTGTGTTAAAGTGTTTTTAGGGGTTAGTACAAGCCTTTGAGTTTAATTATTATATTTTTGAGGTACCTTGATGTGTTTGTTAGTGTTTCAAGGTTAACATCGAAGAACGGAGAAGTTTCAAAGACACTCAGGCTGAAACAATAACCCACGATCGTGGCATAATAGGCTATGATTGTGACAGAAACACTTGAGTTAGCCCACAATCATGGCCCATATGGCACGATTATGATAGAAGCCTAGGATACGACCTATGATCGTGGCCTGCTCGCCATGGTCCTGACAGAAGGCTCATATGTGGCCAATGATCATGGCTTGCCTCGAGCAGGCACGCAAACACCACAAAATGTCAATTTTTGAGGGAATTTTTGGATCTTTTGCATCAACCACTTTTGAGAGAAAACCTTAGAGAGGATTGTTGAAAGATTAAGAAAGAGAAGAAGGAAGAGAGAAGTGAAGACGAAGTCGATATCGACGTACTTCCCGAATTTGGAGTTTCTTAATGTCATTGCCTCCCGTCTCCATCCAAGATCGTATTTCCTGTTATTTTCTACTTTTATTATTGTATAGAATTGGGAATAGCAGTTTGATGATAGGATTTGTGAAAGTTAAGATATTCTATACTCACCATTGTGTTTTTTTAATCTTTGATTTAATAAAATCTAATTGTTTTATGTTTATTGGATTTATTGTGATTGATTTCTATGATTCTATAATTCGGTAATAGACTGAGAGTGTGAATCGAATGAAAAATAATTAAATTAGGTTAACGAGAGTTAGGTGATTTAATAAGAATGAGAAATTAATCAAATCGATAATTGTGTGAAGAGAGATCTCACATAGGTTCCTGATAGTTTATTGGACAACTTCAGATCTAATTAGAGTTTTGGATAGATTGTTAATTGAGAAATTGTAATTTTCTATAATCTGATTAGGGTTTATAATTTAGGGTTAATGGTTATAACTCGAGAGAGAGTAATCAACCCTAGGATCATTTAGGACCAATAACCTAATAATTCATAATCAATTAGGTTAGCGTTAAAGATAGGTAAACATTTCCCTTTCTCTCAATTGTAATTCCTTTAGGTTGATTCTTGAGTGTGGGTTACAACTGCTACTTTGTTAATATTTTCGTAATTGATTCTTGGAATTGAGTTGCGTGATTGAATTAAATTCTTGCTTTAGTTTTGTTACATTTTGAATTACTGCGAAATGTTTTGGCCTTAGATTTTAGGATTAGATTATCCCTCTTTGTGTGATCGATAGTTTAGGTACTATGCGAATAGCCTGTATACTTGCGGATTGTTGAGGTTATTAATTAGAACTTATAGACATCGAAAAAGCACGATCACTAGCTTATGTCATTCACTTTTTTTACCTGTAGGCTGATCAATGGAAGTAAGAACAAATGTAATTTTTGCATTACTGAAATATAAACTACTAAAGGTAGTTTTTTCTTCTTTGATAAGATTTGTACCTATCTGATGCAAAAAGAAGAAAATGTCCCTGCTTTTCACAACCTACGCTTCTATGGGTTATAAACCTTATAACCAAACTCTAAAGATAGAACTTGATACCCCACAACAAAGGAGTAGAGATTAAAGCTGAATTAAAACTAATCCTTGTATATTTATTGGATATAGGATCGACCCGTATCGTTAGTGTAAGTGACAATTATAACGTGTACTTATAGTAAAATAAATAAATGACACTCATTACTAATATGATCTCCTCTACATAGTGTTAAGTCAAAATAACTTTACGTTTAAATAATTTTGATGAAGACCAAATAATGAGACGAAAGAAATGAGATGAAAGAAATGAGACGGAAACAAAATAAGATGAAAGAAATGAGATGGAAGCAAATACAAAAATGAGACGGAAGAAAATGAGATGAAATCAAAATAAGACAGAAGCAAAATGAGACGGATGAATATGAGACTGAAGGAAATGAGATGGAAGAAATAAGAGGGAAGCCAAAGCCAAAAAATGAGACGGAAGCAATATGAGACGGAAGAAAATGAGATAGAAGAAATGACACGGAAGCCAAAGCCGAAAAATGAGACAATAAAAATGAGACAGAAGGCCCGATACCGCGTCGCATGATTATCAGTTTGAGTTGGTTACAGAATTCAACTGAATAATTGATTTTTCAAAGATCAAGAAACAAGAAGAAATAAGCAATTATCAAGAAGCAGTTGAAGATGAAGGCTATAAATACGAGTCGGAGTCATAGTTACAAGAAGTTAGAGAAAAATTCAAAAAGAGCTAGAGATTCAAAAGCTAGAAACTTTATTCTGTATGATAAACTTAGAGCTACTATTGTCTGTAACAAAGCTCGAAACATCTTTCAGTAGAAAGAACAAAAGCAG
>JAOTAX010000198.1:29694531-29709764 GCA_025629825.1 Erythroxylum guanchezii | reverse complement strand
AAGAATCTGGAGAAAGAAGAAGCAGATTCTAAGACAATAGCAAGGATTGAGGGGGAGCGTGCGAAAAAGGGGACTCCTACGAGAAAATCAAAATCTCAATCCAGCGAGAAAATACCTGCGGTTGGAGAAAAGAAATCATCAGATGAAGCGATGAAAGAAAAGGTGATTTCTCAAAGAGAAGGCAGCCAGGTGCAATATATAGAGAAGTTGTCCTTGAAGAGAAAGGGAGAAACACTTCTCTCAGAAATACCTAAACAAGCAAAAAGGTGATGCAGAGTAAGAACCCTGCGTCAGCAAGGGGAGAAGAAAGGAAAAGAGTTGACTCAATGTGGAGACTTTGAGAGGAAAGCACCTCAGGCAACAAGATCCTTAGTCTCAATCTTACAAGAAGATTAAGCTAAACTGGCTAAAGAGATTGAGATTAAGAGGAAATTGGAGTTTGAGAAGAAGAAATCGCAATCTCAAAAGACTTCTAGACTGATTGAAAAAGGAAATAAAAAACAGAAGATCAATCAAAAGAAGAGCACTCCTACTGCTGCTTAGAAGAAGAAGTCAGTTGAACGCAGCCCAGCACAGGATTAGACCTCTCAACCGTTAAGAAAAGAGGACTTAAGAGTTAAGATCATTGAAGAAATCCAACCTGTGAGGAGTAGCACTTCTATCATTATCAAAGAAACCCCAAAAAGTTTAGTCAAGGCACAATTACAACCAATTTTGATGAATAGTAGTACAATGCATCTGCTAAGTGACGATGAGATAAGCATGTATGGTTTTTTTAGGGATGAAGGAACCAAACCATACCCACACAGATTACAAGGCAAAAGTACACTATTTTTCCAATCACAAAGAGAACTGTGATCAAGGTTGTGCCTGAGTTTCAACCTATGCCTTACATTGTTCGCAATGACGAAAAAGGGGAAGAAGAAATTATACCCTGAAGGGTTATCAAATGATTTTACAGAAGAGTAGATCGAAGCTGAAGTGAGTGACATAGATAAGGCATGCTATGCAGCTCAGCAGAGAGGAAACTATGTTTCCCACTACATTTCGAAAGCTTCAAGAAGCAACTGTGGTCGGCGTACCACTGAAGATTCTTCTCAGGTAGTTGGTAAAATCACAGAAGGATAGTACAGATTCATTAGGATTGGAGATGTCAGCTACTCAATCAAGACTTTTGTGCACCTGATTATGCACATTAGGCTATTAAGTACTGTGTCTTCAATTGGAGATGTTCTACACTTATTTAGAAGACAAGTTCCACATCTAACCAACCCTGATGATCTTCATCTCCCAGAACCAAACCTATCTGTTCAACCTCCTGCCCTTATAATCAGTGAATCGGCTGTTATAACTTCAGATGCATACAACACTACTATTACTATTGAAGTAGAACAACAGAAGGATGATGATCGGCATGCTTTAGTAACTGACTTACGAGAGGAAGTAGCTTGAATACGACAAGACCTCAAGTCACTCTGCACAGAAATGAAGGAAATGTTCTCTGAAATAATGAAGCATCTACGGTCATAATTCTTTTTGATCAATAACAAATAGGGGGAGAAAAGGAGAAAAGGAGAAAGTATAGAGGAGTAAAGGAGAAAGAAATGACAAAGAGAAGGAGA
This sequence comes from Erythroxylum guanchezii, assembly GCA_025629825.1. Classification (NCBI taxonomy): domain Eukaryota; kingdom Viridiplantae; phylum Streptophyta; class Magnoliopsida; order Malpighiales; family Erythroxylaceae; genus Erythroxylum; species Erythroxylum guanchezii. The sequence goes on along the minus strand of JAOTAX010000198.1, from coordinate 29,708,142 downwards.
GGAAGAGACGAAAAGAAGAAGAGAAGAAGAAGAGAAGAAGAAGAAGAAGAGAAGAAAGAGAAGAAGAGAAGAAGATAAGAACAGAAGAAGACTGCATTTTTTTTAAGTGTCAATAGTCGTATATTGTATACCATATTAGTAATAATAATTTCTTTCTTACTACTATGATTATTTGTTATCATCAAAAAGGGAGAGATTGTTAAGTCAAAATGACTTTACGTTTAAATAATTTTGATGAAGACCAAATAATCAGACAAAAGAAATGAGAAGAAAGAAATGAGATGGAAACAAAATGAGACAGAAGAAAATGAGACGGAAGCAGATACAAAAATGAGACAGAAGAAAATAAGATGGAAGCAAAATGAGGCGGAAGCAAAATGAGACGAAAGAATATGAGACGGAAGGAAATGAGATGGAAGAAATGAGACGGAAGCCAAAGTTGAAAAATGAGATGATAAAAATGAGACGGAAGTAATATGAGACGGAAGGAAATGAGACGGAAGCTAAAGCCGAAAAATGAGACGGAAGAAACTAAGATGGAAGACCCGATACCGCATCGGATGATTATCAGTTTGAGTTGGTTACAGAACTCAACTGAATAACTGATTCTTCAAAGATCAAGAAACAAAAAGAAAGAAGCAGTTATCAAGAAGCAGTTAAAAACGAAGGCTATAAATACGAGTCAGAGTCATAGTTACAAGAAGTTAGAGAAAAATTCAAAAAGAGCTAGAAATTCAAAAGCTAAAAACTTTATTTTGTATGATAAACTTAGAGCTACTATTGTCTGTTACAAAGCTCGAAACATCTTTTAGGAGAAAGAACAAAAGCAGATAGCCTGAAGAGGCTACGTGTGAAAAGAATACTTGCTGTAAGAAACCTGAAGAGGCTCGGAGAAAAAAATACTTGTATCTTGGTGAAGTATAGAAAAATCTCAGAAAGGATTCCAAGGACTGGACATAGCCCACGGTTTGGAGTGAACCAGTATAAATCTGCTGTGTCGATTCTCACTCTCAACTCTCAAACATTTATTCTTACTGTCTTACACATGCACTTACAAATAAATTGTGATACTTCATAATACTGATTTTCAATAGTTTTTGAGGAAAAGCAAGTTTTTCAAGAAGTTTATATAAAAGGGGATTACCGAAAAAGAATACACAATTTAACCCCCCTTCTTGTGCATTTTGTATATTGAATACTAAGTCTATACTAACGTGTGATTTACTTCACATAGTAACATAATGCTTAAGCTGATACACATGTTGACCTTAGTGCCTTATCTTAACTTGATTACCATTATTAATTATACATCACCTTCTCGTCAATCAAGTTTAAAGCAATCTTAAGAGTCTTATTGCTCAAGGTTCCCCTAGTGGCTTCATCTAGTGTCTTCTTAGTTCCCTAGTCTAGACCATTGTAAAAAGTCTAAATTTATAAGCGTACTGGAAATCCATTATGTAAACACTTTCTTAATAAGTCTTTGTACCTTTCCCATGATTCACACAATGTTTCATTATCCATTTGTTGATAGCTAGAGGTATCAAGCAACTCTCAAAGTCAATATGCACCCAACATCAGTATAAACTCAGATGTCACCCATGCTAATGATACTAGCAAAGCTCTAATTTTCCATCTTTGTAATTCCAAGATCACCACTCCTATAACTAGTGAAGTATTCCCTTTTTAGAACACAGTAGTGGGAAGCCTCTATATTAATAAGCCACTTAGAATCTAAATGACTAATATGGAGACATTCACTGGTTGCACAAATCAATGACACCTCATCATCTATGCTTGATGCTACTGTTATAGTGTTATTGTATTCTCCATCTTCCTAGTAGTCTTGCTTCTTTTGATATCTTTTCCGCTTGTAGCATAACTTCTTTATATGACTAAGTTTTTTGCAGTAATGACATATCCTGGTCTCGTTTCCATCTCTAGACTTGAACCTATTTTTAGACTTGCTTTGCCTTTTGGAACCTTTACTCTAGCTTCTTCCTTTGTTCTCTATAAGTAGAGCTTGTATGTTATCGACAATGATCTCCTTCCTCCTAATCTCTTAATCAAACATGCTCTCTTTGCTTGCATCTAAAAAAAGCACACCATCCAGAGTGGAGTTGATGATAGTTACAACCAAAGTTTCCTAACTATCTAATAAAGAACTCAACAGGAACAAATCTTGTAGCTTATCATTAAGGATAATCTTCTTGGAGGTTAACTTGTTGATGATATCCTGAAAATTGTGAAGATACTCAGACACTGACTTTCCATCCTTAAACTTTAGGTTTACAAAGCCTTTTAATCACAGAGGCTTTGTTATGAGCAGTCTAGACCTCCAATTTTTTCCACAATTTGAAGGGATTAGTTTTTTGGGATATATGATTGAATATATGGATATCAATCCATTGTCTGCTAGTTCCTAAGGGTTTTTACTTCGTCTTTTCCTACTCTTTAGCTGTCATCTTCTCTAATTTAAATGGAACATTGTCTTTTATACTTTTATCTACGTTAATTGGATTATAGACATTTTTGCAATGTGAAAGATTTTCTGTCATATGTCTCCAAATTCAGTAGTTGGTCGAAGTCAACTTAACTATAGAGCTATTGCTACTCTCCATACTTTAGGCTCTGAAACCAGTTGTTGGACTTCAAGTAATAACACTTATAAAATCAATAAGAACTCTTAACCTATAACAAAAAAAGATATAGATAAATGAAAGATAAATTGAACACATGATTTAATATGCAAAAATCCTCCTATATAGAGGTACAAATCACGAGGTAAATTGATAATAAATCCACTAAATCAAATATCAAGATAAAAGCCTTTAAGGTTTTGAGCTTTTTACTATAACTCAAGAACACCTCATAAAATAACCAAAAGAAATCTCTCTTCCTACTCCCAGGAGTAGTATTGATACACACACACACACACACACACACACACACACACACACACACGCCAATACTACTCCCAAACTAATTCCATAAATCAAATTTAAATAAAACTCTAGTTAAAGAATGATATATGGACTTTAAAACTCTTCTTTTGTAATGTGTTCCTGTCTGATGCAGCTTCTGCCTCTTATCAAGCATTTTAAATTTGAAAAGATATGTGGTGATCATGTTTAACTATTAAGTCTCAAAATTTGATGTCATGGAGATACACGGTTTCAGTGACTTATACCAACCACACAAAAGTGTGTCTGTCTTTGAAGCATCATGATTAAACTTGTACACTATTACAGAAATATATGCAATGATCCATATGGTCATGTCCACTATCAACACACGTTTATGCAACTTAAACATATGCATGTGCTCTATAAATAGCTTCCAATAGCAATTTCTACCTCAAATGTACCCAATTTTCATTCATTTTGATCCATAAAGACAACTAACAGTTCTAAAGCCTAAATTTAGTGGAATTAGTATAGTAAATATGTTTAAAACATGATTAAACCCACAATAAATATGAAGAGTAATAACTGACTAATACTTTTTAAGTCTTATGTCAACTATAACAAGTCACAACTCTTTAATTTACCATTTTTTGAAAACTCGGTCCATTGAATATGTGAAGGCCTTGAGGTCTGTGAGTTAATGCTAGTAAGACTTCACTATTACTTTTAGATAGCTTGCCCCTCTCTTTTGCAGCCCTTTTAAGCTTTGTCCTTAATTCCCTATCTATAAATATTTGAGAATTCATAGTTACCACAAGACTTACTTTTAAAGACTGCTTGCCTCTCATTCAGCTATTGGAATGTGAAACCAATTCTTGTAAAATAAGAATGTTTCTTAATAAAAACTATGATGAGCACCTTATAAGTATATTGCACTTCCTGACCGTATCAAAAATTTTCAAAGTTTAAAAATAAAGTTTAAATTTTTGGTTATTTTAAATTTTATTCTGGCTCGAAGTTTTTATGTTTTATTTTTCTTTAATAAAATAAAACATAAGATTCTTATTTATTTAATTTTAATACTAAAATAATCCTTATTTCAAATAATATTAAATTTAAATTATGATTTTCTAAAATCAAAATCTCATTTTTAGTCCTATATTATATTTTTTATTAAAATATGGTTAATTAAATGATTCGTTCATAGCAACATACAAAATACTTAACCTCGTTTTATCATATCACTTTTTTATTACGCTAAGGTGTTTAAGCTATTTTTTTAATGCAAAAAGGTATTGTTATTATAAAATTTCATGCTTATTATTTAGGAAATCAATGACATGATAAATATTAAAACATATGTATTCTATTTAATAAAATTTTTTACTTTAGATATATTGTTTGAAAGATATCACTAATATAAATAAAATTGTTACTATTTATATAATAGATTTTATTTGTTAAATAGTACTTTATGACTGAAGAGATATACCACTTAATTAAACTAAATTTATTTGAATTGATTTAGTATCAGTTTAATTTTCATATGATTTTAATTTAATTCATATAAAGATTAATATATAAAGATGAGAATAAATATGAAAAAGAATAGGATAGAGAATTTTGGAAGAGAACAACAACATAGAGATTTGTGTAACAAATTGCGTGCTTTTAAAAACAAAAAGAAATATCTATCCTTCCCCTTTACATTGGTCACTTGAAAAATAAGGGACATGAGTTAAATAATAGACTGTAGTACTAATTAACAAACATCCAATTGACTTAAGCCTTTTTATTGAACAAAACGACCTTAATGGTAATCATGCCTCTCCTTTACAAAATTAGTCCATAAGGTTTAATACTAAAATCCTTTATTGCAAATCATAGAGATAATCCTAAGTTACCTTCCTTTCAATTGACTTAGACTATTAAACCAAAATCTAAATAATAGGGTGATTATGTTGTTTCACCAGTTTTTTTTATCCAACACAACTACCAAAGATTTGTCTATAAAAGCATTTGTCAAAGAAATTGTGGTTTGATACATTCATGCACTTCCCTTAAGTTAAGACATGTAAAATGTTGTGAATGAGAGACCTTTGAGAAAGCATTAGCTTATTTAGTCAATCCTATCTAAGAATGAGAGACCTTTGAGAAAGCATTAGCTTATTTAGTCAATCCTATCTAAGATTTTATAAGGTTTATAAGTTCGAGTGGATAATTTTTAATTGATTCTTTTAGACGTTGACATTTGTCCATTTGATTGTAGCTTTGGATAAACCATAACTCCCAATTAATTCTCCTGTTATCAGTTTGCATCTTCGTTTAGTTCTATGCACGCTCTAGGTGGAACTTGGTTATCTGTAAACGACTTTCTTGTGAGAGAGATTTATCAACGCCATTACCTTAGTGTCTCCAGTAAAGTAAGGAATATGGACTAAATACGTGAATCTATATAAGACTTCAAATAGTTTGGTGTTAAATGGAAGAGTGAAAGGTGGTGTTACACTACCACTATGCCAAATCCAATACATTTTACTAATTCTAAGGTAGATCTCCCATCATATATATACCTCAAATATATATTAAACATCTAATTAAGAACCTCTCTTTCTCCATCTGATTGAGAGTGATAAGTTAAAGAGAGGCGCAACTCTGTTCCTTGTAATTTTTAGGACTCTTGCTAGAAATTACTAAGAAATATTGTCTTTATCACTTGTATAATTGCATGAAAAGGTCTATGTAACTTGAAAACATGGGTGAGGAATACTTGATCCATTTGTTTAGTAATATATAGATGAGCTAGGGAAACAAAATGAGTATAGTTACTCAGTCTATTCATAATAAACAATAGTTATATAATGCACTCTTGATTTAGGAAGCCCTTCCTTTTCCATAAATTTTATTCCCGGAAACCTCTATTTCAAATCGTAGAGATACTCCTAAGTCGCTTCCCTTTAATTAAGTTGTACCACTAAACTAAAACATGAGTAGCAGGGCGATCATGTCATTTCTCTAATTCTTTTTTTTTTTTTGTCGAAATCAATTACAGGAGATTTGTATATCAAACTACTTCTTAACAACGTTACAATTGAGATATTCAAAGAATGGGATACACTTAATTTAAGATAAGACATGAAAAATGAAGTGAACGAGAGACCCTTATAGAATACTTGGTCCATTTGTTGAACCTTAATGGATGAGCTAGGACAAAAAAAATGAGCATATTCAATGATTCTATCTATAGCCGCCTTATAATTACAACATACCTTTTTAATTTAGGAATTCCTTTGGGCTGTAAATTGGTCTTAACCTAGCTAAAATTGATAAGGAATTGGTAATGGTTGATGGAGTCCAAATGGTTCAATAGCTTCTATTTGACATCCCTTAATATAATTACTTACATTTCTCTTTCTACTTTTCCAATGAAACATTGACTATATCCTCTTAATACTTGGAAAAATATCTGAAGGACCTCTTCTATAACCATTATGACTAGAACCATTAGATACTAAAGCTATGTTTGATTAGGTGTTTATTAATGGAATGTAATATTATTCTATCGTTTAGAAGAAAGATTTATAATAGAATAAAATGAAAAAGGATGGAAGGGAAGGATTTCACGTTATATTTCATTTCATCCTATATAGTAAAAATAAGTTATCTCCGATTTGTGGTAGTTTAGGGTGGAATGTAAACTGATAAACAACATTTCACTATATTACATTATGAACCTTTCTTTTAAATAACATTTTACTATATTACATTATAAACCCTTCCATCTCTCTCAAATAATAATTTTCTAATATTATATCCATTTATATTTTATTCTATTGTAAATTATTTCATTCCGTTCCATTTTATTAAAAACCTTTTATCTAACCAAACTTAGCCTAAAACTATAAATATGATTCTCAGCTTATGATCATACCCCACCATGATTCTTTTGCTTCAAGTTACTCCTATGCAATTAATATGATGTAGAGGATAATATTCCTTGTTGAAGTTTCAAATAAAATGACATAAATTTGGTTCCCGACTCCAGCCTTTTTAATCTCCTCCATTAACTAAGTTTGAAACTATGATAGTGCTCAAGTGAACAATTTAACAAGTAACGATCGTTGAGAGGGCGCTAACAATTTAATTTTCTTTTCCTTTCTTTAAAACTATCTCAAAATCATACTAATAAGCTTGGGAAGCCAAGTTTACTAAAAGAAGTGCTAATTCTCTACTCTAAAAGGTATTTGATATTTTTGTGACCAATTCTAATATTAAACATCTTACCATTGAGGAAGTGGTGGTAATATTTCATATCGATCACCTTAATAAGGAAACCCTTTTCATAAATTGATAATGAATAATGTTTTGGAGATGATGATTTTCTAGTTAAAGCTATAGGGCATTGGTTTTGCATCAAATAAATCCCATTCAATTACTACTTGCATTAGCTTTATCAATGAAAGATATTAAGAGTAACTTAGAAGAAGTACAATAACCAGTTCTTGCTTTTAGTTTCACTCTAACCAAAATAATCTTTTTTCAATGAGTTTAAAGAGATTTAATACTTTGACCATATATAATTTTCATAAACCCTTTGTAATAACTTGATTTGCATAAGAATTCCATTAATTATTTGTCGGTATAAAGAACATGTTATTTACATATTATTTCAATCTTCTTAAAATCAGTTACAACCCTATTAGATAAGATTACATGACCTAGACACTTGATTATAGAAACTCCAAAATTATACTTGTTGGCTACAACGTTGAACTAGTTCTTTTTTAAGGTTTATAAAACAATTATGAGAGGCATTATATCATCTTTAAAGGTAGATACAACAAAATACCATCAAAGAATATGGAGATAATTTTTTTCAAATAATCCCAAAAAATATAATTCATTATCTCTAAAATGTGGTTGGGACATTTTCAAGCCTGAAGCGAATTACCAAAAACTCATAGTGGCTTTAGTAAGTTCTAAAGGCAATCTTTAACTCATCTTACAAAAATATTCTAGTCTAGTGGTAACTACAACATAAGTCTACTTTTGAGAACTAATTAGCTCCTTTAAGCTCATCCACAAGTTATTTAATTAGTGGAATAGGGAATTTGTCCTTTACAGTTTCCCTATTTAACTCCTTATAAAATATATAGTTTTCAAAGTGTTGTGCCTCTTCTTGACTAACATTATTGGTGATGAAAAGGAACCATTACTATATCGATAACTCCTTGAGTGAGCAAATATTAAACCTATCCTTTAATTTTATATTTTTGAAACTCAAGAGTATCTATATGGCCTTATATTCACTAATTTATGAACTTTCTTCTCCTACAAATTGATTTTATGATTGTAAGCTCTGTACGGAAGCAGACCCTTAAGAGCTTTAACAATTTAGTTATACTCGACTAATAATTCAACTCTCTTGACATCTATTTCATTCTTTGTTATCTTTTTATTCTAATGTCAATTCATGCATCTGTTACTTAATTGATGTAATAAACTTAAGAATATACTAATTTCTAGTCATTTTAATCTTATGGAATAAAATTTTAAACTACTTAGATGGCTTCACTTTAGATTCATTTCTAAACCTGAACGTCACCATTTTCCCTTATCATATAAACTACATGGTTTAATCTTCGAAGTTCTCTAAAACTTCATTTAAAATAGAGATCGAGCCAATGCACTTCAAGCACCATGCATAAAATCCTATGGTCAACACTAAAGCATTCATGAATAATTGAACTCCTTTAAGAGTCCATTCAAAGTTGGTGCAAATTTTGAAACAAGCTAGGAAACATTTGCCCTCCTCGCACTATTACCTTCACTTTCTTTAATTTTTCAGTCTCCTATTAATTGTTATGTATCACAATCTCATCAATAAAATTATGGACGCTTCCATGTTTTATAACCTATCACTCTCATTTATTCGTATTTATTATTATGCAGATTGGAAATTGCTTGCAAAGAAATTATTGTAAGTTCAACATAATGTACCTTTAAAGTAGTGACAAATTCCTTATTGCTTTTAACTATTTTCTTTCCTTATCTATCATCCTCCACTAAAATGAGATCTCACTTCTTTTTCTTACACTTATGCCTCTATGTATACCTCTTGTCACACTAAAAGCATATTCTTTTTGACCTCTTGCCTTTCTATCTCTAAACTCTCGACTACTCTTCTTCCTCTATTGCAGCATCCCACCACCTTTAACTTTAATAGCAATTGTAACAAATGGATTAGAACTTGGTAATAAGACTATTTGAGATTTGATCTTCTGGTGGATTCGTGTTAAATGGGTAGTGAGAACTGGAATTATCGCCACTCCAATAATTAATAGCATGATAGTGTCTAGTGTAAAAGGTTTTGGCAAGGAAACAAATGGTTGAGATAGACTTCTGTTCTTTTGCTAACACAAATTCATGTTGGAGATTAATAGGTATTTCTATCTCAAATTTTAGACCTTATTGAAAAATTCAATCAAATAAGACAACTAAAAAATACTGATTATAATACTTCGCAAATATACAACACTCTTTAACCGTCCGAAATTACTAGAATTACATTAGGTTACCAACAGTATTTTAAAAAGCTTCTTATCCAAGTCATTAAATCAATGTAATGATATGCTCTTCCCCCTGCAACTCATTTTGCATCATCTAATTCATATTATATGATTGGTATTATTCTAAAGGGGATTTTGTCTACAAAGAAGAATTATTTTGTCTCACTTTGGACCCTACTCTATTGAAAGTTGAAAATTAGGGGCCTGTATGTTTCTTTTTTTGTTTTTTTTGTTTTCAAATTTAGTAAAAAATTTTATTTATTTGAGTTTTTGGTTTTGGTTTCTTCCAATTTTCAAATTTTATGAAAACCACAAAAAATATTTTTTTTATTTTTTGTTACTTTTTTTTATCATAATCTGAGTTACTATCAACTAAATATATATTATTTAATTATTTAATATATTAATAATAAATATAATTTATGAATGATTTAATTTAATATTATAATTAATTAATTTAAATTATGAATTAACTAATAATTTATTTGATTTTTGAATTAATTAATTTAATAATTATTAATAAATATAATTATAATTAAAATATATAAGCTTAAATAAAATTTTGATTTAATAATTAAAATATATATTAATTTATAAACGAAATTTAATTTCAAAATTATTTATTTTAATAAAATAAAATAGTTTTTATTGATAATTTATTAATAAATATTATAGAAGAGATTAAAAAAATTTTAATTAATAAGAAATAATTTATCTTAAAGTTTTATCTAATATGTAATTATTATCAGTAATAAAAATATAAATATATTGACATTAACGTCCAAACAGGTTTTTACCTTTATTTGAAAGAAAACAAAAACTAAAATCAATAAATGAAAATTACAAATCACAATAGAAAAATAGAAGTAGAACTAAGCAACCTCTAAATTTCACTAAACCTAGTAGAAAACTACTCCATAGATCCCTTATAAGGTGAAGACTCCATTTACAGTGAATTGACCCAAATTCCCACTCACTAACATGTTGAAGAAGTTGCTCTACTTTATTGACTATATTTTGCAATTTTAGAATCTATTATAATACCCTTTTTCGCTTAATTCTTAATCATACTGCATAATCCCTCTTGGATCCACTAATGTAGTTGCCCCTTAATATATTCTTATAAGTGCTTTATTTATTTCCTTTCCTTCTACTATCTTATTATAATTTAAGGAACCAAGCTCAGGGTTTATATAAAGCAAAATGAAAAAAATGGGACAAGGTGTGACATTTTTAACATATCACGATTGTGCCTTTAGGAGCACAATTGTGCATGGTAGGATCAACCTATGTCACGATCATGCTCCACAGTAATGATTATGACAAAGGGGGCAAGTCACAACCGTGACTCCAACTCTTAAATCCCACTCTACCCCTCCTTTTTTAACCTGTGAAAATTTATTCTTAATCCCCATTCTATCCCTCATTTAATCCTAACCATTTATATTTATCTTTTCCTTTCTTCTATACTTGTACTCTCTAAAACTTAGCGGCCCCTCTCAAACCCTCTCATCATCTCTCTTCATCTTACTTAGGCTTTTCATTTCTTTATTTGATCTTTCACCTATATAAAAATTCTTCCAACACATATCTAGTAATTTTTGCACAGATATCATAACTTTAGAGTTATTTTTACAATATTTCGTTGAAATTTTATCCCTTCACATTTTTTGGGTGTTTTTGGTGTATTTTTGTGTGTTCTTGGTTGATTTTATAGGTATACACTCATTCATGCTGCCAAGAATTAAACAAGTAGCTAAATGCTCACGATTGAAGGGAAAAGCTCAAGGTAAGGAAAGGTGCATGTGATATGGCTACAAAATTTGAAGTGCCTTCTGATTTATTCAAAAGAAGAAGGTATTCAACTCCAGATTCTTCACTCTAGAATTCTTAGTGCACCTACATACTTTGATTTTGACATCTTAGAAAATATAGGATTGAAAGATAAGATTAAGACTATGACAACAAAAATTTGATGGGAAATTTCATTAATTTTAATTATGTTGCGTATAAGGAATTAACCATCGAATTTTATATTATTCTACAATTTAAGCTACAAAATTTGGATGAATTTTGGCTTCGATTGAGAGACCACACATATAATTTGAATTATGATATTATGAAACAAATTGGTGGATTTCTTAGATTGAACATAATTGAAAATTGTGATGATTTTCTTGCTAAGCAATATTGGAAGCAATTAACGGGGTTGGATAACTTGGTTGTTAGAAATGCCTATAATAATGTCATTCTTAGTCCTGAGCATCTGTTATTGCATAAATTTATGCATCATACAATGTTTAATAAATCTAAAAGTAACAAATGTTCTATTAAAGACTCATTTATACTTTAGTGCTTGGATAATAATGTCAAAGTTTGTACTTCCACCCATATTTTTAATACAATAGCTACTTCTCTTAAAAAGAAAACCAGTTATCTTGGCATGGGACATCGTATTACCATACTTGTAGTTTGTCAAGATGTATCTGTTGAGGGTCTAGCTATTGTTTTTCTTGATTTTCTTAATCACATTCAGTTAAGATCTTGGAGCTCCATCACATGGAGCTCTGACATATTAGTTGCAAAACTCATATGAAATACAAGACAGGATAAGCTAGCTTTAGTTCCGCACCAACGTAACAATAAGTTTCATTTAGTGAAGAAATGGAGGATGATGAAGAGGAAGGCTGGAAGAAGGTCTTCCATTTAGTATAAAAAAACAACAAGCTTAAGACAGGGCACACGAACCACGGAGGTGCAAGTGAAGGAGATGGAGCGAGAACAACGAAAATAGCGATGAGACACAAAGAAGATGAAGTACTTCACAACTTGAGGCGTTCAAATTCCTTCACCAATACCGTCACCACCTCAATCTGCATAAGTGGTTTCTTGCTTTGAACTTTGCATTATTTGCTATTTATTTTTTATGTGTGTTGTTTGATTTCTCACATTGAGGATAATGTGTTGTCTAAGTGTGGAGAGTTTTATGCATGACATGTCATATGTGTGTGAATTTTGCATATCATATTATGTTAATTTTAATTAGGTTGACATTGTGTGAACATTTAGTTGCATATGTGTGAATTGTCTGAATGTCTCAATGATAAGAATTTGATCAAATTAGTTTAGCTTTGAACATGATCATTTAATTTGTAAAGCCATATTGACTTGTGAATTTTATATTTAAAGTGTCATTGGATGAATATGCATGTTAATTAGGATATGACACCTATTCTTCACTTTAAGAAATTTTTTGTATTCATTTATAATTATAAGTCAATTGAATTGGTTAACATTACTAGTAAACTTTCATGAGAATGATTGACTAAAAAGAAATGAGGTAGGTTAGAATTGAAAAAAAAAGTGTGTTAAATAAAATTCTTATTTTGCTAGCACTTTTTTGAAAATAAATTGGGTTAAGAATAAAGCTGGTAGCCAGGTGAGAATGTGACATAGCTAAGGAATCGAGAGCATTCAAGATAAAATGTTTTTCTTTGTATCAAAAAACTAAAATGACATTCTATCCAATCTAAATAAAAAATATATGACCTAGTTGAGTAACCGAGGGACATTCATGATAAAAATATTGTCTTCGTGTCAAAAGACTAGGTTAACGTTAAAGAAAATTTTTTAAAAAATGGTGTTTCAATAAATAAAACCTACTAATCTTTGAAAATAGTAAAACTTTTCTTGAAAGGATATTTATTTAGTAATAGTTTCCTTTTTGATTGATCATTAATTATAAAAGCATGATTACAAGTGCCATAGGTGTATTAATAAGGTGTTAATATTTTGATTGATATGTATATTCAATTCAAAGTACTTAAACATGAAATGAATAGGTTAGCATGTTGGCACATTTTGAATTATTGATGTTAGCGATTAAATTGATTCCATTAGATTCAATGCCATTGTATTATTATTGTTGGGACCCAATCTCAGGAACCGGATCCCAATCGGAAAACGGAAACGGAAAAACGAAAACTAATCGGAGCTAAACGAATACTCGGAAAGTCGCGAATCGGAATACAAATCGAAGCGAAACGAAAAACGAATGTATCGAACTGAAACACATTCCGACATCCCGTAGAAACACAACGTATAGAAAACTTATCGCGTTGGATAACCTAGACTAACCA
>JAOTAX010000198.1:29643401-29670366 GCA_025629825.1 Erythroxylum guanchezii | reverse complement strand
AGGCAATCAAAGGGTTATTCAAGGGCAAGAGGAAGGAGGCCTTTGAGTTTGGACTTCTCAAGTGTTAAGGTGGGTAAATCCTTTATAGTTTTTGTGTGAAATGGGCCAAATGCATTGTGTATGAAATATGTGCTAAATGGCTTATTGAATTGTTGTGATATTGAAATTCCATTATGTTGTATTTGTATGCTATGTCATGCATTGAAATGTGTTTGACCCTTTGTTGTGATTGCCATGCCATTGGGCTAAACCATGGCATTTTATATAAGAAAGGAATGAGATTATGAATAAGTGGATTTAAGGGAACATCAATAACATTTGACTCTAAACAAACCATCACAAGGCAGTTATCTTTCTTATTTAAATGAGCTTTGAATTTTCGACAATTAGCTTTCTTATGCCCAAAAACCTTGCAAAAGTTGCACTTCCCTTTAAAGAGCTTGTTCTTCTGACTAACAGAAGATGTACCCACCTGTCCACTTCCTTTAGCACCGACAGCTCTCTTCTTGGCAAGCTTCTGATCACCTAAGCTATTAGAAGTGAACTTTCTCTTTTAATGATTTCCATGGTCCGTTATCATAGAGATGCTTCTTGCCCTTCCCTTTTTCATATCATCCTCTTCCTTGGCAAGAATAGCAGTCATCTCCTTAACAGTCCATTGCTCTTTCTGAGCATTATAATTCGATCTGATTAAATCAAATTGAGAGGGAAGAGTCCCCATCACAAACCATACCATGTAGTCCTCACCAAGGTCCATATCCATAGCCTTAAGCTTATGATAGCAACCCATGAGCTTGTCGATGTGGGCCATAATATCACTTGCACCATCATAAACAGTGTGATGAAGCATGTTTAAGTACTCATTCTTCTCATTCTTTGAAAACTTCATGTACTTCTTCTTAATAGCATCAAGAAAATCCTTTGCATTTTCGGTCTTGGGAATGCTATAACGAATGGATTCATCCATGTGATATCTCATAATCATCAAACAGCATTGATTAGAGTACTCCCACTCTTCATAAGATTTCCTTTCCTTCTTAGTAGCATCATCAGCAGGTTTCTGTGGTGGATCAATTTTCAAGGCCACGTCCATTCACATAATGGTCAAATTCATCATGAGAGATTCAACCCACTGCTTGTGGTTCATTCCATTCAACGTCAGGATAGCAAAGACTCTCGGATTGCTCAAAGTTGAATGAGAACTAAGAGCAATAACTATGATATGCATGTTAAAACATAATCATAAAATTCGTACTATTTTTCTCAAAATCAACTATAACATTCATGCTAGAGTTCCTTAAATAAATATAGAACTCATTCACAAGTAAGAACAATTTATTAAAATATCACAACCAAAATCATCAATATACTATCAAAAGGATAGAAAAATTGTGCGGTTCATAATATTTTAATACAATTTCTTCACCATATTAAGCATCCTACAAAGCAGTAATTATCGACAGGACAATTAATTACCCGTGTGGATCTTAACGTTATTTTAGAGAAAATACACAAATTTTAAATATATGTTAATATTTAAAAATTCCTCATCCTCATCATAAATAGTTTCACATGCTCAATTCTACGACAAGTAAATAAAAGCATTAACTATTGTATATGTTTATGCCATAACAAGATTAAAACAATTAGAATTATCAAATAAAATTATTGACTAATCTCATGCATAAACATATGGGGAAAATCTAAAATAAAATTTGGAGAAAAACACAACAAAAATTGGTCCAGAATTTTTTTTAAAAAATAAAAATAAATAAATAATAAAATAAAATTAGAAAACCTAATTCGGGCAGCGCGGCCCACCCGCAGGGTCGTCCAGTCGTGCTGAGCCGGTCGGGTGCCCTCAGATTGGGCTCGCGGGCGACCCGTGCAACCCGCCAGCACCTGGCGTCGGATGACGCCATTCCGCGTCGTCCCTGACCTCCAGCGGGGTCGGTAGGTCGACCCGCGGACCCGTCGATCCGACCCATCTGTATCTCCCTCCTCCGACCTCCTTTTCCGACGATTTTTGAGGCATTTTCTTCCTTTTTCACGATCTATGGATTTCTCATATCCATTTCAGCCAAAGGTGCTCCAAAAAAATTGAAAGCAATAAACCCATTTCGATCATGGATAAAACACGAAAAACTCATCCAAAAATTGTGATTCTTTCTCCAAAACAAAGGTAAAGCACAACAACAACAGCCAAGCAACTCTTCTGAACCACTAATACATCATTTCGAAGTTGTTTCAACAAAAAACGATTTCAACCGAAAAGTTTTCAATCAATCGAAAATGGAGCCCTAAAATCAAATGTCCTGGTGCTCTGATACCAATTACTAACAATATATGCAGCATTAAACCACATTCAACAATCAAGATCCATTTTATTTAGAGCATAACAAGATTAAAGAAGCATACCTCCAACACTTGGCATTTGGACTTGCACCATTTCCATGCTCTAGCAAAACCTATCAAAGAGAGAAAAATACAAACCTTGTGCAAAAGAGATTGATGGTAGAAGACCCCCTTGTTCTATCACACCCAACACACACAATGTATATAACTCAACAACCACACCTAATGTCATGTTTATGACATGTTCTACCCTAAGGGGTAGAATAGGCTAATTGTCTCATTATTAATTGGATGATATGAACTATAGTTTAATGGGACAACATATAGTAATTAGGGTACTACCATGTGTCTCAAATGTAATTAATAAATTAACCATCCCATTATGGTTATTAGAATACATTAGGCAATTCAATTTGTGGTTAGGCATATGGAATTAAGTTGTGATTATATTAGTCCACTAACATGTATTTCTAACACTTGTTGCACCTCTTCTCGTCCTGGAACCATTCTGGTGCTACTACCACCACACTCCTAAATTTTGTGTTATACCTATGACCACATTGTAGCTTTACCTCCGCGCTTTCTACTGAAGTCTCTCAGGGTTAACTTTGCCATCGTATTCTGGATTCTTGCAAATTCGGTGCAATCTTCAATAAAGCACGTAGGTTTTGTTCATTATTTTTCTCACCAGTGCTTGATTTGGCTTCAACAGCTACCCTAACTGTGATTAACGATATAGAAATGACACTAAGGAAAGAAGTATCTGTGCTTGCTTTTGCTTGCTTCACTCTGAAGTTGGAAATGGTGTATGAGTTATGGGGCGCATCAAGAAAGATTTGGAGTTATAAAGAAGCAAGTTTAGCTAAAATAGATGATAGTAAATCATACCTGTGGATGATGCCACAGTTCACCAATGCATGTCAAGTCGATAAACAGAATATAGGAAGAAGAAAGAACATAGTGGCCAACTCATTATTCATGCCATGCAAAAGACAGCAGAATGGCTCTCTAGGTAAGAATTTATATTTGACGAACAAGAAAAAGAATTTTCTTATGGCATAATTTTTGAACTGGCGGAAACATCGCTGGTATGATTGTTGTATTTGGATTATCATTAAGGCCAAATTATTGTTAGTGTGTTGCAATAAGAGTGGTGAAAAAAAAGGTCATAATTTGTTCAGAAATCAATCGTTTGGTCTGAATTGTTTCTTCACGTGGATCAAATTACATCATCTTTATGGTAATAGCCAAAATGATTGAATATTTTATTTCCAAGTTTTGTGAATATTAGGATCCATGTTTATAAATCAAAGCTGCTCCAATTGATCAGGAAAGTTAAGAAGAAAAGAAAATTAGAAAAAAAAAATAAAAAGAACTCTAGCTAATGAAAGATGGTATGGTCCGATGTCTTTAGCATAAAGGATTTTAAATTCTGTTATGCGTTAAATGACTTTAAAAAATATTTAATTTAAAAATTAAAAAACTTATTCCTTTTTTAGAAAATTTCTTTTCTTAAACTTTTATTAAAAATAACAATAAAACACTTGTTCTAAGAATATTATATGTGCACTAATTAAATAATACTAATAATAATCGAACTTGTTGGATCCCGTTTTCGGAACCGAAATCTTGCTCTGAAACCACTAATGTTGGCTCCCGCTTATTTCCGGAACCCAACTTTAGATCATGAAATGTGAGCATCTTACCCTGAAGGGTAATTTCAAAGAACCCTAATTAACCTTCATCCCATAAGAGTGGAGTGTCCACACAAATCAATCACTATAATCAAACTCATTTCTCTTAATTCATAACAGATTTTGAGGAAACTTCAAACCAGAATTTCAATTTGACTTCTTCAAATAAATTGTAGCTCTAAGTCTCTAGTTTGTTTTGAAGCAAGAACCATCTTAATCGAAGCTCTATAAATGAAGATATGCTTAAAAAGCCAAAGTGTGTTCATACCCCAATCATTCTCTCCTAGTCGATCCCTCATTTTCTTTCCATAAAACTTTTTCAAATCAACTCCAAAAGATACCAATTTTTATAGAGAAATAGAAACATGTCTTATGAATCTATTTCTTCAAGAATCACCTAATTTGGAGGTTGGATGAGGAAGTTATGACCAAAAGAATCCAACATGTTTAAGTCCTCATTCATATTGTACCTGTCTTGGAACAATTGCCATAACTTTTGTTACAGGCTTCTGATTGAGTTTGTTCTTATATGGATGGAAAGAGGACTTCGAGATCTACGACGTTAATGAAGACCACAAAGTGAGATTTTGGCTCTAAAAGGGTAAAAAATTATGATTTACTGAAGTTGTCCCGTAAATGTCCGTTTAGCGGACATTGTCAAGCCTGGGAGCTCTTTTTCACCCGAGAAGGTCCGTTTAATGGACATGGGCGAAGCTGGGGATCCTTTTTGACTCGAGAAGGTCCGTTTAACGGACCTAAAGTCCGTCTAATGGACATAGGGGTTCTCCAAACACCTCTAAGGCCTCTCCAATGCTTCCTACATCCAATCTAACATCATATTCACTTATAATCTTCCCAAATTCAACTCTTCTAGTGCCAAATTACTTCATATGAATTCAATCACCAAATTTATCTCATAAAAATCTCAATTCTCAACCCATTTGGTTCATCAAAACCACACATTCTCATCAATATACCATAGCTATCTGGTGTATACCTCCCCTGCAGCATCACCACTTATAATGCTCATATCTATCAACTCCGATATCCAAAAATTACAAACTTTGTATCGTTGGAAAGCTAGAAAAATCATCTACAACTTCCATGAAGACAACTTTATCTAACTCTACCGAAATTAATCTAGTTTTCCCCTGAAATTCAGAACACACATTTTAGCCTCATGAAAAACTTGAAATTTATCCCAACTTTACTTCCTCTCATGCAATATCATTTATAACAATTCAACTACCAATTGGAATTCATCAAACTCTCAATCTCAATTCATTTGACTCTTCATATTCAACAACATCTCATGATTCATAACATTCCTATCTTTCTTTTCTATAATATCTCACTTATATATATAACAATAGTTCATGCTCAAGATTCATCATCTCAAGTTAATGACTTCAAACATACCTAATTTCAACTTAACATCATCCATACACAATTCATATTTCATTAACATCATAAGATAAGTGTTTACAAGCTTTATTGGCATCTCATGCCACAATACATCATTTCGCAAAATCCCCAAATTACACAAGATACTTGAATGATAATTGCTCAAAATGCAATTACAGCTTTGTTTTACGTAAATTACTCCAAAACAAAACAAAACATGCAAATTCATATTGATGTCTTGAATTTCTTTCACTCGGTCTCTTGTTCATCACCTGAAGATGGGATGGAAATGGGTGTGAGCTTAAAAAGCTCGTGGGTAACAAGTTTATAACGAATAATAAGCAAAACCATTCAAAAAGTTCATTGTCATAGAAAATTCTTATTGAGTCATAAAACACATGTTTCTCAAAATTCTTGTTGAAATCTATAAAACACTTGTTTTTCAAATTCTCATAATGTAATCAAATTTACAAACCACAAAACATGAATGCATCAAACTTGTTCACATATCGTAAGCACATAAACACATAAGAATGGTTTAGGTAGATCCATAAACATGACGAACTACGCATTTCCACATAATAGTTATGTGTAGTCGTAAACTTGAGGGAGTCCATGAAGGAGCTCTGTGCCACTAGCGGGCAGGCGAAAGAAGCCTTAACTTGGTCACCGTGCACGTGATATTCTTAAATGGACTACCAAAACCCACATAACATGTATTTCAAAACTTGTTGCCCAAAATGGCACTTTTTGAAACTTGATTTCATATACTTGATATATTTCGAAATCATTTCCGAAAACATGATTTCATAAACATGTGATCTTTTCAAAAGAAATCATTTTCATAAATCATCACACAATTCACTTATCAAACATGTAGCAATTTCTCAATTCATTCAAGACACAATTAATGCAACACTTATGATGCAAGTTAAATCATTAAATTCCCTTGATTTAAAGAAAACAAAAATGGCTTATTTACTCTATTATAAACATGTACCCACCTTAATTTCCTTGCTTAAAAACCTTTCTCAAAAAGCCTCTACTCTTGCTCCTCTTGCCTCTCTCTTGATTTCCTTCATCAAAGGCAAAATTTTCATTCAATAGGAATCCAAATTGGACAACCCAAAGAAACATATTCATAAAATTGATCCTAGAAAACTTAAACCCATACATTTTCTAAGCTCTTTGAACCAAAAACCTTTCAAAACTCCAAAAGATTAAAATTAACTTACCTTGAATCTTCACCCAACAATGATTTTTTTGGCTCTAATGGAAGCTCTAATCCTCCTCCTCCTTTTTCCCTTCTTGGACAACTTCAAAATCACTCTTGAAGGCTTAGAAAAAATCAAAACCTAGCTTACTTTTCTTCTTTCTCTCTTTTCTTTTCTCTCCAACGATACTTTCTCTCTCTTTCCTCTTCAATTTCTTTTTTTTTTTTGCTTCTTCCAAATGTAAGACACTCTTTTCTTCTTCCTTTTATACCATTAATGATTGAAAAATGTCCATTTTGCCCTTACTTATATGCCTTGTAACTTAAATGCTTAAGTGACTTACCAAATTTGCCCCTCATGCAATTTTGCTACCTTAACACAATAATTCAATTAACCTATTTCATATAATATTACTAACATTAATATGCTAATTAACTCCACAAAATAAAATAATTAATCTATCAATACCTCAAAATTTATTTAAATCATGCTTAACTCCTTCCAAAAATCAAGACCTTTTTCTAATCATGTAATTGAAGGAATTTGATAGCAATTCCTTCTAGAAAAATGTTCCTCATTATCTTAATTTTCTAATGACATTAAAATCATTCAATTTGGTTTGGAAATCTGAAAGTTATGCCACAAACATTTTCAAACTGTTCTTATGCTGAAATAATATTTTGTGCTCAATTTCCATCCAGAAATTGAAATTCTCAGGGACTCAATCAAAACTCGATTTCATCAAATAATTTATAATCCTATTTCTCTAGTTTAATCCAAATTAAGAATCATCCCATTTAGATAACTAGAGAAAAATTTATGGCTAAAATACCTAAGCATACTCAGTAAACATGTTTCAACAACATTTTTCAGCTTTTAACTTCTAACATTTTCACATATAATAGTTCCAACTTTCAAGAAAAGTTTGGGGTCCAATAGAACTCAACTCTAAAACTTGATATATATTAATTAAATTCAATCCAAACTAATAATTTATTTTAATTATCTTAAATTATTGGTTTGAACTGGACTTAGTTGGTTCATGATGGGTTTAAAAACTCAATTGAGTCTTTATTGATTGAAAGTATTTTTTGTGACACATGTTTCATTGTCTATTTAATAGAAATTTAAAATAAGGAAAATTTGTAAAAAATAACAATCACATGAATCGTTTTTAAGAAATTTAAAGATTAGGATGTTATTTTTAAAGTTATTTAGATAATAAGGGAACCTTGTGCCTTTTACTCAAAGTCTTTATATAGATTATAACACATTAGGATTTGGCTTGTGGGTGGATCTTATAATGTTTCAAGTTCAAATTGCTTTAACATAAAAGAATCATGTATTTAGAAATAACTAGTTAGGATGTTGATTAATTAGTCCTTTCGATAAGTTTATAAGGCTTTTATCTCTTCTCTCCTTATGAGAATTGATACCCATCTTTCATATAGAATGTCACAATCACCTCCTTGATATACTCCCAATAACTTACTAGGCGTTTGGTTTGAGAACGGCGTTGGCTATGAATATGGGTATAATAGTAGAAAGGGATGGGGATGTGTATGAAAAATTTTAAAAAAATGATGTTTGGTTTGTAACTTGGGTTTCTGTATTAATACCAATAATGTTGTTTGGTTGTTGCATTAATGGGAATGAAAGATAATACAATACCATTTTTACCCTCAATAAAACATGCTTCTGTTTTATAGATGTTAAACAATAACACCAAATAAATTCAAGAACGTCTTTATACAATTGTTAAATTGTAAAACCAAATAAAAGTAATTCTTCTCTTTATCCACAGGTTAAGGCTTTATCAAAACAAAAAAGGCGTGACTTTTATGAAGAAACAAACGTTGGATAAAGATGAAGGGCTTGCGTCTTTATATAAAAGTTAAAAACTGTAAACAGTGCTTTTATTTCATTGTTTTTGAAAGCCATTAAGAGCTTTACAAAACAAATAAACAAACACCAACGTAAAAGACTATTCGTTATGTGTTTTTCTTTTCTTTTAAAGAGTTAAAACCACATACAAAAAATCAAATTAAATTACAAAACAATTATAAGGAAAGCAAAAGAAGAGCATATTAGTTTTATGATTCTTGTTCAATCTATAACCATATGCACTTTCACATCATCAAACCATATAGCAGATTGGTTATTCTCTTGATTAAATCATAAAACGAGAATATATAAGAAAAAAAGGAGCAAAAGCCCCATTTACATTGAGATGAAACCAGGTTCTATCCAGTTCATTTAACATCAAATTAAAACGATCGATTTTAGAAAATATACCTAGAGGCGCAGAACAAAAAATCCCTTCGTTGATGAGATGCGATAAGGCAGGATGGGAGATCGTAAGGAATTGAGAGGCAATAAGGAAGCAAAGAGGATGGTAGGGCAAAGGTTGGGGATAAAAGAGTAAAAAATAAACGTGATAAAAATTTAGATTGGAATGAAAACTCAATACCCACCCCCTTGGTGTGTTTAGTAGATTCCCAAATTTAATAGGATAAATCCATTCCCCTAGAATTGAAAACCCCAAAGTAAACACTGTTTTTTACAATTATTCCATTCCTTCGTTCTCAAACCGTCAAACCAAATGCCCTCTTAGTCTTTAATATTCTAGAATCTCTCCTCATCTTTCATTGTGGAACAAAACTAGAAACTTGCTAAAAGTTGTCTATTACTTATAGCCCTGCCACTAACTTTACTTCTTATCCTCATTGTTCTAACCTAATATTATATTAGTAAAGGCATTACTCTATACCATTTATAACACTCCAATTCTATATCAGCCCGATTGTAAATCCAAAAGACCACAAGTCCAAAATAATATCAATATAAAAATAGGTAGCTAGAGACTCAAGTAGTCTTTTTTATAAGCTTATAATGGTTTCACTTCTCCTCCCATTTTTAATATAGAATTTGACATCCACCTCCTTTATAGGATATCGTAATCTCCTTTTTTTAATCTTTTATGTCCTTATTAAGATACCAATCCACAATTTAGAATCCCACTTCTCCTTCTGATGTGGAACCAAACTAAAAGCTTGTTAGGATTTGCTTATTGCTCATAACCCTTTCATGAATGCAATTTCCTACCCTCATCGTTGTTGAGCAAGTTTTACTTAACCACCAATATCCACAAGTATACAAATCGTAAACTTATAGTATTAAAGGTGTCAATCCCACGAGGAAATAGTTAGAAGCTAACTTGGAATAAGGTATCAGGATATGAATTGAATGAAAATAAAATATCAAAATTTTAAATCAATTAAATAAAACTAAGAAAATAATCAAATAACAAATGAGCTACCACAAATATGTGAGGAACATCAAGGATGAAGCTTAGGATTCATTCTATCATTATTTTGCTCCATAACAGCTATTGATTCAATTACGTGTTGATTCTAGATCTTCTAAGGGATTGACTAATCTTTCTATTAACCCTAGTTGATTAAACCTAATTGATTATGAAATTCCAGATTTTGTAACCTCTCGATTCACAAATTCCACCTAACATTTTCAACTAGTTCTTAAGTGATCTATCGAATAATCAGATTTTCACACAAGATTTCTCTTCGTATGATTACCAATTTGATATTTGGTAGACTTATTAGGTCACTAACTCTTGTTACCTAACCTAATCAGATTACTTTCAACTCACTCACTCTATTTATTATCGAAGTATTAACCTACCTAAACATCACAACAATAGAAAATTGAATTGAAATTAACAACAATCAAGTCACAAAACAACTCAAGAACAAATCCAAATTTGATAATTAGATCATCCTAAACATGAATAGCATATTCAAATCCAAGTTACACATCAAGTTTAATGAAATAAACAAAGGAAAGAAAGAAAGAACTTGATTCGAACTCAAACTTGAAATATGGAATTTCTAGATTGCTCTTCTTGCTCCTCCTTCATGCTCTCTTACTTTAGAAGATGGTGGCTACTCTTTTTGAGTGTTTTATGGTCTTAAATAGTTCTTCCAACTTTAAGGGTTCTTTCTAGGAATTACCTATTTAATTTGGTTCCAAAAATAACCCTAAAATGTTAAAATTACAAAAAGAGTCACGTGTTGGAAAAGCTAAAATTCGTTGGAATAGTTGTCTGCGCTCTCTATCACAATTGTGGTAAGACAAGTCACGATCATGGTCTACTTCTACACTTCCAATTCTTCTCTTTTCTTCAATTTCCTGTTTCCATACACTCAAACACACATCAAACACCTCTTAAAACATAAAATTAGGATCCAACTCATGCTCAAAACCATACAAATACTTAAAATATAAACAAACACTAATAATAACATAATTTTAAGCCTATATACACGATAATTTTAAAAGCACACTTAAACATCTATCAAAACATAGTATAATTTACACCTATCAACATCCTCATACTTGAACTTTTGCTTGTCCTCAAGTAAAAACAAAAACAAAACACAAATACAAACTCAAACTCAAACTCAAACAAACCACGCAATAACACATACATTAATGCAACATGCACTAATGATACAATGGAATCTAACGTGACGAAACCAATTTAACCTCAAACTACAATCATTCAAGTTGTTTTAACATATTAACCTATGAAATTTACGGCTAAGAACTTTGGATTGAATATACATACTAATCAAGACAGTAACATCATATTCATTCACCTAAACAACTTGTATACATATATTGATAATTAGTAATCAAACAAAATTGCAACTATCACTAAGTATCCCTTCATGAAAAGTTTTGCTATTTTCAAAGATCAGCAGGATTTATTTATCAAAATACCACTTTTTTTCTTAATGTTAACCTAGTCTTTTGAAGCGAAGGTAAACACCTTCTCATAAATGTCCCCTAGTTAGTCAACTAGGCCACCTTTTATTAATTAGCTTTATTAGAATGTCATTCTAGCCTTTTGACGTGAAGACAAATGTCCCCGATTACTCAATTATATCACATCTTCAACTGGCTACTAGATCTATTCATAACCTAATATTTGTTTCAAAAGGGTCAAAGAATAGTTATTCATTTAATAGATATACACAATTTTTTTCATTTTATATAGCCTACCTCATTTCTTTTAGTCAATCATCCTCATGAAAGACTACTAATGATAATAACATATTCAATTTAATTATAATTATAAATGTATGTAACAAATTTCCTAAGATGATTAATCCAACGTCATATCCTAATTAAGATGCGTATTTAACCTAAGATACTTAAAACATAAAATGCACAAGTCAATATACTTTTACAAATTCAATGAC
Organism: Erythroxylum guanchezii; assembly: GCA_025629825.1. Taxonomy (NCBI): domain Eukaryota; kingdom Viridiplantae; phylum Streptophyta; class Magnoliopsida; order Malpighiales; family Erythroxylaceae; genus Erythroxylum; species Erythroxylum guanchezii. The sequence goes on along the minus strand of JAOTAX010000198.1, from coordinate 29,658,414 downwards.
TATGTTCAAAGCTAAACTACTTCCATCAAGTTTTTTCCATTGACACCTTCACACATTTCACACATATGCAACATATGTTCACACCATGTCAACCTAATAAAAAACTAACAATATGGTATGTAAAATTCACACTTATAGCATGCCAATGCAAAATCCTCCCCACACTTCGACAACACATTATCCTCAATGTGAGAAAATAAAACAAAAATGACAAGAAAAAACAAAAAGAAAGGTTAAGAGCATAAAACCAAGAGATTAAACTGGTGACGGCGTTGGTGACAGAATGTAGAGAAACTTTCGACCATGAAATTCCAACAATTTTTTTCGTACAAAAAAATCAATAAAATAAAATAAAACAAATAAAACATATCCTAATTCTTGGGTTGCCTCCTAATTAGCGCTTAGTTAACTTCATTAGCTTGACTTGCTCTTCCTTACACACTCAACCTGGATCAATTGTGAGTGGCTTGCTTCCACCCGTGTCACTCAATTTTAGTTTAGTAGCCTATAAATAAGCTAGATATTACAAGATAATCAAAAGGAAATAATTAATCAAATCAAGAAAACCAAGTAAGTTCAATAATGCCATTTTAAGCAACAAACTGTCAACAAAATAGGGAATAACGAAACTCCCTGAATCTTCTATCAAATTCTATATTTTTTCTTGTAAGACGGTGAGTCGTGCTTTTTTTTATTTACCCTCGTCTTCTCTTTTGCTTTCACTTCATGAACAGAGACTTTCATATCTTCTTCAACTTCTATGTTTGTTCACTTATGTTCTTCTTCCTCTCATTCTTTTAAATATTCAACCATATCAACTCTCCTGAATGAGTCATCCTCCTTCAGATTCTTTAATACCTTATTCATATTGAATTTCACTTGTTCATCTCCAATCTAAAGAATGAGGTTGTCTTCATGGACATCTACCAAGGAATTTTTCGATGGTCAAAAATGGTATACCAAGAATTAGCAGGCAAGTTTGATCCTCTTCAAAGTCTACCTTGACAAAACCACCGTGCTAAGCATAAAGCTTAGTAAGGATTAACTAAACAAGACATAAACTGGCAACTGTTTCTAACAGTCATCAAACATTCACATATACAAAATCAGATCACATTTCAAGCAATCTTTAATTGTTTATATTATAGAGCAATTCAAACAATGTGCGTCTCAAAAGAATATGATTCATCAATACAGAACAAGATATATAAATATTAGAACAAAATGTTCAAGAATTAGAACAAGATATATTTCTTTCATATCAAAATATAACTTGTATCAGATCAAGTTATGTCTTGTATCAAATTAGAACTTATTTTATATCAAAACTGAACTTATTTATATCAAAACTGAACATGTGTCATAATACAAAACAAGTTAGCCTATTAATCTTTTTTATAAAAGTGGGTAATGAGACCAAAACAGGAGAGACTGTCTCAGAAATAGGAGACACCGAAGTGTCAATATCAAGAGACACCTTAGTGTCACAGGAGCAGCTGTAGACCCTTCTAGGCATGCCTATTTACCCACGACTAGGACTTGGCAATTTTAAAATAAACCATTTTAGGTTTCAGAATCACATACAAAAGATGTAGTGTATGATATATTTCTTTATTCCATTTTTTCTCAAATTGAACATATATATGCACATCTAAACAAACTTAACATACCTTATAGGTATAAACATTTTCAATAATGTATCATTAAATGCATTATGTATTTATACATTACATATAATCACACAAATTTCCAATTCATAAACAATCATATTCAATTCACATCATATAAACCCTTTGAAACACACTTGTATTCATAAGGACACATTAATCCTTAAACAAACCATACATTTCAACATTAGACACATTATTTGATACCCACATATTCCTTAAGTAATTAACTTAATTAACAATCCATAACTAAATTAACTATTACTCAATTAATCTAACATCATCTAGGTTCATTTTCAACCTCAATTAAGTCCAGATAAACCATTATTAAGTACCTTAACCTTATATAGTCCAATAAATGTCTAAAACCAACATTTTCTCCTTCCTAAGTACTTCCTACGACCGTGGGAATAAGCCTTATAAATCCTACAATGGTTCACTCACCCACAACCTCCAATTTGTTTCCAAAACTTGACTTCTTCACTTCCATTCGACACTCCTTCACCAAATTCCATCAATTTCACTTCAATTCCACCTTATTCATGCTTCAATACCTCATCAAATTCGTGTCCAAACCAATTCAAAAATCTTTCATAAGTTAGCTCACAATCCATGATCTTTCAGGTATCAACATCCAAAGCAAAAGCTATCAAACAAGTATTATGTTCTGGACCTCAATTCATCATCAATTCAATACATATTCTATCCAATTTAAACATCAAATAATTCATATTATAGCATGCAATCAAGTTTAGCATTCCCTTACCTTCTTAACTTCAAATTCATACTCTAAAGAACAAGTCAATCAAACCCTTCATGTAACCATCACAAGTACAAAATCAAGGTGCAAATCTTAGCACCAAGAAGACATCATAGAAGATAACATAATCTACTTCCTTGATGCAATATTTGGCTAAGAATTTGGAGTGGTAATGCATGGATTTGCAGCAAAATTTTAGAGCTGAAGGAGAGGGATAGTTTCGGTGGTGATTGAGCAAGAAGAGAAAGAATAACTAGCAAAAACACTTATGCCTTAGCTGGACTCATTTGATGCTAGGTGTCACTTTTACCATAAGGCATATGTCTCCTTTGCATGTATCACATTTGTCCTGCATTTAAGCTACCAATTGTCACACTTCCATTAAGCCATTTATCACTTAATGAATGCTGCCAAATGCCACAATTCAATTAGGCCACTTGTCACTTAACCAATGTTGCCAAATGTCAATGCATTAGCGTTGCCAAATGTCACTAGCTCATAGGCTTAATCATTTTAATTTTCCACGTACCAACTTAACTTTACACTTGACACTTGTCTTAGTCTAAATGTATATTTTAATACCTCAATTTTCTAATGGTATCAATTAATTCTAAACCACTAAGTATGATCCATTAAACTAAAATTCAAACATATACAACTTACAATCATGTCACAATTTCAACACCTATCACATTTACTTTCAAGAACATGTAACATTTCAACTAGGGTATAATTTGGGGCCTTACATCCTTCACCAAGCCAAACGGTTTCATTATCAATTGGTCCGCCAAATGAATATGCATAAATGTTGGCTTTACATCTCTTAGCCCTAGTTTCCTGAAAATCAACAAAGGCAAAAGGTTTATACTTGCACCTAAGTCATATAAATATATCGAAATCTCTAAATTACCAACTACACAGGGTATCGTAAAGCTCCTTGGATCTTTTAACTTTGAGGGCATATAGTTGGTAATTAAGTAGCTACAAGTTTCCGTCATGGCTACTGTTTGGTCATCTTCCCAACTCTGCTTGTCAGATAATATATCTTTAAGGAACTTCACATACTTGGGCCTGCGTTTCAACACTTCCGCAAAACACAAGTAAATTTGTCATTTCTTTAGCTTTTCCATAAACTTTGCAACGGTACATCCAATTCATTCTTTTGAATTCTTTGTGGGAATGGTAATTTTGGTGAGTAAGGTGGAGGAGGAGTATAGGGAGGGTTCTCATTCTTTTCTTCATCCTTTTTCTTTTTCTCTTGGTCTTGTATAAGGTGGGTCTCAGTTTGTCTTTCCATTGGTTCTTTCAGGTCTTTCCCACTCCTAAGTGCGATAGCCTTACTTTGACCCCATGGATTTACTTACATGTTGCTCAGAAAGTTTTCGACATTTGCCTTACAGAATTCATTGGTAAGTTGGCCCATTTCAACCTCTAGGTTGTAAATAAAAAGGCATGATCTTCCATTACTTCTTCGAACTTCCCTTCTAGCCTCTTCTGGACCTCATCCAAGCTTATGATCTTGTTCAATTTTGAATCCCATGAATTAGACTCATCTTATTGAAATCCTGGCAGGCCTTGAATTCCCATTTGAGTTCTTACATTGTTAGACCAAAAGAAATCTGGGTGGTTCTGTCACCTCAGATTGTAAGTGTTCAAATAAGGATGATTACTTCCCTAACTAATTTGTGCCTCATTAAAATTTGCAAGGGCCCTTTGCTCCCTATGTTGTATTTCATCCAACATTGTTCTTCAGATTTCTTCTTAGTGTTTAACTTATCGAGTTCCTCATTGGAAACTTGTGATTTCCAAATTGATGTGTTTTCTACTTTACACCCAAACTCTCTTCTGTCTCTCTATTTTTAATTTTGTGTGAATGGGTATCACAATTACAAAAAAGGGTAATAATTCATTAAAAAAAGGGAGTCAAAAAGTCCTAAACTAGTTCCCTAACAATGGTGCCAAAAACTTGTTGAGCAAGTTTTAATTGTAATAAAACTCCCAATATCCACAATCATATACTTATACGTTAGGTGTCAATTCCACGAGGAAAGGGTTAGAGCTAAGTGAACATAACTTTTTCTAAGGTATCAGGATATGAATTGAATAAAAAAAATATCAAAATTTTAAAAAAATTGAATATAACTAAGTAAATAATCAAATAACAAATGAGCTACCACAAATATGTGAGGAATATCAAGGATGAAGCTTAAGATTCATTCTATCATTATTTTGCTCCATAACTATTATTGATTCAATTATGAGTTGATTCTAGATCTTCTAAAGGATTGATTAATCTTTCTCTAGACCTAATCAACTAACCTTAATTGATTACAAAATTCTAGATTTTGCAACCTCTCGATTTACAAAATCTACCTAACGTTTTCAATTAGTTCTTAAGTGATCTATTGAATAATCAGGTTTTTACACAAGATCTCTCTTCGTATGATTACCAATTTGATATTTGGGAGGCTTATTAGGTTACTAACTCTTGTTGCCTAACCTAATCAGATTACTTTCGACTCACTCTCTCGATTTATTATCGAAGTATTGGCATACCCAAACATCATAACACTAGAAAATTGAATTGAAATCAACAACAATCAAGTCATAAAACAGCTCAAGAGCAAATCCAAATATGATAATTAGAGCATCGTAAATGTGAATAACATATTTAAATCCAAGTTACGCATTAAGTTTAATGAAATAAACAAAGGAAAGAAATAAAGAACTTAATTTGAACTCAAACTTGAAATTTGGAATTTCTGGATTGCTCTTCTTGCTCCTCCTGCTTGCTCTCTCACTTTGGAAGATGGTGGCTGCTCGTTTTGAGTGTTTTATGTTCTTAAATAATTCTTTAGCCTTCTAATGTTTTTTCTAGGGTTTACTGATTTAATTTGGTTCTAAAATAACCCCAAAACATTAAAATTATAAAAAGAGTCGCGTACTGGAAAAACTAAAATTTGTTGAAATAGTTGCCTGTGCTCTCTGTCACGATCGTGGTAAGACAAGTCATGATTGTGGCCTGCTTCCATACTTCCAATTCTTTTCTTTTCTTCTTTTCCTATTTCCATACACTCAAACACATCGCAAACACCTCTTGAAACATAAAATTAAGATCCAACTCATGCTCAAAACCATACAAATACTTAGAATATAAACAAACACTAATAATAACATAATTCTAAGCCTATATACATGATAATCATCTAAGAAATACTCCAAAGAAAACTTAAACATCTATTAAAATGTGGTATAATTTACACCTATCAGTTGTCCTATCCTAATATTGTACTAGCTAATGTTTTACTTTGATACCATTTATAATATCCTAAGAATAAATTAGTTCAATAGAAACTCTAGTTTGAGTTTAAGAGAATCATAGGTTCTAAAATAGTTATCTAAAAGTTTAATAATATTCTTTTACAAAGGCTTACTCACCTCTCTTCTTATATCTAATATCAGCTCCTCACAAGGTGCCTTTTTAAAAGAAAGATTGATTGATGACAATATACTACTAGGTCAATAATTATTTGAGGTGTACACAAAGAGAAATTCCCTTAAAAATTATGATATCAATTAAATAATATAATTTAATTAGTTGGGAGTTCACTAATTAGGTACTAGAATGTTTGGTTTTCTAGGGCAAACTCAACATCCTTCTTCCACTTCTTGAAATTGAAACAGGTGAAAGTCCCAATAGTGACGGCATTGTTGTTTACAGAAAAGGTGACTACAAAATGGAAAAGGCAATGTAAAGATCAACATAAATATAGGATAACAATGATACTTTAAGCATTAAAACAATAGCTATACCGAGAATCTAATCATACATATTATGAAACACTTGTGGGATGAATATATAATATATACAATTAGATCTCCATATAAAAGCGATCATAGTACACACCATCAACTCTCATGACACTACCACTTGTAGGCGATTAGATCATTCAAGCAATGACTTTCCTCCGTCTAATGCCCTTATGCACATCTTAAAATCTCATGTAAGGCCAACACCTATAGGTAGAGTAACTAAACATGAGACCAGAGATATCCCCCAACATGCAAGTGGTATAATCCAAATACTGACTTGAAAGGCCACTGTGGTTACTAGAATCTCATCAGTACCTAAAAAGACTATAAGCACAAGGGATACATCCTTATGTTATCCTCACATTCTACATAGACATACCATATGTGGAAATGTGTCATCAATATATGCAAAAATTGAATGCATGGTCAAATTATCACATACAAGTGTTGAAACATTAACTTTAAACTTTCTTTGAGACTTTTATAATGAAAAATCTCAATCATAGCGACTATAGTGCTTTATCAAACACCGAACCTACCACATGAGACACAAAACTTTAAGTATCTCCTTATGTGTAGTTCAAGGAACAAAAATTTGCTCAAAAACAACTTTAAAATGCTTTAATTCCTTTTTTGAAATCAAATTACCAACTTAATTAATCCAAAAAATTTGAAAAACTCACTTGATGAATAAACTGACCCAAAATACCCAGGGAAACTTTACGAAAATTTTGAAACTTTTCAAAAATAATTTTCTGGTGTTGACGTCAACAGTACTGTGGTGTTGACATCAACATGTTACCATAGCTTGATGTCACTATGATGTCAATGGTGCATGTGGAGCGCACACACCATCGCCAGACACACCTCCATATGCATCAAGAGCTTGTGTTACACGCGCTATACGTGTACCGATGCGCTGGACCACTATGTGGAGCATGTAATGCACATGCCTTAATCCCAGACATGCTGACCCTATACGGTGCCTGTATAACACGTGCAGGCCACCCATCCACATCTGTGTTTGTCAAATGTCGGGACATGTGGATGGTTCGTTCAATGTACGCTCCTGTTTAGATGCCGCTCTTGGGAGTTTGCGCGGTGTGTGGAGCCTCTCCACCCCATTATTCATGAGTCAGGGGCGTTCGGTGTTCTCTGTCACTGTCAACAGTGAGGGCAATTTTCGACAACTCCAGAGCCCATTTTTACACTTTATCCCTCGTTTTTTACCTATTTTTCATATCTAACCTCATGTACTCCACTTTCACGCATCCATACACGAGAAAATTTTGAAAAAAAGGATAAAAAGTTCTCAACAACTTGATGGATAAAAACAAAAAAAACCTTCGTTTTTAACCACCCAATCACGTAACCACTCTAATATCACATATAACACGTAGCATAAACCTTATTACGTGTCCCGGATCCTAAGTGAAAGGGAAAGAAATGAATTAAATGAGGAAATACCTATTTTCGGTTCCATCACATTTCCAAGGTGGTTTTCAAAGCCAAAATGAGCTCCAATCAACTGAGGCCTTCACGAGAACTCCTCACCGGATTGTGGTTAACGTCTTTTTATAGTTTTCTCAATACATAAGCTCTCTTAGCAGGTCAGAGATTTTGTATTCTTAAAAATGATATGAGCTACTACAGGAGACTTTAACCTATATATATAGCTTTCATATCAGGCTTTCCCATCACATATTTGATATGGGTCTGGTCCATATTGATCGGGATCTATTTTCTACCTATACTTTGACCAATTAATTTAGATCATTTATTGAACCACGTTATTATCTTTATTCGGATCAAATTACGTAGCTTAACCGATAAGTTATTGAAAAAATCAAAAAATGCAATTAACTGTTGTCCAAATTTATGAGAAATGTAAAAAATATCCAACAACCAACTTATCTCCACTTTAAAAGTTTGTTCCATATACAGTTTGATATTTCTCATATCAACAATTATGTTTACTCTTACAGGCTTGACTAGGTTTAATATATTAATCTGATTATTTATTTTCATTCTAAGAAGAGTTGTTCCATTTGTCGTGTTTTCCCAACTACTTATTATAACTATTGGTCTTCCTAAAGAGCAGGTGAATACATGGTTTTTGGATTCATTATGACTGAAGTCTGCTTATTCTATCTTATATTTTACAGAATTGTGCAGGTTGTCAAAGATAAAGGTGATACTAAGGCCTTTATTGCTAATTTCAAGCCTTTAAAGGCTCCTCTTTTAGGGGAGGCTCTTCACTGCGAAACCATTTTGAGAAGTCATAAAGTTCATATGGTCGTTGAATGTAGAGGGTTTTGAAGTTGCTGTCAAAGCTGGCTTGACTAAGGATGACTTTAATGCTCTTGTGGGTATTCACCTATCAGCCACCGAGGAAATGAGAATATTTTGATGAGCAGTTTGTTCTCATTGCTTCATCGCTCAATGGACGGAGAACAACTAGCCAACTAGCTATCGTAGCTTATCAGATCTCCAACTCTAGCGGCTTGTTTGGTATGAGGGAATAAGAATTCTATTCCTAACATATTCCTCGGTAATTATTAAACTCGTGTTTGGTTTAAAGCAAACACATAATACTCATTCTACATTAATATGTATTCTTCGATTTTAACAAGTAGGTAAAACCAACTAATACCCATTTTTATTTAGTTGACACATTTGTAAACCGTACATCATCTAAAGCTTATTACCTCTTTACAAACCTATCCTTCTTACACACAAGCCTCCTCCTGAAACTTGTTTTTCTTCTTCAACATCTGAAACATCTTCGAGCCTCTCTCCAAAAGTTCTTCCTCTTCTTCAAAAGTTCTTCCTCTTCTTGATGTTCCATCGTTCTACCACAAATTCTAGGTAAGATATTTGTATTGTTTCGATTGGGTGATGGGTTTCGATTGAGTGAGGGGTATTTTTCATGTGGGTATTTTATCTGGGTATTTCCAATGCAGTGATGAATTGAATCTGGGTAATTTGTTTGGGTTTCTATTTTCATGTGGGTATTTTGAGATAACTAATATCATGTGGGTATTTCCAATGGGTTTTGATTAGCAGCATCGTGTGTTCTTCTCCTTTTTTGAGGTTGATACATCTTCTCCTTCTTTGAGGTTGATACATCATCAGAAGCCCTCTTTACCCATTTCTATGTCCCACTCACATTCACTCTTTACCTATTTCATCACTGTAAAAGTCCCTAGTCTCCCACGACCTGACTGATAACCAATTTTGAGTCCCTTCTTTTCATATCGTCATTTCAAGTTATATGTTCTATTAAAAACTTGAAATTTCTTCAACTAAACTTCAAATTTCGTTTGAGAATATGGGAAGACATTTTTATGTCTTTAATGGAGCGTGAACTTTTTAGGAATTATAAGGAGGTATTTGTTCATTTTTATTTCCTTATATCGAGCCCGTTACAAATATATGCATAAGCGAAACCCCATCACTAGCTAACTACCATCTTCTTTTCTTTATTGTAGTCAAGTGGAAAGGCATAATCTAAGGAAATGCAACCTTTTTCTTCTTAAATCCAACCCACATTCTACAATAAATTTCGTCTTTTGCTGCATCAGATCCATTCCTTAGACCTCATTTCCATCTGGGATTTTTCTGGGGTATCTTTATCTCCTTTTATCTGGGTTTTCTATATATGGAATTTTGATTTTTGGGATTATAATTGCAGGAGGGTGGACTATTAAATTCGGTTGCTCCCTTGGGTGGAAGCATCCTAGGTGTTTCTTCTTTACGTTGTTTAAGTATGGATTGCCATTAGAATTGCTTCATTTCAAAATGTGACTCTTTGTCCTTGTGATTGATGATTTTCATAGATTTCGGATGCTTGAATTTGGTGATTATAAGACTGCATGTAGATATTTGTCTTTAGTTTATTTGGGTTGCATCTGACTACGTTGAATTATACGAACTTTCCTGAATCTTATACTGTTCAACAGTGGTTATTAATAATTTGTTTTATGTCTAGTGAGAATTTGGATGATAATGTGAAGCCAAGTTTAGTTCAATTAGCATTTCTCTTCCTAGTATGAATCCCCTATGCTTTCACTTTAATGGGGAAAGTTTCGATGGTTTTGTAAAAACAGCCCGTTGATTTTTACCTATAATTCTTTCACGTCACCACTTGTAACCAACCACACAAACAATTACAAAATATCTTTTATGTATTGGCTTCCAAATTTCAGAGATGCAACCAAAGGGATATCATATTTCACCTAATTGTCTTTTGCACTATATTTAGACGGTATTCCAAACTAATAAAAGGATCATTAATAGAAGTGCACATAAGCTCTTATCGTCATTTTTTGTGTTGTATTACTAAAGTTACACTCAAACTAGCTCTTAGGACTAAGTAATACATATTGAAATTAAGTAATAGTGCATACCAAAAATCATTACTAACTTAGGATGACTAGCATAATATAATAAAAATGTCGTACTTGGAAATTAAACAACAAATACCATAATAAGCAGATGTTGATATGAACTATTTCCTGGCTTTTTTCATTTTTGAATTCTGACAAGCGAAGTGTGTTTGTTAATGGCGCATCCTTTGGTTCTTGTTTTCCTTATGCAACATATACACCTTAAGATTACTGCAACCTAATAAAATGATGGATAAGTTAGTAAGATGTGTTCAGTTAATTGTTATATCATTTGAAATTTGGCAGATTTGAAGTGCCTGGACAAATTATTGAACCTGTGATTCATTGATGATAGAGATTGCTTCTTCACATGTACCAACATACTAATAATAGTGTTTCTTCATTCAACAGTAACTCTAATCAAGAATAAATATGATATCCCAATTTTTCCTTAATTGCAACGATACATCTTGGTCTTCTGCTTCATATTTCTTGCTGTACTTCTGCACCACCTATACTCATCAACATAACACACATGTATACATAATCATCTCTTTTTAGGATCTTACATTATGTAGTTGACAATATTTATTCATTCAAAATAACAGCCCTTAAGATACTTGGAATTACTTCTTATGTACTAAAAACTAGGACAAAACTAACTCATAATTCAAGCCTCTCTCCTAACCCACTTAAAGAGAGATTACAATTCCTATGCACATTTTGTTATGAGAACTTAGTTTTGTTACATGTAATTGATTTAAGATATAATTAATAGGCTAGCTAAATCACAACCAAAATCGAACAAAAACATTGGGTTCTATGTAGAAACATCAAGAAGTCCAAATGATGGTTGTTCTCTTATTCTACTTTATGCCTTCAACTAATTTCAAATATTTCATGGTTGTTCTCTTACATTGTACATTGTTTGAACAAATTTATGTAAATAAATTAGAATTTATTTTTTTTTGCAGTCATGGCTCGTTTCAGTTTGAGTATACGTAGAAATGCAGAAAGAACAAAACGGATTGTGGTTGTCTTGACTATGTGGTTGTAGTTGTGTAATGTTGTTAGTTCGCTATTCATTTTGTTGGCATTGGGGGCTTCTTTACATAGTTATAGGCCAAGGGTTAGAAGACATTTTCACAATTTTATGTAAATCGAGATTATGTGAGGCGAACTATGCATGACAATGATGAGTCATGTATTTCAATGGTTAGGATGAATAGGCAAGCTTTTCTTAAACTTTGTGAAATGCTAGAAAGTATAGGAGGATTGAAGTGAACAAAAAACATGCTTATTGATGAACAAGTAGCAATTTTCTTACATATTATTGCTCATCATGTTAAAAATCAAGTTATTAAGAGAAATTTTAGAAGATCGGGTGAGACAGTTAGTCGGTGTTTTCATAATGTCCTAAATGCAGTGATGCATTTGCAAAAGCTTTTGTTTAAGAAACCTGAGCCGATACCAACAAACTCTTCAGACCATCGGTAGAGGTGGTTTAAGGTAGATAATCACCCTTTTATTGTTATAAGAAAATATAGTGAATGTGATTAAGGTTTCTCATTACTTTTTTATTTCATTTCAATTTTAGAATTGCCTAGGTGCTCTAGATGGGATATATATCGTGGTTAATGTTCCAATTAAAGATAAGGTTAGATTTCGAACTCGTAAGGGTGACATTGCAACAAACGTGTTAGGTGTGTGCACACCTTACATGCAATTTGTTTATGTTCTTCCTGGTTAGGAAGGATCAGTAGTTGATGGTCGAGTTCTTCGTGATGCAATAACTAGGAGACATGAACTAAAAGTGCCTCATGGTAGGCTTTCCTATATGATAAAGGAAGATCGTTTGGAATTTTGTATATGAGAAAAAGTTATTCGTATAACTTATGTAGTGTTTTTTAATATAGGTTGCTATTACTTAGTCGACGCAGGTCATAGAAATTGTGAGGACTTCCTTGCACCTTTTAGGGGTCAAAGGTACCTTTTGAATGAATGGCGTCAAGGTTATCAACCAAGAACTACAAAGGAATTTTTTAATATAAAACATGCGAGTGCACACATTGTAATTAAGAGGTGTTTTGGGTTATTAAAAATTAGGTGGGCTATTCTTAGGATCCATCATTTTATCCAATAAAAACACACAATTGAATTATTTTAGCTTGTTGTTTGCTTCATAATTTTATTAGGCAGGAGATGACTTTTAATCCAATGGAGAGTGTTATAGGGGATGATTATCACACCAATCCAGTTGTTAAGGAGGAGTCTATCACTGCTATTGACCCAACTAATGATTGGACAAATTGGAGAATTGGATTGGCACGTGAAATGTTCAATGAATGGCGAACATCTAGCCAAAATGAGAATTGACTTTTTTTAAGTTTTGTATTTTGTTTTCAATGTCAGGAGGTTTGATATTATTGTTTATGTAATGATACTCTTTGTTGTTTATATTGTACGCTATTATTGTAGACTATATTGTTCTTATTAACTATTGATGCTTAATGTTACTTGGTATGAAGAATTTTATGAATGTTTTTATTTTTCCTTAATTATGATGATTATTTTTAATTTATCTCTAATGCTTTAATTTGGTAGATAAGTATATCGATGAATTCTTCCTCCGCTGTTGAGACTGAAAGTTCAAAACGAACAAAACGAAAGTGGACTTATGATGAGGATGTTGTCCTAGTTTTATGTATGGTTGATTTGCATAATGTGGGAAAGCACAATGCTAATACTGGATTTAAAGTTAGGTATCTCAATGAATTAGAAAGAATGGTAACAACAAAGCTTCCTAATTCAAATTTAAGAGCCAAACCTCATATAGAGTCCAGGATTAAGACTTTGAAGAAAGAGTGGAGCATTGTTTATGATATAATAAGGAAAGACACAAGTGGATTTGGATGGGATACAGAAAGGAAGCTGATCATTGTTGAAGATCATGTATGGGATTCTTACTTAAGTGTAAGTATTCAATATGTTTATCTTATTTAAGTATTTTCTTTAACTACTTTCTTGTAATTTATATAAATTATTGAATTTTTTTTCATCTGCTTACAAAGTCAAAGATGCTGCTCAATTTCGACGGAGGAGCTTTCCTTTTTATCATAAACTGACTGGGATTTATGGACAAGATCTTGCAACTGGAAATGACGCACAAACTGCTGCAGATATTCTTGAGGAAATGGAAAGGCAAGAAGATGTACGTGGGATAAATAAAGGTGATGAAGATCAATATGAGCATAGTTAGCATGAGATAGATGAGTCCTTCACCCAACCTCAGATCTCAGATATTGGAAGACAAACTGAAAATATTTCAGGACGGAGGAGAAAAAGGAGTAATGATACGCGAGAAGCAAGCCTCATATAATCAATTATAGCTACTGCAAGGATGTTGGGTGATACCATAACTCAGGTTGGAGCTGACTTGTCTCAGAGTATTGGGATTGAAACATATGTTCAGAAAAGATTTAAATAGTTAGATATTACACTGAGTGAGAGAGGGACTTATAGAGGATGAAAGGGATATTGCTTTAGGCAAACTTCCTGATCATCCTCAATAAATGATTGTGTTTTTGCTTTGGCATCTTCTCGAAAACTTGGGTCGGTGAGGAGGTTTCTTGCCACACACTGAACACTATATTTATGTAGAAGTTATTTTTCTAGTTATGTAAAATAGGGTTGAAACTTATATTTTGTTCAACTAACTAACTTTCCAGTAATTTAAAGCCCTATGTTTTGTTTCGGTTTAATATCGTTCCATTGTTATTTTTTATTACATATAATGACTGTTGACATGAGTCGGGTCAGAAAAATTAATCACTGCAAAATGTTAGAAAGTAAAATTAAAATTGAAAATAAAATTTTATAAGTTCAAATAATAAGTAGAAGAAGAAAATTATTTTCGTACAATAATTAATAATGAATAATAATAATAAATTAATAAATACATAACTAATAATAAAAATAAATAAATAACAAATAATAATAATAATAACAATAATAACAACAACAACAACAACAACAGCAACAACAACAACAACAACAACAACAACAACAACAACAACAACAACAACAACAACAACAACAATAACAATAATAAATAATAATAATAATAATAATAATAATAATAATAATAATTACAAAATTTATAATAGTAATTCATAATAACAACAAAAACAATAATTTATTATTATTATTATTATTACAAAATTTATAATAATAATTAATAATAATAATAATAAGATAATTAATTTCGTATAATAAAATTAATAATAAAAATAAGATAATTAATTTCATATAATAAAATAATAATAATAATAATAATAATAATAATAATAATAATAATAATAATAATAATAATAATAATAATAATA
>JAOTAX010000198.1:29602913-29614916 GCA_025629825.1 Erythroxylum guanchezii | reverse complement strand
ATGTATATATATATAATGGCAAAATTGTAATTACTATATAACGGGTAAACGGGTATGGGGGGTGGTATCCCCATACCGGCCCCATACCCGACGAGTATTTTTGTTAACCCCCCATACCCGTCCTACGGGTAAAAATTTGCTCCCCATACCCGCCTCCGTTCGGGTAATTTTATCGGGTACCCATCAGGTTCGGGTACAATTGCCATCCCTAGTTTAATAAAAATCCTACTCGACCAAGAAACAATTACCGTCAACTTCAAGTCCTCAGCAGATTATGGTGATCGCCGTCATTTTTTTAGATAATGTTAATTATTGGAGTCCTAGGAAAATTCTTTACTTTATTTTTTCATAATCTTTTTTATATTTATTATATTTTTAATAATAAGCAAAAATTAATCTTGGTTTGCATCATGTGTAGCAATTCATAAATGTTATTTAATAATGTTAATACATATTTCAGACAAATTAACTTTGGATATCGATACTCATTGGGCCAGGTGACATCCATGTCCAAACCCATTTTGTGGTGAGTACGGTAAGATCGGGGAAAACTAGTTCCAAACTCATTCAAACATCGGACCAGGTGACATCGACAGCCGCATGAATGTTACCCGCTATGTTTAAAGCTCCCCAAACCGCCACCGACGCACCGATGCTGTTCTTATTCGGGCATTCGCTTTCACTTTCGCACTCATCAACTACCTCTGCTGTCACAGTCCTTCCATTTCTTTTTATTTCAACTAGCAGGTTGCACCTTTTCTTGTTCTCAAACCATTTAGATGGCATAGCCACAAAATATCCGAAATTAGTAGAGTACGTCCCCTCACATTTTCTTGATTTCCTGCCTATCCCTATCCCACCAAAATCTCTTACTGTTAAAGTTGCCTTCATGTTTTTCACCTTACTTCTTCTCCACTGGCCTTTCTTGAATTCGGCCTCACCAGGTCCAAGCATATTGTCTCCATCCTCCGTTTTTTGGCTAGCTCTGGAATGGCGAGCCTCAATAGTTACAGACGCTATTAGCAAAATTGTTAGAATCAAGACTGCTGTGCCACTTGATCCAGGTTGCTTCATCTTGGCTATATATATATCTTTGCCACACTGGTTTTGAGCAGTCTTGGTGCTTAGATTAGGTCGGGGATGGCTAAATTTTATGAATGAATAACATGGGTATATTTTTTTTTTGAATGGAAAAGATTGAAACATTGATAGGAATAACATGGGTATATATAACATATCGATTGGAAGTTTAAAACTGCATTAACACTTGAATTTCCGAGTATCATTAACTGGCGGACAGTTTTGAGCATTTTGGCAAATAAGAAAAAATTAAAGATTCATCATTTTTCTTCGAGTTGAAACAGATAGTAGGATATTTCATGGACAGATCATAAACCGCTTCCACCAGATAGAGAATGTACAAGTATAAGAACCTTGATTTTTTTTTACTATAATTAACGAGTCATCCAGCAAGCTTATTTTATTTTCAATTTGACATATCTTAACTTTTTTCTCAAAAAGGGCTAAACAATTTTCACATAAATCAACAAAGTTATAGAGATATATAATATGTTGAGCAATATTATTGCTATCTATTAAAATATTATCTACATGACAATGCATGAAATTATGATACTTGAAAATGTTATCCATTTTTCTTTGAAATATTTATAGAACATTTTTTAAATAAAAAGGTATAACCAACCATTCATAATGACCTTGTGGAGTAGAAAAAGCAAGATATAAAATGCTATCTTTACTCATTTTTATTTACCAAAATCCACTTTTGAAATCAAATTTAGAGCAAATTTGTCTTTCTCTAGTCAAGTTTATTAATGTTTACTTACGAGGTAAAAAGTATCCATCAAATACTATATTTTCATTTAATCTTTTATAATTTACTACCATTTTTGCTTTATTTCTGATTGTTGTTGCATGGTTTCTAACCATAAAAGCTAGGAAAGAATGAGAGGATTTACTAGACCTAATTATCTTCAAATTTTCAAGTTTAAGAAGTTGTATTTTAAATTCTTCTTGATATTTTAAATTATATCTTATAGCAGTAACCCTAATAATCTTTTGTTTATCTATCAATTCTAAGCTTGCTTTTTCTCTGCTTTTATCCCAAAATTGTAATGGGTTATCAGTGTAATTTTTCTTTATCTTCTATTTTACTAATTCTAGTCCATCTTTGATGGTTCTTAACTGTTAATACTTATTTCTACTTTAAATAAAGGTTTTTGTTTTGGAAAATTTGGTTTTTCTTTATATCCTACACCACGTTGTGCTTTGTGAGGTTAAAGGGCATCGAGGTATATCGAGCATAGGCAATTTTGATTTAATTAACTATGATCTAATGACCATATAGAGTTTTGAAATGTATTTGTTGTTTAATAGTATCAAATAATATTTTATGAAATAGTTGGAGAAAGTTATTTCTTAAAAGAATATCAGTTCCAATATCATAAAAAATTAAAGGGTGGACATTTTATTAAAAATTATCCTAATAGGATTTGGAGTTGAGCAATACCTTTAGGTAAATGTATCTTATTGTTGGAAATATCTAATCCTATTATATTTTTTAATGTTTCATGATATTGTAAAGGGAAACTAGCCTTACATAAACAAGAACTAGTGCCACTGTTTACATAACCAACAAAGTATTTGACTTTATAATCTTTATAATTTATTCTGATTGGAATATATGTAGCAACCCACCCTCTCGTGACATGTACCTAACATCCTGAGTGATATCTGAGTGTGAATCCTGCCAGGGTGGCATGCTAGAACATTCAAACAGTCCAACTCATTACAAATTATTTTTTTCGTTGTAATCCAATCATTAGAATTTTAATAGCCCTTTGGGCCTATTACAAATACAAAATACTTGTCATAATTTCATTACGTTGCAAAATCATTTACAAACATTTTCAATTCAGAAAGTTATTACAAAACAGAAATATTTGAATACACAAGTTACAATAATTGCGAAAGACTCAATTTGATACAAAAACAAGAAAATACAAATGCAGACGCAAACTGATCCTGACCTCTATCTCTTATTTGAATGCAGTATGTATACTCTCGTTTGTCTAACGAGGTACTCTTAGAGCCTAAAAAATAATTGCAAATTTTTTGTGAGTTTTGCGAACTCAGTGAGTGACCATCATCGATGGCCCACTCAATCACATAACACATATCATCACTTATAACACAGAATTCACTTCTTTTCATTTACAATCACTTCAATCATTTAAAAACTTATCATGTTTAGAAATCAATCAAACTATTTACATTATACATATCATATACATATGCAATGCTTATGAGACTCATTTTCAATTTGTTACTTTGTTGTCACCGAATACCTATAACTGTCTCGTATCCATTGGAAATGCCGAGCTCATTAATAACTGTCTCTTATCTGTTGGAGATACCGGGCTCATTTTACATAGTGAGCCTTTGGCTCTTAATCACTTTTTGAGCTCTAGGCTCTTTTTCACATTCTGAGCTTTAAGCTCTTTTTTGGTGGCGATTCCAGTCACAACTACCTTTATCTTTTATGCATTCATGAAATGAAATGCATCAATCACATTTGCATATCATTAGACCTTAGTCTGACATTCAACATTAAAGTAGAGAATCACATTTTCATTCATATGCAAATACACATTTAGAATACATTTATCATCGGACTGTAGTCCGGCATTTAACAATCAAATTATGTACACTTATTTCAATCCAATTCACATACAAGGAGCATTTCAATGTTCTCACATTTATCAAGCTCTTTGGACATATATTGTCCAGAACCAACACATTCACATTGCATAATCATTCAATTCATAACATAAACAAAACAAACAATAAAGTAAGACCATCTCGGTCTACTCACAGTATGCTCCAGATTAGCATTAGCTTCCATGATCTGGAAACGTCTGAATGCAGACGTTCATCCTGCACATCAAAATATGCAATACACACATTAATAACTTTGCACAATTATAAGCATTCATTTGTGAACACGTGTGTATATGGAATATGTAAGATGCATGTTTATGACAATCCCGAGTATATTATCAAATTTTATATTTTATCACATTCTCATTTTTAGCATCATTTGCTCTCATAAGAACTCATTTCTCATTCATTTTTACTAGATACACTTTACTCCTCTTCTTGAATTACAACTTTAATCATATGAATCACTTCATCTCCATTATACACATGTCTTTGGTACTTTAATACCAACAATTCACTCATTAATGTTATTCTAGCATTACAAGACCAAACAATTATCCAACCTCTCACTTCAGTCCTATATCGCTTCCAAAAATTCAAACCTTTGGGTTAATTTCCGGTGATCCTTCTGATAAGTAAATGAAGTAATTTGGTAACACTTTCTTCTAGAAAAGTGTTCCCCATTGTCTTAAGTTTCTAATGACACCATAATTATTCAATTTGGTTTAGTACCCCAAAAGTTATATTCAGAATAATTCGGACTATTCATAAGCTTAAACAACATCCTGTACTCAACTTTAATTCAAAAATATGGAATTCTAAAAACAGAAATAAATTTCGACTCCTACAGAAAAATTGTAGCCCTATGTCTCTAGTTTAATCCAAATCAAAATTTATCTCATTTAGATGACTAAATAACAAGTTATGCCTAAAATGCTGAAGCATGCTTAGTGCAAATGCTCCAGTTATCATTTTCCAGAACTCCTCGTTAATTCCATCCAAAATTCATCAATCAATCTCTCCCGAATGATTTTAGATGGTTATATTATAGGTAGAGATGAAGATCAATGTGTCACAAGTCCAATGGTTCAAGTCCCATGTCATTTAGAAGTCAAACGAAGAAGATATAACCAAAATACTAAAGGATGTTCTTCAGCCTCCAGCCTTCAAAGTCACAATTGTCTAAAGACGATAGCAGAGTTATGATCGTCTGAAGACGATAGGGAAACTAAGGGTTGCGATCATCTGAAGATGTTAGGGGGATTGACGTGGCGATCGTCTGAAGGCGAAAGGGGGTTGCTTGCGATCGTCTGGAGACGATAGTGGGGTTGTTTGCAATCGTCTGGAGATGATAGCGGGTTCATTTAAACACTGGCAGCGTTCGTCTGGACGATCTTTCTCGTCTCAGAGCATCATCTTACAACCATTTTCCAACTCTAAATTCATTCATTTTCGTCAACTCTTTCATCTCATCTTAACTTATCTCTATATCATGAATTTATCTTTCAGATTAACCCTACACTTATTTTCGGTTCATGTCTCCAACCAGCAAAAATATTCACATATGTATATATATATATATGCACAGTGAAAAAGGAAAACAGAGCACATATATCTCTACCACTTACATAATTTCCACACTCTTCTTATGCATATTTTTCTTGATATTTCTACTCAATAATCATCTCTGCACTATCTAATAACAGAATAATCACCAATTATTCGAAAATCACACATTAAAAATTTTCATCTCTTAAACCCTCGGTGTGAAAAACATCCATTTTTCTTCATAATCATGCAATGACAAATAAATCACCATTTTGGCTTCATAAACCAACAACTCTAAAGGATTTACACAATACTTACTTGTCAAAACTCCAAATTCTTCGAATATCAAGAAGCCCTAATTTTCATGCAACCACATACTTCATCTTACAGATGGTTTGGGTCAGGTTTTCTTGAGACAAAAGAAATAGATAACAAAGCGGGAGTGGTAGAAGATAAGGAAAAACAAAATTTAGCTTTAGTGGAAATAGATAACAAAGTGGGAGTGGTAGAAGATAAGGAAAAACAAAGTTTAGCTTTGGTGGATATTTGATGAAAAACCCTGTGTAAGGGAACAAGATCGAATAAGATAACCACAAAGAAGATATTTTTAAGACAAGACAAATAGTGTCTTTGTCTTTCAAAGTTAAAGGAACAATAGTAAACTTTTTAAGATCAACTTTTCATGTGACACTTGCCACTCATCCATCTCTTAAGGCTTTAACTAGTTCTCATTTAACTAGTCCAACCAACTCCAATATTTTTACTACAATTGTCTCCCAATGTCAAGATCATTTTCTTACAAATTATAAAGTCATCAATAAAATTCTTCAATATCATTTGACTCTTATTTTTATTTCCATTTATCAATTTGCTTGCCCAAGTAGCTTTTTTCTAGTACAATAATACTCAACATTTTCGAAAAATTTCCCCACAATTCACCAAAAAATTCTAAATCAATACATAAATTCTCCACATCAATTTTTCAATACAATTAATTCACAACACTCACATGATCACATTTATAATCAATTATACCCGGCAATTGTCAATGAATGCATGTACAGTCTTTTTAATGTGTGCAAAATTTAAATTCACTTGTGTGTATGCTAACAATATGCATGAGCATGAGATGCAATTTTCTTAGTCTATCATTAATCTCACATATATCATATTTTAGGATTCTAACCCTTAGTATGGGAACGGGATATTACAATATAAATACTAGTACAAATAGTCATTATCTAGGAATAATATAATATAATATATTATTGTTATAAGATAGTTGTATTCCATTTTGAGTTATCTTATAAGGTTGAACTTGTTTAAGAAAACTAGTTCCTAGCATTATTTCTAATTTGAATACTTAATTTTCAACTAATAATCTTATAGGCAATTTATTATCTCCTATCTTAATAGTGGTTTCTATGGCGGTGTCTATTTGATATATTTCACCATTGAAATTTATATATTAATAAGGTTCATTTAGTTGGTAACTTAGTAAATTAAGTATTAGATTATTATTAATGTAACTTCCACTAACTCTAGTATCGATTAAAATTTTATGGGGAATATAATTTGTACCATCAAAATATTGTCCTTTAATTTTATACTTAGAACTTCTCTTTCTATTAGCTCTTATCAAAGCATTAGTATATCATTTACTAAAGCCTTAGTATGTCATTTACTACTTGAAACACCAATTTCTAATCAAATAATCTAGGTAATAATTTATTGTGATAAGTTACTAAGGGTTTTTTTTTGTAAATCTAATGAAAAATCATCTTCAAGTTCTTTTATATTTGTGATATAAGGAGGATATATTCTTTCAAATTTAAAAAATAATTTTGAAAAATCAACAATATCTTTGTCAGCAAAACATTCCAAATGATGAGTATTTGATAAGGTATAAGATATCATGTATGTAATAGAATATGGTCTATTTCCATCTCTAATTAAATCTTGTCTTTTAAAGTTTTGGATTAAAGAGAGCGTTCTATCAATATCATTATCTTGTATATTATAAGACATCTTAGAATAGATATTAAACAAAAGTTTTTGATATTGAAGATTGCCTCTCAAAATTCCCATACATGCCTCTTTTTTATTGTGAATTCAATCATATAATATTACTAAATTTATATGACTATATATTCCTTCTCTAAAAGTAGATCTAATTATCATTTGTACGGATCTGTTATGCACCCAACCTATTTTATCCCTAATTTCTTTGGGAATTTGATCAAGTTTTTGAGAAATATCTCTTTTAGATAACAAAGGAAACATTACTTTCTTGGAGGTTAAACTAATATCTAGAGTTTTTCCTTTGAGATTAATATCGTAGAACATATGGTGTTTTCTAAATTTTAACCCTATTTTTCCTAGAAAAGGCATCTTAAACCTACTATAAGAATTTATAGAAAATATAGTATTATAAGTCTTTTAAAGGATTTTTTTTATCAATAAGAGTCTTTTAAAGGATTTCAATACTATAGTACGTGGCATTATTAGACTTGTGAATCAAGAAAGTAAGTTCTTGATGTGACTCTTAGGCTCTTGAAATTTTTCATCGATAAGCATCACAGAAACTACATCATGGGTTTCCAGCCTATATATCGTGGTTTCCAGCCCATATACCGTCCTAGGGGTTTATTATGCAAAGAACTGTCTTGTCTATTAAATTTATGAATTTTTGTGTTAATACTAAGTTTGCATCATGGGTTTCTAGCCTATATACCATCCCAGGAACTTAGTTATGCCTCAAATCATCCATAAGATCTCAAACTCATTCCACATGGAATAAATACTTAAATTATTAAAGAAGAACATAAAAACTCATCAATGATTATAAAAATATTCTAAACAACAACACAAAATCAAGACCTCCTTTGCATTCACACAAAACCCAAGCAAATCATAATCGTATTATTAAAGCAATACATATGGTAAAAATAAATCTTAAATTTATCATTGCATAGGAAACTTTAAAGTCAAAAAGAACTTCAAATATAAAGAGAATATGTGAACGATGTGTTACTAATAAATAGGTTAAATCTCAAGTGCAAGCCCGTAGATAAGTCGATTTGTTAATGGATTTTTCTTTAGGTTTATCTAGTTCTAAAAATGGTAAGGATTCAATATTTATAGTACTAGATAGGTTTTCTAAAATGGAACACTCATTATAAGTCAAAAAGTCAATGATCCATTCTACATTACTTAATTATTTATTTTAATTGTTTTAGCACAAGTGCATGATGTAGTTGTAGCTAACAATGCAAGTACAGATCAATCCCATGAGGATTCTTAATTAACTACCCACTATCTATAAACTTAGCAAGATATATCAACATTTATAGATTATTAGATAAATAAAATAAAGTAACAATCTAAATACTAATGCAAAGAAATAATCAAGAATATGTCAAACTATGAATTAGCTAGATTTAGGTCAGGTTCCCCTAAGGCTCTATTATATTTAGTTTCACTATTGATTCAAAAATTATTCTAGTTCTTGGACCAATAAAAGTTCTTAATTTTTGACGATTATCTTCAGAGACCCACTAATTGCTGTACAATATGCAATTGCAATATACTCACACCCCTAATAAAGCATATTATTAGGGAGCTTTAAGGCAAGACGAGGTCTTTTTTCTTACAAAATGACTTCATTCTAACTGTAGAAGTGTATATACTACGAGTAGCACCTTTATCTTTCATTTTTAAATAAAGTTTATGGGCTTGATTGAAGTAGTCATACCAAACCAATATATTTGTAACGACATTACAAGATCATACAAATGGTTCATATTTATAGAAGTCCATTCTCTCAAACACATTAGTAACTTCTTAAACCTTTTCTTTCTTTCCATAACTTGTCATTGCTTCAATATTTACCGTCTCCATTAAAGTTCTATCAACAGTCATCCTCATTTTTATAAGTGTACACTCTATGTCTCTAACTGCCTATGAATCCAAGCTTGTCAACCATGCATTTAAAAGTAATAAACGTGTGTTCAAATCCATCTTCATCTTTAATAGAATTAAACATTTCAAGTGCTTAAAGAGGGTACTTTTGGTACTTCATGACAGAAGTATTATCGAGTAACTCTAAAACAAATGAAATCTCGACTAATGGTAATAAAAAGTTATGAAAAAGCAAGTAAATCAAACAAATAAACTAATATCCTCGTAGTCAAACAAGCTATAGATCATCATAAAAGGAAAAATTATGAAATTCATACTAAAAAAGAACTGAAATCATTTTTTTCAAAGAACAGACATTTCATCAAATACCTTACATGCATAAAAAATTCATCCCAACATCACAACCAAAATTACATCTTGTCCCTTCTATCACTAACATTTCTACCTTAAAATTATTTTCTAATCACAAAATACACAAATAAATGAAAGTAATCAAATACCCAAATTAACTTTCATCCAATATACGAAAAAATAGATGACAGTGGTTACAAAAATACCTCCACAGAAGGACAGGATGATAGTGGCTGGAGAAGACAAATGCAGAAGAGTAGAAGAGGAGTCCACGACAGAGAAACTAGAGAGAAGAAAATCGCATGAGAGGAGAGACGAAGCAGACAAAGAAGTAAACGCAGGGGGAGGAGCTTTCAGGTGAGTTAAATGTAAAAGAAAACGACGTCGTTTAGTATTAAACCAAACAACATCATTTTGATTTACTTTAAAATAATGAAGCCGGAGCAGACAACGACATTTACCTTGAAAATTTACAAAAAAACTCAAAACTTTTTTATCCTACTAACAATTCCCGCCTTCTTTATCGACGGGCATTTTATACCATCGCTAAAGTATGTTGGAAATTTTTTCGAGATGATTTCCCTCCATATTTACCAACAGATATTACTACCACCGCTAAACAAAATTTTTCCCATCAATGTTACCGACAGAAATTAATTTTCCATCAGTAATTTGCCACGGTTTTGTTTCTGTCGGTAATTTTCCATTGCTAATTCCTACTTTTCTTGTAGTGTATGAATTCTGGAGGTAGTCACAATAATACTAATTTAAGTCCCAAGTTTCATCCAATGAATTCTGGAGGTAGTCACAATAATACAAAATTATGATGGAAAGATGTTCAGGGCTTGGTGAATAATATAATCATCAAGAATGTCTATATGAGGGTTTTAAGTATACTCTATAAACGAAATATCTTGATGATGTATTCTTTCTCTTTACCAATCTTATTGTTTCATAGAAAATATAATTCTTTCAAAGTATTTTCAATCTCAGCATTAAAAGAAACTCTATACCTTTGAAAAACATTATTAAGAAAATCCTTTACTATAGTTGTCTAAGGTATTCCGTTAAGTAGATAATCATTATAACTAGCACTTATAGCAACATTATAACAATGAATTTAGACTGTTAAACAATTCTTAATTCTTAATACAGTCATCAATTCTCAAACGAGCAGTTATATAAAAATGCATGTGTTTAATTTTACATAACATACATTACACGTATAAGCCTCAATCGACTAAAACTTACATATCACATATAACACACATCTTCAGAGCATTATCTCCATTTAAAAGCCAAAGAAAAAGGCTTTTGTAGTATGTGGGGATGGGACTCTTTAAGACATAATACCTATTTCTTTGTGTGCTTGTTTAGTAGAATTGCATTAGCATTAATTTAGAAAAAGATTACACTTGCATGTATAAGGAAATTTGAAGAGTACATAATCACTGTGATAGACATATGGATGGCTATGGTATTCGATACATTAGCAATTGACTTTAGCGCAAGTGGGAGATTGTTAGTTTATGCCCTTGCAGCCAATTTATTTTGGTTGTAAATAATTTGTATGACATTATTATTTAATCAAAGGCATTCTTTATCTTTATGTATTTGTTAATTATTTGATTATTATTCGTAAAGATAAAATCCTTGGAATAATTACTGTGTAATTGAAATTATGATGAGATCATAATTCTGAGATTCAATTTATACTTATGTATTATTCCTAAATGTTCCTAATTGTAGTTTCATCAAGAGTGGATATTGTTGAAACGGTAAAATTAGCACACATTATGTTTCTTTCTTATGCAGAAAGTAATTGATCTTATTAATTAAAGTATAGAGATACTTAAACTAATGTGTGGGTGATTATTAGAAAATAAGTCACTGAACTAACCCGATTATGAGAATTCCGAATGGAATATTATTTATGTGTCTATGGACTATCTCATAGTGATGGTTGTATAATTAATCCTCAGACTTGAGATTACCAAGGTATCTAGTGTGGAAATTATTATGTTTTGATGCTACTTATGAATCGTCCTAGGATAATTCTATCAGTAGTAATTGGATACAGTATGAACCATATGTAGATAATTGAGTAAGTCGATAAAGAATTCGTCACTCTAAAGTAATTAGAGAGAATATTCTACTGTTCTTGATTGGTAATGATTTATGGAATTCTCTAGCCAGAGTGAATTGATATTTGAAAAGAATTTTTCAAATTCAATTATAGATCAATTACTAATTAGCAAGAAAGAACATAATTGGACGACAAGAGTAGACACTATATCCATACTCTGTCCAATTAGAATATTGGACAACGAAAGGATTAAATTATACATTATAGCCATGCATGGACAGGTTAAGTCAATCACTTTGACATTCCTGATAATTGGGTAATCATGACATGTTGCTAGACGTCAATCATGATTTATG
>JAOTAX010000198.1:29570561-29602813 GCA_025629825.1 Erythroxylum guanchezii | reverse complement strand
TTTATAGTTTTGTTTTTATTTCAATAATTTTATTTTTATTATTGATTTTATAATTTCTCTATTATGTATTCAGAGTGCTTAGTAAGAAGAGAATATATGATCTAGTTGATATTGATTGTATTGAACATACTGATTTTTGGATCAAAAAAGAAGAACCATCGCCTGATCTTGATTATAATGAACTTGAAAAGACGATTTATAAAGAAAATGCATTTGTCACAATGAATGGGTTAAGAACATCTACTAATGGTCAGTTCATATCTTATTTTGATCATATTTCAGTTAAAACTATATTATATTACAAGTTTACTATTGAGAATAATTTCATACATTACTAATTTGTAATTTATTTTAATGCAGTAGAAGAAGTTGATGCAAATTCTTTAAATGAAAGCGTAGTTTACAAATCTTTAAACAGCGTTGGAGATTTTGGAGCTTTTAACAATGATGAGACACAACCTCCTTCAGAAATACAATTTTGATTTTTATTGTTATTGTTATTTTAAGTTTTATATTACACTCATATTTACTTATTATTAGTTCATTATATAATAATAGAAATTGGTGTATTTTTTATTCCAATAAAATATTTTATTTTTACTTATTCTTATAAGTTTTACTTCTTATTTATTATATACCGATTTT
This sequence comes from Erythroxylum guanchezii, assembly GCA_025629825.1. Taxonomy (NCBI): domain Eukaryota; kingdom Viridiplantae; phylum Streptophyta; class Magnoliopsida; order Malpighiales; family Erythroxylaceae; genus Erythroxylum; species Erythroxylum guanchezii. The sequence continues at coordinate 29,602,168 of JAOTAX010000198.1, read as the reverse complement.
TTAGTGATTCACTACTGGTTGAACCTCTAAACCTTAAATCTTTCCTTCAACTGGTTCGATGTCCGATTTGATTTTTAAAACATTAGTAAACCTATTAGTAAGGTCAATTGCTACTTGGGATCAACTCCCTCATGCACTTTTTACAAAGTATTTTTTTATAAACAAGACCTCATTATAAGGAATTAACGAGGTCCTATCCCCACCATAGCTTAGAGGAGCAACTGATAGTTTAGACCTTCTACAATGGAATAACCTAAAACACAAAGATCTCGATAAATGTCACTACTTCCAAAGCCTTGATGAACAAAACAGTGGATGAAGTGTATTCTTTGATAAAGGACATAGCTCAGAACCATTATTAGTGGTCGAATGAGAGAGCCACCCTCAAAAAGATTCCAACTAAGTATGATCTAGATGCTTTAAATCTTCTAGTTATTAAGGTAGAGGCCTTGTCCCACAAATTTGAAAATATGAATGTTAATGTTATCGGTGTTACTAATGTGGTTTCTGACATCTCAGGAAACTTAGATACAAATTACCAATCGAGGAACCATTTTGTACATGACCCTTCTTTGAAACAAGTTAATTTTATTAGCAAGCTCAACCAGAAGAGCAAACCTTTTTCAAACACCTATAATCCTAATTGGAAAAACCACCTCAATCTCCCCTATGGAAATATGTTTAATCTTGCACTTTAGAATAGATAACCACCTACTTTCCAGCCTAAACCATTCAACATGCCTTACTAGAAATCAAACTTAGTTTCCCTTTTAGGCTAAATAGAACAAAGAACTAAAAGATGAGAATAGGAAGCATAACTATGAGGTGGAACTTATAGGTACCCACAGAAAAATGTTATATACCTATATTACTCAACTTCCAAAGGATGAGAGAGCATTATGAGACTATAACCTTAAGGAGTGGTAAGCTATTAAACAGCCCTAAAGGGAAGGTAAGTTGATGATGGATAGAATAGTAAGAAGGAAATCAAAGGAGAAAGAGGAGAATAGCCAAAAAAAAGGAAAAGAGAATGAAGAACCTAAATATGTTTCCCTTGTACCTTACAAGCCCCCATAATCCTTTCCCCAAAGATGGGCCAAGGAGAATAAACAATTTGAGAAGTTCTTAGAAGTTTTTTTAAAAGTTATATAATAATAGCTTTTTTTACTGATGCCTTGAAAGAAATGTCCTCCTTTGCTAAATTTTTGTAGAAGATATTATCTAATAAAAAGAGGCTTAAGGATTATAAAACTGTGGTCTTGACAGAGGAGTGTAGTTGCTATAATTCAAAATAAGTTGCCTCCTAAACTCATGGGCCCTAGTAGATTCTCATACCTTTTGTCAGCGGTGATATAAGCTTAATTGTGCCCTATATGATTCAGGGGCAAGCATGAGTCTCATGCCTTTATCTATTTGTAAGAAGCTCAAGATAGGAGACTTAAAGCCTACCACTATCACTCTGCAATTGGAAGACCACTCAATCAAATATCCGATAGGTATACTAGAGGACGTACACATCAAGGTCAATAAGTTTTTTATTCTTTCTAAATTTGTTGTCTTAGAGATGCAGATACCGAAATCTCCATTAAACTTAGGACGGCTTTTCTAACTATAGCTAGGCTACCATTGATGTAAAGAATAGGAATCTTTCTTTCAGTGTTGTTGTCAAGAAGGTTGAATTTAACTTATATAATACTATTACGTATCCTTCTCTTAGAGATTCTTGTTTCAGGATTGACATAACTGATTAGGTAATGAGAGAGGAGTTAGCCAATCATGAACTAGATGGTACATTTGAAGAGCACATAGGGATAAATGACTCATTACCCAATAAGAGAGAGGAGAAAACTTCATAAGTGGAGCTTAAACTTTTCCCTTCCACCATTAGGTATGAGTTCCTAGGACCTAACTCTAAATATCTCATGACTATGAATGCAAACCTCTTCAAATTTAAAACTGAAAAATTACTAAAAGTTCTTATCTTTTATCGAAATGTAATAAGGCATAACATTGATAATATTAAGGATGTTAACTTGTCTATTTGCATTTATAGGATACTATTGGAAGATGATCATAAGCCTTCCCTTGAGCATCAAAGGAATTGAATAATAATATGAACGAAGTGGTTAAGAAGGAATGCTTAAACTACTAGATGATGGGATAATCTATCCTATCTCCAATGGTGAATGAGTTAGCCCTATCCAAGTAATTCCTAAAAGGGGAGATATGACTATTATGAAGAATGAGAATGATGAATTAATACCCACTAGAGCATTCATGGGTTGGAGGATATGTATAGATTATAGGAAATTGAATAAAGCAACACAAAAAGATCTTTTTCTCCCTTCTATTTGTTAATCAAATACTTAAAAATTTTGGGAAAACATTTTTATTTTGTTAAATGGACAGTTAGGTTTTTTTTCAAATCCCTATCCGCTCTAATGACCAAGAAAAGACCATATAAGGGCACTTTTACTTGCAGGAGAAAGCTTTTAGGTCTTTGTAATACTCCTGCCACTTTTCAACATTATATGATGGCTATTTTATGGTTTTATTAAAGATATTATGGAAGTGTTCATAGATGATTTCTCCATATATGGAACCACTTCTGATGAATGCGTAACCAACTTATCTAAAGTGTTACAATGATGTAAAGAGGATAAAATATATATATATAAGCACTTTTATCTCTTTCCCTTTTTGATCTTTTCAATTTTCTTACAAGTTGGAAACATTGAGGACAATGTTTACTTTAAATGTAGGGGAGGGATTATAGATTTATAAGAGTATAGTCAAGGTTATCAATTTTGTCACTACTTTCTCAATAGGAGGTAATTTATAGAAATTTATTTTTCTTCGAAAGCACGTTATAGGAAATAACTCATTATAAATTTGATTGTTTGGTAAATTGGAATGCTATGTAACTAGCTATTAGTGTTGCATTTATAAGTGAGTTTGATTTGCCTTATGAATTTGGAGAATGAATTCCTGATGATCATTATGATATTCTATGTATAAGATGCACATGTATAAAAAAAATTCACTTTCTTTTAAGTATCTTTACTGTCTAAGAAAAATAATATAATAGTAAAAGTAATAATTTGTTCAAGTATAATAATTTCAGTCTGTTATTTGAAGTTAAAGAGTGATTCTAATAGCTATTCAAGATAGTGATTTAGCTGAGTAATCGATAGTATTCATGACAAGGTGTTTACTCTCGTGTAAAAAGGTTACGTGACTTTAAATAAACTTTTAATGCCCTTGTTTAATTTTATGTTTTACTAATAAAAAGGATCTAAATGTGTTTGAAAGTTAAAGCTTCAATTTATGTATATAATTGAGATTTATAATTCAAGTTGAAGTTTAAAGAAAAGGTGAATTGAATCAACTTGTTAATTGATGATAGTTGACTGCATAAAAATTTGATGATCCTTTGTGATTGAACGAGTAATAGAGAATTTTCATTAATATGTTTAATTATTTTACCATTTTTCAAAATTGTTTTCTATTTAAGATTGAATAATGAATTAGTTTGTTTGAAGAAAAGCAATTTTTAAAGTATGAGAGTATAATTTGAACTAAACATACGCTACTTTGAACACTATTTCCATGGAATGTTACTTGAGTTTTAGATGGTTTTGAAGGATTTTATACTTAATTTGAGAAGTTTTATCATTTCATGTCTTAGTTCTGTCCACATAAGGGAAAAACAAAAAAAGCCAAATTGGTAAAGAACTAAAGCAAATTAGAACAATCTTGGACAATTTAGAGAAATAAAGAACAGAAAACCTACATGGATCCGTGTTTAAGGCCGGTAGAATTATAGCTGTTTATATTTCTTTAGCACACATTAGACCCCTCATGTTACCCCTTTAGATGAGGTACATGGTACACAACACAATCCCATGCATGTGTCGTGTTGGCCTTATTATTTTCAAAAGAATTTAGAGGACACAACCAACTACATGAACCGTATTTAGGGCTGTGTAACTAATTAAAAGTTAGGGTTTTTAACTTTAATGAAGAGAAGCGGCAGAAAAGAAAAGTAAAGAGGAAAATTGAATAATTAGTTAGAGATTTTGCAATGCTATGTCTAAACCAAGATGAGTATTAAAGGCTGCAGCAGCAGCAAATATATATATATATATATAGAGAAAAGGTATAGCCACAAAAAAGGCAGACCACTATAGTAATCAATTGAATGAATTAAATGATTGACAATAACCAACTATTTCCATGTTTATTGTTCTAAGCTAAAAATTGGAGAAAGACTTTCAAACTCAGCCCGTCTTCTAGCTGATCTTCTGAAAGGCTTCCTGTTTTGCCACCATAACTGACCAATCCTACTAGAATCACTGTAAGTTCTACAATGTGTAACTGCATATATTTTATGAGCTAGACTATGGTCAGTCTCCTCATGTTTCTTCTTCGGTTTTGTTTGTCGAGGGGAAGGCGTTTTCGGCTCCACAAACTTTGTACCTGTTGATCTGTCAAAAATTAAATAAGGAGTCACAATAAACCTCAAGGATTGTTGAACAATACAGGTAAAAAAATTCTCCACCTCGCACATTTTCCAGAATCATTGTGCATTACCAGTTTTCAGCTGCAAGTACAGGTTTTCTAGGAGTGGAGTCAAGGCAAGAAACAACTAAAACCTCTGCAGTGTTTTAAATACGGTGAAGTTTTCTTTATGGCGTCCAGCATAAAATATATCAAGAGTGGTAAACCTAAAATTGTGACCGAAATGAAATTTCTAGTTGAGAAAAGGATAAATTTGTTATTTAAGAAGAATTTCCGCATAAAATTATCACCATAAGTACTGAAAAATGGGAGAAAGCAAAATTCTTTAGAAGAATCACAGGTTTGTTACCACGTTAGAGCTTTTGACAAAAATTAGCAATCCAAAGAATTCTCAGAAAACAGGGTAGGACATTTTGCTCTTTGTTAAAAAAAAAACCACATACGATTAAAAAACCTTCCTAAACAAAAGGCATGCATGCTATCTCGCAGCACGTGCATGTTATCTTGCAATGTAAAAATTATAACTCAAAGGATAGTAATGCCTCAAGGAAATAATTAGATAAGAAAACACCCAGTACAATAAGACCTTATGTCTCAATATTAGCTAACAAACTTACCTCTCATGGTCCCCTAATTGTGCCACTGGCCACATTTTGAACCGAGGGTCACATGCAGCACAAACAAAGACCTCCAATGGGCAAAGTATCTTGACACAATCGACATGATACCACTCATTGCATCGAATGCACACGACCTTTGCTCTATCATCATAAGGTTTTTGACAGATGCAGTAAAGCATAGTTCTAGCTTTTAACAACTGCAATCATAGAATCACCGGTCAACAGCATTCCAAAGGATTGAATCACATATTATAGTCAATTACCTTAAGTTCCTCACTAAAGCAAACAGCCAGATTTTCACCCTCAAAAATCAGATCAAAAACTTTGTCTAAAGCAAGAGCACCAGAATCTGTTGCAACCTGTAAGGGTATAAATAAAACACCACCAGATCAATAACTGAAAAAATAATTAACCAAGAGAGATAAGCAAAGTGACAGAACCTTCTTTGCTTGATCTGCCCATTCAGAACCAATATGCTTTATTTCCGCAAGTTCCTGCAAAATGTAGTCTCCAGGTGGTACATTCAGTGCCACTCCCTGTTCAGCATTTACCCATCATCAGTTTCAACTATACATGGATGAATTTATATCAAAACTGATACTTAGAGCAAGGAGGGGAAGGGGTTGTGAGAGAAGTTGACGACTAAATAAGCCATTAACAGGTTGTGAAGGTAATCGTTTGTTTATTTCACACCTTACGACTCGTGCAGTATAAGACTTCCATGAGGGACAAGGGATCGATTAAAAACCCATCACAATCTCATACAAGCTTTAGACTACAAAGCACTGAAGAAGCCAGTGATTTCTTACAGAAGAAGAATTTCATCTGTCTATAAGAGTTTTGAGGGTTTAACTGACTAGCAGAGACAATCACAACTAACATGACTAGAACAAAAGAAAATGAACAAGTTTAACAATATCATGTCGACAAATTCACCACCCAGCAACATGCAAGCAATCCATACCTCTTCAATATGCCTATCAATCCCTTGCATAGTAGGCTTCTTTATTCCCCCTAACAATCTATTGACATTAACTCTCCAACAATTTCTTCGCAAGGCCACCTCAAGGTCACCATCATTTTGATCATCAGACAAACCCGCAATTTCCATGGCCTGCAGAACAAAAAATGTTTGTGCCACTTGAGGACAATTTACAAGTGTATTGCAAATTTGCATTCTTCAGTTGCTAAAAGTTAGTTACAGTTACATGCTGAGAAGAAAAATGAGTACCAGAAAGGAAAAAGGATTAAAATATATTTACAGCGAAAGCCATCAGTCACAGCACCACAAAACAAGTACCTTCAAAGCAATAATTAGTTTGTGAGAGACAACACTAAGATCTTTATTTGAACAACATGATGCAGAATCCAACTCTTCTGTCAAACAAATTTTGTATTCCAGAGCTTTTTCCACAACCTGTTTTAATGTTTCCTTTTCACTTATCCTGTGCAATAGGAAGTAGCAGCACATAAAATCAGACCAATAATAGTATGCCACCAAAAGGAAAGAAAGCTAAAGAAAATTAACATGAAATTCAACACATGCTCAGAAGCAAAAGTCTACTGGTCAAACTGCTGTTGCCCATGAAATGACTTCTTCATGCAACTAATGACATGCAGCCAAGTAGTTAAAAACTAGGGTGGCGCCTGAAACTCAAGTGAATATGTGCACTATGAATACCAATATTTTGGAAGCAGGACCAAGATATTGAACCGGTGAACATGCTTTAATAAAGTTGTGATTGTCCAGGGTCAAGGATTGAACTAGAGACTAATACTAAATATTTATTTTACGGAAAATTATTCTATGTTCCATGGTTAAGTACTAATTTTATTATAAACTAACTACAAAAAATTATTATAATAACAAATAAGACTCATAATTAAAGTCAAGTTAGAAAATTTTGAGACTAGTTATAAGACACTTCAGTAACCTTTGAAAATGTGAAATATGCAATTAAGCATGCATTTAAGTACTTTTCAAAAGTTCTGTCCACAGAATTTTTTTCTGAAAATTTAGGGATTACTAATGCTCCTTGTCAGCCCAATTTTCTGGTATCCATCAGACCATTTATCAGTTTAGAAATCAGATAAACCACTCTGGTCCAGATGCCACAGCACAGACCTATACTGCCACATGTTTACCACATTCAAACCGAAACAGAGTTCCAAATGCCAAACGGGTATGAATAAAAGAACCCCCACATCTGGTCAGTCAGTAGAAGCTTAGAAAATCTTAGATAGATGACCCAGCTTTTGAAGGAACCAAATAATAAAATAGACCTTGAATCTTACGGTCCAATATCTTTGAATGTTAAAGCCATATCTAGCCAAGGAGCTGAGGTTTGAATGAAGCACAAGAACCAAATAAATAACATGAAAGATCATCAAATAAGATCGTTTTAGACATAATATAACCACAGTTAACTTAGAATCCATCAGACAATGTGTATTACCCAATGGATAAATCATCAGACTCTGATAAGAGTTCAATCAAACTCTGTAAATCAGTTCGCGTCCTCCCAAATCTCTGTAACAAACAAAATAAAGGTGGGGCATCTTCAAAATTCTTTGCAAGACATGATTCAATGAATACATAAGCAAATAGAGTGTGCCTACCAAAATGCCACCTCCAATTTCTACTACTGATCCATCATGAAATAAATGACAATAAGGGCAAGTATATGATCCTGAAACTGATGCTGATTCCAAGCATTGCAAATGGTAGCTGCTCAATTAATGACATCAATACACATAGTGATCAGATGTATAATTTTGTATATATAATTCAAAACATATATTCTTGTCAGATGAAATTGACAAGTAACATGATAAAAAAAAATAGGAACAATATATTATCTCAAAAAAAAGGATATGAAAAGCATCCAGTACTAGTGTTCATTTAGCAGAACAATTAAATGATTCAGTCTTAGATACCCTGAAACACCAACCAATTACTAGAGGATAGCAATGGAATTCAGAAAAAGAAGTCACATATACTATTTAGCCTATCCAGCTAACTTACCTGTCCTCGCAGTTCAAACAGGTTGTAAATGCCTCATCCTGAATAAAAGCAGTGCAGAGCATGCAAAAATTCCTTGTTTCACAGTTTTGTGACTTCCCAAAGATGTGCAAAGATTTATCTAGAGATTGACCAATCTGTACAACATACAGAACAACTTTAATTTCCCAGCCAAATGCTGCAGATAAGGAATCTACGTCCAAACGACTATTTCATTGAAACCTGTTGTAAAGTATCAACTAATGTATTCCCATCCTTCATAACTCCTTTAATAATCATCAAGCATTTCTGCTTCCACTTTTCAACTCTCTCAACTTCAGAGAAAACCAGTTGTAGCTCTGAACAACTAAATGCAACCACCATTCCTAGCTCCTATTATCAAGAATATGGTAAGTAGATAAGCAGTATAAGTCAGTATATATGAGTAATACATGGATAAAAATGGCAGTAAAAATATGTACTCCAAGTCCCAGGTCACAAAAACCCAATCCACCAACAATAGCATATTGTCACGTATGTGACCAAAAGTCAAAAGTGTCAATCACTTAATAGCACAATCATCATATAGACAAGAATCAGGTTCATGTAACACAACGAAGTGAGGTCCAATATTGAACATGAATAACAAAATTTGCATGATAAACGTCCAAGATTGTTGACCACTATTCATGGGATTCGGCAAGATTTGTAACATTCAAAAGTGGCAACAAACAAAGAACTTCGTTTAAAATAAAGAAATGAAAGAGAACTGTACCTTGAGTTCTAGTAGTAGAGACCAAGTTCTCTCCTTGGAATTTAAATTGAAAATTTGATTAACTTGTTCTTGCCACAACCTAGATCCACGAGTGCAACATTAAAAAGAATCAAGTACTCCCAACAAACACAGAAAGCAGCATAAAAGCTATTTAACTAAATAAATCGATTGATAATCAGGCAGCTAGTCAGTAACATTATTGATTGAGAATAAAAACCACTTTAGCTATTTTTTTTAACTATATTCCCTAACCGAAAAAGGGGTTAAAATATTAGTATTTTGTTTTGCCCTTGTTGGTTTAGGAGTTAAGTCTATTAGGGAAATAAGAATCCTTATCACTATATGATTCTATTGGGTTGGGAAATATACTTTTAGAATATTCTGGATTCTAGGCTGTAAATATAGGAATTCAAGCTTTAATCAAGGAAGAGTTTAGGAAGATTTATAGCTGACATTTCCTAGACATAGTTTCCTAGTTTAGATGCCTTATGTCGCTATATATACGTAAAACGGAATAACTGTACAAATTGCAGCAATCTAACAAATTTTCATGTTCATATTAATTTTCAAGGTATCAGAGTAGGCCTATTTTTCTGAACAAGAAACCTAGTTGTTTCTTTTTTTCTCTTCCTTACCATGTCTGTAATTACACCAGATGGTACACCCCCCTTTTTTCATCCATCAACCTCTTTTGAAACCAAGGATTCTATCAATAAGAAAAAGAATCCTTATGACCTATCTTCAGATTCACATTTTGTTCAAATTACTACTATCAGACTGAATGGAGCAATTTTTTGCGCTGGCCTCAATCTGTGCGTGTGTACATCTGAGGCAGGGGAAAGATTGGGTATTTAGCCGGTTATAAGAAGGAGCCGGACTTGGATGAACCGGCCTATCTAGTATGGGATGCAGAAAACTCTAGGGTTTGTAAATTCTATGGAAGAGAATATCATTTCCAATTTTACGTGTTATCATACAGCAAAAGAATTATAGAATAATGTTAATTTAGTGTATTCTGACCTGGGAAACCAGTCCCAATTATATGAAATAATGTTGAAACTTGGAGAGATTCACCAAGGTGGTGACAATGTCACAAAGTATTTCAATGCTCTAAAATGTTAATGGCAAGACCTAGACTTATTCAATTCTTATGAACAGAAATCTTCTGAGGATTGCAACTATGACAAGAAGGTAGAGGATGACTGGATTTTCAAATTCCTCATGGGACTCGGCGTGGAGTTTTATGAGGTTAGGTGATGAATAACTGGAAGACAGCCCCTTCCATCTATTGAAGAAGTTTTTGTTGAGATTCGGTATGAAGAGAGTTGCCAATTGGTGATGTTGGGTAAGACCTCAGGCAGCACAACAAAAAAACTCTTACACTAGCAGCCATAAACACTGACTACAAAAAAACCTGATGAAAAAAATTGTGTTTAGTGTGATCATTGCAACGAGACAAGGCATACGAGGGAAACTTGTTGGAAACTCTATGGGACACCAAAAAATTAGAATGCTAAAAAAGAAAAAAAGATCAGAAGATAACCTACTGCTAATGAAGCTGAGACAGTCCTATTCATTCCACAGCAGGTGGATCAGATCATGAAACTGTTCAAGTCTAATTCCAGATTATCTGGTACTCCTAATGCTTCTTTAGAACAAACAGGTAATGATTTAAATGCCTTACTGTATTACTCTTTATCTCAATCTGCTCCATGGATATTGATTCTCGAGATTTTGACCACATGACAAACCTTTCAAATTTATTTCAAACTTAAATTCTTTGTTGATGTCATGAAAAAATACATATAACAGATGGGTCTTCCTCTCCTATTGCTGGCAAAGGATTGGTTATTTTGTCAGATACTCTATCCCTTAAATCTGTTCTATATGTACCCAAACTTCTGTCAGTTCGCAAACTATCTAAAGATTCCAACTGTAGTGTCACTTTCTTTGATTCTTATCATGTGTCTCAGGACCTTAATTCGGGGAAGAAGATTCGCAGTGCTAAAATGATCGATGGTCTTTACCATTTCTAGAAGTCTCCAAGAGTAAAAAGACCTCAAGCACTAAGTGGTATCAGGGAAAAATAATACTGACTAGGACACCCTAGTTTCGTCTATCTTAAAAAATTGTTTCCTACCTTATTCCATTTTTCATTGTGAACATTGCATTTTGTCAAAAAACCATAAAAATATTTATCCTTCAAAACCTTATCAACCTTCATGATCATTTTATTTAATTAACAGTGATGTTTGGGTACAAATTCCTAATTATTTAGGCAAAAAGTGGTTCGTGACTTTCATTGATGGTCATACTCGGTTGTGTTGGGTATATTTAATGGCTGATAAATCCGCAGTTCGTAACTTCCATTGATGATCATACTCGATTGTGTTGAATATATTTAATGGTTGATAAATCTGAAGTTAAGAAAGTAATCCAAAATTTTTATACCAAGATAGAAACACAATTTCAAACTAAAATTGGTTTCATACTGGTAATGGTACTAAGTAAAATGAAATTCTTTTTTAAGAGATAAGGGCATTAATCATCTATCAACTTGTGTTGATACATGTCAGCAAAATGGTATAGCTGGGCATAAAAATCAACACTTATTGGAGATGGCCCGTTCTTTTGTATCTTCTATGCAAGTTCCTAGATATCTCTAGGGCGAAACGGTATTAACTGCAGCTTATTTGATAAACAGAATGCCTACCCATGAATTTAAATTTGTTACACCTCTTGAGTGTTTCAAAAACTTTTTCCTCGAAATCAAATTTTGTCCAATTTACCACTAAAAATATGTGGGTGCATATCTTATGTTCGTTCACCAAACAAGGATCAGTCCAAGTTTGATCCAAGGGCCAAAAAAAATGTTTTCATTGGCTATGCATTAAATCAAAAGTGGTAAAAGATTTTTCATCCAAAAACCCGAAAAGTCCCAGTTACAATGGATGTTTTATTTGTGGAAAATCAGCCTTATTTTCAAAGAATTTTCATCACGGGAGAGTTTAGACAAAGGAAATAGATGGGACAACTTTCCTATCTTTAATACTTTACCTAAAGTAGTGGCCTCGATACCTAGTATTTCTAACAGTAACAAAGCAATTTCTACTAGTAAGAATACTGTTTGAAGCTTTGACAATGGAAGAAATAACAATTGTTTATGCAAGGAGAAAGAATCAGCAAAAGGATAAAGAACCTATTGTACTTTTGGCGCCTGGTCCGTCCATTACCTTAGATTCAGATACTCAAGAAACATCTCAAAATACTAATCATTTTGTTTCACTCCCTTAATAATAACAGCATCCCAATAAAAATCCCGCTAAAATGCAGGGTTTAAGAGGTTCAATAATACACAGCCTTACCTCTAACTAGTAGAGGTTGTTTTCGATAGACCCATCAAAAAAAATTGAGAATTGTTTGAAGAAAACAAAGGCAAAAAACATAAACCAATAATTATAATAAAAAAGAATTGATAGAATAAAATAAGAATAAGGAAATTAAAATAAATAATAAATAATAAATATAATAGATAAAAATATAAAATATAAATATAATTACAAATAAATAATAAATATATATATAAATTATGTTTCACACGCTTGTTTTACAATATACGATTTCTCATGAATTTTGTGATCCTTATGCTCCTATTACACTTAGGAAAGGAACTCGCTCTTGCACTAATCACCCAATTGCAAAATATTCGTCCTATGAATACCTCTCCAAAAACATAAGGCATTTAATTCAAAATCTCTAACCTATTTGTTCTAAGAAATATTAAAAAGCTACATTCCAAATTAGAGAACAGTGATGGAAGCAATGAATGCACTTGAAAAAAATGGGACATGGGAGATTGTAGAGCTTGCCTAGAGGTCAGTATTCATCGTGAAATGCAAAGAAAATGGTACTGTGAAGAGATATAAGACTAAAATTGTGGCTAATGGACTTACTTAAATATATGGTTTTGATTAATAGGAAACTTGTTAGCAGTAGCCAAAATTAATTATAATGTTTTATTCTCTCAAGTTAGAATAGGACCAAGAGAATAAAATCTACATATAAGGACCGAAATGCTTCTATTACAATTATGAATTTGTGGAAGTCCAATGCTTCCTCATCCAAGAGTGGTTTTCGTATTCTCCCAAAATGATTCCTAGGTACTAGGTGATGCCTAGTTCTTTATAGACCCTAAAAGTGATTTCTAGGAGTTGCTTCTATGAAGCAAGTAAGTCTTTGTGTAGCTTATCTTTAAGTTTGCTTCATTGATGATAATAAAGAGACATGCAAATCAACTATAATAAATTTAGTTCTTAAGAGACATGCAGATCAACTATAATCTATTTAGTTCTTAATTCTTTTGCATAAGATAGTGTTCTTGTTCCAACTTTCAATATGAGTGGTAGCTGTCCTGTATCAGTCCTACGTCAATTTGGCACTAGAGCTTAGATTCAATACAACACATACGGAACTGCACATAGGGTATTGCAAGGTTTCAAAATACATATCACAACCACATTTGGTCCAAACCATACATCAACGGTGTGATACAATTTCACATTTGGTTGCGGCAATTGCAGCTGCAAATGTTGCTGTGTTGCAACTGTTGTGGTGAAAATGATCCACAACATCCATTATTTTTCATTGCTACAATTTGGAAAGAATAGAAGAAGAAAAGGAGAAGGAATTGAAGGAGTAAACAAAAGAAAGGAATAAAGAATAGAAATAAATCAACGAATTAGGGTTGAAATTTCTATAATAAACTAAATGGGAAGAAGTTGATAACAGGGGAAGCAAATTTTGATTTTAGGATAACAAAGACACAGAGTCTTGGACAAGATGAGGAACGAAACTCTAGTTTCAGATAAAATGAAAACGTAAGTGTTATAATGTTATTGGTCATAGAAAAGTATTATGAGCAAATTACACTGAATTATTTTCATATTTAGAGAATGAGATCGCCTCTATTTTGTAAGGATTATAATTTTAAAATATGGTAATCCAAAATTGTAGTAACAATTTGATCATAACTAATAATTTTATTTTGACTAATTATTAATAACAAATTCTATTAACTCATTAGTATTTGTATTAATGACCTAATTTTTTAATAATACTTATTGTTAATATTTTATTTTACTTACATAGTATGAATTTCAAATATTTCTTTTCAAAGAAATTAAAAATGTTTAACTATCTTATAGTTATTACATTAATTACATTAACATTCAATATTGTTAAAATAAGGTTAAACTTTAACACATTTCGAAAGTATTTTAGTTCTAAAAAATGGATTACATACTTAAAAATTTTCCATGATGGATTAATTATTTCTTAATTATTAATTTCCTTTAAATGAAAAGGAATTGAAATATTTTATTATGATTTTTCCTCATTGACTTAGGATTTACGTCTATTAGCTCCTGTACGATTTTCATTTCAGTATTTTAAGTTAAGAATCCTAATTTAAGTAATTAGGGGTAAGGCTGTGTATTTTTGGACCTCATCACACTACGCATCTCAGCGGGATTCCTAGTAGGATGTTGTTGATGTTGTTTTTATTGTTGTTGTTTTCATTATTCTTGTTGTAATCTTTATTTAAGTAGGATTAGGATCAAGAGGAGCTCTTTAAGGACTGAATCTTTCAATTATGAGGAAGAAGAGAGAATTTTCAAGTTATCAATTTGTAAAATTGTGATGCTACTAGATTCTAGGAATGATTCACAGACACTAGGAACCATACCTAGTTTTTTATAAACCCTATATGTGATTTCTAGGAGTTGCTAGTGTGAAGTTCGCAAATCTTTGTGTGACGTATTTTAAAATTTTCTTCTCCATTTATACTAATAAAGAGACATCCATATCAATTATATTTTGTTTTGTTCTTTTTTTTTCTGCATAAAATAGTGTTCATGTTCCAACTTTCAATAAGTATGGAAGCTGTTCTCTATCTGTCCTGCATCAATTATTCATTACCTTTAATGCTTCTTTGGTTTCAGATTAACGCAACACCTATGATTTTCTGGAGTAAAAGATTTCCAGCCACAATGTTTTAGGACATATAAAGGGTCAACAGGTGTATACCCCTTGGAAACTGAATGGACATAGAAAGTAGCAAATATCTTGAACAGCAGATTTGATTTGATGAATCACTACATAAAAGATCAATGAAAGGCCAGAACAAGACCAAAGCTGACTGAATATCTGTGATCTTTAAAACATAGAATTGAAGAACGTCAACTCTAACGCACATTTCAAGTTTCTACAACTCAAAAGGCAGAAACTACAAGAAGATGGCAGAATATCAAAAAGGAGTGTTCCAGAAAGGAATATAGACCTAATATTAATGGTCAAACAACTACAATGATTTTTTTATTTCAGTTACAGAATTTCTTTCCTATGAACAAACAAATTGGGCATAAGAGCAAATTCATATCTCCGCTAACAGAGGGCCAAAAATCTACAAACAAAGCTCCATCATATTCAATCCCAAAGAATGTACATAATCACAGGACAGCAAGTAGGATGGAATGCATGCTGAGAAGGCTATTAACATATGAAAATCCAAATAACATATCTCTTTACCATAAAATTTGCAGAAATTACGATAAATCAATGGGGGCAGGAAACACAACAGAAAGAAAGTGAAGTAAATGATCAGAGGACTCACTTGTGTTTTTCAACGGCATTAACAAGTTGATCAACCATCACCGGAAATGATAAACACTCCATCTGCAATTATTAAATACTGTTAGGAAATATCTATATTAGGAAGAGTAATATCTATATTAGGGAGAGTATGATCTCCCTCTTTAGATTTATTACCAAGGTTTTCTTTCCCTATGTAATGACTTCTATATAAATGATACAAGGGTCTTGAATATTAATCAAGCCCTCTATTTGTCCACTATGTTCTTCACATGGTATCAGAGCCACACTCCCAAACCTTAGAACTTGTTTACCGTAAACCCTAACACCCTTCATTCTATCCAAAACACTTAACTCCACTTACCAAAACCAAAAACCAATTACACAAAAGCAACCAAGGGGTGAGAGTCACGCGTGGTCATTCGGCGACCACCAGCGACAGCAATTAGATGGGTCAACTCACCACTGTGTCCTAAATTGAGTTCTGGCCTTACTTTGTGTCAAAACTAACCAGAACATAAGTATTTTTTGATAACAATAAAGTTTTACGTATTTCGGAACATCGTCAGCAGTGTTTTAGTGTCCGTTTAGCCAGAAAATCCATCTAGCATAACTGGGAGATGTCAGATTTCCGCAGCAAATCATCCATAGGTGTTCCAACAATGGGTTCCTCAACTTTGCGAATCACCAAGCAATGTTAGAACCATAATAACTATCCTTTTTGGTCTAAGAACGTCGAATTGTTCTTTAGAGATCAGAAAAAATTGTTCCATCTTACATCTAATCCCCCAACTGACCAGAAAATACTAGAAAATTGGCAAGGGGATGATGCACAATTACTACATATTCTTTTCGATTCTATGGACCCTGAAATTTCAGTCCTATTCTCTCATGTTAGCACTTGTAAGCAAGCTTAGGACTATGCTAAGCTTCTTTACTCTAGTAATATGCTTCGCATGTATGATATTTCTGTTGAGTTATTTCAGTCCAAACAGGAAGGAAGTTTGATTGAATACTTTGGGAAAGTGAAACGTGCTTTTGAGGAGTTGAATTCCCTAGTAACGATCACATCTAATATTAAGGAGATGCAGATTCAAAGAGAGAACTTGGTAACTATAACGTTTTTGGTTGGATTGAAACCTAAGTTTGAGCCTGTGCGAGCACAAATCTTGGGAGGAGCACACTTTCCATCATTGGTTGAAATATATTCTAGACTCTCTCGCTCTATAACTAAGGCGAATTCACCAAAGAACAACTCTAAAAGGTCAGGTCTTGTAACATAATCTGATTCACAAGTCAAAGGAAGCCATAGGGAAAGTCGAGGAGGACACAACGGCTGCGGTCGTGGCGGTGGTGGCGATCGAGGAGAACGTGGCAGAGGCTCACAACTCCATTGCACACATTGTGATAGAGGCGGACATGATGAAAAGTCTTGTTGGGATAAATATCCCCATTTGCGAGCTGCTTATATTGCGTCTCTTGAAAAACATTCTTCGGCTACAACTTTACAACCGTCTATTACTTTATTTCAGGATGAGTATAATAAGTTTTTGCAGTATCAGTCAGCTCAGCAAACATCTTCTTCCTCTATGGCATCTGTAGCTCATCAAGGTAACCTAACCGCTTGTTATTCAGCTATCCCTAAAAAACAGTCATGGGTAATAGATTCTAGTGCCACTGACCATATTTCAGGTAAAATAACCAACTTCAACCATATCGTTCCTTTACCAGCCTCTCATAATGATAAACTTACTATTGCTGATGGATCTACTACCACCATTAAAGGTGTTGGACCCTCTCATCCTTGTTCTTCTCTCACATTACCCTCTACATTATTTGTTCCAAACTTTCCTTTCAATCTTATGTCTGTGAGCAAATTGACTAAACAACTAAATTGTTTTGTATGTTTTCTACCCTGATAATTTCATTATCCAGGATTTGAAGACCAAGATGACAATTGGAGAAGGGCGTGAATCGAATGGAATATACTATTTTGACAAGTTGCAATCATCCATCGCCTACTCAGTGTTAGTCTCTCCTATTGATATCCATAGTCGATTAGGTCATCCATTTTTGGAAAATCTCAAGAAAGTAGTGCCAGGGTTAGATTTTGTTTCCAGTTTAAACTGTGAGTCGTGTCAGTTAGGAAAACATCATTGTAGTTCGTTTTTTCCTCAAGTCAATAAAAGAGTTGAAAAACCCTTCATGTTAATCCATACAGATATTTGGGGTCTGAGTCATGTCAAGTCTAAGTTGGGATTTCAGTATTTTGTAATTTTTGTTGATGATTTCTCTCGAATAACTTGGTTATATCTAATGCGAGATCGTTATGAACTATTCTCTATTTTTTGTTCTTTCTATGCTGAAATTCAAAATCAGTTTAATACCCGAATCAATATTCTTCGTAGTGATAATGCTAAAGAATATTTCTCTAGCTCATTCTCCAGCTACTTGAAACAACAAGGTATTCAACATCAATCTTTCTATCCACATACTCCTCAACAAAATGAGGTAGTTGAGAGAAAAAAAATCCAACATATTGTTGAAACAGCTCGTACCCTATTAATCCACATAAATGTACCCAAAAGTTTCTAGGGAGATGTTGTACTTATTGTATGTTATTTTATCAATCGAATGTCATCTTCTGTGTTAACGAGTAAAACTCCATTCGCAATTCTCTTTTCATTACTCCTCGAGTATTTGGATGTGTTTGTTTTGCTCACCAGCTTCAGCCCAACACGGATAAATTAGATCCATAAGCTATAAAGTGAATCTTTCTCAGGTACTATCGTTTGTTTTAGCCCCTCATTGAATCGTTTTCTTATGTCTGCTGATGTTACATTCTTTGAAGACAGACGTTATTTCTCTGATGCTCAGTTTGTCTCTACTGATACTAATGAGTGTCTACCAATTCCTTTTGTTCCTTTCCAAGCAACTCGCAATTATGTTGCTCCTGACAATAATCCCACTCCTTTGGAACGTCTCTCTCATCCTGATTTGCAGCTTTATACTCGACGCACTCACCTTGAAGTACAACCAGACGATTCACGCTCGTCACCATTGTCTTCTCTGTCTTCAATTCCATCATATGATAATCTTGGTTGGCCCATTACTCTCCGTAAAGGAAGACGGTCTTGTAAATCTCACCCTATTTCAAACTTTGTTTCTTATAACTCATTATCACCTTCATATGCTGCTTTTGTATCTACTTTGTCTTCTACACCTATCCTAAGTCTATTTCAGAAGCTTTGGATCATCCTAGATGGAAACATGTCATAGAAGAAGAGATGTTGGCTTTGCAAACTAATACTATAATTGTGGGTTGTCGTTGGTTGTTTAGTCTTAAGGTCAATTCTGATGGCATGAGTAATCGTTTAAAAGCTCGTTTTGTAGCTAAGGGTTATACACAGGTGTATGGAATGGATTATATTGAAACCTTTTCTCCTGTTGCCAAATTGACATCCGTACGTGTTTTCATTGCATTGGCAGCCACCCATAATTGGCCTCTTCATCAAATCGATGTGAAAAATGCCTTCTTCATGGTGATCTTCAGGAGACTATTTTTACGGAGCAACCACCAGGGTTTGTTGCTCAGGGGGAGCCTAATCTAGTGTGTCGCCTTAACAAATCTTTGTATGGTCTAAAACAGAAACCGAAAGCTTGGTTTGGGCGCTTTAGTACAGTGGTTATGGAGTTTGGTTTACATTGGAGTGGATCATTCTGTGTTGTATCGTCACTCTTGAGGCTGGTAAAATTCTTTTGATTGTGTATGTTAATGATATTGTTATTACTGGAAATGATAAAGCAAGAATTCAATCTTTAAAGTCATTCCTACAGACTAAATTTCAAACAAAGGATCTTGGTTTACTAAAATATTTTCTAGGTATCAAGGTAGCAAGGTCGGGAAGTATGTTCTTGATCTTGTAAAGGAAACGGGTCTATTGGGAACAAAGCCAACTGATAGCCTAATGCAACCAAATGTAAAACTCAATGATGATAAAGAAGAGCAGTTGGAAGATCCAGGTAAGTATCGAAGACTTGTTGGTAAACTGAATTATTTGACTATTACTCGTCCAGATATTTCGTTTGCTACAAGTGTAGTGAGTCAATTTATGGGATCTCCACGGACTAGTCATTGGGATGCAGTTATTAGAATTTTGAGATATTTGAAAGGTTCTCTAGGGCAAGGTCTTCTTTACCAAAATCATGCACACGTTCAAATTCAAGTGTAACAGATGCAAACGGGACAGGCTCTTATGACCAATGGTCTACTTCAAGCTACTGTGTATTTTTGCGTGGAAACTTGGTGTCATGGAAAAGTAAAAAGTAGTCATTGCACATTCTAGTGTTGAATTTGAGTATAGGACTATGGCGTATACTACATGTGAGCTGATTTGGTTGAAGCATCTTCTCGGGGAACTTGGTTTTGAGCACTCCACTCCAATGAAACTAATGTGTGATAATCAAGCAGCCATTCATATTGCCTCGATTCCAATCTTTCATGAGAGAACCAAACATATTGAAATGGACTGTCACTTTGTTTATGAAAAGCTTCAAGAAGGATTGATTGAGACACTAAGTGTCAAGTCAGAAGATCAACTTGCTGACTTACTCACTAAAGGGGGGTTCTCAGTTGAAACCTATATGTAACAAGCTCGGAGCTTATGATATGTATGCTCCAGCTTGAGGGGGAGTGTTAGGAAATATCTATATTAGGAAGAGTAATATCTATATTGGGGAGAGAATGATCTCCCTCTTTAGTGTATGATTTCCTATTTATTACTAAGGTTTTCTTTCCCTATGTAATGACTTCTATATAAATGATACAAGGGTCTTGAATATTCATCAAGCGCTCTGTTTTTCCACTCTGTTCTTCACAAATACTAAAACTAAGTTCTGAAAGACCGGATGACTTACTGCAACAAAACTGAAGCCCACACTACTCAAGAGCAGATAATACCAACAAATACCTTAGACTCAGCAAGAACTTCCTCAGCATCACTCAAACTGCTTCTTTCAATTTTACTTGGCACAGAAATCACTCTCACAGCTTTCTTAAGCCATTTGACCCCAGCAATCAAAGAACTCCAGAAAGTACCAGAAACACAAGAAGCAGACAGGTTTTCTGCTATTGTCATCAAACAGTCAACATCCTACAAGAAAATAGAAAAAGAAGCTTCTGAAAATGAGTGGATTAGATGAAAAGTCACAATACATAATTTAACAATCTTTTATAGTAAACAATCAAAAAAGTTTTAATGCACATGAAAGATGTGAATGTTGTTGCAAAAGATAATGGGGGCAACTCAGAAGTATTAGTCAAAAAGCAAATAAATCATGCATGATGGCATTAGGTATCAGACATGGGGATCCAGTTTAATATAATTAATGAAATGCCAATATAAAAAGATGCAGAGCACTAGGAACTTCAAAGAAGCCTGAATCAAGAAAGACTTCTAAAACAAGGACATCCCATGCTTTTTCAGAAATATCAAAAATACAAAAACTTGAACAGGAAAATAACAGAGAGGTCAAGATCCCACACACATAATATTGCTAACCTCTAGTTTAGGAGCAGTCGAGCAACAAGAAAGCACCCTTGCTGCCCATTGCAGCATAGAACAAACATTATGAAGCTTTGGAATCTCAGGAAAATCAAATCCAAGTGATAAACCAGCCTTTGTGACAGCTTCTAATCTAGGAACCAGAAGTTCAATTTTTGCGACAAGGCCACCGATCTTTCCATCAGAAATATAACGCACGTCACAGACACACTCAACATTCTGCAATGCAGCACAGGCAACCTGCTTCCACTCGATACAATTCTTCAAAACATTTTCAAGCATTCCCTGTTCTTCCAAAGGTACCTTAAGTAACTTTGACTGAACAACCAGCTCCTGTAAACCACAAATCATCCTCCATAAACATGGTCAATGAGGATAAAGGAACACATCAATTTGTCAAACACAGCACAAACCTTCAAGGTCTCCAGTTTTAGTAAAGGACAAAAACTAGGCACCATGTTTGAACAAGATGTCAAAAATGGTTCAGATTTCTTCAACCAAGACTTGGCCATTGTTATAGTATCTTCAACAACAGCTAGAGATGGCATAATCACATTTATGTCTGCTGCACTCCTATAAGATTGAAAGCTAGGCAATCACAAACGGTAAAAGGAAGGTAGATAAAAATCAGAATGTCAAAGAACAAGTAAACCACACACAAAACCTTATGATGTCCTCAAAAACAGATATTCTAAATTCATGAGCAAGAATCTTTGCAGCACTTTCCTCCCAGCACTTAGCAGCAGCAAGAACTCCAGATAAGTTGAGAAATAATTTCTCTTTCTCAATCTGTAGTCTGAGTTGCAATAAAGAAGTAAATAGTAGAAACCGGAACATGAAAACAAAAGGTTTTATTAATTGTAAGGTTGCTGAAGCAAGTTTAGAACACATACTTTGCAGCCTCAATCATCAGTTTCTGGATAAAATCCAAAGGCATTTTGATATCATGTGCCTGTAAACCAGCCAAAAATGATTATGCTAAGATCCATAAAAATTAACTATTCCTAATCATAATCACCAGCTTTTGTTTTCTAAACTTTAGTACATTCAGCACAAGATAGCAATCAATTAACTAGTTCAGCATGAATATGTGTTCTTACATAAGGTAACACCAAAGAAAAGCTCAAATGAGTTACCTTCAGAGCTTTTTCCCTGCAATGAGCCTTCTTTAACTCAACCTCTACAATTGGCAATTTATCAACTGTCCACAGAATTAATAATGTGAGAAAATAGATAAGAACAGAAATAACAACAGTAGGTACCCAACATTTGACATTAAAGTACTATAATAACCAACATTAATGTTTCAATAAACTAACCATTAATTCTCAAAGATGCACCATCTTCCAGAAGACATCTTAATTCATCAACCACAGCATCTTGATCCACCCGTTCATGCACATTTACCAAAATGTTATCACAACGATCAATCCAAGAAGTCACATCAATGTGGTCTTGTCTCAAAAGTTTCAACTCCGGAATATTAACGTTAAAATTATTCCATTCTTGAAGAAGTACTTCAACATTCTGCATGAAATAAAGTTCCAAAATTACAAGAATAAATTTCCTGGCTATGTTGGAATTAGGGAAAAAGGAGAATGGAAGAAGGAATGCAAGGCTAACCTTTAGAGTACAAGGAGCTCTCATTGTTTCAATACACTGAGCTTGGCATAATTCTGCTTTACTTAACAGATCCATAAGTGCATCTGTTTCAGGGAGTTGAACATGAAGCTCCATTATCTAAATAAAAGAAAACAATGAAATGTCAAAACCAAACATGATAACTTATATAATATTCTGGTTATTTTACTAAATTGATTTCAGATTACCTCTGACTTCAATTTGTAGAGAACATCAATATCAATCATACTGGAGCATTCATCTGATAAATACTTCCTTGCGTTGTCTACCAAAACCTAAAGGTCAAGTAGCAAGTTATGCAACTAAATGAACAAGGATAATATCTAAAAAATCAAATTGCCTAAAAAACTTGCATAATAAAGACTAATGCAAATAATAATAATAACAGTAATAATAAGCAGGCAACGGCAAATGCCATAATGGTGGAGCACAGAAAAGTTCAGAGAAATTGACAAAATATGGACAGGAACACAAATTGTATGGTTTTAAGTCTTCATCACAATAAGAAAATCCATAAAGCTTAAGCATGCTATTTACAAAAACCTGAATTGCACCCTAAGAGTCCATAACTTACATAAGACTCATCAGAGCAAGTATAAAAACAAGAAACATACCTTTGCTGACGTAATTTTTTGGGATAACTTCTCAATTTCTTCTATTTTGATTGGAATCTCACAAGCTCTTTTGTACAGTGACTCCAATTCAGATATCTGGAATCCAAAGTGCAACTAAGTAAATAAATTGATCATTGGTATCACCACATAACTGGAGCAGCACTATAATTCAGAAGCAAAAAGTCATTATTTTACATGCGCAAGCTTACAGTTCAATAGAGAGCAACAAGATGTACAGGATACCTTTGAGCAAGATGACAAAGCAGAATGAATATCCTGAATCAGCAACCTGGCCTCTTCAGCATATTCCTGCATTAAAAATTTGAAAAAGTTAAAGAGTTTCATTGGCTAGAGGAAGTAATACAGAGACTATACACAGAACACCAGTAACCTTCAACTTATGAAGACCAGGCTCATTACAAGGCACAGGGTCCAGATTTAGCAGCCGCTTAATATAATCCATGTGAACTCTCTCAAAATCACAATTGTGGCAACACAACCAGTTTTCAATTCTACAAAGACAATCCCTTATCCCATCTGACCACTTCTGAGCAGCATTCAATTTCTTAACTGCATCTCGGACCTACATTTCAAAAGAAACAGTGCATCCTTATAAGCTACTTTGACAACATACATAATTATACGCAACCAACGTGACGTAAATAATGGTTACTCACTGCATTCATCTCATAACCCGCCCAAAGAAATTGTTCAGCTTCTTTGAGCTGCTCATTATATGCGACACCAGAATATGGATTCTGTAAAATCTTGCTGGAGCTCAAAAGCCACTGTTGTGCAAGTTCAGAAAAAGAGACAACGCCACGTTGGACCTATATGCATTTCATTACCTTAAGTAAATGAACATTGAGTAACAAGCACAGAGTGACTCGCATAAATTTAAGCATATGTTACTGATACACAAGAAAATACTATAGGACACCATATGTTCACGAAGACAAGGAAGATTTCACAGCACAGAATCATACATAAAAATAGTAGAAAAACACAAATTAGAATAACTCACTAATGCATAAGATATTAACTACCAAAAAAATCCAAAAAAACAGAACCTCTCTGTATCAATTTTCTTAAACCAGTAGAATGCAACCAGCTCTATAGTTCAAAATCTACAACCCGGTCTTTACACATCAAATGGTTCTAACTAAAACCACCTGTAACTTGCTTTCAGTTGTCATTTAAGCTATTCAAAATCATTAACTCAAACCTCAAATATAGAGAGGTAACCAAGCTCATTATCAATAGCACAAAAAACGATACTAGCAGCATACCAGATCATAACACGACCATGCATGTATCCTGTATCTCTGGTTACAAAACATAACTTCCAAGAATTAATTTTACAGATAAACAAATGGGGTGTTTTTGACAACTAGCTACCACTCAGCCAGAAGTCTTTGAAAGGTAAAAGTAACCTTCTTAGTCATGTCATTTGGGTCATGGGAAGAAGAGATTTGCCACAGCAAATCATCACTCTGTGGGCTCTCCTCAAAATTACATTTGCCCTTTGTAATCACCAATTCATATAGTTCAGCAAGAGTATGGCGATAAAGAAGGCATAGTTTGCTGGATTTGCATTCACAAATGTGTTCCCAGTGCTGCAATGAGAAGCAAATACTTTACCTTATATAGTACCACAAGAAAAGTAATGTCAAGCTACAAAGTAAAAGTCCACAATAAATCCTAGTTTATAACAAGAAAAGAATGACTTCCCATCATATTCATATTTGGTCACAGAATTATGCATTAATTAAAGTACAGACGTCATAAGCAAAATCGTGCAACTGTCAAAAGTTGTAAAACCCATTTCATGAGTCTAACTTCTAAAAGTTTCATCTTTCAATTGTATAAATAGAAACATAGATATTATGAACTGAAAAACAGACAGGATCTTTAACTTCTTTTCCAAATTAACAAGATCAAATGATACAGTTTTTATGATAGACAACTGCAGGAAAATTTCTCCAATCAGTGATTATCAAGCTTGCTTACCTCAAGACATACAAATGCAGAACACCTACAGCAGCATGTAACAGCAGAAAGATAAAGATATTGCTTACATATAATGCATGTCGGATCCTGCCAGAATTACCAATTCCTGTCAATAAATTATACTGTCCCATAAAATGTCAAATTTGGAAAGAAAAAGACTGTGCCACAATTATTGGATCACCTCTTCAGTACCAACATATTCAGGACATTTTCGTGAAGGCATAGGGGATGATTTGATTACACCACTTTTCCAGAGCCTTTCTCTCCAGGTTCTTTCCTTGGTATATATCCTATCCAATTCTTTCTTCAGATACCGAGATACTTTGCTATCAGAATTACTCTGCTAGGAGCAAAGAAAATAATTAAAAACTCAATTGATTGAACAACTCGGCTCTCAAATACTTGAATATGATTACTCAAGAATGTTGTCAAAAGGAAAAATCAGCAAACTAGGTGTATTCATAGTTCACTTTTTCTTAGCCAAATGATCTCAAAGTCAAATGGAAAAGATTTTGTCAACAATAACTCGAATGTGCTTCTAAACTGAATAAAGTTACCCATTTAGTAGTCCTCTACACTCCAACCATCCAAGTCCAAGAAAAAATTTCTCCTCTTGATTTCTTGGATTAGAAAGTTAGCAGATCCCCTACCATGACTGATGTTACACTTAAGGGAAATTGTCTTACTGTGTCAGATCTCAATTGCACCTTAAACAACAAGACCTCTGGCAGTTCCAGCAATGCTTATCATTTATTATGGTCTTTTTTTTCCCTTTTTGGTACAATGTAGCCCCAAGAGTTATTGTCATCCGTAATTCCCAGAATCTTTGGTAAGCTTCCTCTCTTGAAAAGCCTTTCAAAGTTGAGAGATTACTTTGCATACTATTTGCCAATGTTAGAAAGTACAAACTAGAGTTACGAAAACTTGTAACCTTGGCTACCACACAAAGAAGCTCCTCGTGAGATAAAATAGCAGTTTTATGATAGATCTGATACAGCTCTGCTCCCATTGCACCATGTGGTAGCCAGTCAGCAGGAGCAAAATTGACAGCCTCAGCACAATTCAAACCTGAAGAATCAATGACTATTATATTAGAAAAAATTACCAGTTTATTAGCTTGGAATTTAAACGAAAGCCTTTTCATCAAGAATATGCCCATCTTAGGAGGGTATTCCATACCAAAATTGAAACCACCATGGTATGACCTAGGAAAGGTGATAACAAAATTTCCAGGCTCCTGGAAAAGAGAAAAGAAAGAATATATCAATAACACCAATTCAGCTACAACAGTCACTGAGAAGCATGAATATTTTAAGTAAATGAAGCCAAGTTGGACAGAGATAAGGGTCAAACAAATTCCTTGGCAGTTGGCAAATTGCAAACTGAAGTGCTACAGTAGAATGTTACAACACAGTAATACCTTCACTTGTAACAAGTGAAAACTAAAGCATCAAAGATTGATAATGCCAATTTCAGCAGTATGGTTGTATATTCTTTCAGAAAATCAGGAACCAGTTTCTCTAATGATGAGCTTGTTTATGATATGAAGTGAGAAAAGCACACAGTAAGTTAATAATATGTATTTCATGTCCTTTAAGTATCATACCTGCAGTACGCTATAGACTGGAACTCCATTTTCTAGTAAGACAGAAGGATTCAACATTGTTACAAGCTGAAAGAGTAAATCTGGTTGCGCATCAAAAAGGTCAGGAAGACTGCTCCGCATCACCTGCATAATGGTGGAAGCGTCAGTATTTGGAAACCAGAATAAATAGGTAAAATTTCACAGGGAAGTGGAACTTCGCAAGAAAAGCATACAACATATAAGTGGGAACTGAAAATCCAGATAATCTGATCTATAAATAGAATAAATATTTTTCAGAACTATAGAACGAAGTTTTCATCCAAGAAGATGGAGAGAGATATACATTAAATAACTACCTTCTCAAAAGCACTGGCCTCGCTACCTGGGACACTATACCAACATTTAGGCTCTCCCCTGCAATGCAAGAAAAGTCAGAGCTATTATCAAATAAAACACCAGAACTTATCTATTTGATTAAATTTAAAGCCAATTCCTAATGCCAAAACTAATGAATAGGCTCCAACAACCTCTAAACAAAAGTACCATCTTGGTTACTTAGGAAAAAGGACACCATTTCTGTTCTAGAACATTTCATAGCTAACATAAAACATGCAAAATATGTCCAACAGGACTATCCCATTACGACATCATTCATTATTAAACTCGCTTCTGCATATATAAAATACTATTAGCAACCAATTCCTACAAGTTATCGTTTCCAATTTCTTAGTAAGACAGAATGTGTCTACAAGTAAACGTGAAAACATACCAATGTAGATAATTCATTGAGTAAAAGCAGTGATCTTCAAAATGCCAGCAAAAAGCTGAGAAGACCATGCCAACATATAGCCAGGGGACCATCACACCGGTAATGTTATGATGAACAGCACGAAGCACTGAACCTTTCAACTTTGGCAAGTTATTGAGATTCCATGGGCAGCCACAATACTCATCCCATACCTTAGCCTCAACAGAATTTGGTCTTTGATCATTTGGTCGCGGGAAGCCACTGCCATAAACAGAAGTATCCAAATCACTTCCATACATTACGTCAACTTCACCTGCTGATCCTTCCACAATTTCCCAAAATTTTCTCTCCATCTGTACCCATGAAGGACATCCTAAGCCAAACCATTTCTTCTTGACACGATCAGCAACACGTCTAAAAGCTTCTAAAGTAAATTGTTTCCCGGGCACAAAGCCAAAGCTGTCCTTGTCAGAATTTAAGCACTCGAAACAATACCAATTGCCAGGCGGGATTTGCTTTAATGGTGGGGAGAGACAATGAGTGTGCCACCCCTTATTGCACCTATCACACAAAAGCATCACTTCACCATGTAAACCACTTCGACACTGTTCACATATTTGATCAAGTCCCTCCTCCTTCTCTATCTTACTGCTAACATTAATTCTTTTACCACTGGCATTTTTTCGCCTCATTTTCAAGCGCATGGCATCAAAATTGTTTTGAACTCTCTTATTTTCTTGCAAATTCCTCTTCCGACCCCTAGCCACCTCCTTACTCAATTTATTATAGTAGTTTTCATAATCATAAAGATGTTCTCGGTACAATTGAGATAAAACATGCTTTGCACACTCAGAAACCTTCCTACCCGAGCTCACAAACCTAGAAACCTCCCCCCATTTTTTCTCCTTCACAACCTTATCATACCCACCAAACCTTTTAACTGCATTAAACAATTTGCAAAAATCCAACTCCTCCCCTTCAAAAACCACCCTCTTCTTCAACTTCTTACCACAATGACTCTCCAAAAACCGACTGTATTCCAACTCAAATGTCTTCGGATCACAAGATGCAGGCCGTGCCTGCAACTGATGAATGGCCTGAGTCTTTGTGGGAAAGGAAAAACTATCCAGATTCAATGCAAAAGGCGGGGACCAGCTTTTCGGTGGAACAATCTTACAAATCCCATACTTCTCAGCCTCTACCCTGATCTTGTATATATACTCCAAAGGGTCCTTAAATTCCTCGTCGCTTGGATAATACACAGGTGCAAGTGGCACATGCAATGACTCAGATGACCCAACATTCAAATTCTGCCCCAGAACTCCTTTCTCCACAGCCCTAGGCCTACCTTTCCCCATTTCTCCACCAAGCAGCCACACTCACAACTCATCCACTAAACCCACAAGCACACACTTCATGAACACGTCACCGAAACACACAAATTCAGTTACCAGTAAGGCTCCAAGAGCATAAAACTGAACAATCATAAGAACGTGAATCCTAGGGTTTCCAAAAACGTACCTACTATTAAAGAGTCACTAGAGAGAAACAAAAGCCCTCCGAGTCTCTGAGCTGGTGAGGCTTCTCTGCTTTTTGTTATTTAATATATATATATATATATACGTAGGTATGGGGTTTTCGTGGGAAATTTCGTTACCAATGTATATTTTATGGCGTGGAAATTTTAGATAGACTTACCTAATATGGTTTTAGAAGTCTAGGCAATTACCAAATGGTAATTTATATTTTTGTATGGGTGGACGACTCGCCGCTCTTCTGTTTCATTATCTCTGCGGTTGGTTTCGCCGCCTGCATGAGTGTCAGAAACCTTTTAAAGGCATCTTCGCGCTCAGCCGTCCGATGTCACCCTCCACTCCGAAATTGACTGATTCCATTTCTCACCGTGGAAATGGAAATGTACTCGATGATTGGTGACACGTGTCAGTTGATCGTAACATATCCCGTGCTTCGAAATAAGCGACGACTTAAGTGAACGGCTTGGATGGTTTTAGCGAAATAAAAGATTTGTGCGTCCGAAGCGCAAGTAACTAAACAGGGTTAGGGATTGGAAATATCAAAAGATTGATAACAGCGTTGCCTAAAAGAGCACGATACTTCTCACATTTATTAAACTATAATATTTTGGAGCGACCAAAATGAACTTTAATATTTAAAAAATGTTTAAGGTAACCTCCGACTATGAAATGACTAAATGAAAAAACTAACAGTGTTAGATCACCGTCACTTAAATGTCACGTGACATTTTTCTTTTCTATTGTCATTTTTTTTAATTTTATTAAAATGGGACCTACATTGATGATGTTAATTTTTTAAAAAATAGAAGTGAATCTCGCGGGAGGTTAAACGATACATTTTGAGAGTCTAAGTTTAAATAAAAGTGGGTCTCACTACTATTTAAATGGTGTGTTTTGATTCTTGAATTTAAATAAAATTATATCTCACTCTCATTTTGACGAAGCGGTTTGGTCTCTAAGTTTAATGGAAGTGAGACCCACGATGAGTCTAAAGCTTTTCCCTTCCCCAATGATCCTTGTCTTGCCCTAACACACATCATTTTGAAGCTTCAATCTAATCCGTTGTTCTTCCTTCTTCCTCAAGCCCTAATCCCTAATTGTGTTCTTCTTCAAACAATTTGAATTTGATTAGTTTCAGTCCCACCTAAATATTCTTCAAACGATTTCAGACTTCCCTAATCTCTAATTATTTCTTCTTCTCCCACACATTGTTTCTAATGTTAGAAGCAACTCACACGATCTTCGAATTTCTGAACAAGAAATCGACAAGTCATCGTGGTAGATCCATTGTTATCTAGCTTTTATGTTTTATATGTTTGGTCTCTTAAATCTGCTTGCTTATTTATAATTGTATGTCGTGGTCCCCTATACTTATTGAGGTGTTACATATATGCTTTGGTCCCTTATATGTAGACTCATGTTCAAAGACTGGATGTTGACAGCGAATGTGTTGATAATAGAGTTGTCCACATTTAAAAAGATGATACTTTTTCATCTCTTTTGAATAATTTCAAGTTTTTTTTTCTCTAGCCTCAAACAATACATGTAAATGCACTTCAATATTATGCACATATTCTTTCAATGCAAACAATTTCTCTTGAGGGAAGAAAATGTTCTTCTTTACACCTAAAGTTTAGAGGTTTGGATGTAGAAATTCCTCTGTCAATTTATATCTCCTTCAATCTAATTGTTAAATATTTAAATCAATTAATTAATAACATATGCATAATTTAATGATGCTATGAAGAAGATGGATTTGAAATGTAAAAATTTGTTGATTCAATAAAGTTAAAATAAGTACTTTAACCAGAATAGTTTAAGTTACATGATAATTTATTAGTATCATTTTATGACGCATGATTATTAGTTTACGGACAAGGTACCTTTTCTTTTTTCCATTTCTTGCCTATTCCTTGTTGATTATTGATGGACCAAGCAAGTTGTTGATGGAACAAGCAAGTGCGAGGCTTGTTTCCAATCTATTATTTCAAATCAAGGCATGGATTGTGTTGAATTATACCAAATGATATATATATATATATATATGTTCCATCAAGTGCGAGGCTTGTTTCCAATCTATTATTTCAAATCAAGGCATGGATTGTGTTGAATTATATCATTTATATATATATATATATATATATATATGTTCCATCAAGTGTGAGGCTTATTTCCAATCTATTATTTCAAATCAAGGCATGGATTGTGTTGAATTATACCAAATGATATATATATATATATACATACATATATATATATATCTATAGATATACATACATATATATATATATCTATAGATATATATATATACATACATATATATATATATCTATATGTATGTATAG
>JAOTAX010000198.1:29532227-29561489 GCA_025629825.1 Erythroxylum guanchezii | reverse complement strand
TTCCTTTGTCTCTCCTTGAGCACATATGTACTAAGATTTCGGGTTCTAACCCTTAATATGGGGACGGGATGTTACATATGGTCGATCAATAAGTTAGGAACTTCAAAAAAAATTATGTACAATGAGTTTATATGTGATATTGGTCGATACATTAGTCAATCAATATGACATATTCGTTACCAACGGACCAAATTAGTTGATCGTTGTCACTGTTACTAGTCATTACAATGACTAATTTTTGTGCCTAGCAATATTTTGGAGCTAGTATGGGCATAAATATTCAGTTATTAGACTTCTTTATGATATTTGGTGGTTACAATAACACATTAATAAGAGTTTTAAAATATTTGCAAGTAGTCATTCATTGGTTGTAAAGTGATTGACATCTTTTGAGTATTAAAGTAAGCAAGCAAGGCTTACTTGAGTTGTAAACATCAATTGAGGTTGGTTTTATGATACTTGGCTCTTTCAAGAAGCATTAAGGTTCCTCTTCATCCTTTAAGAAAGATCCAAAGATTCCTCTTTGCTGATTAAAAATTGTTGTAAGAAGGTTCCTCTTCGCCTAGTTGAAAAAAGATATTAATGGAATCATACAAGAGACATGAGGAGTGGAGGTCGTTTTCCAACATCTCTTCTCTATACTTTTTATTTTTCACTTGATTGAACTTATTCAAATTGACATTGCATTTCGTCATTCATTTTGAAATCTTTTAAAGGTCTTTATTAAGTTGCAACAAATTTCTTAAAAGTTACTAACAATTAGTTCACCCCCTATATCGTATTAGTACTAGTACCAGTACCAAATTTGGTTCTGGTATGATACGATATTGGAATTGGTCAATATCATGTACTATTTTAAGTAATTTTTTAAAATAACAAAACAGTCCTTAAATTTTTAAAATTGAAAAATAGCCCCTCCGTGTATTGTGTTATATAATTTTTAATTATACACCAATTACATTTCTAAAAAAATGTAATAATATGTTTGAAATAACAACTATCTCTTTATTTTTATTAATATCACTTTTCACATATTTCATGTATAAACAATAACAATAATTAATATAAGAAAATCATTCAATTATTTTACAGATATAAAATTAAGAATAATGCAAAGTATTTAAAATATTATAATTTATATCATCTGATAAAGAATAATTATATCAAAACATCGTATAGTAAGAACAATTACAATAAGAGTTTATGCTAAGGAATATCGCTAAGTAGAAGCAAAACCTGAAACAAAAACACTTACAATAAAACTTTAATATTTATATTGCATAAATAGAATTTAACGTAAACATTAAATACAAGTGAAACTCAAAGAAATGAGAAGAAATGAAAAACCTAAAACTTTATTCAATCGAACATCCACTAAAATCACATTGACCTAATTTTTATTTGGCACAAAATTTTTATCATAGAGAAGAATCTCATCATCATCATCATCTTTCAAATTCATTGCACCAAATAACATGTCACTACTTTTCTATTTAAGATTATCTCCTAAGTCACTTTCTTCAATCAAACTTGGTTGCTCATAAATTTAATCCGCTAAAAGATCAATATAGTTAAGGAAAATTGGATCTATAGAACAACTTGTTTTGTTAAGAGTCTTAGTAAATAAATAAAATTGAATTATTAAAAGTTATAATAAATTATTTTTGACTTAATAATGACAATAACATAACTTTCTTGAAACATTAAGTTGTATCAAACAAAGACTAAATCGTTTAATCTTTTGTGTTCCAATTTATTCCTTTTATTATAATAGATGAATTAAAGTGTGATCTAATTCCTTTCATACCATGTTGCACTCACACATTGACTCATAATTTGAATTGGTAATCTTTTCAACTATAGGACACCAATTGCAAATTGATCCCACCAAGCAATTATGAGACAATAAAAGTAACATTATAAATAAAATAAAATGATGATTATTTTTCAATAAGTAATAAAAGTGAAAAAATATATAATTAAATTAAGTTTGTCTCTTTGACGAATTGGAATGGGCATCCCAAAATCAACAAAGCAGCCTTGCGAACCTCCATTTATGAGCTTAATAGTTCTTGCATCATTTCATTTGCAACAATTATTGTGATATTTAATAATATTCCCTATTAACTTTAGCTTTTTTATACAAATTTGTCTAAAATAGACATTGGTATTAAAAAACATCCGAACTGCAAACAAGAAGAGTAAAGTTCCTTTCCAATCTTTCATTGATAACTACAAGATAAGTTGTAGATAAAGAAGGCCTAATTCATATTGGCTTTGATTGTTTCCTTTTTTTCTCAATGACGTTATAAAAGTAACTTATTGTTGCCTTCTCATTGCTATCAACTAGAAGAAGTACTCTCATCAAAGACTCATAAACTCAAATAACAAATTGACATTAGGACTAAAATACATGAGCTTTAAGTATAGTTTTAGCAGCCTTGATTCCAGCATTAGACCTGACATACTAAGATGTAACTCACTTATCAGTTATAAAAATTTATCATAGTTCCTTCTTCATTAGAGCAATCACTGAAGTGATAGAAAATTAGTTGCAAATCTTATAATAATAGGATGACACAAATTCCTGCCATCGGTGAAATCCTTTCTTATTAAATTCAGGACCCATACATGATTATAGATGAACTTGGTCACTTTTTTTACTTCCTGGAAATGATATTGATGTATACTTAGAACCAATGATAGATGAGCTTAAATGCTTTGGGGGATAGCATTTTAGACATATGATGCATTTTCAAAAAGTAATTTTTAGTTACATGCAACACTTTTATGGACCATAAATGATTTTCCAGTAAGATGTCCTATTTGCAATTTGGATACTTCATCTCATAGGCTTCACAATGGACGTAAAACATGTTATCTTGTTCATCGTCATTTTTTACCAATCAATCATTCTTGGAGAAAAAAAATTAAAGCATTTGATGGAACCAAAGAAAAGCGAACAACACCAAAACAACTGTCTGGTGATGATGTTCTTAAACAATATGATCAATTTTCTTAGGAGAAGTTTGAATTCTTTTTTTAATTATTTATGTATCTTATTTCCATTTTATTTAACATTTCTTGCTTTCACTTTGTTATTTTGATTAGGTGAAATTTGTTAAGATGTCAAAGAAAAGAAAACGTGAAGATGTTTCATTGCTTGGAAATTAGAAAAAGAAAAGCATCTTCTTTGAGCTTTCACACTGGAGAACACTTGAATTGCGACATAATTTAGATGTTATGCATATTGGAAAAAATGTATGTGACAACATAATTGGCACTTTATTGGACATTGAGGGGAAAACAAAAGATACTATTAACACTCGTTTTGATTTAGAATCTATGGGTATTCAACCTAAGCTTTATGCAACTCCTATAGGCAATGATAGGTATGAATTTCACCCAGCATGCTATATGATGCTTAAAAATAAAAAATGAGCATTTTTACAATTTTTGATTGATCTAAAATTTCTAGATGGTTATTCATCCAACATTTCGAGATGTGTAAGTCTTAATGAATGCAAGATTTATGGAATTAAATGTCATGTATTTCTACATCGATATCTTCTACTAGTTGTATGTGGTTTATTAGGTAAAGAGGTTTGTGAAGCACTCATTGAATTATGTATATATTTACGAGAGTTGTGTGCAAAAGTGTTGTGTTTGAATGACCTAGAGAGACTTGAGAAAACGATTCCATTAATACTTTGTAAGTTAAAGAAGATATTTTTGCGCTCATTTTTTAACATCATGATACATTTAACAGTTCATCTTGTGAGCGAGGCTAAACTTGTTGGGCCAGTACAGTTTCTATGGATGCATCCCATACAGCAATTCTTACGCCCACTTAAATCATATATGAGAAATAAGGCACGTCCAGAGTGATCCATTATTGAAGCATATATTGTACAAGATTGCATGTACTTTTGTTCAAAATATTTACAACATATTAAGACTAGGTTGAATGGTGTTAGAAGAAACTACGAAGGAAGTGATGATCAGTTGCATTCGGATACTAAAGTTTTTTCATGAACTGGTAGGCCTTTACTTGGAAAATCATATAAAGAGTTAAGCTTAATTGAATGGGCTCAAGCTAGAACGTATGTGCTAGAGAATTGTCAAGAAATCTAAAAGTATGTCGAGTAAGTGATCTAACTTTTAATTAATCATTTATGTAATTTATTTTGTGATATATAATATCCTGTACATATTTATTCATATTTTATTTATTTATAATGTGAAGCATGCTTAAAGAAAAACTCAAGAGAGAGGATCCTAAAAATGTGGATAGAAAACACCAACAAGAATTTTATCAACGGTTCAAAATTTTAGTAAGTATATATATATATACACACACACTTATAACTTTTATTATTATGATATAATTATTTTTAAAATTACATGTGTAATGATTATTACTACTCCTAGATAATTCAATTTCATGCTGGAGGAAGTGACTTGGTTAATGGTCAATTATTGCATATGGGGTATGGGCCTGATATATGAGTTTATCGTTATAAATGCTTCCTCATCAATGGTTGGAGGTTTAACATAAAGGAAAGAGATTTGTAGTTGAAATCACAAAATAGTGGCATTCTTGTGAAAGGGAATGAGAATACAAGTAACTTGGATTATTTTGGTGTATTAATAGATATCATACAATTAAATTATTCTAGGGGAAATAATGTTACTTTAATTATGGCTGATTGGTGGGATGTGTATCATAAAGGTGGATATAAAGTTGATAAATTGGGGTTTCCTGTTATCAATATTACACGCAAGTTGAACAACAATGAACCATATCTTTTAGCTGAGCAAGCTTATTATGTAAAAGACATTAAAGAGCCTAATTAGCAAGTTGTTGTGAAGACAAAACCGCGTGATTTTCCTGAAGTAGATGTAGATGAGCCATGCCAAGAAAATGAAGAGTTTGGTTTTACATTTCATAGAGCTAATTTGGAGGAAGATGATGATATGGTATCATTAAATAGATCTGGCTTGGCCATAACAACTGTTGAAGGAAATCCCATAACTATTAATATAATAGGTGTTGAAGAAGATGATGAAACTGATTATGATGAGTGTACTTTTATTAATGATGATGAGATAAATCCATTAAGTCAAGATGAGGCTAATGAAGACGAAGATGATAGTTGAACATTTATTTCGAAATTATTTCTGGATTTTAGATTGATTTAGACTTTTACTTAATGCTTCAATATAATATTTTATTTTTAATCTCTTTTATTATGATATCTTTCTAAAAATTTAATTATGTTTGCTAAAAATCTATTAAAATGCTAAATTTTTTTGTTACAATATTTACATAGGTTAATGTAAGAAAAAAATAAATAATTTTTATTGTTGATTTTTACTTATTGCAATATTTTCAATGATAGTCATAACATTTTTATCACAAAAATGAAAATATTTAAGTGTGAAAAATATTTTCAATGACAATAATTTTAAATAATATTGACTATAAGGATAAGTTTATTATTGTGACGATATTTAATCGATATTAATTAGTTGGGCTTATATTAGCAACAAGTTTTAGTCACAAAAGGTTTAAAATTTATATGACAAAAAGATTTCTTGTTAAAATTATTTTAAAATTTGTGTGATGAAAAGATTTCTTGTCACTATCATTTTGAATAATAGTGACCATAGTGGTTCTTATGCTACTGTGATGACATATTATTGCCACTAACTATTTTCACTTATATTAACAACAATTGTTGTCACAAAAATATATCAATTAAATGAAAAATAATTTTCTCGTCACAATAACGAATAATAATAGTGACAATAATTTATTTTTTCACAATTATATTTCATTCTTTCTAAAATGGTGTAGGCGTTAAATATTTAGGGAGTGCTTGGTTGATGAGTTTAGGAAGGGGTCAATGGGTAAGGAATGAAAAGTAAGTGGATGGTCAATGGGTAAGGAATGAAAAGTAAGTGGATGGTTGTTAATTATCATTATAAGGACAATAGTTTAATATCTCACTTTTAGGAAATCCTCCATACCCTCCATTTAGTATAGGAATGAAACCCATTCCTTAGTAATGGCTCTTTTTTATAAAATATTTTTAATACTAATTAATTAAATACAATTAATTGATTACAATATAATTAATTAAAATAA
The DNA here is from genome assembly GCA_025629825.1 of Erythroxylum guanchezii. Taxonomy (NCBI): domain Eukaryota; kingdom Viridiplantae; phylum Streptophyta; class Magnoliopsida; order Malpighiales; family Erythroxylaceae; genus Erythroxylum; species Erythroxylum guanchezii. Next base: position 29,555,338 of record JAOTAX010000198.1, on the reverse strand, counting down.
TAATTAATTAATTAATTAATTAATTAAAATATAATTAATTAATTAAAATATAATTAATCAAAATATAATGCATTCATTAATTAAAATATTGTAATTAGTTAATTAAAATATAATTAATTACAATATAATTAATTTTATTTAATTTTATTTAATTAATTAATTAAAATATAATTCATTCATTACTTAAAATATTGTAATCAATTAATTACAATATTTTAATTAGTCAATATATTATAATTAATTAATTACAATATAATAAATTAAAATATAATAAATTTTTATTTTCCAATATTTTTTACAAACCAACCACTATCAATGGTAATGGGTAATCATTCATTCCTCTTAACTAGCTATCATAATTATAATGATAATATCCATTCTCATTCCTCACTATATTCATTCTCATTTCTATTACCATTCCCCTATGTGAGCTAACCGCCCCCTTAATACTATTAGTGACAACTTAAGAGTGACAAAGCTATTATTGACACTAATAACACATTATTAGTGACAACGCAGTTGTGAAAGACTTGGTAGCGTCCCAATTACTATACCATTAGTGACTACGTAATAATTTATCACAAAAAAATGAAAGCAAAATTGACTTACAAATTTTTTGTCACAATAATTATCATATTTGTGACGAAATCGTTAAAGGTCACAAATAAGTTGTCACTAAATATCTTAATTCTTATAGTATCTTTTCCCTTTTCCCATCATCCACTCGCCACTTTGATGTACCACAAATGATACACTCTTCAAGATCTTTATTATCTTTACAAAATATAACACAATCATACTCTCAAGTATGTATTAATATATATCCTAATCTAAGGTCCCTTAACAATTTCTTTGCATCATAGTAAGATTTGGGCAATTTGCGTCTAACAAGTAATGTATCATTGAGCAAGTCAATTAACATATCAAAATACTTGTTACTCCATTTATTATGGACCTTCAAATGCAACAACTTGACAATAAAAGATAGCTGTAAGAAATTTGAGTACCCTAGATATAATTCTTCTTGAGTAACTTTTAATAAATTCCCAAAATTATCTTCTATAATACTAACAATTATGTTAAGCAAGCCAGTTTCATTCATAGTCTCCATATAATTTTCATAATCCTCTAACATCTCGCAATAACATCACAAATCATCCATACGATTCAAAATTAAGTGATTTCTAATTCCAGATCATGCTTAATAATTTAATTTACCTTTAAGTTGTGGCAATGTTGAGAGTAAGGTCATATACTTTAGTTTAACATTTTAAAAGCCTAACAACCTTCAAAATATAGTGCTTGAATTATGTTATTATCCTAAATAATATAAAAGGTATTTTCTTAAAATCAAGAGTTTTGATAGTAACTCATAATACTTAGAAAGCACAATAACTCATGTTTATAAACATTAACATATAAAATTCTATTCATTTACTTATTTTTGATAACTTTTTTATCGAATAAATTAAATTAACGATGATTAATTTTTAAATAAAAATTGTTTATAACTTCAATCACTTTAATCTAATTAACAATTGTTAATACAATTTATGAATTCAATTTATAATTTCATACTATTTTAAACTTACATTGTGCCAAATACCAATGGGCTATACAAAACAATTCTAATGGCATGCTTCACAATAATGTTTAATGTTATGTTGATGACTATAGTTAGTGGATTTAAATTTCAAAAGGATCACCTTGAATACTTGCATAAAGTTTTAAAAGGCTATAATTTTTTTCAATTGAAGATGAATTTTATAAAGTTTACTTTCATAGTATTAACAAGAAAGTTTTTAGGGTTCATTATTCATCAAGTCCTTCATGTTGATCAACACAAGACTAATGCCATTACAAATATTTGAAGTGAAGACTCTTTGTTCTCTCTATTCTCAAAATTTAAAAAGCTTGAGTATATGTTGTTGATTCTATAAAAATAGACAAAAGATGACTAAATCTAATAGAGATAGTTAATTTGGGATTAAATTTATTTAAATTTTGTTAATTAATTGGTTTTGAAAATTGTTTACAAGGTCAAAATCTATTCAAATTTGAATATAATCAAATTGAATTTGATGCTTTAGGGAGAAAAAAGGTTTAAGTTATATCAAAGTTAACTTAAATCTCAATGCAAACTATTTCATTAATAGAAGATTCAATTAGATTAATAGATTCCAATGCTACAAAAATTAAGATAAAAAGATACTAATCTATCATTATTCTTATATATAAATCACTCATGTTTTTGATATAGAGAATTACAAAACCTTAACACTATTTATATATCACAATCTCTTCTCTCTAGCACTACCATCCTCACAAACTAGAACACAATCAAAACATAAACAAATAATGTCGTTCCCTATCAAAACAAAACACTAAAAACCTATGAGAACTTTCATCGAACAGTTTATAGGCTTAAAAATTTCAACCCAAACTAATAACAAAAAATCTAGCTTTTCCCTTTCTTCACCAAAATTAACACATTCAAACAACCATTCAACCATTAATAGTCCAAATAAACGCAAACAACTCAACAACTCATCCTAAAACCAACCATCATCATAGCATTTGACAACAACAATGAAACAAGATTAAAAACTAGAACAAAAGCATCAACTACTTACCTCGACTACAATTGCAGGGAGACGATGGAAGACAAAATAAAGAGAACAAGCTGTGTAACACCCCCTAGACGGAACCTACAACCATTCACACACATAGCAACAAAATTCCTGTACACGTATTCAAGGTATACAATCCTATTCAATGCAATACATATAAATATTATAAAACTCCCCAATGCTTAACATTATGATTTAATAGCAGTATTACATCTTTACATTTACATGGTAATCCAAAAGAAAACATATAATGTCCTTTCTTCATTACATATGCAACCATCTGTAACTAAAATACATTCCAAAAGTACTTTTTCTTTTATCTGATGGCCTTGGTCCTTGTAGATGTTCCCTGTACCTCACTCTTATGACTTGGACCTACACGAATTAACACCCGTGCTAAGCTTGAAAGATTAGTGGAGAAAACACTTAGTTTAGATGACCAGTTACTGCAGTCATCCGCTAAGCACACACATTCAGAAATATCACAACTCATATGCCATAAATTCATCTTGATGAACCAAACATTGATATTTAATGCTTATGTAAACAATGATGGCATACTTAAGCAAAGTAAATAATGTAAACATGCTTCAATATGTTATTCATATATCAAAAATGCACATTTATAAGCCAAATATTGATATTCAACGCTCAATGATATAAATTATCAATATAATTACACATCATTACAACCAATAAAATTGCTCATCAACTCCAATTATTCATGTTGTCATGGTGTATTTCTTATTTATAACAGTTAAGTTTCCTTTTTGTGTTAAGCCTGCACATTTTCTGTGGGTGTGGATAACTGGTGTTATGGATATCCAAAGATATCAAACTGTGGATATCCGAAGGTATCGAACTATAGAATCGATGGTGTCAAACTGTAGCAACTGCACTATAACCCTATAGGCATACCCATCTATCCACCACCAAGACAATAGAGCAGGCACTGTAAAATTTCCTTTAACCATTTTCCAATTTCACACTTCATATATTGACAAGTTCTATTATATATGTTCATATGTGCAAGTCATAACTAATCACCATTAGAAGGGTGTCAAAATCACACTTTTATAATCATGCTATACACATATGAGCAATACATACACAAACAAATCATTTATGTTCATGTAAGTTTTCTTTAGAATGCATTATGCCCAATCTTAAATTCCAATGTTCAATCATCCAATTCACATATGGTAAGTCCTATTTCATTTATTTCTAGGTGTTTGAAAATTTTCATAAACATTCATAAAGGTTCGAATAAAATGCGATAGAAATCGGAAACAAAAACAATGTTATGGTCGTGACAGACACTCTCTCCATTCATACCACTACTTGTTCCTTAATATGCGTATAGAAAAAGTCAGAACTGGGTTTTGAGGAATTCTTAACATTTTTCCTCTATGTCCATAGTTTTTATAGCACTAACATTTAGACCATTTAGACTTCTAAATCATAAGATATAGGTAAAATATCACAAGCTGCTATAAAACAAGGTCAGCATTAGGTCACCTTTTTTTATCTCAATTTCAAAGGTCATAGAGTCAGAATTAAGTCAGAGTCCCTTTTGAAGATATTTAGCTCTATATCTTAGGTTTCATATGAAACTGAAATCACACAATTTAGAGGTCTTTATGCTGATTTATGACTTAAAACAATGTGATTGACTCAAGAAAACCCTTGATAGAATTCCACTATTGACTCAAGCAAACCCTAGATAGAATTCCACTACACTATACTCTCTGGTCATATACAACCAAGTTCATGCAAAGTAACACCAAAATAACACCCAAACAACATCCTATAAACAATTTCACATCCAAATGAATCCTTACATCCATTCAATCATACACAAATACAGAAATCAACAAAGTGAAGTCCCAAACCTCAAAATTGAGAAAGTAGGTTTTCTATTGCCTTTCCTTTCCTTCCTCTTTGGCTTTGCTTGACTTACCAACTACAAACACCAAAAATATATCTCTCAATCCCACTTTCAGCCTTATAATTTCATTCCTTCATAAGCAAAGTAAGAAGAGATAAAGGTGAAGAGAAAATCCCTAACTTTTACCTTGATTTCCACCTAAGATCAGATTGATTTCTTACATGAAAAATGATGGGATGAAGAAGGTAAAATGGAGAGGAGAAAAATCTGAAGTTAAGCCATCAAAGTTTTGTCCATCTCCCCTCTCCATATGCCTTTTCATGAATTTTCTAATATTAGACACGTGCTTCAATCCCATAGAACCATATGTCACAATCCTATTGGACCATGTGTTATAATCACATTGGACCACGTGTTACAATTCTATTGGACCATGTGTTACAATTCTATTGGACACACATGCTTGAATCTTATTGGTCCATGAGTTGAGTTTAGGAAAATTGCATATTTGTCCTTCTTCTTCCTTTAATTCCCATATTGACCTATAAAACAAAATTCAACACTCTTAGAGGTAGAATCAGATTTTTATTCCTTCATAAAAGTTTTAGATCTGTGTCTCTAGTTTAATATCCAATTAAAAGTATACAATTTTGAGGTCTACAGGCCAAGATATGGCTAAATTACAGAAGTCTATTCAGTGGAACCTATCCATTCAACGGCGTACACACCTCAAATCAACTAACTTTGGTCTTATCATGCAAGAGCAACATAAAATTACATCCATTTTAACCAAAAACATCTCAATTACTTATGGAATGTTTCTTTTATCAATTACCCTCAAACATATCAAAAATTTCCATACATATTTCACGTCTATGTATGTATGTCCATGCCAAAGCATACAAATTATCCATTTACCCTTGTGCTTTACATTAAGTATCATTATGTCTCTTACTATACTTAGATGCACTCAATTCATTCACTTCTTAATACACCCTAGACATGCCATAATACTTCCAGGGTATACATTGGGGTGTTACAAGATGAACGGACGGAGAGAAGAGAAAATGAAGAACAATCGCACGAGAGAAGGAGAGGTCAAAAGAAAATTGGGGGTGCCAGGTTGGTTGCATTAAACAGAGGCCAAAACGATGTCGTTTGTCCTTGAACAAACGACGTCATCTTCACCTAGTTTTTTTTCACGCCGAAACATTTGGTCAATTATGGTTAATACGTAATTGAAGATTTGGCTACCAATTTACAAAACTATCACCCTTTGGATTAAACAGAACTGAATACGATGTCGTTTTCACTTAATTTGTTTACATGCCTCAACATTTGGCAACGATCAATTCGTCGCCAAATGTTAAACAATATCTAAATATTTGGCTTTGATTGTCACCAAATGTTAAGCAATATCTGAATATGTGGCTACCAATTTACGAAATCGTCGCCAATACTATACTTTTTTATAGATTTTTAAATTTTGCTAAAATTTTTATTATATCATAAACATAAATTACTATAGAAATTATATATAATAAATACAATTTTGTGAGACCACATAAAATTATGAAATCATATTTAAAAAGATTAATAAAAAGTATAAATGACATTTTTGTCAACTAAATTTTTTTGACACTTATACAATCATTGTCGTTAATAAACATTTTGATCTTTAAAATGATATTGTTGTTAACAACATTTATTTTTAGGCTTACAATAGATTTTGAATAATATTAAATTTGATTTTTAAGAATATGATATTAATGTTTAATATTGATTTCCATTTTTACTATATTGCAATTTATTTTTAATTTAATTGCTATTATTATTATCATATATGGTAATTAATATAATGTTATATGAATGTATAGATAATAATTGTAACTATTATAATGATTTATGAATTATTACATAATATATAAAATTTCTCATATCTTACTTATGTAATATTTGTATATATATTACTCGATTTAATAGTAATTATCTATTGTATAAAAAATTCGTACTGTAGCATATCATTTATATCTTACATATAATTATGTTAGCCAAATGTGAAGTTAACTGGTAATGGCGAACCATTTGATTACGGGTTTGTGAATCCTCACCAAACGATTTATTTCTTTTGATTTAATTGAAAACAACGTCGTTTACCTTAACAACAAACGACATCATTTTTTACTAGGTTATTAACCGTTGTATTTCCTCTTCATAATTCGTGGAAAGTGCTTCATCTCCTCTTTTATGGTCATCTCCTAGCTTGTGATCCTCACCGTCAATGAAGCATTGTGACCTGTGTTGGTACATATTGTTCTTCTTTTCTGTTACCGAGAACCTTCCTTATTATTTTCTATTTTTCTGCTACGTTTTGGATTTTGTGTGGGTTTTCTATTTTATAAATGGTGTATGGGTTTCCCTTTCTATTTGTTTTTGGAAAATGGTGAATTGTGTTTCTGTATTGGATGACAATAAGTAGATGTTTTTTTCCACCTTCCATGCTTGTTTGACGAAACCGTTCTAACTGTTTGATGGAAGGCCTGTTAGAGAATAAAGGCACAATTTCCAACAAATGTTTATGTACATATTTACCATATGATTGCTTTTACACCAAATCTATATCACTTATAGTATACATTAGACATAACAATTAAAAGTTAAGTGATCAAAAACAGAAAAATTAGCAAGGCATCAAAACATATATAGGTAACCAACATATAAGTTTGAATATTTAATTTAACTCACTTGGGAATGGTTAATTAATTCATATGAAGAGTACTTCAAAGGAAATACGTATTGATTTGAGTGTTTTAATCTTTTAGGGCTCAAAATCTTAAATTTTATTTGTTAGGGAAAAATACTCTTTTTCAATATAAACCACTAGTTCATATCGAAAATTTCATATTTTTATTATAATAGTAATATAATCTTATATAGAAAATATTGTATTTCTGTATATAAAGAACATGATCGTGTGTACTCTAGTATAAATTCTAAAACTAAGATATGATATAAAGGGTAAATGGATAACTTTCATTTCAATAAAGGTAAATGAGTACTCTCATAATATTAAACAATCTTCTATAAAAAAATTTATTTGTCTTGCAAATTTCAACTTGTTTCATTTTTCTGATCACTCATAAGCTAGTGCTTTTTAGACATCTAAATAGGCAAATAAAAGATGTATAACTAGTGAATTGTAGTACTTTGACTTATCATCGACAAACTAGCCTAATAGATGACATAGACATGGTATGCAGGAAGTGTCTTTTGCATCAGTTCATTCTATGCATAGAATTTATGCGATTTGATTACCGAATGAATTTAATTAAACCTAATGAATTTTATGCTAAATTGACTTTTTAGAATTAAACTATTAACATTAATTCATCAAGGAATGTTGACGTGGCGACTAGTTCCTGATGGCAAAAATGAGCTCCGCTGGAAGGAATATGGCAAAATTCTACCTAGTGAAGAACAAATTGATGCAAAACAATCTCCTCATGAAACACTAATCACCCTTTGTCGTCCATGGACGATCTTCTTTTTCAAGGTTTTTATTATCATCGAAATTACCTCTCTTCCTTAACTATTTGTATCTTAGTTTCTATTAGGAAGCTATCAGATGAACATTTGATTGTATATACTATGTTTTGTGTAAAGCTTACTCGAATCTTTAAGAGAACATAGTTGAAAATGAAAATGGTGGCAATGTTCTATTGGATGGTACATGATTAGGGCAATAAGTTGTTTTGGAACAATCGTTGATTCCAATTACTATGTCTATTCAATCAGGTATGCATGTGTTTGAATTTGGGTTCGTTATGTAATTTGACTTAACTAGCTATTTAAGTTATATACTAATTGTGTCTTAGGTAAAACGCATCGTACTAGTAGTTCATCTAATTCAGTGATCCGTACTACATCTAGGGATTCATCCACTATATCTTCTACTAGTTTAGTTATAGCTAGGAAGTTGTTGGAAGAGGGTATCAATAACCCAACAACTGAGAGAAGATCTTTGACTTTTTCAATTGATGCCTTCGAACATGCAAGGACCCTTCTTAGGAATCTAGATATAGGGAGCTCATTTACCTTTACCAACTCTCGTGTCAATTAGAATCCAAAAACATAATTATTCCATTTCCTTTTTGATGGAATAAGTGTGAAACTTTATTTATTGTTATGTCTGTAAGAATTTTGAAAACAACCTCTCTACTAGTTAGGAGTAAGGCTGCGTGCTATTGAATCTCCCCAGACCTCACGTATTAGCAGGATTCATATTGGGTGTTGATGTTGCTGTTATTTTCGTTGTTGTATGTCTGTAAGAATTGTTAAACTTCTAATTAAAATCTGTTAGTACTTACCTACATATATCGTTATGTTATGTTGCTTACATTTTTCAATATTTTATGTATTATTATTTTATTGTTAATAAATATTAATAATTAAGAAAACTAGTCAATTTAAATTTATTATTTTTATCTTATTAATATTAAAATTTTAGGTATGTTTATCTTTTTATATCTAAAAAGATAATTTATAGAGTTTTAATGCTTTAACTATATATTGAAACAAATTAGAAGGCAAATGAAAAAATATGACAAATCATATATAAATGTCAGTTATAATTAAGCTTAGGATTATTAAGCACACTTACCATTAAAAAATTATCAAATTAATATTATCAACTATAAATTCTTTAATATCGACTTTTGACGACAATTTTAAGGTTTAGTCGTCAAAAGTTTATATTTAGTGACGAATTACCTATTTCGTCTAAAAAAGTTTGGGTTTTTTATGACGTTTGCAATTCTCGTTACCAAACGCTTGACCTTTGGCAATGACATACACAAACCGTCGCAAAACTAGGCACTTTTTGTGACAACTCTCGAATATCGTCACCAAATAAAATGCTTTAGCAACGATATTATGTAACGTTGCCAAAACCATGACTTTTGTTGTAGTGTAAGAACAAAACAAAATTCAAAACACTCAACGCACCAAGAGAAACCACGACAATATTAGATCTAGCAATCCTTAAAAAGAGAGCATGAAAATAACAACCATGATTGCCTAAACGACGAAAATAGTCAAGCAAAAACTCAACCAAGAATAGATAGAGAAGATTTAGCTCTAAATGACGACGTAAAGAATTCGATAAAAAGGACTAAGATTTTTTTATAATTTTTATTTATTAATACACATAATGATGTAATTTTAAGTAATATATGTTTATATTTTTAATAAAATCTGTGAAATCTAAATCTAAAGCTCAAATTAAAAATAATTAATCAATTCAAAGTTTTTTTATCAATTCTAAAAATAGACGTATAAATTGACAAGTATTTTATTTTTTAATCATAAATATACAAAAATAATATAGCTTAATTATATGAACAAATCATATAAATTTATAAAAATACCTTCTCTAAATGAGTATTTTTAAACTTCTCCAAATTTTACATCTTGACAAAATTTTTATTAAATCATTATTGTTGTTATTTTAGTTATATTAATAAAATAATGTCATTTTGTTATATAAGAGATTTAGGATAGCTTGTTTCAAATTTTAAATTAAAAACTTTTTAGCCTAACCTTATTTTTGATATTCTAACTTATATATTTTTAATATAACAAATTTAAACCTTTTTAATAAAAAATACATTACAAATTTTAAATATTTATAATTTGATTACAAAATTTTAAATTACCCATATTTATTTATACATTAAAATTATATAATAATATAACAAATTAAATTAAAAGGACAAATGCGCATTGTGTATCTGCTAGCACCTACTAAATAAGTACACCCTACTAAATTAACATCATTTGGTTATATAAGAGATTTGGGATAACTTGTTTCAAATTTTAAATTAAAAACTTTTTAGCCTAACCTAAACTCTAATTAATTTAAATTAAATTTATTGACATCTAAAGTCACACGAATAACACCCTAACAAGGAAAAGCAAATGTAAATTGTAAAGAAGTGATAAACAAAAGAATATAATAATTTTAAAAATCAACTAATCCCTGTACAAGGTTTCTTAAAAAAAAAAACTTATTTTCGTAACTTAAATATAAGAAGATATAATCAACTTGCTAATAGCTCACCGTCAATAATTAAGATAACGCAGGAGATTCCGCGAGTAAGATGTGACCGACTGACTCGGTTTTGGTTCCAAGCCACGTGGGGGTTTTCTTGTTTTATTTTTAAATTTATTTATTAACATTAAATTTGATTCTTTGACCGTGATGTTGAAAGTTAGTCAAGTTTAGTCTCCCAACCATTTGTTTCCCATTTTAACCCTCTCAAAACAACTAAACGTAAAGAGTACTAGTCGTATGTTATTTATGATTGTTGGTTGGAACAAACAAAACCAAAAATAGCACTGAGGGATCTCTCATTCTTTGTTTCGAGTCGACACTGTTACAGTGTCTTGTAATGTAAATGACTAGAAAAACAAGTGCAAAGATTTATGTGTCAAAGAAAATGCAGGTAGCTGTCTTTTTGGTTTTCTTATCGCATTTACCTTTAGCTTTAGTGTAGGACCATTCCCTTGGAAGCTTTTTCATTTTGAAGTGATATCTTCTGGGACTGGGATTACTTATCTCAAAGGGCATTTATGTCGGCCAACATGGTTGATTTAGGGTTTTTATAGTTAACTAATTGAATTTGGGTGGATGGAAACAGCTAAATTAATTCCCCGAGAACCTTAAAATAATGGACTGTGACTGCGACCTCCTTAAAAGACTAAATTATCCTAATCCAAGGACCACGGATCGACTTCTTTTAAGGGCATAATAGTCTTTTAATTCATGGTTACCCTACCTAGCCTTGCTCTGATCACTGTCCAAAAGGTGTGGGCGATGAAGAAATATTGAAACCAAAGCAAAACCAGGGCCGGCCAGACAAGCATAGTATTGGCTGCACAATCATATCATTGCATAGACCACAACACAAGATTGCTTTTTTATGTACCCAAAACAAAACGGATTAACTTTTTTTTTTCTTCTTTTCCAATTACATGTCATAAACAGAAGCTTGGCAGCTCTCTGTCTCTCACTTCTACTTCTTCCCATGTGAGACTTTGAAAGTGCATTGTGTTTTAGAGAGACACTATATTTCTATCTACACACCTAAATAAATTACACGCATGCATTTCCATTGCTTGCACTTACCCTTTTTCTCTCTCCACCTCATTGGTGTGTTCCTTGTTCTTTTATTGCTTTAACCCCTTGTACTTTAATTTGTTCATTCTTGAAGAGTCTAAGTACTCTTTGGGTCATTCCTTACTTTCCTTTAAGATGTGTTTCTTTCAGTTTCGTTGTCCATTTGCAGATTGAGCTGAAGAAGTTGGAGGATATGATTGCATCTACTTGCCGTTTGTTGGATTTTTCCTTGAATTCACTTCTGTGAGATCTGGTGGGGTATGGCATTTTCTCTACCAATGCGTTCAACTTTGTTTTTTTTTTTCTTTTTGCCGTTTTGTTTTGGCTTGAAATGCAAGTGAAGCTAAAGTTTTTGGCTGTGCCTAATTATTGTTTTCTAGGCTTTTGGTATGTTTCTTTTTTCTTTTTTTTGGGTGGGGTGCGGATTTTGCTCAGTTCATAGTATCGCTTTAAAGTTTGAGATTTTAGGTTTCTAGGATCCTGGTAAGATTTTTTAGGTTTCAGCCATCTCAAACTTTGGAATCATTGACGCTTTTTGGAAAAAAAAAAAAAGAAGGGGCTGTTTGTATAGTTAAGGTTTCTGTCCTCGTGCTTCAAAGATTAGAATTTTATAGATATCCCTTTTATACAGAGGAATATCTTTGATTGTCTTGGCTTGTTATGCTTTTGATGGGCCGTTGATTTGTGATTTGTCCGCCAGCTGCATCTGTGCTCTTGAATGATTGTTTTGATTAGTTGCATATAACTATCCTATAATCTTTCAGGCTGGTGGTTGAATCAATGGAATAAGTTCTGGATGAATTTTGTTGAATCTTATGTCAGATTTTATTTATTGGATCGTATATTATAGATAATGGACAGTTATATTTCTTCTTTATGAGCATGATATTTTTCTTATTTGTACTCGTATTTCTATTTCACAGGGGTTGTAGTAGACATGGATTCGGACTTTGAGAAGAAATGCACTTCGAGTCTAAGTCCCAACACTGTTCTTCCACAGTTACCTTGTTCTAACATTGACAAGAGAAATGCACATGCCAAACTCACGCGTAAAGATGATGTATCGCTAGTAAAGGAGGGCTTCACAGAGATTAGCTTTCGTCGTTATCGTAGTTCATCTTGCAAGAATGTTCAATCTAGACCTGTTGGCCTGGAAACTAACATTGAGCTCAAGCGAGGTTCTGTATATCAAAGCTCCAGAGAGGCAAGAAAAATGAAGAAAACGGCCAACGAAGAAGAAAGGACAAAAATTGAACTTTCTCGTGCCAGCGACAATTTTTTCTCTTTCAGAATTGTTGACTCTTTGTGTAGCTCAGATGAAGAGAACTCAGATAAGATATCTCCATTGCAATCTGTAAACTCAAAATTCCATTTGGTGCGTGCTCAAAAGCCTTGTCTAGAACCATGCTTATCAGATGGATTCATTGAAATCTGCCCCAATTTGGACGAGAGAGGAAAACAATCTACCACAACTATTGGAAGTGATTCAATTCTAAATCTAAATCTGGTCTCTGAGCCGGTTACTGGTCCTACAAAAGACAGTAATGATCTTCCTGAAAGAGATACAGCTCAGACATTTCACAAGTCACTCTCTGCTAAGGTTGAAATGCTACACTCACGTTCTCCTTCTGAAAGTGATTCCCCATATAGAACTAGGTCGAAGCCCAGATTGAATCCAATCAAAAAGCTGTTTGATCCCTTAAAAAAGTCCAAGTCCCTAAGAAGTCCTTTGGATTATGTGCCAGAAACTAGTAACTTAGAGTCTACTGGGATGGAGTATATGAGAAGGAATCAGACCTTCCGGAAGTCTTTGTTGCGCGACTTCTCACATACGAGTCAAGAATCAGTTTTTGATTCTCAACATGTCAAGAAAGATTCCCAACATACAGCTGCAGCTTGTTCACCAGTTCACCTTCATGCTTGTCTGAAGTTGGAAGATAGACATGGAGTGCCATTTTTTGAGTTCTCATTGGATTGCCCTGAAGAAGTTCTCGTGGCCAAGACTTGGAAAGCAAGTAATGCTTTTAACTGGGTGTACACCTTCCACTCAATTTGTAATAGGAAAAGGAGCAATGCCACTGTATGTGGGTTAACTGATGGCAACAAGGAATGCTTCGTAGTGGGTCAGATGCAAGTTTCCTGTTATTTTTCTAGCGACTTAAAAGATGGTAGGTTTTGTGACAATTCGATGATGACAGAGTTTGTGCTTTATGACATTGGGCATGCAAGACATAGTGTTTCTGACCAAGGTTCTCCTGACATTTCCAAATACCCAACTGGTTCAAATCCCAGATTAGTTGGAAAGCCTTGTGAGTCAAAGAAGGAATCTGATGAAGTGAAGCTAAAACATCAACTAAAGCATAGTTTCGTTAATGGAAGTTTTGATTCTTCAATTCCTTACCCATGCACATCTGCAATTTTACGTCCGGACCTGGAAATTGCTGCCATTGTTATTCAACTCCCATTTGGAAAGAGGGAAAGCTTGAAGTACCAAAGAGGAGATACGAGGAGCGATGATATGCTTTCAAACATCCTCGACTTTTCTATGACCAAACAAATGAGGAAAGACTTAGGTGACCGAGAATGTCCTGAAAAGGTAAAGGTGGTCATTCCACATGGAAACCATGGTTTGCCAGCTGAGGAACATCAGGGACCTTCTTCTTTGCTTGACAGATGGAGGACAGGTGGAGGTTGTGATTGTGGTGGCTGGGATATGGCTTGTCCCCTTACTGTTTTTGGCAATTCTAGCATCCAATGTGATGAAGGTCAACCACTGATGGATAATCTGCGACCTTTGGAACTTTTTGTTCAGGTAAGCTTTCGGATAATTTGAAAATGTTTCTAATGGTTAAAAAGTGATTACGACTAGAAGTTTCTACAGTTTGAAGCTTAGTCAATTGGCAACAGGAAAGATAAGCTTGTCTCCTAAAAACCTTATGGACAATTGGCGTAGGTAGTTTGGTTTCATTTTTATTAGAAGAATGTGTGATCTTCTCATATAAGTACTTGCTGTATACAATTATAATATGCATATCATCTGCTAGTTGACAATATAATGTAGTGGTTGAACACTAAGAGGGGGTTAATAAATCACTTCTTTATGTGGCTCTGTTATTCCTACAAAAATCAGCCACATATTGGTCTTGTGTTCATATATCATTGTTTTATTAACAAGAGCTAATGATTGCAGGTAGTTTAAATATTCTTTTCTTTAATCTGTTGCTTGTGATATATGATAGTTAGTTGATAAGTTATATGAACTTTCGAAGCAGAATTCTTATTGGAAATTTAAATGGTGTGTCAACCGATTAGGAGATTAATTAACTTTTGTTCTAATGTTAATGCATGAGCTAGTGTGCTTGTGATATGCCTAGATTCAAACTCACAAAAACTTTATCCTGTTTTGTGTTCAGGGAACAAAAGATAATACACCAGCAATATCCATGACGTTAATTGAAGAGGGACAATATGCAGTGGATTTCCATGCTCAATTGTCCACATTGCAAGCCTTTTCCATCTGTGTTGCAATATTGCATGGCACAGAAATCTCTAGTGCTACTGGAGAGCCGCCGGTCAAGCAGTTGACACATTGCAGTTCACTAAAAGCGCTCATCCAGGAGGAAGTGAAATTCTTAATTGAGGCAATTGCAGAGGATAAGAAATTCTCCAAGACAATGAAGGAGATTCAGCATCCTTATGTGATTAACCCGCCGTTTTCTCCAATTGCTCGGGTGTAAACTTGATCGCATTGGCTGGAGAAAGATACAAGTGGAAATGCAGGACATTTTCAGAATTGAATAGTTACTCTTAAAATGCCAACAAGGACTTCATTTGCCTGCATTTTCACAAAAATGGTGGTAAATTAAATTGTTTAAACCTTCTCAAGTCATCAACAGCTAGCTAAGTAAGCTGAAGGAGTTCATCGAGTACTCCAGAAAAGGGGTCTGCTAATGCCTCCAATGGATTGAAATAACTTCCAAAGAAGATGAAACTATATGGGTGTGCAATTTGATACGCCTGTCCACTTCTGCAACTAGAAGTCTAAGAGTCAGAAAAGAAACACATTACTGTTTATACATTAACTTGATAGCAAGGGAAGAGCATTATTCAAAATTGTTGAGAGATAGGCAGGTAGGGGCTTATACTTTGATTGTATTATATGTGGGAACTGGGGAGATGATCATGAGAAAGACCTTTTGGTGCAATACTACATTTTGACGTAAAGTTTAGACCACAAAACAATTATGTTATGTACTTCCAAAAAGTATGAGTAATGGCTGTTTCATCCCTTGACTTTTTGTTGCAAAAATTGGGCAAAGGGACATAGGCGTGCACTTGCCTGTTCTTCTGCGTACGTTAAATTATAATGTTCCGTGTTCACAGTTCAGAAGCAATGACGGGGCACCTTTTCAGATTCTGCTCTCCTTGGGACACAACTTTTTCTTCCTTTTTATTTTATTTTTTTTTTGCTTCCATTAGACAATTTAACTACAATTTGTCTCATGAAGTACGTAGCTGTCTTGATTTTACACACGCATTGTCGTCTTTTTCTTTATTTTTCCTCGTGGGAAAATACTTTATTTTCTTATGGGAGATAATGTCTTGAACAATTGCTACAAGGTAAATGAAATATTAGATTAGAACCCATGCTTGGTGGCTTCAGTGTGTAGTTGTTAAACTATGTAATGTTAGTTCAATTTTGTTAGGAAAAGACTGAAAATCGAAAAACTAAGCCGTTTCCTGGGGTCGAACCCAGCCGAAATACTTACCACTATACTACAAAGACCTTGTCAAAACCGTATCAGCATGAACTGAATTAAAAAATTTCCTGAAACCTAGACATAGAAATAGGCAACTGAAATGGCCCACCCAACTATTCTTTCGTTAAATAGCATTTTCGATATGTGCGATAAAGTCCCTTGCAATCTACAACCCAAAGGTAATTTGCATGATGAACAATCCATATCAAATTTCTGCTCCATAAAGCAGCATGGAAGTGATCAACTTGCCTAGAGGAATAGAGAAAGGGAAAATCAGATTTGACTGATGTCCGATCTACTATTCCCCCCGTACAAACATTACAAAACTTCTGGTAGGCGAGCTAAGTTAGCTGACTTGAATAACATAACAAACACAATGAACTGAGCTAATTTTGACTGACAATTCTGACATTTTATTACAACAAACCGAGGGAAGTATCAATTATTAGATGGGATCGTTCGAGTAGATGGTCACTCAAGGCATCAGAATATACCATGTAAAATGTTCTTCTCCCCAAAGGAGAGCAGGGAGGCATCAATTTTTGCCCTTTTCATGTGCAGGCACTGCATCCACTTCTTGTTAAGGTTTCTGGTTGGTTTCAACATTCAGCTTAAATCTTCTAATCACCAAGACCTTCACATAAGCCCGATTTGATACCAAGGGTGGCTCAAGCATGGACTTTTTATCTTGTCCATCCATTGTTGGTATAGACTTTGCTAAAAGTATAATTGCCAAGGCACTGTTGTCATTATCTCCCAATTTTGTTTGCACTTCAATTCTTTCAGATCATCCCGATGACGGTTCCAGACAAAACAATCTTTTGAAAGATTCATATGATGCAAAAAATAGCGCTCCTTGGGACATGTACATTAAAAATCTCGGTAGTAATCCCCTAATGAGAGAATGTCCATCAATATGTCAATATGAAATTCATTAAATGGCAACTCAAACGCTAAAAGCAACAATTGCCTATTGAAATTTGCAAATACAATGGGATCCCAGGAAAACTACCATACTGTTCACATCTAGACAGCCACACCACAGAAATTATTTCCATGCGTAACCGTAAAGATTGATTTGTGAACTTTCAAGAATTATTGGTTTATTTATTCCCCAAAGGAAATGAGCAGATTACGAAAACGATACCTGTAGAGGCCCTTCAGACCTTCATTCCTGCCTATTTCTTTAAGAGCATGAAACACATTGTCATACTTGCTTATGGATCCAGGAATCTGCAAAATGATTACTCCATCAAAGGCACATCTAGAACATTCATAAATAACCTCCTTACAAGTAACAAAAAATCTAAGTTTGAACACCACTTTAATATCATTATGGAGTATGGACCCAACCCTGGCAATACACAATCTGCAAATTGTAATGTTGAAACATACTGTCAAACTAGAATCTACTAGGTATCTGTCTTGGGTAATAAAATCCCTACCCTAGAACCAAAGCATAAACAAATGTTCAGCTGCAAAATTTCATGAGTAGGAGAAGAACATAAATGGATAGTTGCAGATGGATGGCTAAAAATTAAGGCATCTTCTGACAAGTACATTTGTTGTAGAAATACCACACAAACATCCATGGAGAAAGATGTAGAAAATTTCAAACCTGTGTTTGGAGTCTTGTCTTCACCACATCAAAAGGAGTTGAGAATAAAGCAGCAGTCGATCCTGCTAGTCCTCCACAAGCAAGCTGAGACAAATGAAAATAATCCCCGCACAATATTTGTAGAATAGTTGAGTACAAGAAAAGATAAGCATATGAGCCACAGGAAATCTGATGCAAGAAAATTAACAAAGAATGGAAGGGGAGAGATACGAACAAACCATTTGTAATGTACTGGGTGGCCCATGAGAACTATGCAATGACAACATCAACTGCTTGAAACTTTCATACGTGTAAAACTGCATAAACATAGATTCATCCCAAAAATCAGATAAACTGGAGCTAGAACTAACAGAAGACAATCCACATAACATAAAACTGGATGAAAACTCGTGGTCCATCACTCAAATTTGTATATGTCGTTTAACAGTTTGGAACATGCATTACTGATCTCTCTCTCTCACACACACACAGACACTGTTATAGCCCTGAGTCTGGATCGAGTTATGGAATGATTTGCTGTAAAATTCAAGTACAAATCTGACACATTTGCTTGGTAGATTTTCTTCCCTTTGAACCTATTATGAATAAGGGCTCTTTCAGAGAGAACCCTTCTATCTCAAAAACTATATTATTTTTTTGTGAAATTGAGCTGCTGTCCTCTTCCTTCTTTTTTTCCCATTGAATATTAACATGTACAAGATAGCTACCTCCAAGATTACAGCATCAAGATAACCGTACATAACTGAAACAACATAACTGCCACCATGTTTATCAAATACATGTCAGGTATAATAACTAAGTCAATTGCACTCCTTACTGCTTCTTACGCCGATGAGTATCGCATTTATAAACTTACTGCTGGGGTATAACACTACTCCCCTTCTCAAAATGGAGCTTGTCCTCAATAGGAATGGAAGGGTAACGAAGCTGCATATGCTGGATATCTTCCCAAGAAGCATATGCTGGTGATAACCCTTCCCAATAAACCAGAACTTGAGTAGTGCCATGAAAAAATTGAAGATCTAGAATTGCTTGAGGAGTGGGAAGGATTTCACCATGATGAGCCAAAGGAAGAGACTCTTGTACAGTGGCATCACTTGCACTATAGAATATCTTCAAATAAGAAACATAAAAACATGACGAATATATGCTATCATACCAATTGAAGATAAATCCGAAATGGACCACAATATTTGGGTGCCAATTTGCGATTGGAACGTGACCATAGAGAAAGTTGTCGATAAGGGTGAAATTTCAAAAGGACCATCTCACCCATAACAAACTAAATATCCATATGGCAAGCATCATACACAACTTTCATGTGATTTTGGGTTTGAAGGAGACAATCACGTAAGTCCTAGAGAACCAAATCACGATCCTTGAGCACAAGGTTGATAGCTTCCAAATGACAAGTATTGGGATAACGCACCCAAACATATACAATTTTAAAAGGGGTTGCCTTTAATGATGTATGGAAGTTAGAATTACAACATTACTCTACCCAAGATAACTAATCAAGCCATTTCTTTGGACAATCAACAACGTAAATACAGCTTGACGGCACGATTGACAACTTCATATTGACCATAGAATTGGGGGTGATACGAATAACTGAAATGCAACTTTATGTCATTTAAGCGAAACAATTCAATCCAAAAGAAACTTGTGAAAGTGACATCTTTATCACAAGCGATCGATTTTGAAAGCCTTGCAACTTTAAAATATTATAAAAAACA
Organism: Erythroxylum guanchezii; assembly: GCA_025629825.1. NCBI lineage: Eukaryota > Viridiplantae > Streptophyta > Magnoliopsida > Malpighiales > Erythroxylaceae > Erythroxylum > Erythroxylum guanchezii. The sequence goes on along the minus strand of JAOTAX010000198.1, from coordinate 29,535,529 downwards.
TTAACAGTCATAACAGTCATATAAGGATGAGATAAGGGAATAAAGTGAGCATACTTGGATATGCAATCAACCATAATGAATAAAACTGATTTACCACAAGAGAAGGACAACTCTTCAATGAAAACCATGTAAATGTCATACCAAATTTGATAAGGAATCAAAAGAGGCTGCAAAACTCGAATAGGATGAAAGTGTTTAATTTTATGGTGCTAACAAGTATCACATGATTTAATGAACTTCTGAACATCTTGCTTCATCCCATTCCAATAAAAATCAACAACTACTATTGTCAATGTCTTTTGGCATCCTTCATGATCGTGATTATGAAGAGTAGAAACAATAGAGGAAATTAGAGAAGAATCGAGTAAAAGATAAACAAGTTATGCGCTCGTGCTTGGGATCGAGTCCAAGGACGATTCTCGGGAAAGTTAATGTCTTTCCCCTTATTTATGTTAGTTCCCTTCCTTGCAAAACCTATTTTTGGTGATGAAAACTGGTAGCACTTGTCAAAGACAAGGTCTGCCGAAATTGGGCTAAATTACTCTACTCCTAATTAGCTAATTTTTATGATAACTTCTTTCTTACTTTACCAAATATGATAATAATAATAGCAATTAAATTAAAAATTAACACCTAATGCAAGCCCAAAACAACCCAAAGGAAGCATAAATAAATCCACGTGAAAAACTTTTGCACCTAATTTTAAGGAAACAAGTTTACATACAACTGGACTCTTAAGACGTTCCCCATTAACAATCATAACATGGAACCCCTCCCTTTGCTGAATCTCCAAACTCAAATTAACACAAGTGATTCATTAATAAAACTATGAGTGCTGGCTGAATCAATCATAACTAGCAAGGGTTGTTCTTTAGAATAATCACACATTTGCATTGTTTTCGAAATTAGTTATTGCATGAATATAGATCTTAGGCTCATCTTCCACAACATCCTCTTGTTTTCGGCTCCAAATTCAGTCCCTCAATCCCTTCTATCCAAAATAAGCACTTTTACCAATAACCTAGAGAATAATGCTTGTCACAACTATAACAAAGATTCTTGGCTCGTCGTTCCTCCATCTTTGCTCAAGTCAAGAGCTTGATAAATTGACGTTTTGAAATTTTGGTTACGTTAAGTCGTTTAATATTGGAACTAAAAGTTTCAGATTTGCCTCAACCACCTTGCTGCTGATACAAACATGCTAAACTCATGGCATTTATCAAATCCTCCAGATGATACAACTCAACCTCAACAACAATGTAATCCTACATCCCCCTAAGAAAATTTCCACTGCTTGTGCAGATATGAGTGCACTAGTGTGAGTACATAATTGTGCAAATTTGCATTGATAATCCTCCACCATCCCAATTTGAAGTTTAGATAATGCACCAAGTTTCTTCCCTTGTAAAGAAATACAAAACATGATGCTGCATTGGCATTTAAATTCCTCCCTCGTCAAGTCCAACTTATCTTTATCCTATTTGAGAAACTAAGTGTTGTCTTCCAATTGATGTGCAGCCAAACCCATCTTCTCTTCTTCAGTAATCTTTTGATGGCAGAAAAAATATTCACACTGATTGAGCCATTCTAATGGGTCCATAGTGCCATCATATTGAGGAAACTCCAATTTAGAGTATCTAGGAAAATAATGGCCCCTCTTCATATTTCCTTCGTTAGGGCGTTGGTTCCTTGGACCTCAACTAACACTTCCATTACCAAGTTCTCTTCCTTCCATTCTAATGGTTGCCACTTCACGAGCTAATTCATTCAATTGCACAAAGAGTGCCTCTTGCGCAATTCAATCTTTCTCGTTTAGCCTTTTTTTGTGCTCGATCTTCTTGGTAAATAGCAATGAAGGTTTCAAATTGCTAGTGTAAATTGTGTCTCTCCCATAACTTTTGGCTCTAATACCAAGTTGTTATGGCTTTGATTTTGAGATCAAGTTATGGGACGATTTACTGTGAAATTCAATAAATTTGAATGACGCTTTAACTTGTTTAATTTTCTTCCCTTTTGACTTATGATGAATAAGTAATAAGGACTCGTGTAGAGAGAACCCTTTGATCTCCAGAAATTTTTTTGTGTGGAATTGAATTGTTATCCTCTTCCTTTTTCCATTGAATATATAGCTTTTACCTAGTAACTACTTCCTAGATATAACATCTAGATAGGCTTACATAACTAAAACAACATAACTACCTCTATGTTTATCAGACACATTTCAGGCATAAGAACTAAATTAATTACACTCCTTGTTGCTTCTTACACATATGAGTCTAAACATGAGCCCGATTGGGTTTCGAAGGACCTGAAGTCTGTCAAAAGTCCATGTCAAAAGTCCAAACTCGCCCAACTCCCACCCAAACGGACCTGACCAAGATGTCCGACACCTCAACCTTAACCTCATCGCCTCACGTCTTCAATTGATGTGCCTCTCTGACCAAAGATTTGACCAAAAACACCAATAAATGGTCATAATAACAACACAACGCTATTAACGCCACCTCCCATTGGACCATTGCAGACAATGCAACAAAGAAAACACAGATGAGGAACACGGAAGAGAAGAAAGATGGTGAAAGCAAAAGAGGGAGGCACTGCAGTAGCCATATAACACAGAAATTCACAAAGATGGAAAAAAGATGATGGTCCAGCAGCCCCTAAATTCACAAAAGCGACAATGGCACAACAACAGAGAATAGAAGAACTAAAGAGTGAAGAAGTGAAAGGTGGTGGAAGCAAGTCGGGCTAGGGTTTGTTTTTCATATGTATAGTCGACCTTCCGATTGGACTAGGTCGTGGAGCCCGAGCCTAGCTCGGCCCAAATCCTAACTATATATATGATAAAGAAGCCAAAGACAGATTTAGGTTTGAAGCACAAAAATAAAAAAGGACTGAGCCTGATCTTAAGTTTGATCAACTAGGGCTAAGCCTATTGATTTCGGGCTAAGCAAGGCCTAAGCTGCTTTACCAAGCCTAAATTGGGGTTAAGGATCCTTAGAAATAAAGTAGTGTATATTTTAGTTACTATATTTAGATAATGTATTGTGAATCAGAGCTTATTTGCTCTCTATTTCTTTCATTATAGACTGCAGTATATATATACATGCATAGGGTTACAGTATAGGATAGAAATCTGTACAGATATGGAAATATAATCCTAGGATCCTACATATCTACAAGATACTGCTATCTAATCTAAATAATCTGATTATGATCAGATCATGATATTATGAGATATGCATATCTTTGACCACACTCCCCCTCAAGTTGGATCATAGATATCTATCATGTCCAACTTG